>JARFJB010001979.1:267500-912500 GCA_036346205.1 Vesta saturnalis
TATTCTTAATACGGAACCATCAAATTCAGGTTACTTTAAGTCTGAATCTAAAAGCGATATCGAGAACGACGATTTTGAACTTACTGACACTGAAGATCCTAGTTACAAACCATCCAACAGTGACTTGGGAAAGTCTTCAGAATCCGAGAATGAACCAGAGGAGCACGATTTAGATGTTGATATTAATGCTGTCGAGCTTGCCTAAGAAAATCCGGTTAAAAAGCTTACTAGACACAGAAAAAGAGATCCAAATTCATGGGAACGAAATGTTCAAAAAAATTTAAGATTGGATTGAAAACAGTACTGTACACAAAAAGGTAAACTAAAAGCAGCTAAATCGGTGGCTTGTTTCGTGTATTCCAAACAATCGGTGTTTTAGTGAAATTAATAACACACGATCCAAGACACTTGTTTACAATTTAACATAAAGTTTCTCCCCAAGTGTATCAACATTTTTTTCTTTCCACTCTTAATATTTCTAGTAAGGCAGTTAGAACTGCAATGAGTAAACGTACTGATACAGGCACAATCAAACCAGACTTGCAAGAAAAGACCGCCTCAAAATGTAAAAAATGTAATCAGAGAACATATTAAATCGATTCCTACAGTTTCGTCACACTACTGTCGAAGCACTACACATAGATGTTATTTGCCACTGACCTTTCAGACAAACTTTTTTGTCAAGATCGAAAACGTCATTCCCGAAACATTTAGTTTTTACAGAAATGTTTTTGTTACTGAATTTAACCTTTCATCGTCCGAAGAAAGATCTGTGCGATTTTGCACAAAGTTTATTTCTTCTGGAGAACAAAAAAAGTTAGACCTGCAGGAAGAGTATGATCTTCATCTAATTAGAAAGCAAGAGGCTAGGAACCGTAAAAGAGACGACAAACAAAGACCTAAAGTTGTTGTTAGTTTTGTTTGTTTTAAGATGAACATGGAAAAAGTTCTTTTAACATCATCTCTTAACGTTGGTAAATATGTATTATAGTCAAAAGTATTAATTTTACCGTTTAGAACTTTCATGCCACTATATGTGGCATGAAGGTGTAGGATCAAAAAGATCCTTAAAAATTGCGACTCGTGTATGGAACACTTTACAAAATCTTGAGGTCTGTGTAAAAGAAATCACTTTTTATTCATATACCGCTTCCGGCCAAAACAGAAACTGTATTAATACTGCAATGTTTCTTAAAGCTGTTTCAGAATTACCAATAGAAATAATTAACTAAAAATTCATGGAATGTGGGAATTCTGAAATGGAATGCGATAGTATGCATTCCAGCATTGAAACTAGAGGTAACAAGATTGACATTTTTACACCTGGTGGTTGGTATACTATTGTACGTACAGTAAAAATAAAAAAAAACATTTTATAAAGTTGTTGAGCTTAAGTATGCTGACTTTTTCAACTTCAAACATTTTTCCTTTGTGGCGATTAAGAATAGAAATAAAAATGATGATGATAATTTTTATAAACAATGCTAAGTCATAAAATTATAAATTTAAATTTAACAATTGTGTTAGTGAATAGACAAAGCAAATTATTATTTTAATAGCACAAAATTCATTCCTTTTAGAAAATATTTCTGTATTTAGATTCAAAATTAATACAGTTTAGATTTAAACGTTAAATTTGGTTTTATTTTTTTATAACCAATTAAAACGCAAATTTACCAAGGTATAAGAACTTCAAATGCAATTTACTCAAAACCTAGCTTGAGTGGAGAAGGACCTTTTTAACCACTAGGCCGACGAAATATATGTACTACATGGATGTTATGTTTGTTTCATAGTTATTTACAGTTTGTCGCTTCCCCCCACCCCCGGCTTGGCGCCTCCGGGGCTTACCGCCCTTGCGCCCCGCACCCATTGCACCTCAGGGTCAGAACGGCCTGGTGTTATTGTATATGTCTTTTAATTTTAAATTAAAGTGCTCAATTAGTACAACCCATTCATTCTATTTTACTTTTTCTTATATTTATTCAGTTTCGAGTAGGTAACCTAAATGCGCACGAAACGGGAATTCAGAACCACATTAAATTCCTATGTATAGGCTTAACGCCCGAAAGGTGAAAATTTGAGGGAACGCACGATAGGAGAACGCGCGAAACTGTCATGAATCGCTCATGTGTAGTTAAACTGCTTTTCATTTTTACCGTTACTCGACTTTATAATTTTGTACCTACAAGGTTAAGTAAGATTAGCATTATTGCCAGTAAAGTCAAGATAAGGCTATTAGCTAATTTGTCTAAGAATTTTCATTATTGCGAATAAGTTCAATATTATCATCTTAAAGATGATATATGTAGTTTTAATTACTGAGTTACTTCGAATTACGCTTTTAAGGATAGGGTACCTTAGGACGTTACAGTATGTCTTGTTTTATCTTTATCAGACAGTTATTTTGAAAGTCGTAAAATTACCAGGTAATAATAATTCTAATTATACTGATTTTTAACAACATTGATTCTTTATCTAACTTATTTATTCTGAATTAATATTGAAAAATATCAAATAACGTTATCATAATTAAGAACACAAGAATTAGATTTTAAGATAATGTGAAAATAAATGAATGCAGTATGGTTAATTTAAAACAGTATTTACTGTAAAGAAGTATACTCGAATAATACGACATAATTAAGAATGAACGAACAATTACTAAAATATTTATATAATTTGTCAGTTAAACCAGGTACATTTACGAAGAACTTGACACAATTGCTATTTCAGTTATAAGTAAAACGATATTTTGTATTCAAGAAGACAGGTACTAAGAGCGTGACACAATTACCTATTTAAAAGGTTTTTTGGTGTTTGTCTTGTATTTATATAAAATCGACAACAATAATCATTTAATCAAAGTTAGTTTTGTAGGTTTAATGTTTATTTAGTACATGTTATTTAAAGTATGTTTTGCAAATTATGCACAGACCATTTCATAGTAAAATGTGATTTTTTGAAATTAAGAGGGAGTGAAGTTAGTCTATATGAATGTTTACGGGTTAGGAAATCGTATTATATGAAACTTGAATAAGCAAGAAACACGTTTATGGTGTACCTACTCTTCCAGGAATATGAACAATAACTTGTTCACAGAAATCGTACTGTGAAGGTAATGTTTTATTACTAAGGTGCATTACATGATCTAGGAGTTCTATTTATACAATCACTATTAACCAAGAATAGACCCAGCATTCCTTATCGTTTTATAAGGAATCGTTTGGCCCCAATATAACGTTAGGGCAAAGGGGAAAAGGGAGGGGAGCGTTGTGGCAGCGACATAGGCGTACATTTCTGAAGGGACCATAGGTATTAATAACGTCAATGTATTTGCTAATAAGCAGACAAAACATGAATTTTCTAATTTTTGCTTACCAGGGTTTTTTGCAAATGATTAATGCTACGTCTATGATTTGTTTACTTACCGATGAAATGTTAGGTTATGATTTAAATTGTACATTACGCACTGTCTTGCCACTATAAAACTTGAGTTATACAAAAAAACAACAAATAATAACGTGGTACTTATCTAAACCTTCGAAAAAACACTGCAATAATAACAGTGGCGTACTGTGGCGTGTTCCGTAGAACACGGGCCTGGGATTTAAAGGGTCCCGGTGCTGCATATATGAATAAAACCAACCAATGAAAGAGTTTTTACAAAATATTTGTTATGAGAAGTAAAACTACGTAGTATAAAATTGAATGTTTATGGTCTTTACGCCAAATGGCGCGACGCGACGTCGCCTTTGTAAATTTTACTGGTCACTACTATTTCCTGATTAGTGTGCAAATTGTACAGTGTATACCCTTTGCTTACAGACAGAAGCATAATATTGTCTACAAATGCCTGCCTTGTAAATAAAAGTTGTTTTGCTTTTGTTAGAAAAAGCAGATTGTGGGAACTACACTCATAAACCAAATGTTCGTTTAATGCAAAATTATCGTTATTCTCGTTCAGTCATTCGATCATTCCCATTCGTGCGTTGAACGGAAATCAATGTTTCCGAGTTAATGTTAACTTACCTCGTGCATTACTAATAGTAATAGATGATAGATGTTACTGATATTAACTCTTATTTTATTCTGTAAAATGAGTCAGTTTCATAAGCATAAGTCCGGAAGTGCTAAACGGAAAGCAAAACTAGAAGCTGAAGAAAAAAAAGCGAAATTACCAAAAATCAATCAGTTTTTAATTAGAAGCGCAAAAGTACTTAATGTAAATTTAGATCAACCGTTGACTTCAGCCACTACAATAAGCAGTGTTACAGAAAATCTCAATGATAATATCGTTGGTAAGTTGGTTTTATCTTCTACCTAGGTAGATACTTACTTATACATACACACATATCAAACTTGCTTGCTTGCATTTTCGTTAATTATAATTCAATTATAAATAAAGACAGCGACAATTGAGGCATTTTTAGTTTTTTTTTAAACCAAAAAATTTTGTTTAAGAAATAAAAAATTCATAGGATACTCTTACCACAGTATAAACACGAACAGTAATTTCACTAGAGGAAATTTATCAATTCACACTTATTTCGCGCCAAATGCGCCTGGCACCCTGCGCTATGAACTGTGACAAAAAAAAATGGCTAATTTTACGTGGATGTTTTATTTACTTATAGGGCTTTGATTGTTAGTACATACAATTGTACTAAATTTATTACATTTTGTAGATTTAGTACGCAGTACACCACAGTGTATATATTGTTATACTGTGTTAACACCTTCCTCATACAAACTCTATTCGAGAAAGAACTAGTACGCCTATGAGCAGTAAAATATACGCCGCCACTGTTACGTACAAACGACAATTTATCATGACACTGGCACCCTGCGCAGTAGATTTTAAAAAAATATTCGTTACAGCAATATCAAAGACGCCGACAAGGAGTGAAATTACTGTTCGTGTTTATACTGAGCTCTTACCCTGTGTTATAGACCGGTGTGAAGTTAGCCCCACAACTTTGTAAATTTTCGCTTTTTTCAATTGCAATCGTTTGTTGATCGTTTGTCGGTGTTTGTTGGCTACTTTTGAACGTTTGTCGGTTTTTCGTATTTGTAATAATCACGATTATAATTTAGGCGTGAAGTTGTTCGCCCTCCAACTGTTGAAATTTTACGTTTTTTCAATTGCAATCGTTTGTTGGTCGTTTGTCGGTGTGTTGACTATTTTTTAACGCTTGTCGGTTTTTAATGTTTACGATAATTAACGATAACAATTCAAGGATGAACCCCCATCTTTCAAAATTTTCAGTTTTTTTTTTATTTCAATAGTTTGCTGGTTTTTACCTATTACACCTTACACATTGACAAGAAATTACGTGAATTGATACAATATTGAATGCAAGATGCATTCATGTGGGTAACGACATTTTCAAACACTTTTTACTAGCAACACAAAAATATTGTTCATGGAAACGATGTTTATAAGATGTAACAATGTTTTTATTGAGTATATTATTCGTTTACAAATGCACAATGTAAATTTAGATTATGTTGTATATACATGAAACTGTGTATGTATATTGGTGTAATTATGAGGTTCGACTGCCTGCAAAAATAGTTAGATCTTAACAGGTAACAGTTTTCCAAAACTTGACTACATTTCATTGGTGGGTGATTCTTTCCCCTCTACATAAACTACCAATCAAATATATAGTATTTTCAATGTTTTACGAAGTATTGGCTGGTACGTACTGGTACCGCTGTAAATTATTTCGTTCTTTGAACTCAACCTTTCTGCCGGGAAGGATTATCCCGGTTACATTTTTCTATGAAATTCTAAGTATGACTGACAACCATTTAACTCTAGAATAAATATAATTCTAAGTATGAATGACAACTACTTAAATCGAAAATAAGTACCTTTTACGCGTAATTAACTTTTACTTATACTGCTATTTGAATTCTCGTAACAAATGTGTTAGTGAATAAAATTACATTTCTAAATACGTACCATATTCATTTTAGGTATCACCTAAGAAGAACACGAGTAAATATTTTCAATCGTTCTCTGAAATATGTTTTCGAAATGCGAATCATAAAACATATTTGTTACCAAATGGAAATATTTCGGGTGTGCTTAGATTTGAAAACATAGATTCTTTTTTATCAAATACATTATGTGCATACAATTATGTAAATTATGTTGTGCGCTGCATTATACAAAATTTATTTTACAAATTTGTGAAATTGTGAAATTTTCTAATTTTTTAAATCATTTATGAATCTTGGTCCAAATATATTGGTCCTACAAAAACGAGATGCTCTATTAAGAAAAATATATCCCGAAATTGTAGCGATGCAAGTTGATGACAAAATTACGTCATCAATAATTGAGGCTTTTGATAGTGCTGGCCACTGTTGGAAAAAAATTATGCAGGCTTTTCCTAGTGCTGTTGAAGTTTGCGAATGGTCAAATAATTTGTGTCGAATGGAAACATTCAATGTACACAGTCTATGCGTAAATCACACAATTATAAGTAATTTTGTGCAGAATTATGAGATAGAAATATAGTTTTTAACTCAAAATGGGGTTAAGTAAATAGCTGTGTGGATTAAATACTCAAAACCTTCCCCATGAAATATTTGTTTATTAGCATAAAATTAACATCTATAATCTTTACATTGCGAAATGTCCCGACAAAAAATTGTCATCATCAGGCTATCCAAAGAGTATAATGCTATGGGAACCATAACACAATTGAATTATAAATTATATATGCAAAGTTTTTTAAGAAAATAATTAATACAATTGAAGATAATGGGTGGGTGGCCGGGTGGTCGGGTCGGTGGGTGGGTGCATGAGTGCGCGCGTGGGTGCGTGCGTGCGTGAGTGTGAGTGAGTGTGAGTGTGTGTGTGTGTGTGTGTGTGTGTGTGTGTGTGTGTGTGTGTGTGTGTGTGTGTGTGTGTGTGTGTGGTGTTGTGAGTGTGAGTGAGTGAGTGCGTGCGTGAGTGCGTGCGTGCGCGCGTCCGTGCGTGTGGGTGCGTGTGGGCACGTGAGGGTGCGTGAGGGTGCATGTGGGTGCGTGTGGGTGCGTGTGTGCGCGTGTGCACGTGTGTGCGTGTGTGCGTGCGTGCGTATGTGCGTGCGTGTGCGCGTGTGCGTGTGTGAGTGTGAGCGTGTGTGTGTGTGTGTGTGTGTGTGGTGTGTGTGTGTGTGTGTGTGTGTGGTGTGCGTGTGGTGGTGCGTGTGTGCGTGTGGGTGGTGTGAGTGTGGTGTGGTGTGGTGGTGTGAGTGTGAGTGTGTGTGTGGTGTGTGGTGAGTGGTGAGTGAGTGAGTGAGTGAGTGAGTGAGTGAGTGAGTGAGTGAGTGAGTGAGTGCGTGAGTGCGTGAGTGCGTGAGTGAGTGAGTGAGTGAGTGTGAGTGTGCGAGTGTGTGTGAGTATGTGTGAGTGAGTGAGTGAGTGAGTGAGTGAGTGAGTGAGTGAGTGAGTGAGTGAGTGAGTGAGTGAGTGTGTGTACGTGCGTGCGTGCGTGCGTGTGTGAAAGAGCCGAAAGAGAGAGAGAGAGAGAAAGAGGGTGAGAGAGAGGTGTGCATTATCAACTTCTATTATAGAAAATGTTCATTAGTCTATACGCCACTAGATGAGGCTAAAATCAATTTTAACTCAAAGGGGCCAGGGCACAAACCCTGATACAAGTCCTGTCTTACAAGGCTAGGGCCTCCTTATTAGAATACAATTTTGTATGACGGGGCGAAGGCCTACAGCTGTAAGATTAAGTTAGAACCCGCATACAACTGCACCAAAGGGGCCACGATAGGGGCTAAGCTCTCCACTTGTCTTATAAGGTTAGGGTCCCCATACCATCTCAGGCCAGGGGCGAAGGCCCGAGAACAAGTTGCGAAGCCCTACACGTGTCTTACAGGCTAGCATTAGGCCTCCTTATTAGAAATACAACGTATAAATAAATTTCTCGTATAGGTAAAAGATCGTCCGAACGTACCCAATAGCATATGACCGTTTTAAAACATTAGGATCGATAATTTTAATAATATCTTATTAGGGTAATTATGCAATTTCCAACATTGTATGCTTGTGCATTTGCCTAACCTCCAGGGGTACTGCTCTTAATACAACCAAAAGGACCTTAATTAGGGTTAATGCTGTCCATCAAAAATAACCCTAAGACCAACTCCGGGTCCAAGACCAACCCCCAAGTCCAAGACCAACCCCCAAGTCCAAGACCAACCCCCAAGTCCAAGACCAAACCCAAGACCTGCATATGCCTCTCACGTGAGCAAGTACAAAAATTGCTGTCAAAAAGACTCTAATTAAGGATGGAAATTCCATCAAGAGTTGAAAAAGGCCTCCGAAAAGAAACCATAGGGGTGAAAAAATACGATCCCCACGTGGGCGTATAAAAAAGTGAAAGGTGGGTTTTCCCCAGAAAATTCCAAGATGGCGGAAGGTGTCCCTCTTGTACGAACGTGATCTTGATATATATGTTTTAAATTTAAATCATCTTGTTTGAATAACACTATCAAATTAGCATTATCTCTTAGTAAATGTTTAGGTATGCGTGTATAGGTTTGACACAAATAAAAAGAATCTACTGAATTCTGTCTTCCCATACAAAAATAATCCCTTATTTTATTTTGTTTATCGCAGGCTATATCATCAAAAATAAATATTAAGTTTGGTTTAGCCTCGTTTGGTGGAATAATATCATCATTTTCAGTAAACGTGTAATGTCGTATACCCTTGATTGGTGTTAATATCTCTTTTAATAATTTATATTTTGATTGATTTAATGTTTTTGAAAATATATACACATTTTCAAACTTCAATCCGTTCGATTCAAGTAATAAACTGAGTATCGTATTCGTTTTTCCACAATTTGATGACCCTGCAATTATCATCTACATGTGTTCGATAAAAGTGTACCATGCTTTTTAGCTACATCTATTATTTTCTCCTCACTCATAGAATCTAAATTGGATACAGATAAAGTCGATTTTTGTTTAATAATTTTCATTATATTTATAAATTCATAAATCAGAAACAGTATCATAAATGTTATGATTTTATAATACTATTAAAATATATACATGTAATTTACATTCGATGTACTTTATCTGTTAAAGGATTATATTCAATAATAGCGTCATGTAAAATAAGACAATACATGGTTGTTTCCTTTTCAAAATTTGCATTGGATTCCATTACCAGCTTAATGTTCACAGTTGATGTTTTAAGTGTTTCTTTCTGTTTTGAACAATCGATTATAAATATTGGACATACTTCATAGTCATCATACTTCAATAAAGTTTCACATACTGATTTTCCATAGTATCCCTTTTGAAAGTTGCAATATGCATGATATACAGGCATATATCTTTTAGCTGTAAAATCTAAATTCCAATTTTCATAAAGATACTTTTCAGAATTTAAATAAAGCGTTAGATAAGAGAGATTAGCGTTGATAAAGTCTGTTGCGTATGCTGCACGGTTATTCTTAACGCTCTCTTTTTGAAATACAACCAATAGCCATCTGGGTTTTTCAAGTTGTGTTGATGTTTTTATTGACCATGTATCAGATCTCGTTTCCTTAAGAGCAGGTAATCATACCATTCCCATTGACGAAAAGGAATTTTGGTTATTGAATTTCTATTGATACCATCATATAAGAGTATTTTTCCTTCATCACTAGGGATTATTTGAGGCACCTTTCAATGAATCTGTCTTATCTCAATTTTCACTTTCTCTGTGCTCGACTTAAAACAGTTTAAAGCAGTTCGAGAGCGAATTAAAATATGCTCTTGACGCATGTTAATAATTCCATTTTCATAGTAATCTTCTGCAAAGCCGAAAATGTAACTTAATGGAATTGCTGCAGACATTTTTTTCTTATTATCGCTAATTGAGGTCTCTACATGTAGTATCCCAACCAGTTACAGATAACGTCTCACTTTGATTCAATGTATATGATGCATACGATTTGATTGTAGTAGTAATACCTGGTAGTCTACAAACGTCAACTTTTTGTCCACCAAGTTCATAACGTATTTCTTCAAATAGAAAACATGCAAAATTGTTTGTTAATTGTAAAGTTGGCTTGTCTCCTTCCGCTTCAATGCTACCTTCAATGTAAATATAACTTTTACATGTATCCGTTATCAAATTTTGACTTTGAATTGAGATTCTTATTTCATCCGAAGGTGAAAACTTATTCGAACCATATGGTTGATAGGTATGAATCATATCCTTTTCTATTCCTTCATCATACTCTATCTGTCGAAATACATCTATAACTTCACTCATAATTTAAGTTTTAGTCCAATAGAAGTTAAAAACAGTTTTTCACTTTTTGTTAATCGTTGCTGTTGATGCGGTATTCGTTTTCGCTTTTGCTTTTTTTTAATGTATACACTGGTATTATTATGCACTTGTTGCTGTCGTTTAAGACTACTGTTGTTGTTGTTAATGGATTGATTACTTAAACGATAATGAGAGTTAAATGTTAGACCCATTATCTTTTATCTCTAAAATAACGTTAGCTTGCTCATCACCGAAATCAATCAATTCCCCCTTCTGATTCACTAGACGGATTTCAATATTATGAATATCTACATTTACCTCTAAATATATAGGACTACTAGGAACACTATCCATGCGAAAACCTGGCTCCACATAGATATAGGAAAACCGTAAATAATATGAGCAGGTAGATTATTTCTATAAGTTCCACGAATAATATTGCATTCAATATACACGATTGTGTGCTTAATAATTTGTATATCAAGTTTAGAACTGTATTGCGTATTTCATTGTTATTCTTGAGATCTAAAGCCTAACATACGACCAATAGAGTCAGGACTTGAAAAATCTTTTATAAGATCTGATTTTATTTCACATTTTTGGGTAGTATTATTAGCAATTCACAATTGCACAAATCCGTAACGCTTAATTTCCGACTCCAAAAAAGAATTTAATTGATTGATTTCGTAAGAACCATGTGGAATGCAAATTACTTTATTTACGTTATCATTATCCTTTCTATAGTAAAACTTATCATGTCCTTCATGAATATTCTTTATTGAATTACATCCATAAAATCCTCTTAATGCTAGTGTATAATTATAATTTGGATTTAAACGTATAGGATCTGTATAAGTGTATTCTAATTTGTTACCAACACCTTGCACAACCAGCAAAAGAGACATCTTACCTGTATTTAACCATATAAAACAAAATCATTTTTTTATATAGATTTATTGTATAGAAACCTTAAACATAAATGTCCGCAAATACTATTGTTAAATAATTGTTCACGTTTATAATTATAGAAAATTTTATTGTCCCGAAAGTAACTAATAACCTCTACTGGTGGAGATAAATCACCAAAACTGTCATAATACTTAACAACATTTCCTCTTTTCTTATAGCACACCCAATGAGTGCCTGGACCATTACTGTCATCCAAATTTATAATTCCACTTTCATTATTTAATGGTTGTGTTGGTAATTCATCTCGCATAAATATTTCACGTAAAGGTGGTTCAATGGGATGGTATTTAATTATGTTTTTTAAATCATGATTGGTTAAAGCTCTTTCGGGAAGTTTTTGTTTTTTAGACAATGTTTATTTTTCCTTATTCTTCCAGCACCGCTTTTATATGCTTTTAAATACATCACTCCACCTCGTTTCTTTTTTAATTTTTGTTTCTATTACTGTCATCCAAATTTATAATTCCACTTTCATTATTTAATGGTTGTGTTGGTAATTCATCTCGCATAAATATTTCACGTAAAGGTGGTTCAATGGGATGGTATTTAATTGTGTTTTTTAAATCATGATTGGTTAAAGCTCTTTCGGGAAGTTTTTGTTTTTTAGACAATGTTTATTTTTCCTTATTCTTCCAGCACCGCTTTTATATGCTTTTAAATACATCACTCCACCTCGTTTCTTTTTTAATTTTTGTTTCTTCTTACGTTCTATTCTTTTCCTTTTTATCCCACTTCCTCCTTTTGTTCCTAAGGCTATACTTTCCATTATTGCATTGTGACGGTTAGACTCTTCTCGTTGTTTACGTGCTGATTTAGCATAATTTATTTCTTTAACCACACCAGATGCTCCCCAGCAAGAACTCCTGCAGATGAAAGACCTACAAATAGTGGTATCAAAAATGGTAAGATTCCTCCTTTTTTCCTACGATTACCAATGTTCTTCTTTCTTATTCGTAACCGACCACCACTATTACTTGGAGTTGGTAAAACTCTAAGTGCTGCAGTAACTTTTCCCTTCATACTTTTCTTAACTTTTCTTTTTCTAATACCCATTCCTAACGTACGTTTAGCTTTCATTGCACCTGTAACTGCAAGTGCAGCAATTGTTTCACCTATACTTGCGTCTTTAGATCGAAAGCGTTCCCAAGCTTGAGTTTCAAGAATCTTATCAGCTCGATGTCGTGCTGCTAAATCTACATTATCTCTATATTGTATATCATGCTGAAGGCAAGCAGCATCTAAGGGGTTTATGCCTTGTTGACCTCGTGCAACACGTTCTTGTAACTTTGTACCAGGTCCACAAAATTGATATCCTGGGAGATGTAGTTCAAATGGGAGTTTATTGATTAATTTATTTAAAATTCCTCCTCCACCACCACCACCACCTTGTTTGTTCCTACCTTTCCGTCGGTCTCGAGTCATTTACCAATATTTAGTTCATCATACCTCTATTTATAGATTTTCAGAACCTTAAGAAAAAGAGTGCAAAAATGGTGTTACAATACTCTATTTAAGTATAGATCTTGTTAATAATCTAAATTACATTAACAATTAATATTAACATTAATACTTCATAACAATAGTTACAATAAATATAGCTACAAGGTTTTTAAATGGATAATTTTTTGAAATAGTTTATTACCTTTATTTTTTCACTATAATTATGTAAGTCTTTTTTTAAAACGTTTATATGGTTAATGAAAGAAATAACACATAGACATAACTTTAATAAAACTTGTTGTTGCTGACGTAGTCTTTGTATTTCCAATCGTTGTTGTTTTGATTCCATTATCATCTTTTACACACTAATAGAAATTAAACCCATTCATAAATATTTTGTATATACGTGGCTTGATGATTCGGTAATAGTCGATTGCGATTGATAGTATTTTGAACATCTTTAACAATTTCTGCAGTATTTCAAGGATACATAACACATTATTAGAATTTATATTTAGATCGGAATTTAGTATTGAAGATGCTACATGCATCATCTCTTTTGTATTTGAAATGTCAATATACCTATTCACAAATTAATTCCAGATATCTTCGATAAAATGCTTCAAATTTATGTGATTTTAAAAATTCAAGGTGATAATTTAAAACTGGTGCTAATCGTAAAAGTTTCTTAAAGTTTCTTACATCCATATTACAAAAACTACAAAAGTTGGAAAATAATGATTTTAATTTATAATCTTTATTGATAGCGTTATAGAAATCACTATTTGCGATTCTATCATTTTCTTCTTCTTCATATTGATAGCCCTCATCATCATCATAATTTATTAATGTATCAAGCTAGTAAGTGATAACCATTCATCCCACAGATCAACGTATTCTCGACTTTTTAAACATCCTATACGAATCGCAGGCCATCCATATTTTAATATACTATAGCCAACCATTACATATTTCTCATAGCATTCATCATCATATTTATATACTGTACCATTTATTAATTCATTATTTACATTCAGTTTTTCATAAGTGTTATTATTCATTAATATTGTTCTTGTTTTTGTTTGACTATAATCTTCAATATAACCTTCATCTTCGCTATTATTATTCCCATCACCATTTTCACCATTAATTTTTGGACTAATGGATTTTTCATAATTATTTGTAATATTAGTAGTAATACTTATAATATTTTTTTTTTAGTTTGTATACCTTTATTACAGCATGCTCCATTACATATTTTAGTAACATTACATGCATTTTGATCTAAATTTACTCTAGACTACAATTAACATTAAATGTTTATCATCATTTTGTACGTTGGTAGCAGTGTTCTGTATATAACTAAGGTAAACAATGAAAAAATTGTATAAAAAAAGAAATATTAAAACTAACAGCAAAACGGAAAATGTTTGAAACTTTCCGCAACTAAAGAATAAACTTTAACTAAATAAGGTACTAACTAATATACATATGTAATGGCAGAAACTTAATTAACTTACTATAAATAATCAAAATTAATCGAGTTAACAAAATTATAAAATGCTTTTGAAAATTTATGTAGCAGTTCATGTTTTTCAGCCGGCCATTCACCACCTTTCACTAATATAGTGTTTTTTAATAATATTCTAGCACTAGAAACTTAGGACACTCAAATATTATGTGATCCATGGATTGATTGTCATTGCCACGTGTACAGTTAGGACTGTCGATTACATGAAATCTATATAGATAAGATTTCAATTTGCCATGACCACTAATTAATTATGTTAGTGTTTGGTTTAATGGAATTTGCATTTTCAGTCTTTTAGGTATATTGGGAAGGAATTCTTTTGTAATTAAACCCTTCACACTACTATCCCATTGGTTTTGCCATTCTGAGTTGCTTTGCGATATAATTTGATTTAGTATTGCTGATTTAGGTATTTTGTAATAAACTGCAAGTTCCTCAGGGAGTTCAGTTGCTTGTTTTGCAAGAAAATCAGCTCTGTCATTACCAGCTATTCCTGTATGTGATTCTATCCATTTAAAACTTATGCACCAACCATAATTTTCCATGTCTATAATTTTATGTCTAATTTTTTCTATAATGTTGCTATGATTCCAAAAATTGTTTAAGCTATGCAAGGTTACCATGCTATCTGTATAAATAATAACATTTCGGTGTTCACTTCTTATATTCTCAATTATATCAATTTTTTCTAAACCTTTCAAAATCGCTAAAGCTTCTGCTTGATTATTAGAACAACCATTTTTTAATCTGTTTGAATTCTTTCAGTAAAATATTCTTTTTGTAAATTACTACACCCAATCCTACATTAGTACCAATTTTGCTCCCATCAGTAAAAATTTCAAAATCAGCTGTAACTATTGAGTTTTTTATTCTTATTTTCGGTATAACTGCCGGGTGTAACCAATTATTAAAAGGAGTCGGTGCATCGAATTGATAATCGTTTACATTGTTTAAAAGTTTAGTACTTTTAAATAGGTTTAATACTTCAAGTAATTTTAACACGATTGGAGTTTGTCCAGCGATTATACATGATGCCTCATATGAAATAGTCCGATATGCTTTTGCAATTTTTATGTTTATTAACCTTTGTAAACGCATTAATTTTCTCTTCAAAGCTTCTTCCCACATCGGAATTGCATATGTAAGTAGTGGTTGTATGGCACCTTTGTAAATAATTGTAAGAACGTTTTGTTTTAAACCCCAACTGCATTTTGCTGATTTTGAAAGCATATATACTATTTTTAGACATTTTTCAGTAATATTAGTAACATGTAAATTGAAGTTGAATCTATCATCTAAATAAACTCCTAAGTATTTGAAGTTGGAGACTTGTTCTAATAATTTATTATGCATATAAATTTTAACGCCAATTTTTCTGGAAGAGTTTTTATTTGTAACAAGCAGTACTTTTGATTTAGATTCGTTAAAGCAAAGTTTATTGCATTTAGTTATTTTGTTAATTTCTATGTTAGCATAAGTTTCTGCTTCACTGACAGTTTTACCTTTGACAATTATAACGACGTCATCAGCAAACGCAATAACTTTCGTATATTTTGAGTATTTCAAATTAAGTAACGAATTGTACTGAATATTCCAATACATTGGACTACAACAAGAACCTTGTGGGCATCCTTTGCTAATAGATTTTTCCAAACTTTCGTAATTTAGTTGTAATTTAGCAGTACGATTGCGGAAAAAGTCTACGCTTAATTCATATAAATTTTAGGGCATTTGAAGTCCTTCAGGGGGAATTTAGTATAGCAGGCCACCAGGCTGAATCAAAGGCACCTTTAATATCTAAACTTATTACAATTAGATCATTTTTATATTTTAAACCATTAATTACATATTCTTTAACTGCTATTAAAGCATCTAAAGTTCCGCTTTGAGGTTTGAAACCATATTGATTGAGGTTCATTAAATTATTTGCATAAAGATAATAGGTTATCCTATTTATTAGCAGTTTCTCTAATATCTTCCCCTCCGATATTTAATAAGCTTATTGGGCGAAATTTAGAAGCTTCAGGACTATTCTCTTTACCTGGCTTTATAATAGGAATTAATATTGATCTTTTCCAGATGTTTGGAAAAGTACCTCTAATCAAAAATTCATTATATAATGATGTTATAAAAGAAGGAAATAGATTATAAAGGTTTAACCAGATGTCACTTTTAATTCCATCTTCACCAGGAGATTTATTTTTGTTCATTTTATTAATAACTGCAAGAACTTCTTGATTGGAAAACAAATTATCATTATTGGTGGTAATATCTTCTTTCAATTTTTCCCTTATTTTTTTATGAAATTCAGTGTCTGTATCTAGATTATCATCAGGAACAAACTGTTCCATCAGGTAACTTAACGTGTCTTTTAAATTGCTAGTATAACTACCGTCGTCCTTTAACAATGTTGTTAAAGAAGTTTTTCGATTTAATTTATTTGCAGCCACTTTATAAACAGAGTTCCATGGGTTTAATTCAGAAGTTAAATTACAATATTTTTTCCATGATTCCATTTTTTCTTTGGAAAGTTTAGATTTATATTTTTTCTTGAAGATATAAATTTTTTCGTGCAATTTTTAATACTTCATCATTTCTGGTCCTTTGGAATCTTCTCCTAAGGGCATTAACTTTTTTTCTGAGTTCCACCACGGAACTGATTTTCCTTTTACACTTTTTATTTTTGTACGATGTAATTTAAAAGATCTACTACAAGCACTAATTAACGTATTTTGAAATAAGTTCATAAAATCTTCTATATTAATTGCATTTTTAACTAAGTTTGCTAATCGTTGATCTAAGTTATTAATGTTTTCACTTTCAGTAACTATATGGTTAAAAAACTTATTTGTTAATTCAGAGATTATATGTTGACGGAAATTTATATAACCCTGATCACTTACAATAAATCGATTTCTATGAAAAGTTCTAATTTGATTCATTCTTAGGCGAGTTTTTTAAAGGTAATTAAATTGTGATCAGAACAACTTTCTTCTGTACCACAATCCCATTCTGTAACTCTGTTAATAAATTTATTGTTAACAGTAGTTAAATCTATACAACTACTGCCATTAATAGTATTAAACGTAGGAACATCATTATTAACATTAATAATCTGTAAATCAGTTGAAACAATAAAATCTTCTAATTTCTTCCCTCTACTATTGGTCAAAACATCATGCCATAACTTTGATCGAGCATTACTGTCTATTCCTAAGATACAGCCTGAACCCTCAATAAAAGATAATATGTAATCTAATTCCACAAATTTTTCTTCCATGTTTGTGTTATAATCCCAATACATACTAATAATAAAGAATTTAAAATGATTAATCTTAATTTCAATAACAACACAATCTTCATTAGATAGGTGACTTATTAAAATGGCATCAATGGTAGAGGTAGTAACAATAATAGCTGCTCTTTTAGTACCAGTACCAGAAGAAAAAATATTATAATGTTTAGAAATTCCTGCAAGTTTGTTATCAAATACGTAAGGCTCTTGTAAAATTATAAGATCAGAATTCTTCTCTTCAATTAACTGCATTAAATTATTTGTTACGTTTTTAGAATGTTGTGTTAATTCATTTGAAAACAATTTAATATAAAGTCCATATTATGATTTCTTATATTATTCCAATTATTATTGAACTTATTTCCTAATATAATTATATTATTATCCATTACAGAAAATCAATGTTTTTTTTTAATTTTCTTAGTTGAGATTGATAAACTGGACATTTTTTATCTAAGGAAGAGTGTAAATCATTAACTTTAAAATCTTTTGTAAATTTGTTAAAATTAGAGCAATTGGAACATTTTAAATTCTGTCTATTACAATCAGATAATTTGTGAGATCCAGAACAGACAGGACATGTTAATTCTCCCATACAGTTATTAGCTCTATGGTTAAATTTTGAACATTTGTAACATCTATTAACAAAAACATAATCATCTAAATAACATATGCTCACCATCATTTTAATTTTTTCTTTCTCTTTTAAAATTCTTCTTATACTACCATTTACTTCTAGAATCATATTTCTATTACCATTGAGTTTATTTTTATATATAAATTTAGGAACTATATCATCTCCTAGTAAATTCAATTCCGAATTTTGATTTATAATAATGTCACTAGCATTACTGAGTGTTGCTTCTTCAGGGATATTAAAAATTATTAATTTTGGTTTACTTCTTTGTAGAGTGTAAGCCTCCAAATCATCCTTACAGGAAAGGTTTATAGAATCTTTAATCATTTCTATTTCATTTTTGCTATTAGATTCAATTAAAAGTGTTCCATTTTTTATACATTTTAAAAGAATTGACACCAATTTTCAATTCAACTGGATTGATTTTATCTTTTATAATCTTTTTTATAGCATCTGTATCTTCTAAACTTTTTGCCTTGACAAATAATTTAAATTTAGGCAATTCTTCTTTGTTATTAAAACCTTCTTTTATCGTTGGTTTAGCTTTTAAAATATCCGCATATGTTGTTATATTATGAATACTAGAAACGTCAACAGTAGTACTACTGTCATTTTTATGATTATAATTTTCTATTTGCTTTTCCAAATTCAAAATTTTAGCATTTTTCACTTCCATCTAATCTTTAAAACTACAAAACATTTTTGTTAAGTTACTTACTGAATCCAGAACATTCTTTCTTAGGTCTTTTCTTAAATTTCCACTTTTTTCAGTAACTTCAACAAGAACTTCCAAAGCATTTCCAAACATAACATCTAAATCATTTAACATGATGTTAGACATCGTTGAAAAACTCGCAGAATAGAATTAACTAGCACTATAAAGGGATAAATTAAGTAAATTTAAGAGCAAGACACTGACAACCAACTACTGTCACACGGTGTGTCTGTATGTGTCATATAATATATAATATTTGGATCATCTTCGTGAAATAATGAAACTTTTCGTGATTTTTTAACTCTTTTAAAAAAATTATCAATACTTTTTGAAATATTTTCTACAGAATTTTCAGCAGGATCACTAGTACCTATCGACATGATAGCTCTTTGTATTCTAACTGAATTTAATAGGAAAATAGGTATTTTTGCTTTTTAATTAGAGGAGAGGTATTAAAAGTCTACATTCACATATCATGCAACGGTTTTGTTTTACATAGATATAAACCTGTGGAGGTGGACCATCAATTTCACCCCTTCCTCGTATTTTATGCTCATCACAATATTTATAATCTTGCAGTTGCTGCTGATATTCTTCAGGTAATCGTTGAAAATACCTTGCTATTTCTGTGCTAGGATGTTTCTTTAAATATTCTACTGGAAGTTTACGTAGATCGTCAGTACTCATGTTTTGCAAACTAATAAAACGCTTTATTGCTAAATTTATAATATCCATATTATTTACTATAGGTACTTCACGTCCCTTCTTTACTACTGAAATATGTAAATGCAACATTTAGATTTTTATATGTTAATAGTATCTTAATTTACAGGGCTACCATTATTAAAAAAAAATACTCAAGATGATGAAAATATTCAATGTTATTCTTCGTTTACATAACCATTCATGTCATAATCAATATCTTGTTCTAATTTGATAATATTACTACTTTGCGTAACGATTAGTCTATCCAAAAGTGCTTTAAGTTGTTGTAGTATACTTTCCTGAGGGAAAACTAATCCAAAAATACTTAAATCTTTACTCTCAGCACGTATTAGACGATTTGAAAATTCATTGTATTCATACATGTGAGTATTAGTGAAAAAATAAATCAAACCATTGTTATATCTAAATACTGACTGAAATTTAGTTGGTGCACCAGGAAAAACGTCATTGATAATTTTATGTCTTTTAGCTTTTAGTGTACACTCATTTACTTCCATTACATACTCATTATTATAAAATATATGTCATTTAATACACTATCGTTCATATTACTTATTACGAACATTATGTGATAGAAATAATATTAATTTCATTGTTAATGTGATTCAGATTAAAACAATAAGTTACTTATGCAATACTTGAAAACAATGATACTAACAAATTTCAACGCTTTCCTTTTATAAGCTACAAATTGATGCAAAAATATACCGCTAGAAATACGCTAAATAATTTTACGCTTTACGTGAGTAATAGTTTTTTTATTATATAAATATTAGCTACAAATCTTAAAATACAATATGCACCACATGCATCGTAAAATAAATAAAGTAAGTGCCAAAAGAATTAAATGCTTTGCAACATTGTAACATCTGATGGCTTCAAGCCATCGCACACGTTAGCAATAGTTTTTTATCGTATAAATAACTTGTACAATAATACCTTAAAAATATCCATCAACAAAAGCAGTTAGCAGTTTATTACGTATAATAAATCTACTATGCTTCCTATAAACTAGAACATTCGTTATACAATCCAGAATATCTATATTAAAATAATTATACATTATTGCATCTGCTGCATAAACACAAGAAATGCTTAAATAGAAGGATCTAAACATTTAGTTGCCGTGCATTACAGATACATGTGAAATATAAAACAATTTATTTTTACATAAAAAATGTGTAGTAACATTTTTCGATAACTCGGTGTTTTTAAGCTTTCATCTAGTAACATTACCAATGAATAAATCAAAATAAAATTGCATTAAAGGTAAAGGTGAGGAAATCCATAATTTTTTCAACGTTTTTTTTCTTTGTTAATTTTAAGATGTCATAAGTCATTATCAACAAGAACAACTTAATTATAAAAGAAAAATTACGTCCGATTTTATACATAAAATATTTTTATCTATAAAATTATGTAAGTAGTACTTAAACACTTTTTATCTAAATTAAAAATAGTAAATTCTAACAATATTCATTTATTAAAAAATACTCCAAAATTGTTTTATAACATTGACAAGTAAAATTATCTGTATGAAAAATACATGTTAAAAATAGTAAATTCTAACAATTTTGGAGTATTTTTAATAAATGAATTAAAAAATACCCCAAAATTGTTTTATAACATTAACAAGTAAAGTTATCTGTATAAAAAATACATGTTAAAAAATAGTATTGTACAATTTTCATTTAAAAAATACTCCAAAATTGTTTTATAACGTTAACATGTAAATATTCTATAAACAATAAAAAATTAAACTACTTAATATCTATTATTATAAGCTCTTGTTATGAAACGCACAAGTTAAAAAGTGAACAGGTAATCAAAATTAACAATATTTTAATTAATGTGATCAGTACCGATTATTCAGCTCTGCACCATCCAAAACAATCTCTTCTTCCACCACCTCCTCCTCGACACCATCGTCGTCACCCATATCAAGCTGTTCTTCTTCGATGTCGATCTCCTCCTGAGGGTAGGTCGGCGTTGACTGACCGCTGTTCCACCCTTCCTCCCTCAATCGTGGAACCACTCTGGTCAGCCAACATCGTTCACATATCCCTTCACTTAACGCAACGTCCCTGCATTGCCCATGACGTTCACCATTTATTTTAAATGTCAGGGCCTTTGCAATTGTGTAGGGTTTGTTCTCACCTCCCTCTTTACCTTCCCGTCGTTCTTGCGGCAGCCAACCGCCTTTGCGGTGGCTACCGCCGCCAATGCTCTTTTCAGCTGCTTCCTGGCCACTGTGAGAGGGTGAGCTGGATGTTTAGGAAATTGCGCCAAGAGATGCGACATCGGTATCGGTGGAAGTACTGACGATGAGGACGACGACTACGCCGACGATGAAGATGATGGTTCAGCAGATGACATTTTTTTTAACTACTCTGGATGATGCAAGACTGAGATACTGAATATAGCACGATGCTCTCCCATCATCTATATATACCCCAAATCCTAAACAAACAGGTTCTAATTAAACATCCAGCAGTCACGGCCTGCCTCCAGCATCCAGGCCAACCCCGCGACAGAGCCCGGGGCAGGGGGGAGGCGACAGCAACAGGAACCCAGTGCCATCCGCCGTCACCCGGGGGACAGGGGATAGCACCACACGCACACGCATACGCACACGCACACACACAGCTCCTTTTATGGATGCACCCCGTTGCATCTGCTTTTTTGCACACGACACTATTTCCTCTATATGCATGCGGCGCGATCCTTTTATGGGTATTCACCCGGCTACACATTCCTATTAACTGATTCTACTTTCGGAGACGATACTAGCGCCATCTACCGTTGCATCTGCTTTTGCACACGACACTATTTCCTCTCAATGCATGTGATCCTTTCATGCGATCCTTTTATGGGCATTGACCCGGATACACATCCTTTTATAAACATACGTTCCGGATATACATTCCTATTAGCTGATTCTACTTTCGGAGACGATACTAGCGCCATCTACTACTACTACTACAGTGACCACGACGACGGACGAAATCGTTACTACCTTCTATAAGAGATCCCCCTTGCACAGTCTTATACAACGGGGGTCTACCAACGACAACGGTATGTTACTGCTGCTGCTCCTACTGTACTCTCGGGCCACCTTGAGACGTCTAATACTACACCAGGACTTCGCCCCCTTGTAGAGATTCACCTTCTTGTGGCAAGGGGGCCCTCGACATTACGGTGGCGAAGACCTAGCACTTGCTCCCGATAGCGATTCGCCCCCTTATGCAGAGGGCCCCCTTCTTCTTCTTGTGCTTTGCGCCACAAGGGGGCGATTCGCAACAAGGAGGCCCTCTACATTAGGGGGCGAAGCCCTAGCGTCTGCAACATCTTGGAGCCCTAGGCCTTTGCCCCAATTCTTAGATTGCTGCTAGCGTCACCTAGCGGCAGATTGATCTACTAATGGGCCAACTTCGGCCTAGCTATTACTACTTACATATTTTTGTACCGACTCTCAGGTTTCGCCGGAAATAAGTTGCTTTTGGCTATTTCTGCGATTTCAGTAATATTGGGTGAAGTTAAATCTATTTCACTGTCACTCGACATTTTTTAATTGAACAGAACTTTGCACACTCAAAAACCAGTTTTCTGATGACCACATGTGAAAGTGGCATATAGCACACAGATTACCTACTTCAAAAGTCACAAATATCACTCGAGAATTGAAAAGTAAATTATCACTCTAGTGTGATATGTATGTCAACTAAATATGTTGATCTTGATCTCAGAGTATTCCACTTTTTACCTGGCACTATCTAACCATTGTGCTGCATAATGTCATAAAACACAAAGAAAATCACACTTTAAACTTAAAAATGATTTATAAGTGTTTAATCAATATTAAAATGAAATATTCCAATTCCATTAATTTTAATGTTTATAAATGTCAATGTATTTTTGACATTTCTAATAATAGTTGTCTGCTTTTTTTTTTAATACTGACATTTTTAAAGTGTGCAGTACTTCGAGAGCCTTCACTCCACCCTCTCCAGAAACTGATATCGAGGCTGATACTGTACAAGATGCACAAATAACGGAGACAACAAACATCTCTAAATCTTTATTGCAAACTCCATTACAATTTACGAATTGCAATAATAATAATATTACTTTCAATTTCTACCATTCTAAGTAGTTCTTATTTTAAGTTTTTGTTATTCAATCGTTATTTTTCTTTGTATTCAATCAACAATAAAATTCTCAAATATATTTACTTTTATTTTTGGAGATTGTGCATTATTTTTTGTCGTCGGAAAAATAGTGTACATTACTAGTAAGTGTCATGGGTCACTTTCCATACTAGTAATGTAATATACTATTTAAGGTTAATAAAATGCGAAGTTTATTGACAGTTCTCGTATGTTCGTTCGCAAATCTCTATCGCGGCGTATTTAATTTTGATGGTTTGACTGCTTATACCATATGTATGTTTACTATTATGATACATCCTGATAGCTAAAAGAAGCCGGTTGAAGGAGGCGGGACAAATAATTATGTAATTCCAAATAATTCTTAATATTAAATGCAATTCTATATTTAATAAATGTTATCTATCATTTATATATACGAGCCCTAACCACTATATGTTCAGACGGACAAATGTTTTGACGATTAATAATTTCTTATTCTTTAAATATTATTTTGTTCTACCAAACAAATTTTTTCCATAAACTAGGTAAACAAATGTATGTTTAGTGTGAGTGTTTTAACATTTTCTATTTTTATTAAGAATTATATCAAACAATAGTGTTGTTAAACTGTCATAATTTATTGACCTCTAAATGCTTAGCCGGCTAGTCAATGTATGTAAGATACTTAAATATTTTGAAAGTAGGCTGTGAAATATAAACACAAACATTTTATGTAGGCTTGTTTAATTATTGACATTTGTCATTTTGTAAAGTAAAAATGGGCCGGGGATTAGTCAACCCGTTAAAAATTCGAGAATTGATTGTTTTAAAACATAAAGAAGGCAAGTCAATGTCTCAAATTGGTTCTGATCTTGAATCAAAATCAACAATTGGAGATATCATTAAGAAACACAGCGCAACTGGTTATTTAACTGTTCGTGGTAAAAGTACTAGACGCCTACGATTAGTTACTGAAAGAACTAGAAGCCTTTTGGTAAAAATTTGCAAGGCTCAAAGAAGATCAACATTGTGCGAAATTACATCTTTTTGGAATCTGCAAACTGGGTCAAATTTTGGAAGAGAGTGTTGTTGGAAGTGGATTCATAAATCTGGGCTTAGTTTTTATAAGATATAATATGTTTAAAGGTTGCTAAAATAATTCCTGACATTTGAGTATTTTTTTTTGCAGGCGAAAGAAAAACCTCAAAACAATCTGGGCTAAAGAAAGGGTTTTGTGGACTAATGAGAACTGGAGTAAGGTGATATTTAGCGATGAATCAAAATTTGATATCAGTTTGGGTGATTGTAGGAAGCGTGTAATTAGAAGCACAGCGGAGGCATTTCATAAAGATTGTCTAAAGCGCATAGTTAAGTTTCCTCAAGGAATTATTGTTTGGGGATGCATGTCAGCAAAGGGTCTGGGGAAATGACATTTTTAGATGGTACGGTAAATGCGCAGAAATATCAAAACATTTTAACAGAATATTTATTACCAAGCATTCAAAAGTTACATCCTAATGAAGATAATATAATTTTTCAACAAGACAGTGCATCTTCACATACTGCTAAATCAACAAAAACATACTAATCTTTTTTGGGGTTTTTTAATGGTGTATTGTAAATTATACAATTTATCGAAACGTTTAGATTGTATAATTTAAAATACACCATTAAAAAAACCCAAAAAAGATAAGTATTTTATTATGTGTGATAATGGTGAAAGATTACATTTTCAACAGAAAACATGGCTTGCAGATAATGAGATTAACACCTTAGACTGACCTTCGAGCAGCCCAGACCTCAACATAATTGAGGCAGTATGGCGTAAAATGAAACAGTGCCTTAGAAATAATCCCCAACGCACTATTCCGGATCTACGTATGAAACTTTAAGAAATTTGGCACTCATTTTCTGCTGAAGAATGCCAAAAGCTTGCGGCAACAATACCCTTGCGTATAAAAGCTCGAGGGGATGTTACGCCATATTAAAAAACAACTAAAATTTTGTTATCATTCAATTTTCAGTTTTTTACCTTGTTTTAACTTAGAAATGTTGTGACAATTTTTGTTGTTTGGTCACTCGTTCGTATAAAATGATTAAATGTTTAAAATGTGCTAAATATGCAAAATTGAAAAAAATCATAATATCATAATTATGGCTCGAGGGAATGTTAAAAGCCCGACGCGAAGCGGAGGGCTTTTAAATTCCTGAGAGTCATAATCTACAATTATACCCGTGGTACATACAATGTTTTATTTTATTTTGCACCATGAAACTGGAACAAAATTTTAAAAAGATTCAGTATTTTCGGCAAGTTTTTAAATGCAAATGCTGTGAAATAAAGTCGACAGTAGGCTAATTTGTTGTTACTAAGATCTGGAGTTACAATTTCAAATCCATCTAACTGTATTTTCAATTTTTATAAAGAATAAGTTTCATTACTATTATTTTTATTAATAAAGGTTGTATAGTAAGGTTGTTGTTTCAATAATTCTTTCAACTTACGTGACATATCATGTCATATGTTTGCTGTCAATCATGTTGCTTAGCTACAATGACATTTCCGTGCTATAAAGACCACATTACGCCCGCATTTGGGGGCGTATAAACAACATTATGGTGGCAAAATAAAATAATAGATATTTATGTATTAAGGGCATAATCAGAAGATTATGGCTCGAGGGAATGTTAAAAGCCCGACGCGAAGCGGAGGGCTTTTATATTCTGAGAGCCATAATCTAATTATGCCCGTGGTACATAAATGTTTTATTTTATTTTGCACCATGAAACTGGAACAAAATATTAAAAAGATTCAGTATTTTCGGCAAGTTTTTAAATGCAAATGCAGTGAAATAAAGTCGACAGTAGGCTAATTTGTTGTTACTAAGATACTGTGATATTGCTATTATATATCATGTCATGTGTTTGCTGTCAATCATGCTGCTTAGCATCATTGACATTTCCGTGCTATAAAGACCACATTACGCCCGCATTTGGAGGCGTATAAAGAACATTATGGTGGCAAAATAAAATAAAATATTTTATATATTTGTTTGATTTTAATACCGTCCGTCCGAACATATAGTGGTTACGGCTCGTAGTATAATGTGTAAATATGTAAATAATAAATTTTGAATAAAATGGCAACGTCTATTGACAGTTGCTAGGTGGTTGCTAGGGAAGCTGTGCTTTTATTTTACAACTGTGCGTTTTTTTACCGTGCGTTATAGACATCTTACATTGATTGTTGACTGTGTGTTTTTGACTATTTACAGTAATGGCCGTAGGTAAATATATTTAACTAACTTAAATTAACCGCTTTAAATGTTTTTCTCTCTAATTTTTAAATTTTTGAATTATGGCGGGCAATGTGTTAAGGGATTGCGTTGCTAAAGCAACAAATACCAGTATACGATGTGCTGACCAGTGCCACCTCAGACTTTTGTTATGATATGTAATTTGAATTAATTTCTTTATGGAGTCATTTAACTTTATGGTGTGAGAATTGTTTTTAATTAAACCGGCTTTTTACATAACCTCAAGAAATTTGTAAGTTACCAGTAACATAATTACTTAGTAATTATTTATTTGAATAAGTTGTAACTTTCACTTAATGGTAATAACACTTGTTGTAAATCAGATCATTTATCAGTCGTGTGAATTGCCATTTTACTAGTGTTGATAGCTGAATCTTGAATGGAAGTACTTTCCTGTACATATTAAGATGTAGGTCTCGGATTTAGTATATAAAAACAAGATTAGTTTATTAAATTGTAAATATATTATAAATCTAAGATTTATGTATCGAAACACACTCTTTAAAACTATTAATGCATGTTGATTTTATAAAAGTATATTTGGATTATTTAGTTTAGTTGCTTGCTTTTAAATATCAAATAATAATCACAATTAGATTTATTTCTCTTTCTACCCATTTCCAAAATAGGCGATCTCTATGAGAGCTTTTACATAATCGTTTAAAAATGAAAATGTGATGTAGTAATTAGTTATTAATACTTAAAGGAATAAAGATTATAATATCTTTTATTGTAAAGGACGCAAACCGTCTCTAAGTTATCAAACGTAAGATAACATTTTATCACTTTCCTGGACTGTTCAGCATTGTTAACGATTGTTTAGAGATAAATGCTAAGGGCAGCATAAAAAATAAAATGCCGATTAAGTGTTTTATACTTAAACATTTTAACAGTTGTTCGAAGTAAAATTGCAGTATTATTTAGCTCATGGGCATCAAGTTTTCTTTGTTTGAACGGGACGCGGTGTGGGGCTCATTCATCTTTTAATGAGCGTGTTGCATATTTCAGTGCAATTAATAATTATTGCAAATATTTTATAACTTTTATTTAATTACTGAACTCCTTGAACACTTAAACGAATGGTTCATCGAGTTATTCAACTTGAAACCAAGGTCAAGTTGTATCGCATTTTTCCCTCTCTTAACGTGAAGTGTATAAATATATTTCCAAGGCATACATTATAACATTAAGCAGTGTTTAAGTTTATGTTGTAGTGTAAAGTGGTAGGATTGAGAGTAATAATATTCTCTCCTACACGTGGATTTGACTTTTGTATAAAGAACGAAGTATCTATTATAGTTACCTATTACCATTGTGTATAACAGGTATTTGGAATTTTTATATTTTTTATGTTAAATAATGGGACGAGTTTCTCGGTCACGGAAACAACGCCGACGTACTTGTAAAAATATACGAAAAAAGAAACGATTGCTTAAAAAACAAGAAGAGGTAATTAAAATACATTTTAAATGAAGTTAGTTTACTAAATACTAATAAATTGTATGCTCGTATATTAATTATATTATGATTTAACTCGGTGCATTTTGTTAAAGGGGGCGGGAATGCATGTAAACTGCGCATTCATTCTCAGGTATAAAAGGATCATCTTTAACGTATTTTGCATATTCTTAATTTTCTGTACGCTTTGCTTTAATACTGCTTGTGGTGTAAAGTTCAGAAATTATCTTCAGTAATAAATAATTATCTACTTATTAAGATTTTTTTATCATACGAAAAAAAGGGAAAGGATGTGGTGAACTACATGCTTTTGTTAAGATAAAAATGGTTTTGTAACCAACACTTTTCTGTTTCCTGAAGAGAACTAATTATAATTGATAATAACATACTTATACTTTTTGGAAGCGAACTATGCACACCTCTAACCTCCCAATGCATATATAATGTGTGCAATTTTCGAACAGTGCAAAAAACTTTCACTACCACTGTTTCCAGTATCAGGAATAAGTTGGGCCACTAAACCCATTTTAAGCAAATGAGTAATTTTCACCGAACAAAAGTTCGGTATATGAATTTGTTAAATCTGTGTGTCTATATGTGCGTGTGTAGATTCTTTGTGTTAAGGAATATTGAAAATCTGACTTCAGATTCAGAAAGAGGATCAAAAAATAATAGGGGTCGCCATTTATACGAACTTTGTATCTCATCAAAAATATGGACAAATCGGGTGTCAAAATAGAATTTATAAAAAGTTAAGCAACGTCGGGCGCTGTCAGTACTTGGATGGGTGACCGCCTCGTAACACCGTGTGACATATTTTTTTTTTTTTATAATGTTTTTAACGCTAAACTAGAATATTAAATATATTTGACAGTGCACTTTTAATCGGTCTGGCAATGCTAGACGAGCATTCTCAACTTGTTTTTATTCGGAATTAAGTGAAAGTTTTCAGCCGTTCTTATTGCAAAACTTAATAATTGTTGACATTGTATTACTTGACATTATAATTACTTATTTGGCGTTTTATATTTTATGCAACAGTTTGCTTTCCATTATTTATGGCAAGCCGAAAATCAATCAAAACATAGTTTCAAAGCTCACGCTTATGATTGAATTTAGTTAGTATACAGTACGTTCACATTTTTGAATAATTGTTTTTAATTAACTGTTTCTATTCCCATTCTTAAAACCCTTGTATCGTCCTTATTTAATCAATTTAGAATTTTGGCCAAAAGTACTAGTGGAGGGTAATAAGACCTACTTACGAAAAATTATAATTAAGTATTTTTAAAACACATAATAAAAAATTCCATATAAAAACATATAAACTGGGCCTTATTTTCCGAATAAGCTGATGATAAGGCCCAAAGTATTTATTTGCAACATTCTTCGTGAACCCAAATTCGGCATAAATCACTACAACGCTTGACAAAGGTAACAAACCCATGGGTCCAATTCTTTCTTTTTAAAGTTTTCCTAGGATATTTATTTAGGTTGAGATGATTGATTTACCATATTAAACAATGTTTGGTCACGTGTTGTGTTTTGTAATTAAAAGCCTTTTTTCTTACTGTTGACGACTTTGGATGTAAATCTGGTGTTTTCGAAAAAAACTATTTTTTTCGCAATCTGGACTTTTCTTGTCTTTTTTACTTTGAGGTCGTGGTAAACCTGATGGCCCAGGTATATTGGCGCTTGTTCTTCTGCGTTTTTTGCAATTCGACTGAGAAGGTCAGTGTTTATTCCGTTGCTTATTTCTTTTTAGTGTTTTTTGAAATAAGCATCAGCCTTAAAGTAGAAAGAGACAAATTGCTTTCATCAGCAGATATGGCACTTCGGTGAAATGGGAAAATACCCATAGCTCTGAACGCACTAGTTATATTTGCAACTGTCGTAGGCTTTTCCCACACAGGTGTAAATGCTGCTGAGAACTTGTCCTTATGTAAACGGCGGTCTGTATATTTGTCCCAAAATTTTAGCAACTCGTCATCCCAAAAGTATTCAAATGATCTGAATACAACGTTATCGAGAGGCTGTAACTCATGACTTGTGTTGCTTGGAAGACAACTCAAAATCATGTTTCTGCCTTGCTTGTCCAAATGCTATGGAATGCCAGTATCACTTTTTTAGTAGGTTTATATTTTGAGAAGTGTTCCAACCATTCAGTGAAGTTGTCATGCTTCCTTTTGAACTCATAGAAACCTTCATTCCAACTGACATGTTATCTGAGAAGGTGGGGTTTTGACGACATCCCTTACATAAAATCTTTGGAGGAATGCATTAACACAAGCTGCAATGGTCACATTCTCACCATGCTCTTGTGACTCTTAATGCACCCTCTAAGATCCTTTCAAAGCTAGGACAGATTGCTGGTGATGTAAACCTGCAGCCCTTCTAGTCTGCCTGGTGAAAATTGTTTTAGATCAAACTGTTGTAATATGGTATCCTATTTTTCAAAGTAATCTTTTACTATTGATCGGTTTAATTTCGCAGACCTAGCAGGATTCACTGATTGCGCCTTGCGTTTGCTACTGCAAGGATGACGTTTTAAAAATTCAAAATACCAGTATTTTCCAATAACGCCTTTGTCTCCTTTGCTCCGAAATAATCAACATGATTGGTTTTAACAAAATTAAAAACATTTCATGGGAGGCATTTTGGGGTAAGAAGAAGTCCAGTACTTGCTAGTCGAACAATTCTTTCTTCTAGTTCGCCTTCCTCTTTGTTCGTTAACATAGGTTTGTGTCCAAGGATGCTTTTTAACACGATTTCTTAAAGTACGTCGGAAATGGGTTGCTGTTCTACACTTCTGTGAGTGCCCTTGTCTTAAGTCGAAGAGCTTCCTCCATCAGTTCACTGTACAATTACCACGTAATCCTCTGCATTTATACTTGCCCATCTGCAAAAATAAAAAACGTAATTTAAGGCCCAGTAAAATTTCTGAAAATAAGGCCTGGGCCTTCAAGCCAACTAAAACCGCACTTACCTTAATGTACTTGTTATAATTTAATCATACAATATCATATACACACGAAAATTACTGGAAATACAGGACACACGTGCTCCCGTTTTGGCAGTTGTATTTCGTCTGACGAAACAGATAACATACAGCCAGCAAAGCGAATTCGATACATTACCGGCGGAAATTTTAAGTGTGGGGCGTATTTATCGCCGGGCCTTATAACCTTTCTCTACCTTATAGTACTATATAAATGTTTCTACAATTTAAGATAATTTTATTTCATTTCATTTATCTACTACGATAAATGCAAAACTAACAAAATACAAGTTTTCATCGAATTGCCACTGGCTATTTTTGTGCAAAATAATTATATAAATTAAAAAATGTATTAAGTAGGCCTTTTTTATGTAAAATCTAATTAAAGACTAATTATAACCAGCAGGAAAACATTTTAGAACGCAAAGATACGGTATGTTGTAGTGGGAGTGCTATCGGCATCAAAGCAACACCGCGACCCCAACTCCAACTAAAAGCTAATAATTATGAATTTTCTGTTGTTACGGTCCATGTGCCCGAAACTGTTTGCTCTGCATGTAACTTTTGGTTTATGGTTTTGTAAACTATAAATAGATATTTCAATATAAGGACCGCAATAATTAGATGTTTCTTATGAAAGTAACAGCAATAGGTAACAATTCCTGAAAAATTAATATTGATTTTGATAATGACTGAAAAGATGTAAGTACTATCGCGCTCAAAAAATTCTGGTACAGCTTGTTACTGTAGACACTTCCAAAATTTGAATTTTGATGTAGATACATTTGTTGTAATGTAAATCGGACATCTCACGATTCTCAAGTAGGGATTAAGCATTTGTCAAACTGGCAAATTTGATAGATGAAAGATTCTTAGAAACTGTCACTTTGATATTTCATGGTCATACCCTGCTAACTCAATTGATTATGTGCCGTCAAACCAAATGCACACAGCCCAAATGTTGCTGTACCAGTATTTTTTGAGCGCGATAGTACCTATGTGCAAATGGGGAGGGGCTCCAAGAATGTAATGGCCTAGGCTCGTTTTGTTTGGTTAATCTGGCACGTCCAATAATACTCAAACATCCTAATAAACAACCGTTCACAGAATTACTATTGCTTCGAAATGAAACGTATGAAATGTACTCGAGAGTGTACAAATGTAAAACTGTCAAATCTTTATGTAATGATGTAAATAATTTATTGACTGATAATAATCTTGTCCACCAGCATTTTTTTTATCCTTGTACATTTTTGTTTTTTTTTTGTAAAGTCGCCCATTTCTTACCAGGCGTCATTATACACAAATCTATTATACCAAATTGGTGGGTCAGTGATAGCACCGTCTGCTTAGCATTCGGGAGGTAATAGGTTCGATTCCTGTTACCGTCTACCCTATATCGTATTTTTCAGGAGTTTTTTCTTAACACATTTAGCGACAAGATCATTGCGTGTTTGAACATAATGTCAGGCTATTTAAGCGAATGCTGGGGTATTAACTCCCTCGTCAGAACACGTTCCTCCCGATTCTATCCTGACCGCACCTATCTTTAATTCAACCATGCATACATACTTAATTGATGTGTATGTTAACCCATCACTGTGGCTAAAGGGGCTTGGGAAGCTCAAGCAGCCCGTCTACCACCTTGGGGAGGGAATGAAACACGTTGCAGTTTACTCATAGAAACATTTGAGTTTCTTTTAGTAGTGAAGTTGATTATACTTGGCTTTTAATGGTCTAGTTGGGTGTTACCTTAACGTCAAAACTGTATCCCCACTACAAAATTCCGTTTGATCTATACTTTTGCGTTCCAAAATTTTTTGTTGCTGGTCAAATTAGTATTTTATTAGACCAAATTTATAAAACAGTAATTGTTTGTTTTTGACTTTCACTAGTGAAGTTACCTTGAGGTTAAGCTATCACCCCCACTACAAAATTGCGTGTCCTGGTTATAGTTTTGTGTTCCAAAAGTTTTTGTTGTTGGTCCAAATTAGTCTTTTATTGCACCAAAATTATGGAACGAACGTTTTTAATTTGTAGCTTTTAGTAGTGGAGTTGAGTGCTGCATTAACCTGTGGGTTAGTGGAGTGCCAATTTTACCTGCATTAAAAATAATTCAACAAGCTTTAATGAATTCTTTTGATTTTTGCATAAAATTAAAAAATTAAGGTAGGCATGGTTTTATTAAAAACATAACTTTTGTTAATGATTTTTCTTTAGAAACACGCCCGGTTCTCTTATTTTTTGAATTCATTTTTATCACAGTTGGTGAGTTAGTTGCAGCAAAATTTTGTTTACGGTTGGAACCTACTGAATGAAAGATTGATTACTGGGATATGAAAGTCAGAAGTGAAACACACTATATTCACTTGCACATATTTTTTTATTGCATAACATTGTCAGGTATTGTAGATAACACCTTAAAAATCCGTTAAGCATTCAAACTGCGCCTGACGTCACACCGTATTATTAACATGTTTCTTTCCTCCAGAGACAGCACAGTCCGCCTAGCGATATTGTTAGGTTACATGTTTGCCATGTTTTTATATTACATTTTTCTCTCATAAGCATCTGAAAGAATACAGTCTGACGTTACAGCCGTTTGAATTTTCTAGCTTTTTTTAAATCTCTAGCGTTCACGAAGACCCAGATTTTTTTTTTAATGAATATATTTTTTAAATTTTAATCATGTTCTTTTGGAGTTTTTAGTGTCATTTAAGCAATTGACAGGTAAGTAAATACGCGATTTATTGGACATTATCTATTTTCAGATAAATTTTCCATATTCAAAATGGACCATAAGCATAATAATTTGTTGTACGAGGAAATGTTTAAAAATTTATCACTGTCTTTCATCTTCGCAGTATAAAATTAAATATCGATTTCTTTGGGGAAGTAATTTGTTCGAGCAATTCCTTTATATAGAATTCAGAACATTTGATTGAATTCATTGGCAAATTAACATTAACCCCAGATTATTTGTTATTTAATTTTGACGTGGATTCCTTGTTCACAAAAGTACCAATAAATGACACCTTACAACACCTATTACAACATTTCAACCACGAGATCAAATTATTTAAATATTATCTAACTACATCATTCTTATTTAATGGCGAGCATTTCATCATCTATTGGAAATTTATGGAACATTTCGAAGAATAGGGTCTAAATAATGCACCTAAGAAACTAAAATGTTAGCTTAAATATGTTGATATGTTTGCTATCAGGCCTTTTGGGGAAGAACCGTGCCACATATTTGTCATCCAGATAAACTGCAACATGAATTAAACCATCTTGAAAAGCTCAAAAATCATGGCTTCAACAAACAACAAATTAAAGTCATTTCAACCAAGACAAACGATGCCTACGAATGATAAATCTACAACTTAAAATAAGTTTGCCATTTTAACTTTCCTTGTAAACACAACGAATAACATTGGTAAAATATTACAAAAGCATAATATAAATGTAGCTTACAAAAGCAGTATCAAATTCGAAATCTTCTGAATTCTGGTAAAGGCCAAATACCATTACATACATGCGGTGCACCATGCTCTTAGGTAAAGTCTACATGGGTGAAACTGAAAGAAGCATTAACACAAGGGTAACAGAACTGAAAAGACACTCACGTTTACTTCATCCTACTAAATCAGTCTTTGCTGAACATGCCTTAAAACACTTCACTTCATAAAATTCGAGGACATACCAATTCTGGATAACAATAGAAATGTGTATACTCCGAACATTGGAGAAGCTATAGAAATTCTGAAACAGCCTAATAATTTCAACAAGGATAATGGGTATGAACTGTACGATACCTGGGTTTCTATATTCAAAAATTGAAATTTATACTGTCTACAACAGTGATTTAATTTTATGCTCTAGTTACCTTACTAATATTTGTCCTTTTGATATTACATCTGACTAACACCATTTTTCCTAAATAAATCGTTATTTAGCATGTCAAATGGTGAAAATTTTAATTCTTATGTAAAATTAAATTTTTGGTGAGTAATAGCGGCGGATGTGGTAGTTCACTGGTTATCACTAAATGTCAATAAAACAGGATATCTCAAAATGTGTTTTGCATTTTCTATTTACTGGTTCCCACAATTTATCTGAAATTTGAACTGGTAAAAGTGGGCCTCTTTTAAATTCTCTTTTATTGTTACTGCAAAGAAACATTCTTAAAAGAGGACAACAAAACGGCGCTATGAACGACCACGTAGATACAAATTAATAATGCTTTATAATTTTAAATTATCCTGTATTGTAGAAAAAGCTCTGGAGCATTAACTGTTATTGTCGCACCGAGGTAACATCTAATGAGGAGACCAACTGTTTTATGCCTTACTTTGAAGTACTGACAATACGAAATGAGGCTTCGTTCTTAGAAGACTATGGCTGGTAGTACTTGAAAGGAAGCACTAAATAAAAGTACTACTATCTCTATTGAAATGGACAAGGCGTCTACGTCTAAATTTATAGAAAAAATTACGCTACGTGATAGTGCATTTAACAAACGAAAGGGTGCACACTGTGAAACACTAACATGAGTTTAGAGTATGTACGATTTTACGGACTTTATAATTGTGGAAACATATGTATTAACTACTATTTAAAAGTAAAACTTAAAGACAACTTGTAGCACTTGCACCAGATACATTCTACGGATTGTTTGTGACAATCTGGGCAAGCTAGTGAATGCTGGAGGACTGGTAAGCATTAATAATGTTTTTAAGTATCTCAGTAAGTTCTGGGCAGTAATATGTTTACACACTGTAAAGCACAAGTAGAACTACGAAACTGCATTAAATTTCAGATTTAATAGCACTAGCACACTGCTGAGCTTTATAATTAGTGCTTTCAATTTGCGAATCGTGGTGCCGAAAATTTTTCCACAACACTACACTTATAGGCTAATTTGTCATTAATTGTCGATATTAGGTATATATGGTGCTTTACAATAACAATTATACGTTGTGCCAATCCACAATAAGGTAATCTAGAGAATCACAAAACAATAAGTTGGATTATTAGCCAATAACATTCAATCTTATAGTACTAAGGACGTTTATTTGATAAAAGCTATAGAATGTTGGAGAAAAACACCGTTTCGAACATGTACACCATCTGCCCAAGTAACTATATGCTCATGTCGTACATGTACAACATCCGTATCGATTCATTTGAACGTCTATATTATTTACAACATTAATTTAGAATTAGAATCGCACTATATAAAGGGTTCTTAAAAATATATACCAAGCCGCGTTCAAGTTGGTATTCTTTCCATTTTACGAGCTGCAAAATTATGCTGCCTATAGTTCATTGGAATGTGTATTATTTACAACATTACTTTACAATGCTTGGTCTGAAATCCGCACTATATAAATGGCTTTTTAAGACCATAGACCGTGCCGCTTTCATGTTGGTGCTTTTCCATTTTACAGACTGTAGGATATGAGATATCGTAATGGAAAAATATGCTTCTGCCACTTATGTCAGTTAATATTGTACTATGACCGCAACAGAAGTGTTAGTAGGCTTTAAAATGGCATTGGAGTTACCAAAGTTTAGAAAAGGGCCAACGGACCATCTGCATCACTTTCATATGTAATAATTTCAAAACGAGTTTGTTTTCTTATAAGGTCAACCACTCGTAGATACTATCAATCTGTATCACGTAATTTGCAAAAGATGGTCATGGTGCACACTACAAAACAATTTCACTATTGAAGCACTAACGTATTAATTTGACATTTAGTGCTTGAAACGAAAATTATAAAACTTGTCAAAGACAATAAATAGATATTAATTATGATCTTTAAATTAATCACTTCTCACATTGCTCAAAAGCATCAAAGTATATTTTGGATAAATAAATGTATGTGTAAAAAACGGAATTGCATGGTGCACATTATGAAACGTTGACGCTCATTAACAATATGCACTACTTTGGGAGTTAGTTTCGTTGGAGTATAAAAAAATCTAATGTGGCAGTGCTCGAAATGCTGCTTACCACTGTGCTGCTATATACTACCCGGTCCTGATGGTTGACTGTCAGGTACTACCCAGATCCTGCGAAATCTCCCCGATTCGTATCAGTACTACTTATATAAAAATATTTAAAAGGCTCGAAAGTAAGTTTAATAAAAAATTTTATGAAACCAAAAAAAGTAGATATAAGGAAAGGAACTTTTCATTCGACGGAAATATTGAAAATGCAAGGCACTATGCTTGAATTGAGAATTCACATTAATTGTAATGATACGCATTCATGAATTGTAAGTATCTATAGTCCATTTCAATAACCTTTGACGAAATCGGATTAGGGTCCTTTTTTTCAATACACATTAAGACACATATTTCATTTAGTCTCTCAACTATTCTCATTGCTTCAATTTTGACATTTTTCAGTGTTACATAAATTTCAGTAACTTCATGTAGTTTCGCAGGTGGGACGTAACTACAGGATCCTAATCTTCCTGGAAAAATGGATAAAAGCACCTAAAATGTGTACCATAATATTTAAGAAGCACACCATATTGAATGAAAATACTCAAGTTCATTTCATTTAATGCATGAATTCTATAGCAGTCTTTTCCAAGTAGTTTGCAACAAAGTGGACGTCATAGACATGGTCTATCTGGATTTTTTCACAAGGTTGGCAGAATCTGTAGAGAATAGTGCAAAGAATCACTGTTAAGATCAGCAAGTCAAGTTAAAAATGGGGTGGATGGTTTTAAAAGTATTCAAAACCTGTAAATTTGTAGAAAACGACATCAATGTTTTTCACTAAAACAATTCTTACGGTGTCTTCACTTTGTGAAGTTGTTGAGCTGCTGATCAGAAATAAATTATTTCAGATAGAGAGCAGATGAAAATTATTCGGTGCTGCCTTTGTTATAAGGGAAATGTAGAAACCACACAGCCGAAGTGCTGTGCGTTTGTCATGAATGAAGACAATGCCACTGTTAATCATGCATCAGCGCTTATTCTAAATTGCGCCAAACAGTTTTTAATGACCTATGGTTTGCAAGAGTTAACATACCCAGTGACATCGGTATCTGGATTGGAATCTAATTTATTGTGACAGTTTTATCAAACCTGCGCTTTTGGTAGGATAGTTTTATATACTTGAATATTTTAACAGTGTTTAATGTATTTTGATTGTGATTATGTGAGAGTTGTCACCACTGTAATTCAGCGATGTTCGTATTATTTAATCAGAAAAAGGTGTACGATCGTAACTCGTCGAAATTGTGCAAATTTATTATCCAAATTGTTCCCCGTAATGACCTACAGATACCTCAATTCAACAACTAATCGTAAAATTCGTTCGTTCAGTTTCTGATTAAGTAGTACCTGTGCATTGCCGAAATGATAGGTACAACGAGAGGACTGCCACTTTACAGAAATTGTGAGTTTGAATCGAAACTTCTTAATAGTTCGTTTTGTTCTTATCTATTTAGGCAACATAAGATTAGCGTACCATGTGACGAGTACGTTAGAAACTCGAGCACGTCTACTTTCTGCATACGCCACAAGGGATACTATGAATCTCGACTGACTCTTCGAGGCTTCTACGCTTGCTTCTACGCATCAATTTTAACGATATAACTGATCACGCTAAATCGTCACATTGTTTGGCGTCTGTTACTTTGACCTCATTTAGGGACGATTGGTTATCAGTAGAGAGCAATTACACCTGTTTAAAATGTTCTAGAAGAATGCGTTTAAATGACGCCCATATACGGTGCCTATTAAAGATTTGACGAAACTTGACCTTTGACCTAGTATGTGCCACTCGATCAAGGTCAAAATAGGACATATTTAATTAGTCTGTTGTCAATTAGTGAAAAATGTTGAACCGTTTATCCTGAAAGGCGAACACAGATTGACCATTGACCTCCATTTGTCAGGAATAGGTCAACTGTAGAGGTCAGTGAGCCACTTATATGAAATATTTTCGAATGCCAGAAATTATTAATTAAAAATGTGCTTGATTTTTTAACCAGTGGAGGAGGCTACCAGATCGAGGTCAAAATAGAAGGTGAATATTATCGAAATGCTTTCATTTATCGAAACCAAAGTCTAAACAGGTGAACTGTTTATCGAGTAATTACAGAGACAGATATTAACCTTAATTTGAGTCAGGTGTTGAGGTCAATGGAAAGCATATTCGAAATCACCACAAAATGCTTTCGAAAGACTTTCGTATTGCTGTGCGTTATTTATTAAAAAAATGTTGGACCTTGATCTTTGACGCAGTAGGTGTCGCCCGATCGAAGTCAAAATAGGATACCTAATTTATTTTTAAATCATAACACTTAATAGACATTCTTATAGTTTAAAATCAAAGCACTAGGTAATTTTACAATCAATTTTGCCAAAAAGGCATTAGTAAATTTTCAATACAACTAACAACTTTGCCTAAAGACGTTAGTAAACTTTCAAAATGGAAAAGGACCTTGACATGACTTCAATATAAGGCCGTCTTTACTTACGTTTTTGTGATTTTGTGAATTCTGAGACAAACTTAGAATTCCGAGGTAAAAGTCCGAACATTTTCTTTGTCGTGGATCTTCTACGCTTTCGTAAATACTGTTACACAATTTTGTCACTAAGACCAATCATCATCATTTTGATTCTCATTTCGTCGTCGTCAAAATGTTGAATTCCCAACTGCATCCCAGCCAATTAGATTGCTCAAATTTTGATGTTACATCGGTTAACAGCGGCGGTGCAAAAATGGTGCCTTTCTAGTTACATTCACATGTGTTGTAGTGCCTGCTACTCTTACATAAAATTAAATTTGATAGCTTAACATTGTTGAATTTAGTGAGGTTTTAGATTAGGTTGGATAAATTGATAAACGACCTTCACACTGTATTCTTTTCCCATTTAGATTTACCCTTTTTCTATTTTCAAAGGCAATTGATATCGTAAAAATTGTTCATAATGTAATCTAGGACGTACATTTGATACTAATATAAAGAATTGACTGATATGGTTTATCAGTTTCCGGCTAGATTAATATACGGAAGTATTTCCGTTATTTCCATTGTCAATAAAAAATAGCTACATTTATCGACAATTATAACTATATAATCACGTTATAATTTATAAAGCAGCTTATCTGAAAGGTTAAATATAAAACTCGAAAGTAATGATATTTCTACTACGTTGGATGATAATAAAGCTAGTCTCCTAGTATTACTGGATTATTCTGCTGCTGTTGACGCTATAAATCATACTTTACTATTATGCGAGCTCAAATATTAGGGTTTTCAGGAAACTTCAGTACAACTTATTTCCTCTTTTCTTTCTAATAGATATCAACATGTCAATTTTCAATAAGGGGGTATCTACCGCGAGTAAAATCAGCAATGGCGTCCCATAAGGTTCCATTCTGGGCCCACTGTTATTTTTAATATACACGGCGAACTTTAATAAAGTCTTAAAAGATTGCTCAGGGGCATTCTATACGGATGACTCACAATTATATTATAGTTTTAATAAAAATGACTGCGAACTAGCAAACTTCACAATTAATAATGTGAATAACATAGTGAAAATACCTACGGAGCATTCCTTGATAATTAACCAAAAAATCAATTTCTCTCTTGTTTTATTCAGATTTAAATAGGGAATTTTTACTGAAATCCTGCAGATTACGTAACTAAACTAAATTAACAACTTAGGCTTAATTATAGACAATATACTAAGATTTATCGCATATATCAGCAATAAAAAAATCGGCATACTTTATATTGCAGAAATTGTATTACAATACATATATTCTAAATAGAAAAGTAAAAATACTGTTATGCGAAACCCTGATCCTGTCAAAATTTAATTGCGATATTCTGTATATCCCATGCCTAAATTACGTTTCTTTGAAATGTATTCAAAAAGTTCAAAATGTCTGTGTTCGACTTGTCTTTGATCTAAAAAAAGAGACCATGTATCTCAAATTCCCTGGTTGAATATGGGTAGCAGACGTCTTATGGCTATGAAACCTATTATTAATTAGTATCTACTTTTAACGGGGAATCGAAATGTGAAAAAATATACAGTGTTGCAATCCAAAAAATGGAGAAAAATTATATTTCGCGTAAGTTAATGATTCTGTATAGTTTTACATGTTTCCGAAAAATTTCTCAGTTTGTTTGTTAGTAGACTATTATTAATACTCGGTGGTATAAACAATTTTACAAAATCGTGGTGACAACACTCGCATCGTGGTTCCAAAGTTAACTCTATTTTGGTACTAAAGTGACGATATCTGCAGAACGGTTAGTGATACAGATACAAATTTCTATACTTTCATTCTAAATGTAACGGTGAATCCAAAAATGCAAAAATATACAGAGTGTTCCATTTAAAATAACACGTTTGGGTTGGCATATTTTTGTCAATCACCCTGTATATACCTAAATATTTTTAGAATAATCGTAATTACCACCCCAATGATCGTATATTACCACAGCAAAATTGGTTTTGATATCTCTAATAGTTACCGAGAAATCCTCCGTCCACGCAGTAGACACCCACGCTGTATAAACATAATTTTTTACACTCAACAAATTCTTTTATAGCCTTATCTTACTATACCTCACAATAAAGTCATTTGAAACAGAACATGAATCCCTGGCGCGCTTCCTACAACTACTCAGTTTGCATACATAAAGATATGCAAAACCAAAAGGATGATCCATAATAATAATATCGGTTTGTTAACGTCGTAAATATGAAAAATATGCTGACTCAAAATGCCATAACAATTTACTAAGTCAACAAACACATCTGTAACAACTCGTTACACTAAGCTATTTCGTCGTCTTCGCCACAACAACGGTCCTTAAGACCACTAATCTCTTGCTCAACTACATGTTCATAATTCAAATTTTAACCAACTCATTTTACTTCACGCACCAAACACAGAACGTTTTTACTTGCGCCTCAGTATTTGCAGCATCACTCGTACCTCAGACATCTGATACTGTCTTTACCGCTTGCCGGGACTAAAGCATTTAATGAATAAATTCACGAAACCTATCTCGAAAATGAGTGTGAGTGGGATACTTCGAAAATTCTTAATTTTTTTAAACAAAATAATCATACACACGTGATACCTCCCCTACTAGATTTTTTTTCCCAAAAATACCCAGAAAAATAAGCAGCTGGGATAAAAATAACTCAATTTCTACTTCCTACTCAACATTTCATGTTGTGAATGTGTTTGATCGGTGGTCTAAAGTCGACATATCTCGGTTATTTCACAATCGTAGAGCCTTGACATCTTGTCATAGGTCATCTCTCTAACTCGTAGCCTGTTACGACAAGTATCTGCTGTAAGAAACTTTTACTCCGTCCACTAGAAGACTCGAAATAAACTCCTCTAGACCAAACTTAACATACTTAATCGTTAAAACAGCATTACGCACAATCGTTAGAAATTCGTAACACGAAAAATTCTAAAACTCGTTTAAAAATTGTGAACACATCAAAACATACTCAAACTTCCTCTACGCTAAACGTACTGTAGCGTCCCCCAGCTACCCTATCTTGAAATGTGTAATTTGAACTTATTTGCCATAATGCAAATTCAAGAGCAAAGTAATCGCTAATTGATCTCTCATATTTAATTACTGGCAAACCTCAAATCTGATGAAAAGAATTGGCCCTCTAGTGATAGGTACGCTGTTGCATCATGTGGGGCAGGTCAAAAAAATGAAACTACTCAAATTAAAATTAACAAGCTTTGCGCAGTGGTGGTTCAGCCCGTTAATTACTATTGTGGGAACGAACCACCAATACAACCCACTATATTCATAAATAAATAATTGTACAACTACATTAATAAATAACTCAAAAAAAAAACAATGAAAGGGTTAAATATATAACAAAACACCATTAAGTCAGGTTAAAGTGCGTACAAAATTATAACATTAAGAGAAAAATAAATAAAAAGCCGTTTAGTTGCATATAAACACTAAAAAAACTTTGTAGTCACACTCACAATTGTGTCATAAATAATCAGTATAAAAATCGTAATACCAAACATGTGGCCCTTTAAAACCAATCAGGCCGGTCTTCAAGTAAATAAGCACATAAATCACTAAGGCAAATTACGGTAAAATACAACAGCAGTAAAGTTGCACTGGTGATAATAAGTTAAATGCAAGGACAAAAGAAAATAGACAAGGAATTTACACGTACACAATTGTTTAGTGACTTCTAAAGCACAAAATACATATAAAGAGAAATTAGTTCGCAGGCAAACAATTCTACTTAACAAACTGACAAAAAAACTCATTATAACAAAGCCTTACAAGGGTAAGTTGTAAATAGATCACAACATCGTGACCGATATATAAGGTTGAGTGTGTTAGAAAAATACAGCGCCCCTTTTTCAGGTTACACATTCATCTATATAACAATAAACACAATAAAAATAAAATTCGAGGTGTTTGATGGTCATCTGGACCCGGGAGTATGTACACACTCGGAAATTGCACATTACAATTAATAACCGAGCAGTATCCTGTACCCGTTCTCCAGGGCCACCTCTACACAAATATAGATATAAACAACAATGCTAATTCACACAAATACAAGAGTGAGGGAGCCCTGTACTGTCTTATTTTAGCAGATTCGAGCTTAATGAGCCCGCGTGCGAATGAGATACCTTTGCTCGATTTTTAATACGTTATATAGGCTTGTAGAATTATTTGCTGCCAACCTTAATTTATTTAAAAATACCTACTTACACTTGAATATGTATTCCTTTAAGTGATCACAGACACAAATCGTTAACATACGCGGTTTAACTTCAAAAAGGGTAACTGTTATTTATAGATTAATATTTGAAAAACACATTAAAACTAACACCCGAAAGAAAAGACAAATTAGCGTTGGCTACTTCAAAAGAAAATGTACATGCAAGAATTATTTTAAACACAAACTGTTTACAATGAAGGTATTTAATTAACCCTATCGATCTGCCTCTATCGACACTGTGCCTCTAACTAACTTTTCCCCATTTCAAACTAACTACATTTACTCCCGCAATCAACCCCCATTTTTCAAAAGTAATCAAAAACAGTTTCATATTAATGATTGAACGACATCATAATTTTAAAAATATACGTTCGTCCATAGCAAGCCTACATTTAGGTCTCGAGTTTCAACGTACCAAACAAAGACGTCTTTGATTGCAGTGTGTACCGACGTAATTACTTACTAAACTAGTGACATTTTTACATCAAGAATGTACGCCTAAGGATTTCCATTGATTCATTACGCCCCTTCAGTAAAGTAACTTTTAAGCGTACACCTGCTAGTTAGACATCAAACACGTTTTTCAAGCCTTAGCCAAATATTAGTTACAAAAATAAAATATCCTGAAAACCATTCTCAAATAACCACTTAATATTTAATAAAATATGTTAAACCCCATTAATTACCTTTTCTATCGCGGTAACAATTACGATTTAAAAAATTATTGTTGCAATAATAACTTTTTCGCGGTCCGCTACCTACAGTACTAAATGCCGGAAAATAATTGAGCAAATACGAGAAAACATAACATCGGGTTATCCAAAATAAAATGATGAGCCCTAATACAACTAATGGATATTCACTTACTGATATTAATAATGTTAGTACACGTGCTTGACATAACCATAAAGCAAACCAGTTCTTAATGCTGGTACTGATTTTCTTCCTTTTACATTCTGTAACTAATGTTACAGAAAAAATCCTAATTAATCATAGTATTAGGACTGTTTTTAAACCTACAAGAATCATTAAAGAACATTTAAGGTCGTCTTCCGGAGCGTTACAAGACTTAAAAACATACGATTTTGTAGATTAGGTCAACCAGGGATATACTGTCCAGACAAGCTCATTATGCTCGTTTATAACGTGAAGCTATTGAGATATATAAGCATCCTAATAACTTCAATAAAAAATCTCCGTTTAAATAGGTTTTGGTATCTTAATTTTAATTTTACTTTTGGTTTGTGTAGATTTTTTTGCTGTGTTTTTCCGAGATCTTGGATTAAATGCTTTACCAATTATATGTTAAATTACCACACTATTGTAATTTATCCTATGTAATTGAAATTAAAAGTAAAGTTAAAATTAAAAATTATATAAAACGTACTACATTGTGTTTTCACTATAAAATAACACTTACATTTATTAACAATTTCTTTGTTAGATTTGACTGGATTTTTAATTGATGTCAAGTTTCTATTTGTGACTGCTTTTATCAATTTCAAATTAAAGTTTTTCACATCTTTACATTTACTGGATTACATTTTGTTGTATTTATTCTGTGGTTATGACAGTTTTCACTGTTAGCCTTCGATCGTTAGAGAATGATCTAGTTATTATTTACTGAAATTGTATTCTACAGTTGGCTTTATACATTTATCAAACTGTTATATTAATAGCAGGCTCATGTTGCGTTTTCAATAGAAAATCTCCGTTTAAATAGGTTTTGGTATCTTAATTTTAATTTTAGCTTTTGGTTTGTGTAGTTTTTTTTTTATGTGTTTTTTCCGAGATCTTGGATTAAATGCTTTACCAATTATATGTTAAATTACCACACTATTGTAATTTAACCTATGTAATTGAAATTAAAAGTAAAGTTAAAATTAAAAATTATATAAAACGTACTACATTGTTTTCCCTGTAAAATAACACTTACATTTATTAACAATTTCTTTGTTAGATTTGACTGGATTTTTAATTGATGTCAAGTTTCTATTTGTGACTGATTTATGAATTTCAAATTAAAGTGTTTCACATCTTTACATTTACTTGATTACATTTTGTTATATTTATTCTGTGGTTATGACAGTTTTCACTGTTGGCCTTCGATCGTTAGGGAATGATCTAGTTATTATTTACTGAAATTGTATTCTACGGTTGGCTTTATACATTTATCAAACTGTTATATTAATAGCAGGCTCATGTTTGCGTTTCCATTTTTAATTTTCATATTTCAAAAATTCATTTCAACATCTTTGAACATTTCTAAAATATTTTATTACTACTGAGTACGATAACTATGTTAACGAAACGTTTAGATTTGTATAAACAAATACACAAAACACACCATTAAAAAATCCAAAAAGTATTTAAAATTTCAATAACCAATGAATTAGTTGCTTTTGGATTAGGATATATTTCTGTCTTTGACACCGTTTATACATCAAGTTAACGGATTTTCTTTATTCTTCTTTCTTAAACAATGTTATGTATCTATCTATCGTCCATTTCGCCAACAAAGACGTAAATTTGTTTAAATGATTCATACTGCCACTGTATTTAAGCAGTGTACAGGGTGGTTTTTTTCCGTTAATATTATAGGGTATAGGCTAAACGGTAAGAGATACAAAAAATTTAAGATACGTGTCCCGTTCTCTTTTTTAGTGTTTAGTTTAAATTGGTTTCGAAGATACAGAGTGATTCTCAAAATCTGCCGGTTTTTATTATCTCTTATGACTCGGTTATTTATGGAGATAAAAAGCTTTGGATACGAAAGTTTTATAACTTTTACGTTGAATGCAGTGGCGTTCTTAAAAAATATAGATGTTTGATTTTTGAGATATTATCAAAAGTAGCATTTTCTTAAATGGGACACCCTGTATCTGATAATCTCAAAAATTGCATTTTTCTTGAGATTGCAACAATATATAACACTTAATATTTTGCATTGTCCTAAATAGCTAAAATACTAAAAAACATTTTTTTAGTTGGCCATGGATTTAATCAATTCTTTATTTTATAATAGGCATAATAAAATTGCAGATAATAACAATAATAAAACATTAATAAACTAAAACAACAACTACAAAAACAAGAAAAGATTTATAACAACTCAACAGTAATTATTTCAAATACTTATATATAACAATTAGCATAGGTGGTTAATCACAAAAGGTGCTCAAATTCTCTTCCATTCTGCTCGACGCATTTTTGGGCTCTGCTTGTAACTGAACGAGTGGCGTTATAGATTTGAATATTTGGCACTCTTCCAATGTAATTAATAAAATTTGCTCTGAGTTCTTCTACAGTATTACTTGGTTTTATAGACTTCATTTTGATAGATCCCCAAAAATAAAAGTCGAGTGGCGTCAGGTCGGGGGAACGCGGAGGCCATCTGTTTATTCCATATGTACCAAGCCAATTTTCGCCAAAATTGACATTTAGTAAGTCCCTTACCATGTGGCTATTATGTGCTGGAGCACCGTCTTGTTTTAAATAAACGTTATTTCTTGCAGCTAATGGCATGTTATCCAATTCCATTATTACACATTCTTCCAAAATTTGGATGTATCCTTGAGCATTCAAATTTTCATTAAAAATTCTGTAGTTAAGGACTCTGTTTTGATATAGCGCCACCCATACATGGAACCCAAACCGTCCTTGTTGTATCCTGGCGACCGTCTGATGAGGATTTATGATTGACCAATAATGATTATTATGTCGATTAAAAATTCCTTCGCTAGATATAAAAGCCTCGTCGGTCCATATTATATTTTGAAAAAAATTGGGATTCCGATTAATCTGCTGCGAATACCAATGACAAAATGTTAAACGCCGCCCTTCTTCTCCAGGATGTAAGTTATGAACCTTTCTTATTTTATATGGTTTATACTTATGCTTTCTTAACGTTTTTAAAACTTTATAGGTTTACATGTGCCAATATCTTTTTCAATGTTACGGCTAGATATCGTCGGATCAGCAGCAACACAAGCTAATGTATTTATTTCATCTCTTTCTCTATTTGCCTTATTGTAAATCTTACTTCTTGGTTTTACAAATGATCCATACTCACTTAAATTGTGATATAATCTTTCAAATATTTGTTGTTCTGGCTGTCGTCGTTCCGGATAACGCTCAAAATATAAGTCTAGAGCTGCGTCTTTATTTTTATTACTCTCAATGTAGCACTCAAGCATATTTAATTTTTCATAATTTTGAAAATTATTCATTTTAATCACCTTTTTTAAAAAATATAATCGGAAACGAAATGAGAATACCAATACATAATTGTTACTGAATTTTATGACATGTAAACAAATAAAAACAATTGCTTAAAACATTCAATTAATGGCCAACTAAAAAAAATGTTTTTTTAGTATTTTAGCTATTTAGGACAATGCAAAATATTAAGTGTTATATATTGTTGCAATCTCAAGAAGAAATGCATTTTTTTGAGATTATCAGATACAGGGTGTCCCGTTTAAGAAAATACTACTTTTGATAATATCTCAAAAAATCAAACATCTATATTTTTTTTAAGAACGCCACTGGATTCAACGTAAAAAGTAATAAAACTTTCGTATCCAAAGCTTTTTTTTATCTCCATAAATAACCGAGTCATAAGAGATAATAAAAACCGGCAGATTTTCAGAATCACTCTGTATCTTCGAAACCAATTTAGTTAGCGTAGATCAGATTGCCCCATTAAACTAAACACTAAAAAAGAGAACGGGGCACGTATCTTAGTTTTTTTGTATCTCTTACCGTTCAGCCTATACCCTATAATATTAACGAAAAAAAACCACCCTGTACAGTGCATCCCATTTTGGTTGAGACAGCCAGATCTCGGTTGTTGTTGAAGATAGAACCTTGCGGTTTCCGCGGTCCTGTGCCACTTTTTTGTGAAACTCAAGATGGCCTGAACGGATTTTGCCTAACTTCTTTCGTTTATAAATTACAGGGTGTTTAGAAAATCCACACTTTTTGGATCCCCTCTATATCTAAGAAGTTTCTCAGCGATAATGTCCATGACCATTGGATTGGAACAAATGGACCCATTAGGTGGCCTGCAAGGTCACCTGATTTGTCAGTGTTGAACTTTTTTTGTGGGGTTTTTTGAAAAATAAAATACACTGTAAGAGGCACAATAATATTGAAGAACTTCGTGCAACAACAGAGGCAGTTTTCCAGAATTTACAAAATCGGCCTTTCATAATTTTAAATGCATTAAGACGTATTAAGAAATTGTGTCAATTGTGTGTTAGGGAAAATGGACATCAATTTGAACAATTCAATGAATAAGTTACCAAATAATTTCGAAATGAAATAGTATGAGTAAATATTTAATTAGTTGCTTATTCTACATTGTGAACTTTTTATTACTATTTATTTGTTGCTATTAGTTACCTACATTTTGTGTTTTGTTAGTGAATTAGTGTTAGTATTGTTCTTGTTCCTTTCATGGAAAAATCACAAGTAGTATTTCTTCAATTTGAACTTTTTTTGTATGAAAAATCCATAGCCTACTATTAAAAATCAATGTTTTAGTGATTTTGGAGCATTTTTGGAAAAATTTATGTTTATATATTATATAACATTTTGAAGTAAAAAAAAATAAGGAATTTAATGAGGTGATAAAATACAGGGTGTTCCATTGAAAAAATCATAAGTTTGAATCGTATCTCCATAACCATACCTCGAAAAAAAAAATTGAGTGCGCCACTGAATTCTACATAAAATTCTCTATGGGATAAGTTTTCAATTTGACATTATCGCTGAGAAACTTCGTAGATATGGAGGTGGTCCAAAAAGTGTGAATTTTCAAGAACGCCCTGTAACTTATGAACGAAAGAAGTTAGGAAAAATCCGTTCAGGGCATCTTGAGTTTCACAAAAAAGTGGCACAGGACCGCGAAAACCGCAAGGTTCTATCTTCAACAACAACCGAGATACTTGGCTGTCTCGACCAAAATGGGATGCACTGTACAATATGTATTTTAGTCACGTTAATGCTGTTGGTATCAACATATTGCATTAAATCGGGCTGGGTTTAGTTGTAAGGTAGAAAAGTAAGCAATGATAGCTTATGGAAACTGACTGTTTACTTACTTCTGTTTTATTGAAAAAAATTTATCTCACACATTTAGGTATGTTTACTTTTTGAGAAACGCATACATCACACTCATTTTTTTCTATCTATTGTATTTTCTCTGTTTATACTGTTTTAAAAATAACAAAAAGCGGAATATGTTAAATTGAATCAAGCAATTCATATCCTAATATTTATAAGTCGTATTGAGACTAATATAAACTGTGGGGCGGTACGGTTTGTCAGTTCCCGGGTGGATGTGATAATATACGGAAGTTGCATGAATTCGATTATAAACAACCGGTATTTACATTTTGAACCGATGAGAGAAGAGAGACCTGCTTCCGTAAAGGTATGAATCAGTTTATCTTAAATATATTAATTTAAAAAACCGTATTTTGTTACTTTTCTTCCCGCCTACATACAATGCGTGTACAAGAAAAATTCTTATTGTGAGGTCGGTAAATCATGTTTGTAATGTTCCACCCACAACAAAATTGTATAGCCTATAATTAAGTACTAATTCATGAATCATTTGTACCCAAAACATAACATGTGAACCCATCACGGTTTAAACACAATAAATGATTTAATTTTCAATTAAAAAATGAATAAACCACTAGAAACTTCGAATTAGTATAACCATTAATTTGAGAAGTATCTTATACCGAGGATTTTAAGTCTCGTGACATACTGTATTTCTCGATATTAACAGAGTTATCAAATGAAAAAAATAATAAGTACAGGAAATTTGTAGAACTTATTATCAAAAACATTTACTCAGTTAACGCAGAATCGACGATGGTCGGGTATTTATAAAATTAACTGCACGTTCTGTAATTCTGTTTATATTAGACAAACACTTAGGAACTCTGATATTAAATACAAAGAACACGTTAGATTTAACGTAAATAATCATCTTATGACTTCACAAAACAAGATTAAATGTTGACAGTTTTGTACTAAAAAAAGGCAAATTAGATGTTTTGGAACCATTCGACATTTACAAACATAAATAGGAAGTACCTTTAAAAAACGAACAGGTGGATCTTATAGACTCACCTTTAACAAACAGGTGTACATATAGAATTATAATTTACATAAAGTTTGCTGTTTTACCTTAACGATTTGTTACCATTACTACCTGTTATTTCTCTTATCTATGTTCTCTTCACAATGATACATGTTGTATTGAAACTCGTTGAGAAATAAATATTTATATAAAACATTGTGGAATTAAATTTAAAATATTAGTGTTATTAATTATGAAATTCCACAAAGTAAGATTAAATAAGGATAATTGATTTTTGATAATACTAAACTCCAAGTGCAAATTCCCATATTTTTAAATTCGTTTTTAATGTGGTATAATTAATAATAGAACTAACAAGACCTATAAGTAACAACTATTTGCTTGCATTCGTGATACGCAAAGTGAATGTTTGAATATAACGTGATCGAAAATGATCTATGAAAAGTCTGTCCAGAAACGAAGCGAAGGAATAAATTAAAATAGTTCATTTATTTTACATATAAGCGGTACACGATTTTGTATTAAGTACTTAATAGATTTCTTAAACTAGTTTTAGGATATCCCGCTTTCATAGTATAGCGTTACAACGTAATTATTTATCAATACAGTCCGCGCGGCCAAAAAATGCCTGAACGTTGGATGCGCATTCGTCCAACTTCAAGTCTCTTAACGGCATGTCAGTGGCGTCGCCACCAAAAGCGCGTTCCGTTTATTATCATGTATTACACTAATTAATTATTTATTTCTGTTATTAATTTACATACCTACTTGTTAATTCAACTTTACTACAATTATTGCAACAAAACGACAGTGAACCATTTTGTGTCCTATGTGAATTTTAAAGCTCATAATACTCAAATTGATTAGACAAATATGTATAAATAACAAATACTTTCACAAGTAGTTTTGCGGCGCATGTAATGCTAATGGCATTTGCTTAAATTCTCTTTAATGAAATCCTAATAGTTGACATTCCTTAGTATCATTAACAACAGATTAGCAAATATTCAAAAATGTTCTTATTAGTTAGTTCGTTTTCAACTGTGATTTAAAAGCGAGTGTAGAAATATGAGTTCTACATTGGGAAAACGTGGACTATTACTGTTCATATGTAATTCAAATAAATACAATATTTTAAAATTTCTTGTGCTTTGGTGACGAATAATTGAAAACGCGACACCGACGCCACTGGTAATGCTTTCAGTCGCTATTTCGTTAACGAGTGCGGCCGAATGCACGAACATCTATGCGCGACACGAGGCATTCTTTGACCGCGCGGACTGTAGCTGCTAATCCTTTAACAATGGGACGTACCTGTTGATGAGTTCTAAAGTAAAGATCATAGGCGTGTACATGGGTTTTACAGACAAACAAATGACCATTGCAATGTTTTACTATAATCTAAAAACAGAAAAATTGTATTACAAATAAATAATACCCCTCGTTCCTTCCCAACTTTTAATTAGTATTAATTAATTTTATTACGACGTATCTAATTAATATTACTTCAGTTTTATATCTTCTATCATAAAACAACCCGACGCCACTGGAATCTGCCAAACATGTTGATTTATTTCTTCACTTCGTTTCTTATAGTTTAAATGGTCTACATAGTAATTTCATTTTAACGGTTTTCTTCGTTGTAAAAATATTTTATACATTGCACGCATATATGAACTGTGTGTTTTTAACAACTTACAATCTTTGTTGCTATAATTAGTACGAAGTGCTAAAGAGTTTTCATAGAAATATTCAGTAACTATCATTTCACAATGAAATTAGTGTAGTCCGTGAGTTTTGGATATTGCGTTTCATTGGGATAATAATACTAACAGAAAAGTCGAGCTCCGAGTAATGATACCAATGCTGTACGGCCCTGTAAAGAGATGCCTCCCATACCATTACAGATCCTCCACCGATAGGGACACGTGGACGGAAGTTACAGGCAGAATAACGTTTGCCCGGTCGTCTGTATACTGGCATACGTCTATCAAACCCATAAATAAAATCTCGACTCATCAGAAAAGGTGACATTGCTGCATTGGTCTATGTTCCAAGCGGCGTGTTCACGTGCGAACCGTAGTCGGGCTACCCGATGCTCTCTGGTGAGTTGTGGACCTTGAGCAGGAACATGAGCTGTTATCTCATCTTCTCGAAGACGGTTGCGGATAATTTGTACAGAAAGTTTACATTTCTAGCCATTAAAAGCTCATTCTTGAGAAATTTTGCTGTGAAATGACAGGTACGCAAAGCAGTTATGCGCAGAAAACTATGATCTCGTCGGGTAGTTGCTCTTTTGCGACCTTGCCCAGGTCTTCTTCTATAGTCCCCAGTTTTCGTAAATCGCGCTGCTGCTCTACTTACTGGTGATGGCTGTACTCATGCTACGGCCATCTTCCAACAATGTAATACATCGCACGGTTTCTTCATTCGTCAAATGTAAGGACACACGTTGTTGAACATTCATAATGAGAATTTCACCAAAAATTTAACTGATAAAATTAATAATAATTTAACTAATTTGATGTTGCACTACTATAGTCTGCAGTTATCTGACAGTAGGTAGTGAAACGATTGTTTTTTTCTTTAGAACTTTGTTTAGATATTACCATGACAACGTCAAACAAGTTCATTTTACCCATTTAATAAAAACAGTAAATTTACATTGTTGTAATCACTCATAAATGGATAATATTTGGATGTTGCGATAATTGTTGTGCGGAGTGTACTTTACATTACTGTTTCGTATTTATAAAGAAATACGTGTTTTTAAATAAATAATCGTTATAGTGTAGTGTGTATTTAGGACGGTAGAGAATCAAAAAATGCCAAAAAGAAAATGTATATTTAATGGAGATTCGGAAAGTGAATATCTATTTATTAAAAAGACAACCTCAGATCGTGATGTCAAGTGCCTAAAATGCTGTGCACAGTTTTCACTTGCATGTGGTGGAAAGGCGGATATTGTTCAACACAGTGGCGTAGGCAGGATTTAGTTTGGCGGGGGGGGGCAGACATAAAAACATGAGTTAAAATTTTCAATTTTTTTCTGCCATAATTACGAGTAAATAATAATGGAAAAATGATTCCTTTTTTCAATTTTAAAAATTTCATAAAAATTCTTAAAATGTTGGGGAACATTTTTAATGTTTCTACTCATTATTAGCTAGAGAATAAAGAATTATATATTTCCAGCATTTTTTCATTTGAAAATGTGAATACCTCACGTAGAAAACGCTTAAGAAAAAACGTTCTAACCTCAATATCTAGAAAATAACACCACTCTATTTTAGTGTTTTTCCCATACTCTACTCTTAGTACCAAACTCCCAGGTGAATCGAGGTAGTTACGGGACACACTGTATATCTTCAAATTTTAAAGAAGGTTCAGTAAACGGAGAATAATAATTGTCCAAATATATTATTATTACAAAACTATTAAATTTAATTCTTCTCTGGGTCGTGGCAAATTTATCAATAACTTCTCCAATGTTAATTTCAATATCACGATGTACACTCATCAATGTTTAACCATTGAACTTTTCCTCTCCGGTGTGGTTTCGTAAGTAGGTTTTCAATCGTTTGAGACCGGAGAAACTCCGATCTACAGTCGATGCACTGACGGGCAAAACTAACAACAATTTCATCAATATATGAGTATTAGGACAAAGCTCCCTCGATTTTTTTTAATGTTTCGGCTGTGGTTTTTGGAAAAACCTCATTATTAGCACTTTTTTGTCGCCAAAGATCCCATTCACCTGCAATCAAATGTATTGTTTAATTTTATTTTCTCGAAGTTTCAAGTTTCCATCAATGATGGATAAACTAGGATGAAATATGAAGTAGTCTGATCACCTTCTAGTAAGCATATGCGTTCTTTGTAGAATTGTAATAGTTCTCGTATTCCACTGAATTCGGTCTTGATAGCATGTATGTGTAGAATTTATGCAGCACGCTGATAGACTTCGTATGCTCCGTGAACCTTTCTTTCAGAGCCGATATTATTTCGTCCAAGTAGAGAATGAACATAGTCCTTTTGAAATATTCCTGAGGTGATAATTTTCCCTATGACGCTGTGTACCTACGCGTTCTGGAATTTTCGCTGTGACTCCAAGTTTGTCTGCAATCTCCACTGCTTCCTTAGAAATCTTTTCGAAGACATCATCGACATTGTCACTCATATCATGAAAAGCGCTGATGTTTCCATATATTGCAGATACTTGGAGAAGTTGTGTTTTAGCCAAGAGGCATTAAGTTATTTTCAAACTTATTATAAATGAAAAGTCGCATATCGCCTTATGATAAGTTAATGCTTTACTATCATTCAACATTATTCCTCCAGCGACATTACGATTTCTAATAAACAATCTGAAAAGAGTGCGATGGCGTCGTGTCTCTGCACCCAACGCATTGGAAGATTTACACCAGCATTCTGCAAACGTCTCTTGAGGACTTCTGAACGTTTAGCTGACCTTCTATAAAACGTACAGACATCGCTTATGGTGCATAGACGTTTCTGATATACGCCACTTTCGAGCCATCATTCAGACATCGGTTCAAGCAATTATATACAATGAGTGTATATGGCTTTTGGAAATTCATTCCGTTTTACAGCTTGTACTCCTCTCATTGCAGCAGCGCCATCATATCCTTGTCCTTTTAAATTCGCCAAATCCAGCCCGAGAGAGGTTAGCTCCTGATAGGATAAAATAGGTTGTGACAAACTTCATAATAGTTATTGAAATGAAATCTGAAGTACCTGTTTGAGAGTTTGGGCAAGACGCCTGTGAAGGTAGCACCTCATTTAGAAAAAAGTCAAAACTTTAGTGGAGTTCTTACTGCACCCCTAATAGTTCTAGAGTTCTATCATAGTGGTAGAAATAGTTCTGCTAGATTAATCCAAATAATCAGGATGCAAAGTCAGGGTGCCAAATGCACGAAGTGCCAATCCAACATTGGCGAGAGCTACTTTACTATCACAATTGCATCGTTTTACCCTTATCATTATCGATAGAACTCTTGTGGTGCTACTCAGAACTCCCAAGAAAAGTTGCATTTTCACCAATTTTCTCAACCCCTTATTGACTTGGACAAACGTTGATAGAGGAAAACGAAATTTCGATACAACTCTGTCTCAACCCCTTATTGACGGACAAACGTTGACAGAGAAAACGAAATTTCGATACAACTCGGATAATAATGGTTTGAGAGCCATGTTTATTAAGAGGTATTATTAGAACTCTTGTGGTGCTACTCAGAACTCAAAAGAAAAGTTGCATTTTCAACAATTTTTCACGCCCTTATTGACGAACAAATGTTGACAGAGAAAACTAAATTTCAATAGAACTCTGATAATAATGGCTTGAGAGCCATGTTTATTAAGAGTTATTATTAGAACTCTTGTAGTGCTACTCAGAACTCAAAAGAAAAGTTGCATTTTCAACAATTTTTCACGCCCCTTATTGACGAACAAATGTTGACAGAGAAAACTAAATTTCAATAGAACTCTGATAATAATGGCTTGAGAGCCATGTTTATTAAGAGTTATTATTAGAACTCTTGTAGTGCTACTCAGAACTCAAAAGAAAAGTTGCATTTTCAACAATTTTTCTCAACCCCTTATTGACGGACAAACGTTGACAGAGAAAAACGAAATTTCGATACAACTCTGATAATAATGGTTTGAGAGCCATGTTTATTAAGAGGTATTATTAGAACTCTTGTGGTGCTACTCAGAACTCAAAAGAAAAGTTGCATTTTCAACAATTTTTCACGCCCCTTATTGACGAACAAATGTTGACAGAGGAAAACTAAATTTCAATAGAACTCTGATAATAATGGCTTGAGAGCCATGTTTATTAAGAGTTATTATTAGAACTCTTGTAGTGCTACTCAGAACTCAAAAGAAAAGTTGCATTTTCAACAATTTTTCACACCCCTGTATAGACAGAAAAATTTTGACGTACGTAGGACCACGAAATTTCGATAGAACTCTGATAATAATGGTTTGATAGCCATGTTTATTAAGAGTTATGATTAGAACTCTTGTGGTGCTACTCAGAACTCAAAAGAAAAGTTGCATTTTCAATAATTTTTCTCAACTCCTTATTGACGGACAAACGTTGACAGAGAAAACGAAATTTCGATATAACTCTGATAATAATGGTTTGAGAGCCATGTTTATTAAGAGGTATTATTAGAACTCTTGTAGTGCTACTCAGAACTCAAAAGAACAGTTGCATTTTCAACAATTTTTCACACCTCTGTATAGACAGAAAAATTTTGACGTACGTAGGACCACGAAATTTCGATAGAACTCTGATAATAATGGTTTGATAGCCATGTTTATTAAGAGTTATGATTAGAACTCACAAGAAAAGTTGCGTTTTCATTATGGGTGGATGGATTTCTCCTAAAATCTAAGCCAAATGTAAACAAGCTTGAATATAAAATTTTTAAGTACGTATGCACGTATTTTCGTTCTTGGGTTATCGTGGATACTAACATACATCCACATAGACACACACTGCGCATGTGTTTCATATACATACGTGATTATCTAAGATTGGTATATTTTAAAATTGAGATGAAATATTCTAAACGGAAATGCAGTAGGTATCGATATCAGAATGATATTTGGATTAACAGTTACTTGTATTAATTGTTTTACAAGGAGTGTATTGATGGAAATGATGTTTATAAATATATTAAAATATTGGATGGTTGTCATATACGATTTATTCACAGAAGTATATTAGCAATATACACGATGTTACATCGAAAAACGTTTATGACCAAGTATGTTGTTATAACAAGCTATGATCTTACACTAATACAAAAGAATTTTTAAATCTTAACGGTTGAAATTTTGCAAAATACTTACTTATATACAAATAAGATATTTCCAATTGTTATAAAAAATAGTACTGGTACGTAATGGTACAAATGTAATTTTAAAGAATTCTATGAACTAAAACCTTTATGACAGGAAGGATTATCTTTGCTTGCAAACTTCTACATAAGTAGGACCTACAAGTACTTATATTTAAAGTAAATATCCCTAAGCGTACTTAATTTATGATCCAATATTATTTTGAATTCTCGTAACAATGCACTTTTCAATGTTTATAGTTGAGGAATTTTACATTAGGTTTACATTTATTTAAACGAATCAGTTATTGAGTGCCATTACAGTTCTTACGTTTAGTTTTTTTCAGTTCGGGGTGTTTTTCGATTTTGTGAATTTGTTGAACATTTTGTGAGTAATTCATTTTAACAGTGTAATGTGTACATTATTTTGAAAGGTGCAAGGGTGAGCACGTATATTACAACTGCTTAGCAATGTACGATCGCGATAAGTTGCTTGAAACTTTGAGCAAAGACGAATATCGGCCAATTGACGCTAACGGCAAAGTGTAACCACGCTCGCATTCTGTTTTTAAAGAAATTTCGACGTACATGCACAGTGCAGGTTCGGAAATTAGTCCAAAACATGTTATACCATACTACATAAAAATAGAAGTGATATGAGGGACTGTATAATAAAAAATTTAATATAAAGAAACCTGAGGCGGTCACTACAGGACGAGAAAGCAACTCATTCAACATTTCTGATAGTAATGAAACTTATAGTGACAAAAGATGAAATTTTCACTTGTACTATCTAGGGAAGCATGGAAAGAAGTGAAACCAAAAAAAAGACTTATTCGTATAGGAAATATACTTTACTTCAACCGGGAAATGGACTGATATATTTGCAAGAAAATTTGGGAGCAAACTAAAATCGCATGTGGGTTTGCATTTAAATATGGCAAAGTGTTTAAAAGTAATGAAGCTAAGTACTATGCTCGTTTTACAGGTTCGTGTTCAGAATGTGGCTCTATACTTTCTGGATGTTTAATGCAAAACCAAATCATCATTCTGATATTATATTTGAGGGCGTCTTAAAAATTATCAATATGGATTTATCCACAAGAAAAACGACAACTAAGAGGCCATTTACGACGCGAAATAGCATCTCATTTATTAACCTCCAAGGAAGATGCCAGTATTTGGAGAGCAAACGAAGCAAATCGTACTATGGGGTGGGTGATGCGATTCCACCGATGCTATATAACGCCACCGTCCTACGAAAAGCGAAACAGCAAGAAAATGATCGCCGCCTTGAATTAGATTCAAGCGACCCTATATTTAATTTAAGTGTTATTAAACATGAATCTCTCGCTGGTATTATACGTCATATAGGACTAGATCCGTTTTTTGTATGTGTTGGGCAGAAGAACAAAATTATTGTACAAAACTGTTACCAAACAAAATAATAACAGCTACTTAACAATAGATGCTACAGGTAGCTTCGCTAAAAAGTTAAACCTACCCAATAATAAGAAGAGTCCTCATGTTTATTTATACCAATGCTTGGTCACATCAGAAACTACTAGCTGTCCAGTTTTTCAGATGGTTTCGACCAAACAAGATTCTGCTATGATAACTTACTTTTTTATCGATCTAGCAGACGGTGCTCCGTTACCCCGCATGGTTGTGATAGATTTTAGTAAAGCATTATTAATAGCAGTTGCAAGGGCATTTGCAAACTGTGCAGACACGCAGGCTTATTTACAAGTTATGTACGATGTTATTGTGCTTCAACAACGACAAAATTACCAAGTTGTTGTATCAGATTAGATGTAAGTCATTTCATAAAATTATTGCAAGATGGGAGTGTCTCTGGGGAAAACCAACAATAGTGCGTCAATTTTATTTAAGGGCACTCGCACATGTTTACAAGTTACAGGAAATCCACCAAATTGAAAATGCTCTGCTATCTATAATCTTAGTTGCCATTAGTGAGGATATAGGTAACGATGAGTACTGCTCACCCTGCCATCAGAAAATGCTTTACGGTTTATCAATGGAACCATCAAAGGCATTGTTATTGAGGATAATGAAAATGAAGGTTACGAACCATATATAGACGACCCTGATGTTTCATCTGAATGGACTCAATGGACAAAACATATTTTGACAAAGCGGAAGCTACGGTCGCGAATGCAGCTTGTGGTTCTATAGTAAACGCGTACATTCCCCAAGTAGCCGACAAATTAAAAAGCTAATGTCGTATTTGCCACTGTAGACCGGAATCACGCGGAGGTATTATCAAAGCAATATTGAAATAGCTAGCTCTTCTGCCGTTGAAGCATCTTTTGATGAGTTGAAAAATAGGATATTTAAGAATGAACTACCAATGAGGATTGATAAGTTTATAATAAAACATATTGGATTTTTAAAGGGGAAAACTTTAGTAAATCTGGGTGATGAAAATAGGACTAAATACTCCCATTGTCAAGTAAATGAAGTAAATGAAGAAGAAAATAAATGGAATATTGTGGAGAACTGGAGAGGTTTCGTTTCCAATACAAAAGTAAGCAGTGTAACATCGAAAACACAAAACGCAAGGAAAAGTCGAAAGAGCGTTTTAATATGGATAATAAGAAGAAACTAACGTACCTCGACGATCTTCCTAGCTGGGATCCCACGACTACTTTAACTCGTGTGTCAATTCCGGTGCTAAAGAATGGTAAAGTACTGAAAGCAGTGCAATGTGGGAAAGAATTTATTGTTATCCGCGATACCTGTGCCTTTGACTCTATAACTCAAATTGTAATCAAGGCTTTACTATGTAACGTGGAATATTCAAGATTTGCCAGTAGTTGTGATAATAATTTCTTCACATTTGCCAGAAGTATCTTGGATACAAAGGTAAAAAAAATTACGGATAATATTTATGTGGAACGTGCAAACATTTTACGTGGTATTTCACTTTTTCAAGTAGTGCCATACCGAAGTAATGTATTGCAATTAAAAGCCAATTGTAACGTTGCTCATCTTGTAGAATATTTATTTAAAGATGCCCCTTCTTTGATTACTAGGAAATCTTGTGGTTATTGTAGTCACCTATCAACACGACAAGTTCCGGTTGTTAGCATTAATGTCGACATACTATTACGTGATGGTCTGACAGAATTACATAGGTCCATAATAGAAGTTAATGCAGAAAAAAAACGTTTCTTGCAGAAATTGCCATGAGATTATTAAAGAAAAATATACTTTTCAACGGCATTTAATTATTGATTGCAGCGTTTTCACTGACAGTCGTTATGCTACATCCATTGGATTACAGCCGAAGAAATCGACCCTTACAATGATCCCGCAAATATTACAATTTGAAGAAAAATATACTCTTATTGGAGCAGTATCTTATCATCAATACGCAAGTGATGTTAACGACGGCCATTACACAGGGTATGTTTATGATACAACGAGATGGTACTTGTATGACGATATGATCGCGAAACAAAAAATTGTGACGGAAGATGCAGCAATTGTACCACATTTGATTTTGTATGTAACGCAGGAACGACACCAATAAATAAAAATATTGACGTTTACATTGATATTTAGTTCATACTAAAATCGGTGTTGAGCTTATGTGTGTGCGCGTGTGTAAATTAAGCTTAATATTTTAGCGTATCCAAGTTATAATATGACTGGTTTTGTTTAATAAATATGATAAAACTTGTTTAACATTAACGCAAGAGAGCATTTTATAAAGTGTACTTAATTTTTCTTTAAAACTCCTCTAATAGAAATAATTTTCAATATCAGACAAAAAGAAAATTACGTAATGGAAATCAACATTGACTACTTGTTTATCAGTTTTTCTTTCTTCTTTAACCTTCGTAAACCCAAAGGGATTGTAAAAAGTTGTTGAAAATGCAACTTTTCTTTTGAGTTCTGAGTAGCACCACAAGAGTTCTAATCATAACTCTTAATAAACATGGCTATCAAACCATTATTATCAGAGTTCTATCGAAATTTCGTGGTCCTACGTACGTCAAAATTTTTCTGTCTATACAGGGTGTGAAAAATTGTTGAAAATGCAACTTTTCTTTTGAGTTCTGAGTAGCACTACAAGAGTTCTAATAATACCTCTTAATAAACATGGCTCTCAAACCATTATTATCAGAGTTGTATCGAAATTTCGTTTTCTCTGTCAACATTTGTTCGTCAACAAGGGGCGTGAAAATTGTTGAAAATGCAACTTTTCTTTTGAGTAGCACTACAAGAGTTCTAATAATAACTCTTAATAAACATGGCTCTCAAGCCATTATTATCAGAGTTCTATTGAAATTTAGTTTTCCTCTGTCAACATTTGTTCGTCAATAAGGGGTTGAGAAAATTGTTGAAAATGCAACTTTTCTTTTGAGTTCTGGGTAGCACTACAAGAGTTCTAATAATACCTCTTAATAAACATGGCTCTCAAACCATTATTATCAGAGTTGTATCGAAATTTCGTTTTCCTTTATCAACGTTTGTCCAAGTCAATAAGGGGCGTGAAAAATTGTTGAAAATGGAACTTTTCTTTTGAGTTCTGAGTAGCACCACAAGAGTTCTAATAATACCTCTTAATAAACATGGCTCTCAAGCCATTATTATCAGAGTTGTATCGAAATTTCGTGGTCCTACGTACGTCAAAATTTTTCTGTCTATACAGGGTGTGAAAAATTGTTGAAAATGCAACTTTTCTTTTGAGTTCTGAGTAGCACTACAAGAGTTCTAAAATACCTCTTAATAAACATGGCTCTCAAACCATTATTATCAGAGTTGTATCGAAATTTGGTTTTTCTCTGTCAACATTTGTTCGTCAACAAGGGGCGTGAAAAATTGTTGAAAATGCAACTTTTCTTTTGAGTAGCACTACAAGAGTTCTAATAATAACTCTTAATAAACATGGCTCTCAAGCCATTATTATCAGAGTTCTATTGAAATTTAGTTTTCCTCTGTCAACATTTGTTCGTCAATAAGGGGTTGAGAAAATTGTTGAAAATGCAACTTTTCTTTTGAGTTCTGAGTAGCACTACAAGAGTTCTAATAATACCTCTTAATAAACATGGCTCTCAAATCATTATTATCAGAGTTGTATCGAAATTTCGTTTTCCTCTATCAACGTTTGTCCAAGTCAATAAGGGCGTGAAAAATTGTTGAAAATGGAACTTTTCTTTTGAGTTCTGAGTAGCACCACAAGAGTTCTAATAATACCTCTTAATAAACATTGCTCTCAAGCCATTATTATCAGAGTTGTATCGAAATTTCGTTTTCTCTGTCAACATTTGTTCGTCAATAAGGGGTTGAGAAAATTGTTGAAAATTCAACTTTTCTTTTGAGTTTTGAGTAGCACCACAAGAGTTCTAATAATACCTCTTAATAAACGTGGCTCTCAAACCATTATTATCAGAGTTGTATCGAAATTTCGTTTTCCTCTATCAACGTTTGTCCAAGTCAATAAGGGGGTTGAGAAAAATTGGTGAAAATGCAACTTTTCTTGGGAGTTCTGAGTAGCACCACAAGAGTTCTATCGATAATGATAAGGGTAAATCGATGCAATTGTGATAGTAAAGTAGCTCTCGCCAATGTTGGGTTCGCACTTCGTGAATTTGGCACCTCTGACTTTGCATCCTGATTATTTGGATTAATCTAGCAGAACTATTTCTACCACTATGATAGAACTCTAGAACTATTAGGAGTGCCGTAAGAACTCCACTAAAGTTTTGACTTTTTTCTAAATGAGGTGCTACCTTCACAGGCGTTTGGGACAGTCCTAATCTATGACAGGTACAAATTTGATTAAATGTTCTTTAACTTCGTTATCATCGTCATCTATGTAGCGGATGCAAAGGGAAAACTTCTCAATTCTGCTGATGTCGACCGTTTCATCCGCTAAGATTGTATAGAAAACATCTTTTCGACTATTTTCTGTTGGATTTGAGCACCAATGACCGCTATGATCTCTTTTACATATCAGGACTGATGTACATAGCATTTCCACCACAGGTCTCAATATATATTTTTTTTAATTCTCATCACCACCTTGAGCACGATACCGCAGAAGCGCTCTCAAGTTGCCGTCGTTTTGAAGGCTCTTGAAGTGTAAGCTTTCCATAATCCCTCTGTCCTCTGAGTGACATCTCCTGTCTACCGCAGACAATAATTGTTGATATAATAGTACTTCTATTTTCATTTATAATTTCGCGATCATGTGATCGTAATAATTGTAAAACATGTGGTTTTTTATTCTCAGTAATATTCTTTAAGTAGTCCATCTTTGCTAGTGCGTCTTGGTGATACTTTGTACTCGACTGAAGATTTCCAAAGAATCTTTCCATCTTGTGAAGGGAGTTCAAACAAGAGTTTGAATACTTTGATGACCTCCTTTTCCAACTGATCTTTTTGTCATTATCAGAATACATACTTTGCAAAAGGCTCCTTTACACTTGTTTGAATACGCTAGCCAGTTGTATTTTTCTAGCCATTTGATTTGGAATGTCCTTCTCTTATTCCCTATGATTAGAGGTATAAACTCAGTTAAAGCATTGGGAATCCATAGATTCCTAAATGTCTCCATGATGTCTCAATCTGTATTGTCTTCCCAGTTGTAGAAAGTAATTGAAGTGGATTGATAAACATTATTTTATAATGAGGTATAATGATATAGATTTACTTTACTTCAGGTGAAGAGGTTAGCGATGTTGTAACTTCTAATTTGTCCAGATTGTTTTTTTCATCATGATTATTGATTGACTAAAATCAAAATATGCAATTGTTGTCATGAAGAGAATGGTGATGAAGATAACGGTAACGATGCAGTGATTCGTTTTAGGATAGATTCTTAATATTTGTAGTAAGGTTGCTATTGATACCAATAGCGCCGTTCAATCACTTCACAGATTATTTGATCAGTCATTTATAATCAATTATCTTACCTCATCTTGCACGCCGCATCGGAACTTGTTTCTGTACGGGTTTTCTTGAAAAAAGATAATAGTGTAGAAGACTAGGCTGGACACTTCCTCTTTTTTCCATTTTCGGACGTTTTGGGGAAGATGTAGGTATTGGAGCCGTATTCAGTGTCGAACTGTGGAAATGGATCCTTGAAAGTTAAATGAGAAAAAAAAACAGGAAACACGCATAATTATAAGTGCTAGTTATTGAAATATGCTCATTTCAAGGGAATCTATTTATCTTGTATGAACATGCTTATATGAGTCATTTAGATTTTTTGAAATGAAATCAAAAATGACAAAAAATAATTGACTTGCTATAAAAAACTGATAATAATGTTATGATAACATTTAGGGCCGAATCTAATTAATTTGAGGCCTTAAGCGGATTTTATAACGAGGCCTAATGCAAATAATTACATAATGTTGTGGTGACAAAATCACAAAATAAATTTTATTATAAACAAAAGTTAACGCTACATCACTTACAGACTAGAAAGTAATTCATTTCATTACATAAATTATAAACGTGTAAATACAAAAATAATTCTGTACTTCGGAGTATAGACCACTATATAGAACATTTTCCTAATTTTACAGGAGAGCAGTTCTTGTTTTGATTTTTAAAACATTTTATTTCCTTAAACGCTTATATTGTATTCACTATATTCCTTTAACAAGTCCACATGGTTGTTGTATAACTTTGAATAATAGTTGCTTTGGTTATCTTTTAATAGTAACTTAATTAAGTATAGTTTATTAAGTAAAGTAATATTGGTAAAAAATGGACAAAATGTATACTTCCGAAGTACTATAAAAAGTAATATAAAAATTAATGTTAGAAACAAACAAAAGTTAAATAGGTATTTGAGTTAAGAAGATCCTCCATAACAGAAATTATAATTGGGTTATTGAAAAAAAAATGTATCCATTGTTTTCTATGTATTTAAAACTTTACCATAAATTATATTAATAGTCGATGCAAAAAACTCTTAAAAAACATTTGTTTGACTTATTATAAGCAATTTAAAATTGATAAAATTTTAAAAGAATCACGCGACTACAAACGCGCCACGATCGGTCGGCATGTTGGTGACGTCATAGTGTTAAATTAATTCTCAATAGTACAGTGTCAACGGCTTCTACATGTAAATTGTCTCAAAATATCCGAAATTTAGTGCAAACAAAAATATTTATAATAGCTTGTTTAGCCATGTGTGATAAAGTTTAGGGTTAGGTTGACAGCTAAACTTGTGCGGTAATACATCAACTTTAATTTTTGCTCTACTTCCCATTGTAGTATAGTAAATATAATTCTCCATGCCATCTTTCAGCTAAAAAAAACATCAAATCATGAGAGTTATTTAAATGACATTATAACAACGGAAGAACCACCATTATATACACTTTCGTTTAGTGCATAAGCTAGCGCGTAATTAAAATATAAAATACTAAATTAAACCGAAACCATTCAATAATCTTGTACAAAATTATTATTTAATCGTATTAAATTATTCATAGAAATTTTTATGATTCTATGAATTTTAAAAGTTATGATTCTGGAGTTTAGTTAAAAAATTTTATGATCCAATTCTATTTATTCAATTTATACGTTTACATAAATAAGTATTAATTTCTATATTATTATAAAAGCACGATAACCTTTAAGGTTTGACATTTTTGATATATTTATCAATATATTGACGCTAATAACAAGATTTAATTGATTAAAAGTCAAAACACTGTATCAGCTGTATGCTACGATGAGTAAAAATAAACATTCCGGTACTGGATTCAAAAATGTATTTTTAATGCAACTTTTGAATTAGAGCGAAAAAAAAAACTAAAAATAGTTTTGTTATAAAACGTATAGAATATGATCTTTCCATTTATTTTTTTTTTTTAAAACCCCAATTATTTATAAGAACTATAGCTACATACAAAATTTAAGGAATTACTTCTAACATCATTTAATTTTTCTTGCTTTTATAGCAGCAAATTCATCAATATTTTTTTCTAAAATGGCTCAAGAATTCCTACTTTCTCGGAGCAAAATACACAATACAATATATTATTACACATATGGAACGTTTATTATAACTATTTGTGCATATTTATAGTTATGTTGCAGTTTGTACAATTATTAAACATACCTTGAACTCTACCTGAAAAGTCATTCTGTTTGTCACTTCCCCCTCAAAATTACCTGAATAGTCAGCGACGTTACTGCTGTTTTCTTCTTCGGCAATAATACTAATAGTATTACCATATTTCTGTTTGTCACTTCCCCCACTCTATATTTTATCTGCTAGGTCTTCTTTACGAGGGTTGCTATTTATGTATAGAGAATAGAAAGAATAAACAAATGAATTTGATGAAAAATATTTTTATTGCTTTTCGAAATAATCGCCTTTAAGATCTATACACTTTTGCATGCGATTGAACCATTCTTCAAAGCACTTTGTCCAGTCAGAAGGTGGTAGCTCTAAAACATGCGTTTTGAAGGCCTCAACTGCTTCTTCGGGCGATGAAAATCGTTGCCTACGCAGTTTATCTTTAATTAGTGGGAACCAGAAGAAGTCATTGGGTGCCAAGTCGGGGCTGTAAGGCGGATGACCCATCAATTCAATCTTTTCTGTGCCCAAATACTCGTTTGTTGCATGTGATGTGTGTGAGCTGGCATTGTCGTGATGCAAAATAATTCGTCGTTTTGGGTTCGTTTCTCTCAATTTACCGAAAACTTCAGGCAAACAAATGGTCGTATACCACGCTGAATTAACAGTCTTTTGATTTTCGAGAGCCACAGTTACCACAGGACTGGTTTTCGTGAAGAAAAACGCCACCATTTGCTTCTTAACGCTTCGAGAACGAACAACTTTTGTAGGCTTTGCTTCACATTGAAACACCCAAACTGTGGACTGGCCTTTTCTTTCTGGCTCATACGCATAAATCCACGACTCGTCACCTGTGACGATGTTGTATACCGCTTTGGATGCAGTTGTATTTTGAAATCATTTTACGGCACCAATCGACACGAGCATTTTTTGAGCATCTGTCAACAAATGTGGAATCCAATGTGCACACAGCTTCCGAACACACAAATGTTCGTGCAAAATCTTAAGTATGCTGGTCATACTAATGCTTAAACATCTCTCGATTTCGTAATATGTCACATGACGATCTTCTTCAATTAGTTTTCGCACAGCATCGATATTTTCCGGCACAACGACTGATTTTGGACGACCTTCTTTAACTTCATCCGTGAGCGAACTACGTCCACGTTTGAATTCAGTATACCAGCGATATACAGTGGCTGTGGATGGCGTTTCATCGCCAAAAGTTGAATTCAGTTGATTAATGCATTGTTCTTGAGTTAGACCGCGTCGTGTAAACAACACAAATAGTTCTCGCACGACAAAACGTTCTGAGTACGTATAACCTCAAAAATGTCATAGTATCCCTCGTATTTGTAAAAAAATCCTCTATATATCCTTCGGCAACTGTTGAGGATTTCCATCCCCCATGCCTCTTTAAAGCAATTAAATCTGCCCCAGTATTAACCAAAATTGTCGCAGAGGACCGACTGAAACAGTGTCCTGTGTATTCATGTACAGGGTGGTTCATTTTCGATGTTTTCTTATGGGAAGTACCCTTTCTATTACAGATAGACAAAAAGTAATATGGGGTCCTTGTACTCGATTTTGGAGTTAATTATGATCCAATAGTCATAATCAAGATATCTCTGACCTTTATTGCGCAATTGAAAAAATAGCGATTTTGAAAAACTTAAATAACTTTTTTATTTCTAAATATGTCGACAAACTGTAAAGACATTCTTAAGTAGAATCCGTTAGTGCATTTACATTTTTAATACCTCCTTAATTAAAAAAAAAATATGACAAAGTTGTATTTTTCTATATGGAAACCATAGTTGGCTATGACATTTTTAAATGACATTTTTTTGTGCTTTTTAAAAATATATAACACCTCTATGCTATTTTAACAATTAATTGATTTTTAAAGTTTTTCTTAATTGGTATATTTATTAAGGAAAGCAGTTGGCTTAGAGAACCAGATCTGAAATTGAATGAGGATATTCTACTCAAAAAAGAAATTTCACTTCCAGTGTAATATTTTAGAGACATTTTGTAATTCAAATAAGTTTAATTGTAATGTTGTTCTTGTGGAATGGTAACAAATTATAAAATCTAAAGATTGAATATAAAATTATCAAAAAACCTCAAATGCAAATTGAAATGAAATGAAAATACACAATATAACATCATCAGAAATTATGAAAAGCTAACAGCAAATCAGTTTTTATACGTATGTAAACATCCAATTGTATAAACGAACAAAAATATGAACACAAAATATCAATATAAAAACACTAAAACTACAAATATTTTTATGTCCGCTCTCCTTTTGAATACAGACTTCGCATCGTCTTCTAATTGAATTTATAGAGTTATATATAGATAATGGTGTTAATTCTGTAAAAGCCACACGAACGCTTTCTTTTAACTCATTCACCGTATTATTAGTTCTTTTGTATATAATGAGGCGAATGATCGGGTGAACGAGCAGGCCACATAATTGGTGCTATCGTTCCCATCCAGCTATTAGGAAAACGTAAATTTAAGTAGTCACTAACTACACGGGAATTATGTGCGGTCGCTCCGTCTTGCAGAAATATGACATTGCAATTTTGTGCTAAAGGAAGACTCTCTAGAAATCCCTCCAAATGAATTCGTAGAATATCGAGATATTTCATTGAGTTTTATGTTCCTTAATACATGTCACAATAAAAACGTCCGTTTTTAATGCAGCACCACATGTTTATTCCAAATTTCCCTTGCCTCCTGCGGACAATACTGACATGAGCGTTAGTATCTGCCCAGTAAGGTAAATGGTGATTATTAAAAATACCATCACTACTGATATGCGCCTCGTCTGACCATGCCATAGAGTTTGAAAAAAAGGATTTTGCTTCGAGGCACGCCTAGATTAACCATTTGTCTAGATGAAGTTGTTGGTCCTAAGACGACCATTAAATTTTCTTAAGAATTTCGTTTAAAATAAGTTTTCGGCCTGGGGTTTTTAAAAGAACTGAATACAATTAAATTTTTCTGTAACCTAAAATTAATTAAGATATTATTTTGAGCTAGCGAAAATTTTAATTTCTATTAACTATACCGTTCAAAAATATTTTATTTGGTAGCTGCCTTTCAGGAAAATTTTGTAAATATAATTCCTCTGCCATATTCTTATCACCTTCGGATAATATTAAACATGCAAAAATTTTCTGAATTTGTATAATTAGGCATGTTAATACTTAAATTCCAAGATCACTTTGTTGCACACTTCCAATTTTTAATTTATTATTTGACATAGGTATCATTTGTTTTTACTTAAATAATTCTCAGCCTCCTGTAAATAAGAAAAACTTAAAAAATCAATTAATTATCAAAATAGCATAGAAGTGTTATATATTTTTGAAAAGCACAAAGAAACTGTCCTTTAAAAATGTCATAGCCAACTATGGTTTCTATATCAAAAAATGCAACTTTATGTCATATATTTTTAAATTAAGGAGGTATTAAAAATGTGAATGCACTAACGGATTCTACTTAAAAAAGTGCCTTAAGAATGTTTTTACAGTTTGTCGATACATTTAGAAATAAAAAAGTTATTCAAGTTTTTCAAAATCGTCATTTTTTCAATTTTGGCTAATTGCGCAATAACGGTCAGAGATATCTTGATTATGACTATTGGATCTTAATTAACACCAAAATCGAGCACAAGGACCCCATATTTGTCTATCTGTAATAGAAAGGGTACTTCCCATAAGAAAACATCGAAAATGTACTGTACATATGGCAAATTTAAAAATTTTGCTATAATTTGAGACATTTTGTCAAACTGATGTATTCCCACCTTTCCCATTTGAATATTTAAAGAAAAAGCTGCAACTTTCAAAATTTTCTGAACGACATGCAACATATTTTCTATACAATGGCATATAAGTTTCGTTTATCTCAAATGTTCTAGGTTTGTTCGTTTTATTATTGGGCATTTTAATCAAAAGCTTAGATCCAAAACTTCTATCATTCAAATTGATATAGTTCACGGCGACATGCACCGGCAACATCAAATATTAAAGCAACCTAAAAAGTAAACACTACAAAATATCTAGGTAATTTTAAAATTCTTACATTCTAAACGTACCTTATTCATTAAGTATATAAAGGGTGGATACTCTAAGTGGAATAAATTCTGTAACTCAAAGGAGTGAAGCCCGGGTGAAAAATCATGATAGGCATTCTTTATATTTGTTTCCAGGCCTCAATCTGGGGGTTACAGTTTCTCCACATATTGACCCCCGGGGCTGAAGCCACCCCTAACTTTTTTTTCAAATGTAAGGGTAGGTCAAGTGATACACCGTGTGAAAGCTTGTATTAAGAGGAATACAACACAGTATTTTTTTTCTTGGGCATTTGAAAAATAAAGTGAAAAAACCTAGGCGAACAGCTTTCTCTGGCTCAATGATATTTAATTTTTTGAAAATTGAAATGTCGGTAGGTAGAAATGTACCGTAGTGATAACATGCATTTATTATAAGGACAAAATCTTTATCTTCTGTGTTTCTTACACTCACTAAATGCTTTTTAATTTCGACAATGCTTGAATGGTCGGTAGATAAAAATATGCCGTATTGATAATGTGCATTTATTATCTCAGCAAGCGAGGTCTTATCGTTGATGAAAAACGATTTTAACTTCTGTGTTTTAGTCTTGATTTTAGTTACCTGGTTGATTTGTTAGCGTCCACATTAGTAAATTACAATATTGTCTGTTCCTTGTGTTTTTCTTTGCTCGTTTATTTAAGTTGATAATTCCTCTAGTGTATTTTTCACATCTTCACATCGTAGTAAATTATTTAGCATGGCTTATTTAACGGAAGCCCTTCGCATTGAGATATTAATGATGATCGGGTATGGTGACTGAAGTGACACTCAAGCTGAGATAGCTGAACTTTTTCAAGTAAATCATCCCGATTTACCGCGGCTTTTTCAAAGCACAATTAGCAAAATAGAAAGGCGCTATCGATAATTGTGACATGTCAGGAATCTGACAAGACAGAAGAGAGGCAGTTGACGAAAATACAAAGCTGAACGTTTTGTTGGCTATTCAAGAAAACCCCATCATTTCGACCCTTGCAAGATGCAAATGCTACAAGAATTGACTGATGAAGATCTAGACCGACGAATTGAGTTTTATGAAGGAATGATGGACTTTATTGACCGTGGCCACTTACAGTTGGAATGGATTCTCTTTTGGGATGAATGTACTTTCTCTTTGCATAGTGAAGTGAATCATTACAATTGCCGTTATTGGTCTGACCACAACCCCCATTGGATGCGGGAAACTCACGCAATATCCACAAAAATTAAACGTATGGGCTGGGATTATTGGAGATCGAGTGGTGGCAATTTTTTCTGAATGGTAATCTTCGTGGGCAGTTATATCTTTCTATACTCACGGATGACCTGCTCCCAAATTTAAGGGGTCTATTTCCAAATAACAATCCAAAAGACTTGAATGAGAGAATTTGGTTTCAGCAAGAGGGCGCTCCACCGCACTATGCATTACCTGTACGGAACTATTTCAATCAAATGTTTCCAAGTAGGTAGAGTGTACTTGAATGGCCACCACGATCCCCGGATCTTAATCTCTTTGACTTTTTTTATGGAGATATTTGAAGAGTAAGGTTTATGCTACATTACCAACCGACATTCAGGATCTGAGGGACAGAATTACTGCAGCAATCAGAAATATTCCACAAGACATGTTTCAAAACGTGAGAAATGGATTTTATCACCGATTGGGTCTTTGTCAAGAAACAAATGGACACCATTTTGAACATCTTTAAAGCTATGAGTGTACCCAATACCGACTCTATAACAAGGCCGTAGTGCTCTGACGTCAGGATCCTGTGACGTCAGCATGCGGAGGCCATCCGGCGCAATGCACTACCGACTTCGTAGGTATAGCGCAAATGCACATCGCACCTTACTCTGTGTTCAGTATGCACTTGAATACGTTGTACTTACCATTTGTTTGTTTATTTTGCAGAAGTCTTACCCAATTAAAAGTAGATAGTGAATAATTATTAACAATAGTATTAGTGAAGTAGTTTAAAATGCCTAATAAGGGTTGTGTGCCCAATTGTAAAAGAAAGTATAAAAGTGGCCCTCGTGTACACGTGTTTAGTTTTCCATCTATTGCACCGTTAGTGCAAAGATGGCTGTCGGCTATTCCACGGAGAAATTTTCTTAACACAAAATATACGAAGGTTTGTCAGTTACACTTTAAAGATAGTGACTTTATTAAAAATATATCGGCCCAGGATTCTAAAACGGGGCAATCTGTAACAGTGCCACTCAAAATCCCTCGTTTAAAATCCAACGCAGTACCTTCACAATTTCCTAATTGTCCTGGATATTTGTCTAAAAATGTATTAAATCGCAAAAGTCGAGATGAAAAATTAAAAGATTTAGTTGATTTACACTTGCAACAGGCAATAGAACTAAATATGCAGGAAATGTTAAATTTTGAACAATCCAGAAATTACTCGTTTTAAAGAATTTTTAACCATTACTTTAAATTTAAATTGGCATAAAATAATACATGACGATAAAATTACAATTTGTCAAATAATATATTCACCTGGGCCAATAATTTCTTATGCAGTTACTATAAATTCTGATTTAAAAGTAGAAACCTATTTATATGGCCAGGAGATATGTATTTCTATCACTACATAGGAATAATAGTAATATCAAAACACCATTTATTTCAAATAATATTGATGAAATTAAAGATTTACTTGATCATATAGAGTCACTGGGTACGGATAATTTGAAATCTAAAGAGCATAATGAAAATAATTTAAAAAAGTTGTTGCTCCACTTTTCGGATGTATTAAGCGGTTTTCATTTTAATGATTGCCTGTTATTAATTGGAGAACAACTAAAATTACAAACAATGTCTAAAGAAACGTATCGTTATTCGGCTAATATTATGTTTCTATCATCTTTGTTATTCACAATTAGTCCACATGCATACAGATTTTTAAGACATTAAACTTTTTAATTTTACCACACCCCGAAACTATCAAAACGCTTTGCAACTCACATTTAACAGACCCAAGTAAAGATGAACGTAATTTATTTCTAGTATATGCCAAAACTATTATTAAGTATTTAAAAGACAATGAAAAAAACACAATTTTGTTTATGGATAAATACATATTATATTAAACCGTACTTAGATTATAAAGGTGGCAATGTGGTCGACTTGGCTTCTAATAATACTAATTTAGCAAATGCGGCATATGTTTTTATGATATCTAGTGTTTCATCTAAAGTTAAAGAAGTAGTTCATATCGCACCAATTTCTCAGTTGACACATGACACGTTTACTTTTATAAAAACTGTAATAATTAATTTAGGATTGCAATTGCAAAGCAATGCAACACTTTTCTAAAGATAATATACTTAGTATTGTTTACACACATCCATGTGACATCAATAGACCATTATTTTATTTATTTAATCCAGTTCACATTTTGAAATGTATTCGAAATAATTGGCTAAATTCAAAACCGTCGCAAACCTTCAATTATCCAAATTGGAATACAGGTAGTGAAGAAGAAGCTTGCTTTCAATCTCTTAAAAAGCTGTATGAAATGGAGAATAGTAAATTATTAACATTCGGTCATACTTTAACTTTAAAAGCATTATATCCCTCAAATTTAGAGAGACAAAATGTAAAATTAGTTTTAAATGCTTCTTGTTTAAATTAAATATCCTTGATTATTATATTTATTGGTAATTACATTAATTCCGCTATTACAAGTTCGAAATTTTAATACAAATACCCGTACATAATGCAGCACAACCGTGCCGAGGTAGGCCTCCAATGCGTGACGTCACAATTCAGCGCTGCGGCCTTGTTATAGAGTCGGTATTGGTGTACCCCATAAGAAAAGATTTTTTTGCAGAGAAGTCAAATGAAACTTCCTTTGCTAAGAGAGTGCGTTTATTTGTTTATTATTTTTGATTTTGATTTTTTTGTTCAACAAAATAATGTTTAAAATTTTGAGAAAATAAATAATGCGTTGTATTCCTTTTAATACAAGCTTTCACACGGTGTATCACTTGACCTGCCCTTACATTTGAAAAAAAAGTTAGGGGTGGCTTCACCCCAGGGTGGATGTATGGAGAAACTGTAACTCCCAGATTGAGGGCTGAAAACAATTATAAAGGATGCCCATCATGATTTGTCTCTCGGACTTCACCTCTTTGAGTTACAGAATTTATTCCACTTAGAGTATCTACCCTGTATAATCTGGTGCTTGGGTAATAAATGTTTCAATTTGTTCATCTGACAAAACTTTTGACTTCTTTGGTTTATAGTTGTCGTTGACGTTTCAGGAAAGCACGTAATTTTGAAAATTTTGTAATCAAATATCTTCTTTTGTACTAAGTGTAGCTCTCAACATGGAGTAATTTGACCATAACCGTTGAGTGATAATATAAGCAGAGAAACAAATACATGCTAATTTTTATGTATCATTTTATCCAGCCCTGAAGTAGATGGCATTGAATTTACACTTGGCGCCATCTACCTGCGGTCCAGCTTTTATTTGGAACTAACTGCTATCCAATTACAGATTATATTGCAATGATTCATTCGAAACGTATGTCGGAGACGTTTTCTAAGACGAAACAACCTGTGAAGTTAATTCCTTTATTAACTAACATAATGAAATATATTATGAATATAACAATGTAATGCACATTGTGTTCAATATTTCTTACATCTTACGGTTTCTTCTTAACGTATGGTCGTGCAACTTATTAGTGAAATAATAGAATAATAATAATAACGTTTATTACAGAATAAAAATTGTATGAGTTATTTTTATTACGAAAATGGGGCGATCGATTTGTAGATATATTAACTGTACAAATACTCAACATATAAATTCAAATTTGATGTTTTTTAAATTTCCGAAAAACAATGAATTACGTGAAAAATGGATTTTAAGTAGCGGAAATATGAAATTATTTGATTTAGAAGAGAAAGACATTTTGAGTAAGGTTTTGTGTAAAAAACATTTTAATAGGCACTTCTTAATCCGAAGTATTAAATCGTCTTCCTTTCGCTTGGGTAAAACAGCAATTCCCTACGCTTATGATAAAAAGGAGGTATGTAGTGCCAGTTATGAATTTACCTTTAATCAATTTAACCCTTAACCACTAGTAAAATTTTAAGCGACTGCTATACTGCAAGAGAATTGCTGTAGAATTTGATTTTTATTGATTTTTTAATCAAACATTTTAAAAATACCTACGCTAAAGCATGAGATATCGGCATTAGTAACTCGTCAAATTAAAGACAGAGAAACGTTTGTTTTTCTAATTTAATGTTTCTATGTATATTTATCTGACTTTGGGAAATACTAATAGAATAAAATTCTAGATTCATGACAAAATTAAAGTTGGCAGAAGCAACCGATACAGTGCTTCATATGGAATAAATTCCTTATAAAATAAAGAAATAATTTCCATTAAAAACGCACGGGTTGTAAAATTTGTATTTTTTCTTTTATCAAACTACTTTAGATCACATTCTTCCTTGTCAATTTTTGTTAGCATTATCAGCACTATTGAAGAGAAATTATGAATCTTCTTTGCGATATATCTATGAATTCGATTTTAAATTATTTTTATTTGACTATTGTCTGTGTAAATATAAAAATAAAATAATTTGGATCTTATTAAAATAAGAGCTTATTTATACTAGGTGTAACAGGATCATGGTACATCCTAATTTTTCTTTTGTTTTTAAAGTTAAACATTTCAAAGTTGTATGAAAATGTAAACTTTCACCATTAACACTCATAATAAAATACTTATCTTTTTTGGGATTTTTTAATGGTGTACTTTAAATTATACAATCTAAACGTTTTGATAACACTTACAGTTATCTTCGTCAGTAGTAATGTTAGCTTTCGTCGTAGAGAGTGTTCTGGTTTGTCATCTTTGAGGCAGTTTAATAATATTTAATTTTATGGCCTAGTTATTCTTTACTAAAAAAATTTTATAGTTGGCTTTATGTTTCCCAAACTGTTATAGCAGGCTTATGTTTATATTTTAATTTTTCAAATTTGACAGAATTGTTTACTACAGAACTTCAGTTTGGTATAGATATGTAGATGACACATTTGTTATTTGGAGACGTGGAGAAGAAGCACTGCATGAGTTTTTGGTTTTTATAAATGGTATACATCCTAGTATTCAGTTTACCATGGAAAAAGAAACTAATGGAAGTTTACCATTTCTTGACATATTAATATCAAAAAATAATAATTCACTATCTTTTAAGGTTTACAGAAAGCCGACACACACTGATAGATACCTTCATAAATTATCCAACCACCATCCACGTCAAAAAATTAGTGTAATTAAATCTTTAGTAGATCGAGCAAAACGAATTTGTGACCCTGAATTTTTGAATGATGAATATAAATATTTAAGAAAATCCTTACAAGATAATGGATATTCACTTACAGATATTAATAATGTTATTACACCTTCTAGGCGTAACCTTAAAGAAAAACCAGTTCTTAATGTTGGTACTGCTTTTCTTCCTTTTATAGCTAATGTTACAAATAGAATTGAAAATATCCTAATCAAATATGGCATTAGGATTATTTTTAAACCTACAAGAAAAATTAAAGAACATTTAAGATCACCTAAAGATGTGTCAAACCCTTTATCATCTTCCGGAGTGTATAAGTTATCTTGTTCATGTGGAAAAGTATACATCGGGACCACAAAACGTAGCTTTGATACAAGACGCAAAGAACATATGAGATTTTGTAGATTGGGTCAACCAGAGGGGTCTGCTGTGGCTGACCATGCCCTGAATAATCTAAATCATGACATTCAATTTGACAATATGGAAATATTGTCAAGACAAACCCATTATTATGTTCGTTTGCAACGTGAAGCTATTGAAATATATAAACACCCGAATAATTTTAATAGACAAGAAGAAAATCTCCGTTTAAATAAATAGGTTTTGGCATCTTATAATTAAAAAAAAGCATAATGATACGCCTTGATTTTAATTTATTTTCAACTTTTGGTATGTCTAGGTTTTTTGCTGTGTTTTTCCTAGACCTTGAAGCAAATGCTTTACCAATTATATGTTAAATTACCACAGCACTATAATTTAACATAAGTAGTTGAAATTAAATTAAAATTAAAAATTACAAAGAACGTTCTGCATTGTGCTTTTCATTGTTAATAACACTTCCAATTATTGATAAAGATATCTCTTTGTTAGATTTAACTGGGTTATTTTATTTGATGTAATGTTTGGATTTGTGAATGCTTCTATCATTTTAAAATTGAAGTTATTCACAACTTTACACTTACATCATAACTCGATTAAATTTTGTTAAATGTGTTTTTTGGCTGGCAAATTACATTGTTAGCTTTCGTCGTAGAGAGTGTTCTGGTTTGTCATCTTTGAGGCAGTTTAATAATATTTAATTTTATGACCTAGTGATTCTTTACTAAAAAAATTTTATAGTTGGCTTTATGTTTCCCAAACTGTTATACTAATAGCAGGCTTATGTTTATGTTTTAATTTTTCAAATTTGACAAAATTGTTTACTACATCTTTAACAATTTTTAACAAACATTACTACTGACGAAGATAACTGTAAGTGTTATCGAAACGTTTAGATTGTATAATTTAAAGTACACCATTAAAAAATCCCAAAAAAGATAAGTATTTTATTATTTCAAAGTTGGTACATCTCATATTCATATCAAAATGAAATGTTAACATATTTTTTAGATATTTTGTTTTTTAATCTCAGACCAAAATTTAGCACATTGATTAATTCCTTATTAAACGTACTTTTCAACGATACCTCGGTACCACTATAGTACCAGAGAAAAGCCACTTTTAATGTGGCGAGAATCTTTCGGTATAATAAACAATGTTGACTAAAAATTAAACAAGTAATACCGCTGACCAGTGGCGTAGCCAGAATCTTGCTATAAGTGGCGTTTTAGTAGTCAGGGAGGGAGGGGCTCGCTTGAAAAAGTGAAACTTACACAAGCGCGCATCGCGGATATGTAGTAAATTAACGTAATACGGGGTGGGGTTAGGCCCCTCCCTTGATCGCTACGCCAATGCTTCTGACTTGCTTTTAGATTTTTTCGTGTCGTTACTGATGGCTAGAACAAAATCCATGCAGTCACGGCACTCTTGATTAAAAAACAACAAACTGTCAAAAAATATTTTGGAATTTCAAATATTACTTGTTTGGTATGATTGAACGTAGAAAATTACGCGCAATCCGAATATGAAAAAGTATATAGGGTGTTTCATTTAAAAATCAAAAGTTGATGTCACTTCTAGAAAAACACTCACTTGTATTTTAAATTAGAAAACAGATGCGTAGCCTTTTATATAACAGTATTCGATTTAGCATGTAACATACAGTGTGTTCTTAAAGTATGGAACAAATTTATTTTAAGGCAAGTGGAAGAGTTTTGTAAAAAATGCAAGTCAACTTTAAAATTTAAGAAGGGGATCCACCGGATCGGCCGTCACCTAGGTCAGCGTCACGTCAGCAGCACCAACAACACGTCACAAATCTCGGAAAGATATGGTTCTTATGTGGAGAAGAGATCACAGAAGAATATCTAAAGTGCCAGGTAAAACTACCGTCAGCTCTTAAGAACCCAGTGCACACAGTTGAAAATTCGTTAATGAAGGCGGCAATTATTGAAGCAGCCGCACGTCGAGGTGATGAGTGGGGCCAGCAGATTGTAGATCACCTTATTTGTCAGGGGGCTGACCTAGTAGCTGCGGATGCTAGATATGACCACCGTTGCCACCAAAATTTGTACTCATTACCGAGATCTTTAGAAAAGAGGCCATTAATGCACCCAGCGCCAAGTAATCTGCCACTATTTATTCGTACCTGCAATAAAACAGAGAAGGGTGACAATTCTCGCTTCAAGAACTAATGCAGCAGATTACAGGTGAGTACGTTACAGACGTAAGAACGATCAAAGCTCACCTCAAAAAACATTTCGGCGACAAAATTGTAATAACAGACGTTGACCTAATTATGACAGTGGTGTGCTTCAGAGATATCGGATAAGCAGGCACCAAACTAGTACAAGGAAAGAGCATTTCACGTGCATTTAAGATTCCAGAATATTTTTTTTTACAAGAACAATTATTTAACCTAAGGCTCTTATTAATAACGTTAGGAGTTAAAGGGCAATTTAAAATAATTGGCTTTGAGATAAAGATACTAAATACTTAATTTCAATAAACTATTTCAGTTCAAAGCACTAGAAAACACTAAGAAAGTATGCATGTGAGAAGTCTACTGCCCAGGCCCGGCCTTCCAAGAAATGTGGTGGCTATCCGGGCCGCACGGTCGAGACGGATTTGCAATGACCGAAAATATTATTTATAGTGTGATAGATATTTCGAACTTAATACATTGAATTATTAACTTATATACTTTTTCAATTTTTCCTTAGACACTTCATATACATTTTTTAAAATTAATTCACGCTACTGTCATTTTAGATTTACTGTACTCGACATAAAATTTTGAAGTGTACCTATTAAACATCGTTTTGGGTCCTACAAATTCTTGCACTCGGGCCCCAAAATTCTGAAAGGGCGGTCCTGATAATGCCTATTTTTCCAAAACCATAACAGTTAATATTAAATAATAATTAAGCTAATAGTTTAGTTTAATAACGAACATTTTAAGATGGTACGCATCAAAATTGTTTCTTCATTCTTTGAAAACTTGCATCGAAAGTCCAAGTCAAAGGAAGAAGTAACTGCTAAAGTAGCATCTTCTATTCAATGGTCTCCAATGTCCGTAAAAAAAGTGAGAACATTCGTACATATAAAAGAGCTACCAAAAGTTCTAAAATGTACGAATAAAATGTAGAATCCAGTAGATTAGAAAATGTACCTTTCATATCTAGTGAATCTCAATTCCAAACTCCATCAAAAAATATTAGCAATGCCTTCGCCTAGCGAAAACCAAAAAAGAAAACCGAAAAATGTAAAAATTGTGAACTAAATAAAAAACTACGTGCTAAAATTAACCGCAAAAATGCAATATTGAAAAGACAATTATTTAATCTGCGTCGTACTTTGAAATCAAAATCAAGTACTATCAATTACATCAACAAAAATATTTCCACGGTGATTAAAATGTTAACAGTCTATCATGCTACCGATATATACGCAACAAATTAAAATTGCCATTTCCATCAGTTCTTGGAATATTCCCCCCATTAGATTTAATTGAGGTATTTGAAGATCTCGGCGAAATAGGAAGATCTGGCAACATTGCAACTCAGGCCTTAGTTTTTATGGTGCGGGGACTACTATTTAGTTGAAAGATGCTAGTATCATATTATTTAAGTTCTGGGACCATCAAAGCCGATAAATTGAAAGAACTTATGCTTATCGCAATCAATAAGTTTTTAAGCATAGGTTTAAAAGTAAGAGCTGTTGTTTCCGATCAGCGATCGAATAATAGAAAAGATTTTTCCGATTTAGGCGTTCATAAGAATAAAACGTCTATTATGATTTACAAGCAGACAATATATACACTATTTGATTTTCCTCGCTTAGTTAAAGGCATGCGAAATATTTTAATGAAACAAAATATTTCATTCACGTGCACAAAAACAGCTTCATGGAATGATATAGTCAATATCTATGAAATTGACAAGAAAAACAAAACCACTAGGGCACTAGTTAAGATAACCCCTGCTCACATACGCCCAAATAATTTTGAAAAAATGAAGGTCAAGTATGCCATGCAGATATTTAGTGCACGAGTACTGAGTAGCAACCACCATACGGACTGTAGTTCGTACTAAGGAATTAAATTCCAAAACTGCCGAAGACACAGCTGAATTTGTTTCAATAATGAATAACCTAATAGACTTATTGAACACCAAACTACTTTTCTCACCAAACCCATACAAATGTGCGTTATCAGTGTATAAACGTTTTCCCTGTGATGAGTTACAAAAAATGTTGAATTTACTTTTTACTTTAAAAGTGTTTAACGGCAAAAATCGTGAGAAAAAAAACATTTATTGTTTCAACGGATTAGAGCATACCATAAGAACTACGTTAAGTTTATGGGAAGACTTGGAGAATGAGAACTACAAGTTTTTACTAACGAACCGTTTGAATCAAGATCCCCTGGAAAATCTATTCTCTGTTATTAGAAGCAAGGGCGGCTACAACCCAAACCCAACATGCTCCAAGTTTCGCCAAAATTTGCAGCACAAAATGTACATTAGTGTAGCCGCACCAATTGGAACGCCAAATTGTGAATCAGATGATTTGCAAGATTTAATAATTGATGGCGTACTAACGGAAAATGTTGAAATTCAGGACAGAGCAGCACCATTCATTCTTCGAACACCGAAGAGTCCAGTAATGGAAGTGAAAGCTCATACCCGTATGTGCTTCATTTTAGTTTAGAGTATTGTTCTATAGTGTACAGTGCTGGATATTGTAAATAGCATACAAAATTATTTCTTTTCTTTATTATGTAATCGTTAGTTTTAATAAAATTATGGGTTATTCGACACATGCGTTCCTTTTTTTTTTGTCGAGTTCGTTGTATAGTAATTAAAATAAGGGCCCATAAATATGTCACTATATTAAATTTAGGGGAAATGCCGGTCTATGAACTAATAGAGACGATCGTTAACAAAATCGATATACAAATTACTAATATTGACTTGAAGGACTGTTCAGTACGTAATTGAGTTTTCTTGTGAATAGTGCTGTTCTATTTTTGTGCGTTGAAGGTGAGCATATCTAACTTGCATTATTATTGTACAAATAGAGTACTCAATTTTCTTTGCATTGATATTGACACCTACATGCAGTGTCATTATTGGTAATTAATTTGCATGTGAGTAAAACAATAATTGCTGTTCTTAAGGATATGATGTATGATTACATGACATGTTAAAGGTACCTTAAGTAGTGTTATGTTAATGTTTATTAAGAAGCGTCCGAATGATAGATGTGACGGTTTGTATCTATAATTGTTTGATGCGCGCGATGTGATGATGAGTTGTAATTATCTGCGTTCGTACGGGCAGTTTAAATACTGCCGGTCCCGTAACTATTAGGGATGATTAGAACCAGATCGACGTTAGAAGGCCTCCTGTATCTCGTGGGGGTTACGTTCAGGCACAGGGTCAGTATCCATGCCACGTAGCATGTGGCCTTGGTCTGTCGTTGGAAGACCTCTGTATTGCATGGGGGGATACGTACTTGATCTGGATTCCTAATCTTGTAAGTGCTTGCTAGGCATCTCGACCGACGTCAGAAGGCCTCCTTTATCTCATTGGGGTTACGTTCAGGCACAGGGTCAGTATCCATTCCATGTAGCATATGGCCCTTGCCTGTCGTTGGAAGACCCTTGCATACCCTTATCTTTGAGTAGGGTGGTTTATTGCACAGGAGGATACGTAGACGGTCTTATAAGAGAGCCTTGGGCACCCATCATCTTATGCACGAGGATTACGTAATCTGGGCCTTCCTCAACGTTGGAGGTCCCCCATTAATTCATTGGAGTTACGTATTCGGACTTAAAGCTTATTGCTTCTGTCTGACGTTAGAAGACTCCTGCAGACCCTCTTCCTATGAGGGTGGTTTATTCATTGGGGAAACGTGTTTGGGGGGTAGAAGGACCTCGCGTAGGAAGATCCTCAGATTCATTAGACAATGTTTTCCCGATAGGGAAAATACAGCTATTGCGTTCAATAGCTGATTGGCCTTAGAATTGTACAATAACTGTAAAAGCATGAGTTGAAACTGGCACAGTCAGAGATGCTCCTTGTGTTTTCTTTATAATTGTAGTAGCCAAGCCAAGGGCAGTAATGGCACAATCCTGATAGAACCGGACTGAGTTTGGTGAGAGATAAAAAAGTTATGCGATTATAGACCGATTTATTGAATTTTGTATATATTAGGTAAGACCCTCCTTCCTCTTACATATAGAAACAAAAGGAGGTTCTTACAATATGCTGTTTATCAAACATTGAAAAACAATAATTGTGATAATTGTAAGACCATCATGTGCAAAGAAGACCATTTTGATGCAGAAGATCTTGCGGAACTCCTACTGATTTTTAGAGATTACGGTAGCAATGAACATATAGCATATTTAAAACGGCCTTCTAATAAAATGGTGAAAGTAACATCAAATTTCAAAGGTTTTATTAAAAATGGAAATATATAGACAGTTTTAAGGAAAAATTATTTCATCATATAAATCTAAAATTAGAAAAAGCTAATTTATGGACAGAACATTACAAAGAACATTTAATTTTATTTGTAAATATATTGATAAAAGCAAAATTATATAGGACATTGAAGTGGGAAAGTGTATCTTTCATTGAATCACGTAAAACAAGTAGAAAATTAAATATTTTACAAAATGTTTAATCAATTTATCGTAAATATGTAAACATATAGCAACTAATTTTTAAAATAATGTGTAGATGTATATCTACGTTACTCTTTCAATATCTTTATTATTAATATAATACCAAAGAATATGTAATATATTACGTATTCTTTGATACTAACTGTATCATTTCATTTTACAATAACGAATAAGTAATCCATAAAAAATCCGGATGCGGTCTTTCATCTTTGTATATATGTATATCACAGAAAAATTTAATTAAGTTTATTTACTTATAAGGTAATATGTTGTAAATAATTGTTTCTAAAATGATTTTCATCAATGAGATTTTCATCGTTTACTTTAAGTTAGAGAATCTTTAAATTATTATTATATACTTCATCGACTCCATTTAATTTCATCTTGTAATAACTAAATAAGTGATCCCTAGAAAATACGATTGTACCATGAAGATATGCTTCAGAAAAAAAAAGTTAATTTACTTATAATAGTATATGTCATATCAGTGTGTATTGTGTAAATTAAAGTCACCATTAAAGGTACAAAAGTAAACATAAAATTCAAACACTACACGGGCAATTTTATTCAACTACGAAACAATGAGAGAGCGGCAATATATCACAGCATCGGAAAATCTTACGATTGACTGCTTATCATCCCCTTTATTTCTAAATACCTATATGCCAAAATTAGGCGATGTTTTTCTTGACCGGTAGCCGCCCTCATATAAGATTTCCTAGTTAATAACACTATTTCTGACTTGTTTATGGATTTACATACATCTGAAAAATAAGCATTTCGTAGTTAATAACAATATTTTTGACATATTTATGGGATAACACAGTTTGACATATTAAAAATCGTGATATTTCTAATGCATTAGGAAAATAAAACATCTCATTTCGAACAAAAGTTAATCGTTTTCTGGACACATAAAATTAATTATTCTAGAAGAATAATGTTGCTGCAGATTTATTGCATTTTATAAGTCCACAACGCAAATACCATAAAAGTCACGTATTGTTATTCAATAAAACATCTGATTTCTAACAATATACGGAAAAAATATTTTATTAAAAAGTAAATGTAAATAATTATTTCTAAATCGTATTTCCTAGTTTATTTTATGTTGGAATATCTTTACATTATTATTATATTTCGTCAACTCTATATAATACGATTTTGTAACAATAAAATCAAAACAATTGAAAAAATTGCAGATCCATGTCTGTGTACATAATATAAGCATGCATTTAGTAAAATAAATAATAAGTTTATTTAGTTTAAAGGCGTTTTATCACTCAACGTTAAAGCGTTGATTGAGGAATCGTTTCTTTAGTCAATTGGTTAAAGGTAATATGTAATGTAATGTAATACTTGTTTATAAATATAAGACGATAACGTACGATAATAAGAAACGTGGGATTGTGTGTATTGAATTTGTTTGTGTATCCAGCAGAATGAAAGAGCAATACAATATGCCCTGCATGTTAAAAGAAAGCAGAACTATTTCGATATGTCGGGAACCTATTATTTTAGCTTTGAAGTAACCACTTTTAAACGATAGATAGGCGACACTTACCGACTCTCGAATACATTCGCATGCTCTCATATAGTACCGATACAAAATCATCCTATCTTTTTGTTCCTCTATTTATATTATTTTGCTTTTTGATTTATTTGGCAATAAATTTAAGATAGGATTTGCAGCAGCATTTACTAACTCTGGTGGTGTCCCGCACACCTGGATATCATCACTGTCCATTTTAAATATTTTTTAGCAATAAGTAGGTATTATTAAACCGTTAAATAAGTAGTGAATCTCTGACTTGTCACAACAATAAACAAACAGTGATTGTTAGTAAACGATTTCATAGGCAATGAGATGGTAATCAAAAATTGTTATGGTTTTATAAAAATTCCTTAATTTATGATAATTTTGATTGCGATTTCAGAAAAAATAGTATGTATACCTCATAGTAAAAACATATTCCCAGACTTCAATGCTTGTTGGCCTGTGCTTAACGCGTCGGCCAACAATTTAAATTGTCGTCCGCGAATGAATGTATTGCTTTTACTACTAGATAAACAATGTACTATTCTAGTATCCAATTTATCGCAAATATCATGTTCTATTGTAATTAATGATAAATCAACTAAATGATCTTGGGATAAATTGGATCTTAGATAAGTTTTAATTAATTTTAATCGAGAAAATGAACGTTCTTTATAATCCTTTAGCAGTAGGTAAACGTGTTAAATATAATTTGGCATCCCTAGGAAAATAAGCATCTGGTGCTCAAATATTAACTATTTAAATGCAGAAACATGAACAAAGTTTATTGAACATCATTTAGATACCCTAATAAATACATATTTTTGCAATTTCTGGGTACATTTAGTCATCTGTTTTGGATTAAACGAAAAACTCCAAATGAAAGATAAAAGATACTAAGTATTTGTGTATGTTTTGTATTTTTTAAAATTTCATTTTTAAAGTAGTCGGTGTGGATCATAAACCTATATCATAAAATGACACTAAATGGTGACACCCTCGAAATCTGACCTGACTATTGACTAATTCCTAGAAAAATCTATTTATGTGTAAATTTATTTTAAATGCAGCAATTCTGTGATAATGTGTTTATTTAATTTAATTTTTTCCTATTAAATTAAAAATTTTGAGGCCTCCTAAAATATGAGTCGTCAAGCGGCCGCTTATGCCGCCTAATGGTTAATGCGGCACTGATAACATTTACATTTTTAATTTGCTTATCACTATTGCAAAATTGACATGAAATACATTTAGTTTAAAACTATCAAATATGGACAGAAGCTCTAAACTTAATTAACTTATAATCTATTTCACTTACCCATATGAAAGATGGCAGAATGTTGTACACTTTGCACTGTCTGTATGAATAAAATTTGCCTTAGATTTTTTTCGAATGTTATGTATATTAGGATATTCAAAAATTTAAAATAGTATGTGTAGAAGTAGAATCTTAGATTAAAACGTTATTACCGGGAATTTTTATTCTGAAGTTTGTTATCGCAGCTTCGTCAACAGGAATCGAATTTCGTTTGGGATAAAGAGAGTTTTAAGAAACATAACGTGTCGGTTTAAATGCGTTTGTGTTATCGTAGTTGATAACGAAAAGGTGCAGTCGCGTAATACAGTTCTGCATTTTTTCTAGTTTGCCAGTTAATGTATCACATTCTCGGTAGCAAGACTTTTTTACCACCGTGAAGTTGGCAGTAACTTTTAGCAGTAAAAAAACCGAAAATAATGTGGTTCGAATGTATTTATAATTTACGAATATTACAAACCAATAGTATTTCCTATTTGTACAGCTCGAAGCAGTAAAATCCACCCTCGATGCATAAATTGAGTAATTTTCTAGTCAACACAATGATATTCAATAAAAAAATCTTCTAAAAATCAACAATAATTCATATCACATTCTCGAAAAAACAGATTAAGGTGCGAGTCATCTGAGGGGCTCAAATTTATCCCTGTTGTATAAAATAATTATGTGCACGGTAAAGAAACGATAACATTCCACCCTAAAAATAACTTTTAAAACGTAACAATAATGTATTCCACTCTTTTTAAAATTCGGAATGATTTAAAACCTGCTGTGGGAGCTTTAATACCATAAGGACCAGTGTGAAGGACAGAAATACACCCCCGAACCAAAAAATAATTAATTTTGCAATGAACACGATGAGATCCCAACTTGAAAATTGCTTTTAAAATTAAGGAATAATTCGTGCTACGTTCTCTAAAAATCAGAATGAGTTAAGACCAGTCTGAAGGGTAGAAATACACCCCCGAACTCAAAAATAATTAATTTTGCAATGAACACGATGAGATCCCAACTTGAAAATAGCTTTTAAAATTAAAGAATAATTCGTACTACGTTCTCTAAAAATCGGAATGAGTTAGGACCAGTCCGAAGGGTAGAAATACACCCACGAACCCAAAAATAATTAATTTTGCAATGAACGCGATGAGATCCCAACTTGAAAATTGATTTTAAAATTAAGGAATAATTCGTGCTACGTTCTCTAAAAATCAGAATGAGTTAGGAGCAGTCTGAAGGGTAGAAATACACCCCCGAACCCAAAAATAATTAATTTTGCAATGAAGACGATGAGATTCCAACTTGAAAATAGCTTTTAAACAGTGCCGGATTTAGGCCCTATGGACCCCTAGGCTCTTTCTGTGGCGCGGGCCCCTCTGGGGGTACTCCGTCGCAAACTGTGGCCGAAGGTCATCTTCTTTCGTTTGTTAAAGTTATAAGCTAACCTAAATATTTTTTCGATACAATCCTGTAATAAATGCTTTGTAAATTTTAAACGAGTTTATAATTTTTTTGCTTAGTAGGAAGAATGGATATTGAATGAAGAAAACCTTTTAAGTTTCCGCAAATTTATTCCCATAGATTCAGTTTAAATGACTGTTAAATGATTAATCTTAAAAAATACAATCACATTAAGATATCCATATAGTGACATGGCATAAGTAAATACTTAATTTCTATTTATTGGTTTCCTTCTAATTTTCATTACAATAAAGTCGTTGATGACCTCTTCGTGGTTAAGTTGCCTCAAAACGTCATTTTCTATGCTCAGTAAAGCTAAAAAGTTCAGCCTGTCTTCTGTCATGGACGTCCGAAGTCTGTTTTTTATCAGCTTCAGTTTAGAGAATGACCTTTCTGCTGAACTGTTAGTGATCATGAAAGATTCTTAATGCAACTTCTACATTTGGGAAGCAGGCTTTGCAATGATAATCAAAAAAAAGTTTGTACATCCATCTTTCTTTGCTCATAACTTTCTTATTTTTCTCATAGTCTGATTGAAATTGCATGTAAAAGTTTTTGAACTGTATTACCTCGTTCCCAAAATTGTCATCCAAGTCATTTTCGTAGATGTCTAATAATTTTCTACTTGCTGTTAACACTTCTTCGTCGCCGAGCGTGTCTAATTTGTTGAGGAATCCAAAACGTTCATGGACAAGTTTGTAGGCCTCAAGTCTCTTTCTCAGTTCACTCTCAAGTTGGTCTATTATAGGTATGAAACTTTGAGTTCGAAATTTATCCGATGGTGTCAATTCAACTTCAAGAGCATGCGCACAGTCCAAAGGAGCTAAACGTACATTCGTTTTGCGCTTGCGCTTTATTTCGCTTCCATATTATTTGCAATTAGTTAACGGAATTGCTTTTCCTTCATAGTCTTTGAAGCTATCCCTTTTACTTTCTATAAAGGTTTTTAACGATGTCAATGTTGAGGCAGCTGAGTTTACATCCAATCTTGGGTTTTGTAGAGTTTCACTGGTTTTGTTCACTTGACCCAAAATGTCATTCCAAAATGCTGTATACAGCCCTGTTTCAAGTTTTAGCATTTTATTGTACAAAGTTAGGGCAGTGATTCGAGATTTCCCTGGTTGTTCTTCGTCCTCTGAAATTTTAGCAAGTGCATCTTTGATCTCTTTGTAGCCTCGCAAAAGTGCTTTCGTAGCATCTGTACGGCATGACCACCGTGTTGCTGTTGTCCTTTTTGGTACAAGTACACGGTTACTAGAGTCTTCTCTATTCAGACAGTCAGTTAGAATCTCGTACCTGTGAGTAGAAGCGGTAAAGTATACAAAGAGTTCTTCCAGAAAGTCGAAAAAGTTTAGGGCACTCAGGCAGCAACTGGCTGCAGCTTGCACAACAAGATTGAGTGAGTGTATAGCGCAAGGTATCCAAACTGCCAAATTATTTTCTTCTATTACCAATGCTTGAAGGCCATTGTACTTTCCGCTCATTGATGAAGCGTTGTCGTAAGACTGGCCGCGGCAATTCTTAATGTCCAACCCATTATCTGTTAAAAAATTTTCCAAGCCTCGAAACATATCTTTAGCTTTGTGTCCCTGGTTAGGCATAAATGTTAAAAACCTTTCAACAGGTGTTGAATATTGTCTCTTGATGTATACAAAAAAACAAGGTTTGATTTTACAATTTTTAATTTGAGAAACAGAACATTTTAATACACATTAAACTAATAAAACGATGCAATAACCATGCGTGTCTTAACCCTTAGCTGGTTTACTCCGCACTGAGTAATGCAATCCACTACACCGTAAAACGCGCATAAGAGGGGGGATATTTGGACAGGCGATTTACTGGCGAATTTGACACATCTTCTTGCGGCACTGCCGTTAAGGCGTCTCCAATAAGGAAGTGTCCGGGGGTTAAAGGAGATAGGTCAGGAGGATTATCTGACATTGGGGTGAGAGGTCTAGAATTTAATACGGCTTCTGCCTGTGCAACCACGGTATACAAGTGCTCATACGTGAGAGTAGTATTACCAATAATACGCGATAGATGGTGCTTGGCACGTTTAACCGCCGCCTCCCATATTCCACCAAAATGTGGAGATCGCGCTGGGGAAAAATGCCACGCGATTAGATTTTGATTTAAGAATCCAGCAACACTAGGATTATCAGATACAAATTTAAGTGTGGCACGAAATATCTTGTTTGCACCCACAAAATTAGTGCCATTGTCTGACCATATGGCCTTACAAATCCCCCTCCGCGATACAAATCTTTTTAATGCATTAATAAAAGATTCCGAGGTCAAGTCTCCAACCAACTCAAAGTGCACGGCCTTTGACCATAGACAAACAAAGACACACAGGTAACACCTTACCAGATTCCTGTTTCTTAATTTACCATCCTTGACCATAAATGGTCCGGCAAAATCTATAGCGGTATTTGTGAATGTACGACAGGGCTCAATGCGCTCTAGCGGCAAATTACCCATTAATGGGTCATACGAAATCGGCTTGGCCTTAAAACAATTTACGCAAGAACGAGTTATTTTTCTTACGAGAGCCTTACCCTTTAGAGGCCAATATTTTCGACGTACAGCAGCTAATGTTAGGGTAGGCCCCGCATGCATATGCTGCAAATGTTCATATAAAACGCAAAGCTTTGTAAACGCATGGTCATAAGGAAGGACAATTGGAAATTTGTGATTAACGTCAATTTTGGCTTTAGACAATCTGCCACCTACACGGATTATGCCTTTGGAATCTAAAAATGGATTTAAAGGTAGGAGTTTACTTTTCATAAATAATGGCTTTTTAGATTTTAATAATTTTAATTCGTGTTCAAATGTCGATGATTGGACTAATTTGATAAGAGCATTCGTTGCTTCATTTAATTCCGGTGATGTTAAACTGCCCGTAATACGACAAGTTTTGGGGTTTGTGCAGTTTTGTGTGAATCTCATGCAATATGCAATGACACGCTGTAATTTAGAAAGAGACGGGAATTTAGAAAATACGTCAATATTTGAAACAGAAATATAAGAGAATTCCTTTTTTACCTTACGCATTTCTGGTATGTCACTTGGCGTGGTAAACTTAGTTTCTGACCAATGTTGTAAATTATATTTTGGCCAAGAAGGCCCTGACCACCATAGGTCACTCTCCAGCAATTGGTTTGAGTCAATACCACGCGAAATAATGTCCGCTGGATTATCACAAGATTTAACGTGTTTCCAAGGCCATTTATTGGTCATCCTTTGAATTTCCGCGACTCTATTTGCTACAAAAGTATTCAGATTTGCGGGTTCAGTAGAAATCCACGCTAAGGTGATGGTGGAGTCACACCATAAAGACGCATGGTTGATGTTAATGTTTAAAGCATGAATGGCCTTTGATGCTAATTCCGCGAGTAGCAAAGCTCCACACAACTCCAACCGTGGCAAAGATATTACCTTTAATGGTGCCACACGTGACTTAGCACAAATTAGTCGAGAGGTGGAATTTCCCAGACTATCGGTAGCAACTACGTAGATACAACAACCATAAGCGACTTGCGAGGCGTCGCAAAACCCATGAAACTGTAACTTAATCGCATTAGGTAAAAGAATTTGTCTTGGAAGAATAATTTTTGAGAGATTTGATATTTGTTCTCTAAATCGCGTAAACTCAGTGTACAAACTAGTAGGTACAGCTTCATCCCATCCAAGACCTAGTTGCCATAATTTTTGAAGCATAATTTTTGCTTTGACTATTGCAGGCCCTACCAGACCCAGAGGATCGAAAATCTGGGAAATGGTAGACAAAATAACCCGTTTAGTTACCCTTGGCTCAGTACCTTTAATACCTACAGTAAAATGAAACATATCTGATTTTGCATTCCAAAGCATACCTAAGGTTTTCACACAAGAGTTATCGGTAATAATATATTGAGCAACGTCAGAATGATTGCCACAATTCCCAAGTATTTTGGGATCATTAGAGACCCATTTACGCAGAGTAAAGCCTCCACCGCTCAAAATTGAACTTATATCTTGTTTTAGTTTTAATGTATTTTCAATGGAATCAGCTCCGCTAATGAGATCGTCAACGTAAAAGTCCTTTGTGATTACACTACTTGCGATAGGAAATATTTCCTTATTTATCTCCGCCAATTGAAATAGTACTCGAATAGCCAAGTATGAAGCGGGAGTAGTCCCATACGTTAAAGTGTTTAAACGGTAATGTTCAAGCTCGTCGCAAGAATTTTTCCTCCAAACTATTCTTTGAAGGTCACGCTGGGGATCTTCAACTAACACCTGGCGATACATTTTTTCTGCATCCGCGATAATGACAAAATTATAGGTTCGGAATCTTAATAAAATATCAAAAAGGCTATCTTGAATGGTAGGACCCGAGAGTAAAATATTATTTAACGATATGCCGGTAGAAGTTGTTTCGGACCCATTAAAAACGACCCTTAACTTAGTCGTGAGGCTAGACTCCTTAAGCACGCCATGATGGGGAAGGTAATATACACCGTTTTCCCTTTGAATTTCATTTAAATCAGTGATTTTTGTCATGTGACCAAGTTGAACATATTCCTTGATAAACTCTGAATATTTATTTTTTAATTCTAAATTATTTGAAAACCTCTTTTCTAGTGAGTAAAATCTTTTTATTGCTATGTTTCGAGAATCTCCAAGCTTATCCACGGAGTCCTTTAGCGGTAAGGACACCATAAAACGACCTGACTCAGTTCTCGAAAAATTGTTTAGAAAGTGATTTTCGCATTCTTGTTCTTGGACCGTAAATTTAGAGTTTAAACTATTAACATTTTTTATTGTCCAGAACCTTTCCAATGAATCTAAGACAGGATTTTGTTGTTTGACTGCCAAATTCGAGAGTGACTTAGTAGGCTCTGGTGCTGGATAAGAAACAGGCCCAGCAATAATCCAGCCCAACTTTGTTTTTTGAAAAATAGGACCTTGTATATTTGATTTAATTTGTCCAACGCAAAAAAGATCAAAACAAATGCTAACACTTAAAATAATATCAATATCTCTTGACCTATTAAACTCAGGGTCTGCGAGGGTAATATTATCTGGTATGTTTAGCGTTGCTTTATTAAAAGATACCAGAGGGTCTTATCAGTAATTTCATCCAACACAAGAAATGAAAGAACTTGATTGTAATTATTATGTAATGACTTTATTTTTGTTGTTAATTTTTTGGAAATAATAATTGATTGTTTATTAACGCCAACAACCTTGATATTAGTATTTTCTATTGGCAACCCTGGTTTTTTACAAAATTTTGCTGATATTAGATTTGACATACTACCAGTATCCAAAAGTGCACGACACCTTATAGGATTATTTTTTGAATCAAATATGTATAGAACTGCAGTGGATAACAAGACACTAGCTATTTCTTTAGCACGAGCACAATTTATCATGGATACTTCGGAATTCGTGTTGCTTAATGTAGTATCATTTGAAGTAGAATCAATATTTCGAGATTGTTCTTCAAAATGAAGTAAGGTATTATGCCTTTTACGACACTTTCTGGACGAATCTGTTACCCTACATTCGGAAGTATTATGACCTATGCGCAAACAATTAACACAAGCCTTAAGTTTCTTTATTTCGGCATACCTAGATTTAGTAGGCAATTTCAAGAAGCTTTCACAAACATAGACGTAATGAGATTCCTTGCAAAACATGCACTTGGGAGTACCCGAAGAACTAGAATTCACTAAGGAACAAGATTTATCTTCAGATTTTTTCGTATAATATTTATTTTGATATGTCCTTTTATCGAAGGATTTATTACTATGTAAAGATTCCAACAAGTCGCACCTATCCCTTAAAAACTTATTAAATTCGTCAATGGTAGGTTTAGTTTTGATTTTAACTGATTTTTCTTCCCATTCCTTTTTAGAATTTAGATCTAATTTTGTTGAAATTAAATATATTAATAGGCTTCCCCAACTATCAGTTGGTTCCCCAAGATTTTTAAGAGCTCTAATATTTTTAAAATACTTATCCACTAATTTGCGAAAAGAAAATGCACAATCCTTTGAAACTGTTGGCAACTCGAAAAATGCCTTAATGTGAGTAAAACATATGAGACGCTCATTTTCAAAGCGCTCTCGCAACAAATTCCACGCAATGGGATAATTATTACCGGTAACCGGTAATGATTGTAAAATGTCCGCAGCTGTGCCATGAAGTACGGATTTGAGGTATACAAATTTTTGTACATTTGATAAAGTTGTATTGTCGTGTATAAGAACGTTAAATGTCTCTGAAAAGGATACCCAGTCTTCGTACTTTCCCGAAAAGTGAGGTAAATTTATGGACGGTAATTTGACATTGCCTTCTGCCATAGAAGTATTAGTGTTATTTGTTTGCACGACTGATGCATTGTTATTACTATTTGTATTATTAATAATATCCCTTCCGCGAGTTATTAGGTCAAAATAAGAATTTTCAAAGAGGTCACGTTGTGCCACCTGATCGTCTGTATTATCTAAGATTTCAATAGTAGATTGCACCTTATCGAATTCTGACCAAATATTTTCAATTCGTTCTAATCGCGTAGAAACGGCGGTAATACTAGAACTAGCCTCCAAATTAGTCAAAAAGGTAGCAAACCTGGTAAGGTGTCCCTTTAATTGCCCTCTCCGTGCAATTACCGACGTTAGATCTTGACCTTGATCAGTCATTGTACCTTAATTTAGATGAAAATACTGCAAATAATAAAGGTTCGATGGGCGATTTGTAAACCCACAGTACTACGCAACCTATATGAAATCAATACCCAGTGCTGCTAAATTCCCAAACAAACCGCTAAACTTTACTAAAAAGTATGCTTTGGTTTAAATATAGAGAACAACCATAAATAAATGGAAAAATTGTGTTTAAATCTTAAGAGACGCAGTGCTACTTAAAATATTTAATAAATAATAGCCAGACGCAATGCTAACTGCTACAATTTTATTTATTGTAATTACAAACGCAATGTTGTAAACAATGATTAAAACCTCAGACACAGTGCTAAAGTTAGTAATTTAAGTTTGTGTAAAATAATGAATTTTGATGTTAAATAAACCAATACACACCTTAGCGTATGCAGGTATTATATAAACCATCAATTGGAGGGCATATAACAATATGTCAAGCACCACAAAAGACCAACTGTCTTACAAAATTGTAAGAACAGCAATTACTTTATTAAAGAAATAATAAAAGCACCAACGTATGTAAATATAAATACCCGCTTATAACAACGATACACATCGCTACACAGACATAATACGCATCAATCCATGCCCCAAAATAACCGAGGGCAACGATAAGGGAATAAAATAATAAAGTAAAGGATCTTACGCAATATATCGCCTACAGAGTGTGCATGCTGTTGTTGGTTCCCGCTCTCGCCTCCCTGACCACAATTGGCACGTCGGCGAAGATTACCGGTTATGGCGCTGATATTTTTCACAATTAATGGCTGATTTCGATCACTTTACTTGATCCGGCTCGAAGGACCATGTTGAATATCGTCTCTTGATGTATACAAAAAAACAAGGTTTGATTTTACAATTTTTAATTTGAGAAACAGAACATTTTAATACACATTAAACTAATAAAACGATGCAATAACCATCCGTGTCTTAACCCTTAGCTGGTTTACTCCGCACTGAGTAATGCAATCCACTACACCGTAAAACGCGCATAAGAGGGGGGAAAGGGCGCAACAACAGGGGTGTAGTCTTCTAAGTATCTAAAAATCAATGTAAGCTGATCGACATGGCCTTCATCTGGAGTTGAATCTATAGATATGGAATAGTACTTTGACTCCTTGATACGAGAAACAATTTCATTAAAAACTCGTTTTCCAATTATTTGCACAACTTCTTCACAAATTGTTGATGAGAGATAGTTTGTATGACCACTTCCTCGGTTTCCATGTGTTTTTATATGATTCTTCAAAAATTCATCGTACTGTGCTACAAGCTCCAAAATTCCCAGATAATTACCATTTGTTGGTGACCCAAGTGTTTCATTTTCACCTCTAAATGCCAAGCCCCTTTTACTGATGAAAACTATCACACTTATTAATCTGTTGAGAACTTCTCGCCAGTATTTAGCTAAGTCTTCTGCTTGTTGAGAAAGCTATTGATCGATACGACCAATTGTTTTACAGCGCCCTGCATAATCATAACAAAAGCATAACCACGAACGTTTGATGGTCTCGCCGTTTCGACTTTTTCGCACAAAAAAAACTTGCTTAACACTTTCTTGTATAACCTTTCTCAGAACCTTTACCTGTATCACATTGTTTAAAAGACTTGCTGTCGAATAAATAACCGTCATAGTTTTGAAGTTTTCCGGTATGCAATTTAATGCAATAGTCGATATCACCAAATGATAAAACTTCCGGCCACTTTCCAATGTCATATTCCAAGCAAATATCTTTTTCAGGAACACAAATAGGTTCAGGATTAATTTCTAAACCTCCTAAATCCGTAGATCCTATAGTTGCTTTTGAAATCGCTGCTGGATTTTCTGTAACCTGAAAGTAAAATAATGATTATTACTTTTGTAGTTTTGTCAGTTTTTTTTAATACATCCGATAGCTTGTACTATAACATTACTTAACATTTCGTTATCTCCGAAGAGTATGGGCTGGCTAGAGCTGGCGGTGGACGTTGAAGGTGTGTCTTCATCTAGGGCTACGCTGCTTAAAGTATCAGATGAATATGGCTTACACTTTACCATGTAGTCGGTCATACGGCGTGATTTAGCTAAAACTTCTTCATTCTTTTTCTCTTTTTCTTTTGCAATCTTTCTTTTTGCACTACCGCTTTTTATGCCGATTAATTTGTATTTTATGACGATCCATTATGTTTTACTGAAAACCCACCAAAATAACAGTACCTATGACTTCCTAATAACAATAAAAAATAGAACACGATTGAAACTATAACGACAATGAGTACCTAGTAATAATTTCCACTGCGCAAAGAAAAAATTATATACCTTTTGTACTTTTCGTTCACTACTACCACTACTACTCACAATTACCATAACAGATAACAAAGTGCAGCGTTGCGTTGGTGTCGTGGCGGCGGTGTGTCGGGTAGCGCAGTAGCGGTAGGGGTAGCATTCAAGTATCAATCTGATGAACTGTACTGTAGACTTAGACCAAATTGGGGACGAACATAAAGCATGGTTCATTAATTTAACTACAAAAATAATAAAGAAATTCAACTGAAAATTGACACAGGGTTCGGGATCCATGGTTAATGTTCTGCCCATAAATATTGTTGATCGTTCAGGGATTAAAGCGTCACATATAGCGAACTACAAAAACAAAATTAAATTCTTATGCAGGCGATAATTTAGACGTAATAGGTAGTTAGTTGTAAGTTGACATGTTTTAAAAATAAGCAGGAACACGATTTAATATTTGATGTAAATTCAAATACAAATTTAATGCAATTTTGGGAATAAGAGAATTCCTCCTTAGAATTAAAATTAATTAAAAGATTGAATGCAGTAGATTCAATTGATGTTTTGGAATCGGCAAACGAGTTAATTATGAAATACGGACGAATGTTTTCGGGAATTAGTTGTATAAAAGGCGTATCACAGATCACACCACATTAAAATTGATATAAAAATGCAAAGGCGGTGATACATCAAACTAGAAGAGTTCCATATCTTCTTAACAGTTGTCGGAACGATTATTCCAAACAAGATCGCGATCGCGATCACCGATCGTTTTCCAAAAAACGAGCGCGATCGCAATCGTCGGTCATGTACAAAATGATGATTGCATTTGAAAATTTACATCGCTCAACGCATGTCTTCTGTCACTAAGGATAAACGTATCTGCGGTAATCCAAGTATCGGTACCAGGTACCTAGTGTTTACAGCAGGAAGCATTTGGTTAAGAAGTTTCTTTGATGTCACCGTTTTACTGCTTGTGTGCTGTAGCGGTGTAGGAATTCTATTTACTTTCGGTTTCGGCTACAAATGCAAATGTGCAAAGAAATTTAGAAAACTTTTATAACCACCAAAATCTACTAAGATTAGGATTATTTTTAATTTATTTGCGTTTCCAAAACTTTATTAAAGTTTTACAAATTAACTGGTTGGTGTTTATTTTTCCTTAAATAGGTACCTGATGCAGTTAATACTTAACACCGACCGATAATTTACTAAGTATTACTAGTATTATTACAGACAATTACCTGCCACAATGTGAAAATTATTTCTTGACAAAAATTCTAAAAATTACTTTCAAGCAGTAAATTTACATCTTTTGGATGTCAAATAAAACAGCCTCAGAGATTGAATGCTAACGTTGCGTTTAAGCAGTCCTGCACTGACCGTTGTAGTTAAGTCCTAAATAAATAAACTAAATTATAAGCTCCTTTTCCTTTAATCTCTAATATACAAACGTAACCATGACTACCACATTTTCCAATATATATTTGACTTGAATTGAAGTTCAACGATCTTAAAAATTGTAAATATATATTTTTCACTTTTTTATTATATTTTGTAATTTGTGGCGCGGGCCACTTTGTGGCGCGGGCCCCTAGGCGCGCGCCTATGTAGCCTATGCTTAAATCCGGCCCTGCTTTTAAAATTAAAGAATAATTCTACTACGTTCTCTAAAAATGAGAATGAGTTAGGACCAGTCCGACGGGTAGAAATACACCCCCGAACTCAAAAATAATTAATTTTGCAATGAACACGATGAGATCCCAACTTGATAATTGGTTTTAAAATTAAGGAATAATCCGTGCTACGTTCTCTAAAAATCAGAATGAGTTAGGAGCAGTCTGAAGGGTAGAAATACACCCCCGAACCCAAAAATAATTAATTTTGCAATGAACACGATGAGATCCCAACTTGAAAATTGCTTTTAAAATTTAGGAATAATGCGTACTACGTTCTCTACAAATCAGAATGAGTTAGGACCAGTCTGAAGGGTAGAAATACACCCCCGAACCCAAAAATAATTAATTTTGCAATGAACACGATGAGATCCCAACTTGAAAATAGCTTTTAAAATTAAAGAATAATTCGTACTACGTTCTCTAAAAATCAGAATGAGTTAGGAGCAGTCTGAAGGGTAGAAATTCACCCCCGAACCCAAAAATAATTAATTTTGCGATGAACACGATGAGATCCCAACTTGAAAATTGGTTTTAAAATTAAGGAATAATTCGTGCTACGTTCTCTAAAAATCAGAATGAGTTAGGACCAGTCTGAAGGGTAGAAATACACCCCCGAACCCAAAAATAATTAATTTTGCAATGAACACGATGAGATCCCAACTTGAAAATAGCTTTTAAAATTAAAGAATAATTCGTACTACGTTCTCTAAAAATCGGAATGAGTTAGGACCAGTCCGAAGGGTAGAAATACACCTCCGGACCCAAAAATAATTAATTTTGCAATGAACACGATGAGATCCCAACTTGAAAATTGCTTTTAAAATTAAGGAATAATTCGTGCTACGTTCTCTAAAAATCAGAATGAGTTAGGACCAGTCTGAAGGGTAGAAATACACCCCCGAACCCAAAAATAATTAATTTTGCAATGAACACGATGAGATCCCAACTTGAAAATAGCTTTTAAAATTAAAGAATAATTCGTACTACGTTCTCTAAAAATCAGAATGAGTTAGGAGCAGTCTGAAGGGTAGAAATACACCCCCGAACCCAAAAATAATTAATTTTGCAATGAACACGATGAGATCCCAACTTGAAAATAGCTTTTAAAATTAAAGAATAATTCGTGCTACGTTCTCTAAAAATCAGAATGAGTTAGGAGCAGTCTGAAGGGTAGAAATTCACCCCCGAACCCAAAAATAATTAATTTTGCGATGAACACGATGAGATCCCAACTTGAAAATTGGTTTTAAAATTAAGGAATAATTCGTGCTACGTTCTCTAAAAATCAGAATGAGTTAGGACCAGTCTGAAGGGTAGAAATACACCCCCGAACCCAAAATAATTAATTTTGCAATGAACACGATGAGATCCCAACTTGAAAATAGCTTTTAAAATTAAATAATGATTCGTACTACGTTCTCTAAAAATCGGAATGAGTTAGGACCAGTCCGAAGGGTAGAAATACACCCCCGAACCCAAAAATAATTAATTTTGCAATGAACACGATGAGATCCCAACTTGAAAATTGCTTTTAAAATTAAGGAATAATTCGTGCTACGTTCTCTAAAAATCAGAATGAGTTAGGACCAGTCTGAAGGGTAGAAATACACCCCCGAACCCAAAAATAATTAATTTTCCAATGAACACGATGAGATCCCAACTTGAAAATAGCTTTTAAAATTAAAGAATAATTCGTGCTACGTTCTCTAAAAATCAGAATGAGTTAGGAGCAGTCTGAAGGGTAGAAATTCACCCCCGAACCCAAAAATAATTAATTTTGCGATGAACACGATGAGATCCCAACTTGAAAATTGGTTTTAAAATTAAGGAATAATTCGTGCTACGTTCTCTAAAAATCAGAATGAGTTAGGTGTAGTCTGAAGGGTAGAAATACACCCCCGAACCCAAAAATAATTAATTTTGCAATGAACACGATGAGACCCCAACTTGAAGATTGGTTTTAAAATTAAGGAATAATTTGTTACGTTCTCTAAAAATCGGAATGAGTTAGACCAGTCTGAAGGGTAGAAATACACCCCCGAACCCAAAAATAATTAATTTTGCAATGAACACGATGAGATCCCAACTTGAAAATTGCTTTTAAAATTAAAGAATAATTCGTGCTACGTTCTCTAAAAATCAAAATGAGTTAGGACCAGTCTGAAGGGTAGAAATACACCCCCGAACCCAAAAATAATTAATTTTGCAATGAACACGATGAGATCCCAACTTGAAGATTGGTTTTAAAATTAAGGAATAATTCGTGCTACGTTCTCTAAAAATCAGAATGAGTTGGGCCCAGTCCGAAGGGTAGAAATACACCCCCGAACCCAAAAATTATTAATTTTGCAATGAACGCGATGAGATCCCAACTAGAAAATAGCTTTTAAAGTTGAAGAATAATTCGTGCCTCGATTCCTAAAAATCAAAAGGATTTAGGACCAGTCTGAGGGGCAGAACTATCTTCAGATCTTCAAACTGTCAAATATATGAAAGACTGGCTGGAAAGACTTACAGTATAAAGGAAAGTTGATCCTTGGTATCATAAAAATACATAAACGTTATAGTTATATTAGGCTTTAATTTTGTTTACATTGTAAGTAATTACCAGTTTTTTGTATGTTTGATGCTAATTTCTATAATGATTCGGAGTCCGAAGATGATAAGTATGTCCAAACTAGTAAACATTTGTTAAATATTCATAATTATACCTTGTGGCGAATATTTTTGATTGCTTGATGACTGCAACCCCATTTTGAGTTATTTCCACTATGGAGGTTAATTTATGTTTATATGTATGCTTTGTTTAAAACGTTTATGACCATCTTATCCATCGTATCTGGATTTTGTTTCTATTTTAGAGAAAGAAATTATTTCGAGCCTAGAATGGTATGAAATTGTTCAATTTTGTTTTTGAATTGTAAATAAATAACTACACAGCACAATACCTGAATTGGAGTAATATATTTTTAATCACATAAATCCGACATTTTTTATCCGCCATTTTGGATTTATCAATTTTGACAAGTGATTTATACTTAGGGATCTTAAAAACTCCCAATACCCGTCTTTCAAAAAAATCGGTTGGCAAATTAAAAAATGCACAATTTTGCACTTTCAGTTTTCAATTATTTTTTTAAAAGTGCCTTTTTGTTGATAACTTTAATGATTAACTCGCCCATAGGCACACAATCAGAGACGAAATTTTTGTGAAAATTAAAACCGATTATATAGCTTTCTCTTTATACGTACGTATATGAGAAAGCAATACAGATAAATATAAGGCAAGTGCAAGGGCGTAACCAGGATTTATAACAGGGGGGGGGGGGGGGGCAAACCATGGTCCATGGTCGTTCAAAATGTAAAATTTTAGGATAAAAAGAAAAGGCAAATGAAAACAAAACTTTGAGATTTTAATTATACTTAAATTAAACTAATAACATTTTTCTTGGGTTTAAACTAAATTTATCCAAAACTTTCTTCACCTATGCAGTCCTGATTTTCCTTCAAAAATGTTCGATGCACACTCATCAAACACAACCCAGTGAGTCTGCCATCACCCATTGTACTCCTGAGCCAGGTTTTTGCCCTTCGCAGGGTACTGAACGATCTTTCCACGGTAGCAGTAGTGGATGGGAAAGCACTTAATATTAGCAGTGCGTGCCTTGTTGCAGGGAAAAAAACATTAGCTTCCTGCAAAAGTCCAGCCACTTCAATGTCCTTTAATTTGTCTTCTGCTAAATTCTTTTTCTTCCACATATTGTACCACAAATCTAATTCTGCAGAGACATCACCCAACTTATAAAATTCCATGAAAGATTCTGCATTATTTTTGAAATCTTTTGAAGCCATTTTGAGCATGCTTGAAGGATGAAGATGAGTTAAAGCAAAAGCAGGTATATTTTCGTTGGAGAATCTAGCATCCAAAGACGAAGCTAAAGAATCAAGATAGGGGATGATTATTGACCGCTTCCAGTATTCAACTGCAGGCTCAGATGGTGGATTACTTCTGTGTACTTGCTTTTGAGTGACTCGTGGTACTAACAACTCAACCCCTACTTTCTCTGCGATATCAAGTGATTTTTTAAATAATTCATAAGAAACATTTTCGACATCTTGTCGATCTTCTTTGATTACATCTAGGATATCATCAATATGTTTCTTCACCATAACCAAATTCATACTTTTACCTTGTAAAACGTTTACAACGAGTTCCAACATTGCAGAGTATCTTGCAATTATGTTTAAGCCTAAGATGAATATTGGTTTAGTAACTGCATAGGGCAATTGGTAGGCAGATTTTCTTGTTGCATAGTTTCCTTCGACAGATAGATGTTCTAGTGCTTTAACAGTGTCAGTGAAGCTTTCTGAAAATTTTTCTGAAATTTTTTATGCTCTTATATTTTTCCGACCATCTGGTCTCACAAAGCCTTGAAAGATTTGGACCCGATTTCCTACGGGCTTGCGATTCACGAAAGAAGGTTATTGTGTCTTTAACCGTTGCAATTGTGTTTCTTATTTCTGGTAGCTTGCTAGTATCATTGACCACAAGATTTAGTCTGTGGCTGGAGCAATGGAAAAATAAAGATTTAGCGTACTTTTTTTTAAGAATGGCCTGTACACCACCTTCTTTGCCGGCCATCGTGGAACACCCGTCAAATCCGAATCCCATACAATTATCGGCGGAAAAATTATTATCTTCTAAAAAACTTTGAATTGCGCTAGCGATTGTAGAAGCATCTTGACATTTTAACTCAATGTAGCCTACAAATTCCTCCCTGATTATTGTTTGGCTTTCATCATAGAACCTTAATCCAATAGAAAGCTGCTCTTTTTCAGCGATATCTGCTGTTTCATCAGCCATTACAGCATAAGCTTTTGCCCGTTTACAGTCTTCGATTATTTTTTCTTTGATCTCATTTTGAATTGTTGGTGAGGTATAAACTGCGTTTTTTTGACATTTATCCAAGTGGCTCTTTAGCTTCTCATCACCAGAGTCAATCCTCAAATTTAAAAGATCAAAGAAAACTCCCTCATTTCCTTGTTTTCCTCTAAGCGGCAAATCATGAATTCCACAAAATATTATGCATGAAATAATTGCTGACAATATTTGTTTATTTTCTTCAATCGTCTTATGGTGCCCTATTTGCAACTGGACATCAACAGGAGCATTTTCAAGAAATGCTTTTGCAGCAGCTGTTGAAGATTTGTGGTAATGGCTGCCAACGTGCTTTCTACAATCTTCATGTATATCCTTAAACTTCATGTAAGGCCTTAACATAAATGACCCCAAAACTCCTTTAACTGTAGCAATTCTTGGCGGAAATAAAACACAATACAAACATAGAGCACCTTTCAAACGACTTGAGTACACCAGCCATGGAGTATATTGATCTAACCAGCGATGGTTAAATTTTCTTGTCAAGTGAATGGCATCAGAAGCAAAATCGTAATTGGATGATGGAACCCAAGGGTTTGTCAACAATTCCTTCTTTTTTTCAGAAGTCAAGTTATTGGCACAACTAACATAACGACCAATGTCATTTTCATGGTAGCCATCGCGTTCTTCAGTTTGTTTAGAGGTCCCAGTTCCAGAGACAGCTTCATGTAGATTTGAAGAACTACTTGAGCCTCCTTCAAAAATAGATTCCGATTTTGATGGTCCGACCATTTTATTTTCATCTTCATCACAATCATTGCTTCCACTTCCACTACTGTCATCATGAACTTTTTTCCGTTTTAGAGATTTTTGACCTAAAAGTAATAACCTAATATCATTCTTGTTCTTAGTCCCTAGTATAAAAATTAGTATAAAACAAAACTGCCATGTGATGATAGCTTATAATGTGGATATACTATATCCGATGTTAATATTTTTTCTCTAGATTAAAAACACAAAATGAAATTAATAGCACGTATAAAGTGCTGTTTGATCTTTAATACGTGAAAATTTCAAGTTTTTATATTTAGTCCCATTTGAGATATCAGCTGTCAAAATCGGTGCATTATTGTAATTTTTTTTATAATTAGAAGGAAAAAAAGTCGGCATCATAATAATGAAAAATATATAAAATTATATTAATAATGCACAGAATCTTTTGCCAAAGTTAATAAAAATTGTTTCACAAAGATACAAGCAAAGAGTAAAGAGCAATTGGCAATTTTGTAAAGGGCTGCAATTGAATTTTTTTCCAAACGTTGCGATACAAATAATTTTGAACAAACATTAACATCGGATATAACATATCTACATTATAAGCTATCATTACATGGTAGTTTTGTTTTATTTGGTGCTGGTCGAGCAACCAATTTTCAAATTTTTGGACCATTTCTAATGGAATGACTAAAGTTTTAATTAAAAATTTAATTTTCTACTGAAATTATTTAACTTACCTTTTTGTAACCAATTTCTTATATCCATATTGTCCTTTCTGTGATTTCTGTCTCTTTATTCTGTGGTAAAACTATTGTTACGGATTTTCCCTCTTGTTTCTCAGGCAATAATTTAACACTGATAACTATTCACACCAACTTTATTTAAAACCAATAAAGTTAACAAAACAACACAAATATTCACTTTCTCAACACTTTTTAACTATTCCGCTTTTAATTCTCGCGCCTCGCTTTCTATTCGCCGTATGCAACTTCGTATCCTGCACTATGTACTGTACTGACTGTCTTCGCGCCGGATAGGCAATTTTATATACCCTTTTTGAGCCCAGAAATTGCCAGAACATTCGCATCGCCGGTTCCCGTATATTCCTCACTTGTATCTCGATTTTTCTCGAAGAAAACCAGTGGCGTTTCGTTACACTATTAAATAGGACACTGTCGCTAGACAAGAGCACTTTCACACTAACTCAATAGGTGTTGCAAACAATATTGTCCTATGTTAGGATTTGGAGCAAGTTGTGTTTTAACCACTTGATAGTTTTGCACGAACTGCACTCGGGCGTGACATTTTTCCGTACACTGACGATCCCGAGTCTCGTTCAGGCAACTTTTGTTTTAACTTGTTTTAACTTGTGGGTGCAGGTCTTACGTACGTTATAACTTATAAGAGTATTTATTTCGGATTCTGATGTAGGATTGTGTATTGAATGTTTCAAAATATTTCACACTAAAACTACTTATTGAGTAAATTTATTTTAATTAATTAATAGGATTAAAAAATGTAGTTAAATGAAAACAAAAAAAAAGAGACCATTTTTTTACCATTTTTCTTAAAAACGTCCGACTGTTAAGTGGTTGAATCGAACACTAAAAATTGACGTATCCTGAGAGTAAATCGAAACTCGTTTTTATCCAATTCTGTGTGGGACAATTCTGGTGTGCACCAATGCATTAAATGCATAGATCGAAAACGCTATTAATATATATTTAGCACTATGTCAGTTTTTCAAACAGCTTTGTTTTTCGCTGATGAAATATATTTTAGTGATAAAGGACACGCGAATAATTTTATTTATTATAGCTTATTAATTAATTTTAAAATGTTCATAGAAGCAACCAAACGACCACAACAACAAACAAAATATATAAAACAGATAACAAAAAAAATATGCAGAACAGAAAAATATGTATATTTTAGATTTAATTTTTTGTTTATTAAAATTTAAAAATTATTTAATTTATTTTTGTTCTTCCAGGGGGGGGGGCAGTTGCCCCTCCCTGCCCTTAGCTGGCTACGCCCATGGGCAAGTGTTTTATCATCGTTTTTTGGTATTTTATATATTTCGTGTGTATTTGTCATATTAGTTCATATTGCTTTTGTCACTTTGACCTTACCTGTTTGATAACTTAATAGTAACCATTCATTGTCTTTGTTGTTGTATTGCAGTGTGGTGCATTATATATGCTCAAAATATTAGTAACTGCAGTAACGTCATTAAATGAGGGTTCTCAATGTGATAGTATAACTAGTCCCTTACGGCACTGATTTTATTACTGTTTACAGTGTGTAAGTAAAAATTGATTAATTTCATACTTATTGTTTAACAAAAATATCCGTAATTTTTCGAATGACATCAAACATGGCAAAATGCTCCACATATGAACTATGAGATATCTTACATAACTACTAATTATTATACTTATAGGGCCAGTCTATTCTTATACCATGGAAATAAAGATTGTATTAATTGTATCTAAAAATATTGTCCCACAGTTGAACTTGATAAAAAATGGAACCGTTAATTAGTATGCATGTGACAATGAGAAGCGTAATGTAGCCTCAAATTATACATTATTATAACATACATTAACAGTCCATACTTTCAAGAGCTTATAAAAAGATTATGTTGCTATATCATTCTTTATCAGTAGTTTATAACAGATCATTTGTTAAGCGTTGTAGGCTGAATATCATAACCCGCCGTATATTGATTAGTTAACAAAATTTTGTTATTTGCGATTTTATTAGTATAAACTGTTGTAATACCGCTAACAGATAAAATAATTAAACTACTTCGTGATATAGTAACATGTAACTAAAACAAATTACCCGATACAGTGTATGCTTTCTACTAGATATACTTACAATTAGTATGTACCAAGCGTTTACTGTAGTTTATTAATTAACTCCCACAGTAAACGTCGTTTCTTATTCTATTCTACCTAAAACTGTTTTACAAATTATAAAAATTACCATTAAGTTCAATAAATGCTAAATACCTGCCAAGTTTCAATAACTAAACCTAACTCTAGAACACACAACTGGTACCTACGAAAATTATCATCCCAAGTGAATTCAAAACCAATATCACAAAAAAAATATCCGCACCTAACTTTAAACACTAATTTCTTCTACACAAATCACAAATATTAGTCCGTTTTTTTTTCTTTTAAATTCACTCCTGATTTCATTTCAGTTTCTGTTCTCAAACATTGGTCGTGGATACTACGACAGCACGTTTCACATTTAAAAACACCTTCCTTCATATTATTAATGTCTTGAGAACAATAAAGACACTTGTTACTCATATTGTCAGCATTATTTATTAGCGCCCACTTTAAATCTTTCCGAAATTCTCTTACATTAAATTCGGTAGTCATTTCTGTGTCCTCCATTATCTTTTCCACGAAGTAAATGATGTAAAGTCCACAATTAAATCCATCCCTCTGTAGACAATGTTTCGGCGTTTTAAATTGCCACTCTGTGGTATCTAGTTCTTTAAGCTGCAAAAAATTTTCAATTTTGGGTAAGTAAATATGTTTCTTATTCTTTTCATTTTCAAGAGGGTCCAAAAATAGTATTTACTTTTCAACCAGTTTTAAAATTATTAAACGAAAATGGCTGTGCTGTATTATAGGCATATTTTTATTAAATTTTTGATTTTCCACAAATTCTGTGCTGTAAGATACATTGTCTACTATAATGGTGGATTTAGCAACAGATATTACCTGACGTTTATCCTTATAACGTCCACAAATGATTCCTAAACAATGGTCAGTAATAAATGTGGATAACCATTCTCCCTCATTTAGAGTTAAAAAATCCTCAATAAAAATTTCATTTACAGAGAAATTAATGTCGATATTGGTTGTGACTATATATCCTCTGTTGTTAGGCAATGATTTATAATACTCAATGTCAGCAACCAATCCATTGGGCAAAAGCTGGATATCATTTGAAGTCCTCCACTTTAGTTCTAATCGAGTAAAGTTTTTCGTTGGGAATAACAATTTTGGTAAAAAATAGAAATAATAAAAGTTTGTTAATTTCTTTAACATTTTCTCCCAAAATCAAATATCTTGAAGTACTCTTATGATCTTAATTCCTTTGAGTGTATATATTACCAAATCACATCAACTTCTATCACTAATCTCTAAAAGACCCTGAATTTGGTAGTAATAATTGTGGTTTAGTAGCAATTTCCCTTCACTACTTAAGAAATTAAATGGATATGTACAAGGATCTGCGTTCTTTGCTATATAGGGACATTTAATTTCAATTATATCTTCCTTGCTAATTAGGCCGTCGGGTGAACCAGCCAAAAAAGGGTATTTATTATGAATTAGTAAACCCGACATGATGCACTCTTGTTGAGTAGGCGTTACATATTCCGTCTTAGCTAAACCTTCATGTTTTATTCCATGTAACATGGCTTTTGTTGGTCGGTTAATACTATCATCTCGAATATTTGTTAATGCGGTTTCGGGGGACATCTTTCGTGTTTTACATATTCTACCGAATGTTGAAGCAGTCACTGTGATCTTTCTTTCTTCGTACCACGCGAATGAATCCCTTTGTAATTTTGTTTAGTTTTCTGTTATTCCACGGTCTATGTGGGAAAGATATTGCATATGCCTTAAACATTGTTCCCTTATGTTATTATTGTCCTCCAGAGACGTATCTAGTTGCGCATCGCTGGTACAAAGGTTGCACACAAACCTTCCTTCGTACGATTTAGAAAAATCCCCCTTGTTATCGCACACTTGATGAATCCAACGTAAACATTTGTCACATTTTACCCAATCTGTGTTTTCGTCCAGCAGTCCATGACCGCAATAGGCACATTGTGCTATTTCGTTGTCATCTTCCACTAGAATTGTGTTACGTTTCGTTATTTTTTCTTGTAGCTTCTTTACATATTGTCCATCAAAATGGGTATGACCCCGTTTCCTCGATGACCTTTTCCAAGTTTTTTGAGAAAATAGTTCCACTTTTTTATTTTTAGTTAAGCGACTCTTTTCTATTCCTAACAGTTTTTCAGTTTCCAGTGATAGTACCTCTTGCTTAAGAACTCTTATGAAACGCGAACACTTCAGATTTCGACTACCATCCAAATTCTTGTGCTTTAATTGCCCGAAATAATTTTCTACGATGGCATTATTAACCGAAGTCACATTAGGTTCCATCAATATAGCACTCCAAAGAGGTTCCAATGGAAGGTATTTATTAACACTTAAGTTAAATACATTTTTATTGTAAAGATGGTTTTGTATTTTATCGTCATTTTCTAGAAATTAAAGATATCCTGCTTATTATTTTACGGAATCTTTTATAGTAGGGACTGGACGTGAATAACCCACCTTCGTTAGTGTTTTTATTTGTAAACGTGTCATGTTCTTTTATATTTTCGTGATTTTTTTGGGTTGAAAGGGTATGAGACTGCACTTGTATTGATTTTAGATTATCCAACGCTTCCTTTGTTTGTTCATTTACATATTTGGAATTAAGTAAGATATAAACAGTTTGGACAAATTCATCTAACTGGCTAATTTGTCTCATAAGAATAGCTGAAGCTATTAGGTCTTTAAGGTATCCTCTATTTAATATACTTTGTTCTAACTCATCTACGTCCTTTGCTACCATCTTCATGAAGTGTGCAGAACAAAGATAGATGGGTATTATTGAGTTTGGTTTTAATTCGTCGACGCTGAAAGTGTAAACCTTTTCCAAATATTCATCAAGTGCGAAACTAAAATCAGATATAACACCCGAAAATGCGGGCCAAATACTATGTCGTTCGCAAAAATATCTAAAGTCATTTAATAACTTAAAGATAGAATTTGTATCATGCGTACCAGAGATCATAGAGAAGACGGGGTAAATCCTATGCGCTAGAGATATTACAGCTGTATAAAATAATATTTTTTTACAGTGGGCGAAAGGTGCTCTTACAACACCGCCGTAGCGTCAAAGCTCACAATTGGCAAACCCCTTTCCCGCTTTACCGTTTTCAATACCTTAATCTGTCTCAAACAATATAATTTGACGTTAAATGGAAAACAAATCTCTTGAATAAAATCTTTGTGATCATGTTGCATCAATATTAGATCGTATACATCATTTGTGCTTCAAATTGGGAAATGGCTTCTGACCTTATTTTTTTGACAACATCATCTGATTTTATTGATTGTAAATTTTTACCTTGTTTTATGATATTTACATCTGCTTCAATTATACATCTTTTTTTTGTAATTCGAGGGCTTTTGGTGTATTAATTTGGATTTAATAATGCTTCTTTCCACTCTAGTAACTGGTGCAGTTAATTGGTTAGAATGAAAGTAATTCAAAGAGCTACTATACACTGTGATTCTTTAAAGTAATAACTGTATTTTAAATTTTTTACATTTAAAGTTATTGTATTTGCACTGAGCATATATTGTGGCAAGATTTCGTTTTATGGAATAATTAACAAATTTAAAAATTATAATACAAACGTTATTTATGTGCTTTTTTATTTTCTTTCGCAAACAGTACAGGTAATATTGTACATTTAACTTTTCCCCTAAGAACATTTTATTCCAAAGTGTAGATTCTAAATAAAAGGACCCTTCTAATACTCTACAATCTTTGAAAGATGGTATACTAGGTTGTACCATACGATTCTCGGAATTCCTAGGAAGAATAACTGAATTAAGATCTGGGCTCGATATATTCAGAATTGCTTTAGGGGCATCAAGATAAGGTGGAGTAACATTCTTCTCTAAATCTGCTGGCTTACTAATTGATATCAGTTACTGTGTACACTGAAGAAGTTACGGAAGCGTGAGCCAAATCACTTACCGTATCATTGTTCTTAGTGACAAAGTACGAAGAATCACAATTATCTTCGATTGTGTCTATATAGATATGATCTACCTCTAAATAATTACCTTCTTCAAAATTAACCCACCCAACGTCTAATTTGCACTGAGCACTAGTTTGTTCAATTTTTTCAGGACTCGTAGTTATGATTACGGATGACTGCGTATTGCAAATTATGCCTTCCCGTACCTCTTCCGATTTATTACAAGACATTGGAGCTGTGATCTCTTCTTTACCTTCATCATTTCTAAAGGTACTGTGATGTAGCTGTTCCGAGGGAAAATCAGACTGGGTACAAAAATCCTTATAGTTCACGGGTAATGTCCTTTGTAAATTTGAAGACAACTCGGAGTCAGTATTCGTAGTTTTCTGTGTAATAACCTTGTTTTTCTCAGTTTCAAGAGTTACACTACTATTCAATTTTCTTAATTTAGTAATATGCTTATATACTCTATTACGATTTCTCAATGTATTCTTTAAGTGAAGCTTTATACAAATAAGTGCAAAGAGGGACTCCTCAGATCTCCAATTAGACTCACATGAATTTACATTTATACTATAATCAAAACACATTTTTTTTATATCTTCGACTGTAACGTTCTTCTTTAATAGATTATTCGACTTTGTTTTTGAAAAGTTGTTAAAACGATTATTAATAATGTCACGAATAACACTTTCATATCCATATTTGGTTCCAAATAGGGATTTCGCAAGTTTCTTCGATGTACCATCAACATCAATGGGTTTCCTGCTATTTACTATTTCATTTGAAATAAGTTTAAAAGCTTTAGATTTTGATATATATTTTGAAAGCGTCATGGCTACCGAATCGCGTTAAACCTTACTAACATCGTTCAACCACACACTATCTCACTAACGTAATATCAATGCCGAAAACCGGGTACTACTAAAATGAAAAAACAGATGCATTTTGCAGAAACTAAAGTAAGGGTTAATTAATTAATTACATAATCACCTTTGAACTTATTCGTTCATAACAAAAACTTATAATAAAGTAAGGGTTGTTTATTACTAGAAATATTATGTATAAACTCAAACCAAGTGTTATTTAACAGATTTAAAATTTTATGTTTCATATTTTTATTGTTAGTTTTCGGTGAGGTATCTAGTTAGACAGATTAAAACTTTATACACAACCCAAAATTTAAATCTGTTTATTAGAAAATAAGAATCTATAATACTGTACTGACATATAACTACAGTAGGCATCAAGATATTATTTAAGAGATTTAGTAAGGAAACATTTTAAATAGCCATCATAATTATTTGTGAATAATATAAATGTGTTAAGTACCCTTTTATTTGAAGACACGTAGGAAGATTATTCTAACACTAACTTTATTTGTAAGTATATAAATTTTTACAAATGATGTATTACATTATTTAATTGTACTGTTTTTTAAAATGTGAATCAAGAATTAATTATTTTATATCTAACTTTGTACTAATATATATACAATTTTATATCAGTGAAATTTGTACTTAAATATACACATATTTGTTTATTCTGATTTGTTAGAAAAGTGATAGAGCTGTAACAAATTAACATTTCAAAGTGATAATATTATCTTTTCCTTGAAGAATTAATAATACAATTAAATTGAGAAAACACTTTTTGAATAATTGCATTATCTTTTGTAAATATGATAAAGCACATAACACCTCCCTTCTTAATTTGAACATAGAATTGCACAATTATATGTTCAATATTGATGAGCACTTTTTGTATTTAACCTAGCACTTCGACGCAGGGATGTATTAGCAGATTGATGTTCAATGTACTTATTCTCAGTTTCATCTTGTATTTCTGACATCTTGATTGCAGTTTCTTCATATGTCTTTTGTGGATTATGACAACAACTAGTTATCGCTTTGATTACTGGTGACACAGTTATATTTGTTATTCCATCTCGGTCGGAATTTATAGCTGCATGTGTTTTCCTTAAAATTCTTAATCTAACACATAAAATAATTTTCCAAATAACATATAAACTAATTATTATAGCCATTAATAAACCTAAGTAATGAAACATATCATATTTCTTAACAACATTAGGATGGTTTAATACATTATTGATATTATCTTCAATAACACCTAATCTAACTGAAGAATGATGCAGTTCATCTAGATTAATATTAGTTAATTTTAATGGAGGTAAGTAAATATCTAATGTTTTGTTTTCAGTATTTAGTTTTTCACAACAATCATCATGTAGTATATCAATAGATGGAATAATGTGAGATATATAACTACTATTAAGAGTTTTACTGGAAGTTAACCTCGCAAAGGAAGTAAATAATTTACAATATTTATTTAATGTAATTATTCCCGTCCCTTGGAGAACAATATCTTTTTCAATGACTATTATTACAAAATAATGTTCCTAAATCCATTTTTGTTAATACATAAAGCCATGAATTTGTTCTTTCTAATCTGTGAAATATTTCATATTCATTGCTAGATGTTCTTATATTACAAACAGATGGTATTTTACTATATGTTGGGTCAATTAATTTTGTTTCACATATTGATTTAGAACTAGTTAAATATAAAGAGTTCATATTTTTACAAACATAAAATTGTGGATTGAAGAATTTACAGTTTGAAATATTATCAACACATACCTATATTGATCTCTCATTAAAGCCAGAAACAAATATTTTGCAGATGGTTGTAAGAGTATGATATTTTGATTATTAATAATTGGATATGATAAAAGATGATATAAATTAAAATGATATTCGTTAACTAAAGGATTACGTAATTCATATACAAGCTTATTATTTACATACAAAACTCTTAATTCTACCAATGTTAACAAATTATGCACATTTTTTATTTGTAAATTAAATGGATAGGTTAGCGCATCTGGTAAATGAGGTAATGATTCCTTAAGTTTTTCAATAAAAACATATGGTGAAATAATTGAGGGATGAATTATGTTTTGTTGAGCAAATAAGACGGCATTAGTCAATACGTTTAATTCATTATGACAAGTTTCTATTAATTGAGCCAAAAACATTATATGATCTGAAATTTCATTATGATGTTTTTCTTGAACTTGTTCATCACGTATATCATTAATATATTGATGCATTTTTTTTATATTTTCATTAAATAATTTTTCATTCTTATTCAAATTATATATAGTGTTATTAAAGGTTGAAATTGTCGTTTGAACAATTTGTGTTTGTTGTTTTAACAGATTTAGAGTGTCTTTATCATCATTTTTTATTTGATTTATGGTATTTTCATAATATTCTACATCGTCATTATCAGCAATACCAAATAAATACTTCAAACCTGTGCCAATTGCATTGATCCAAGCCCTCTTTACTCTACTATTTGTATTGTGATTTACTAAATTATTAAATGATTCGAATTTTTGTTTTAATATTGGTAATGTAGTTTCAATTATATGAGGAATTTTTTTACATGATATGGCAAATTTAGATGTTTGGCAAATAACTATAGTTTGTTTATATACAGAATTTATTAATTCTATTTGACCGTGTAATGGTGTGATATCCACAAGAACTATCAATTTCCAATAATCATTATAGAATTTAGCTTCTCCTAAATGTTCAAAGAAAATTCCTGATGAATGTTTTTCTGGAAATACCTCATAATGCAAAGGTTCTCCATAAATAGTACTTAAAGTAGCTAATCTGAAAAAAGGTTTTAATCTATTAACGTGTACAGTAACATCCTTATTTTTAACTTTTATAACTACATTCACATTCGATATTAATTTAGAAATTACATAAGGACCTGAGTAATTCGGAGTCAATTTTTTAGATTTATTTAGTTTAGTAGCTTCAACACGTAACAAAACTTCGTCTCCTTCTTTATAATGATGACTACTTTGAATTGATTTATCATGAATAACTTTAGCATTTAATTTCTTTATTACTAAATTATCTTTTGCAATTTTATGAGTTTGTTGTAACCTTAATTTTAATTGATCTAAATAATTATCATATGTATATTTGAATTCCGGATTTCTAGTTATAGATGAAGGTAAATTAGGTTTATTCCCAAAGACTAATTCGAATGGGGTAAATTTAGTAGAAGAATGTGGAGTAGTATTATAAGAAAACATAGCAAATGGAATCCATTGATCCCAATCAGTTTGTGAAGGTGAAATGTAATGTTTAAGATAATCTGTTAATGTAGCATGACTTCTTTCCAAAGCTCCATTACTTTGGGGATGATAAGCAGTAGTAAATATTTTGTTGATTTTGAACAGTTTACAAATTTCTTTGATAACTTTGGAGGTGAAATCGGCACCTTGATCAGTAAGAATTTGATTTGGAATGCCGAAAATAACAATAAAATTGTTGACTAATAACTTCGATATAGTTTCAGCTTTGTGATCAGGAGTTGGATATGCTTGTGAATATTTGGTTAAATCATCTTGTAATGTAAGTATGTAAGAGTTATTATCTTCAGTTAATGGTAAAGGACCAACAATGTCTAGTGAAATCTTTTCAAATGGTTTTGAAGAAGTTGTGGTAATTTCTAATGGTTGTGTAAATTTTTGTCGACTAATTTTATTCAATTGACAATTTTTACATTTTGCTACATAACTTCTAATATTTTGTTTCATATTAGGCCAATTATAATAATTTTAATACGATTATAGGTTCTGTGAAAACCTGAATGACCACCAATAAGATTGTCGTGAAATTCTTTCATAATGCTTGGTATATCATCTAGATTTGGAATTAATATTTCATTATGACAAATTGTTAAATTAATAAAAGAATCATAAAATACATATTGTATCATTAATTTTATCTTGTTCCAATTTAATTGATCAAGACCACATCCTAATTTAGGAATTGACAAGGAGGATATGTTCTCATATAAAAGCTTATGTTTTAAATTAACTAAACATTGAAATAGATCAGGATATTGAGTTTTATCCCAAAAATTTTGTTTTGTAATTAAATGGAATATTTTGAAATTTTTATATTTTGATTCTAATATATCAAATAAGTGTGTATCGGTATTTAGTAACTCAGAATAATTATCTATTATATTATGTATTTCCAAAGCTAATCCTGCAGACATTTCTTTATCATTACTAATGCAATGAGCAATATTATCTTTTACTTTTACAATATTTTGTTCAACTTCTTTTATATTTTCCACAGATTTGATATTATTTAAGTAATGTTGTTTAATAAAATCATCGTACGTAAGTGGATTAGGATTTGAAGAAATAGGTAATGATTGAATTTCAGTTACAGTACGAGATAGTGCGTCTGCATTACAATTTAATTTTCCTTGTTTATGTACAATTTCATAATTGTATTCTTCCAATTTTAATCTCCATCTAGCACGTAGAGGATCTCTTGCATTAACAAGCCAAACTAAAGGTTTGTGATCGGTTATTAATTTAAATTCTCTTCCATAAATATATGGTCTGAAATGATTAACAGCCCAAACAATAGCAAGTAATTCTTTATCAATAGTGGAATAATTTTGTTCAGCCTTGTTAAGAGTACGTGATGCATATGCTATAGGCAAATCTTTACCAATAGGACCTTGAGAAAGTACAGCGCCTATTGCAAAATTAGAAGCATCTGTAGTTACATTAAATGGAATTTCAAAATTTGGATATTGTAAAATAGGTTTTGTAACTAACTGTTGCTTTAGTATTTCAAATGATTCTTGTTGATCATGAGACCAATAAAAAGTAGTATCCTTTTTTAATAATTTTGTAAGGGGTTGTGAGATTTTGGAAAAATTTTCAATGAATTTCCTATAATACCCAACCAAACCAAGAAACGATTTAATATCTTTTGGATTTTTTTGGAATTGGATAATTAACAATTGAATTAACCTTTTCTGGATTTGGTTTAACACCATGACTAGAAATTATATGACCAAGGTAGACCACTTCTTTGCGCATAAATTCGCATTTGTCTGGTTGTAACTTGAGATTGTGTTCGTTTAATCTTTCAAATATTTGTTTTAATTTTCTGCAATGATCTTCAATAGAACTAGCATAAATTACGATATCGTCTAGATATACAAAACATTTAACACCTTGTAGACCTACTAATACATTATTCATTAGCCTTTGAAATGTAGCAGGTGCGTTTTTTAAACCAAAAGGCATTCTTTCAAATTGGTAATGTCCTAATGGAGTTGAAAAAGCAGTTTTATCTCCATCTTTGGATGATATGGGAATTTGGTGAAAACCTGATGCGAGATCTAATGTTGTGAAATATACTGAGTGACCTAGCTGATCTAAAATATCTGTAATATTAGGAAGAGGATAAGCATCGCCCACTGTGACATCATTCAGTTTGCGGTAATCAATAACTATTCGCCATTTCCTTTTGCCCGATGCGTCAGTTTTTTTCGGTACAACCCACACTGGAGAAGACCAAGGACTACATGACGGTTTAATGATTTTTTGTTCAAGCATTTTTTTTTATTTGTAAATTTACTTCTTCTTTATGAACTTCGGGATAACGATAGCTTTTTGTAAAGATAGGAGTTTGAGATGTAACTGGAATTTCATGTTTGATTGAATTTGTTATCGTTAATTTATCACCTTCTAAATGAAAAATATGATTAAATTTATAACAGAGATCTAGAAGAGAAGATTTTTCTTCAGAATTTAAATGTTCAGAACGAATATTTTCTCTCAGTTTTTTATTCCTAGAGGAATCCAGTAAAGTCTGAGAATTGTTATCAGTAATAATGTCATAATTATAAATAGGTGATAAAGTTAAGGCTAATTGTTCAATTTTTACAGATTTTTCAGTTGTATTAAGTATAGAAGTTATTGCTTTATTATTTTCTACTTTGACTGATGACTTGCAAAGAAATACGCCATCAAGTATGTGAACATCTGGGATAAGACCTTGTTCCACTTCAGGATTTTGTACATCAATTTCTATAAAGATTTCTGATCTTGGAGGAATTACGAGGAGAGTATTCTCATTTTTTAATTTAAAATATAGTGGCAAACAAATGTTTGAAAATTTTAATAAGTTTGATTCAAAATCTACTTTTGCACACACAATTTTTAAAAAATCATTTCCTAATAATCCATCAAAAGGAACGTTTGTATTTGGAGGAATGACATGAAATTTATGATTAATTATTTGATAATCACATTTTATTGGAATTGTAACAGTTCCCAATGTCGAGATTGGATTTTCTGTTATATCTAAACCTTTTAATTTGATTGAATGATCTGAATAAATTAATGCGTTACCTTGAATTGATTCAATTTTTATTAATGAAATATCTGCACCAGTATCTAGCAGAAGATTTAAAGAATTATTTTTATTTGAAGAATTAGGACTAGTTATCGATATATATGCTGTTGTTGTATCACTTATAGAGAAAATGCTGCCTTGATAAGATTGACTTCCCTCGGATTGGCAGTTGTTTCCAAAGGAGTTTGGGAGTTTAAAGAAACTGAAGCTTGATTATTGATTAATGGTGAGGTTAATTGGGTATTTGGATTTGTAGATGATTTATTTTCTTGTTCTTTTTTCCATATTAATTTTCTACAGTCTTTTATATCATGATTAAGTTTTTTGCAATAACGGCAAAATAATTGTGAAGGTGGATTAAGTGGTTTAGAAATTTTGTTAATATTAAAATGTTTAGGTTCATTAAAAAATTGATTTTCATTATGTTTAGGATTAATTGATTGGTTTAATTTTTTATAACAATTAGTTGTTGAATGATTAGATTTTTTACAAAAATTACAAAAACTAGATTTCTTTAAAAGTTGATAGTGAGAATTGTTTACTTTATTTTCATTTTCTATTTTTAAGCAAAAATGTGACGCTTCTTGATAATTCTTAAATTCCTTTATTGATAACAATTGTTTATAGATTGGTATTACACCAGATAAAAATGATCTTAAACAAATATTATCTTTCATTTGTAAAAGTCCTGGTAATGCAGCGGAATCTGTTTTTCAAAGTTAATTGCTTTTATAAACTTTGAATCTAGTATATCTAATCGTAAAGTAAAATCCATAATACTTTCTGTTGAAAATTGTTTTAAGGTCTGCGATTCTAAAATTAATTCATCAATTGTTTGTCTTGGACAAAAACTTTCTAAGAGGAAATTCTTTAATTGTGACCATGAACTAATAATTTTTGTGGATATAATCATTTTTGCCCTACCAGTCAATTGTTTTTTGCGTAAGCCAATAAGAGAGGTTTTGATTTTCAGAAGCTAAATCAAAAGCTGAGTCAGTATTAATTATGAATTCATTTAATTTATTAATAGAACCGTCATATTTGTCAATCCATTGAAACAAAGTGGTAACTTTATATTCCTCAATTAAATCAGATTGGTTAGTTGACGTAGCCATTGTAAAAATATAAATACGTAAAAGTTACAAAATTATATGAGTTGCAATTTTAAATGTGCAAAATATATTAACAATAGTACTTACAATCAAATTAGCTTCATGCCGAACATGATATTCTCTTCCGTGAATTCTTCAATTTAAGCAGTGTACTTGGAGTTGTATTCGTACAAGTAATTTGAAACACAGGGTTTTCCTTCCTTGATTAATCGAAAACAATCTTGATTTTTTCTTCTTAAACCATAAAATGGACCACCAGAATAATTTGAATTAGGTTAATAAAATCTTCACCTATTCGTTTCTTCTTAATGTTGACACCAATTTTTGTTAAGTACCCTTTTATTTGAAAACACGTAAGAAGATTATTCTAACACTAACTTTATTTGTAAGTATATAAATTTTTACAAAAGATGTATTACATTATTTAATTGTACTGTTTTTAAAATGTGAATCAAGAATTAATTATCTTATATCTAACTTTGTACTAATATATATACAATTTTATATCAGTGAAATTTGTACTTAAATATACACATATCTGTTTATTCTGTATTGTTAGAAAAGTGTGATAAAGCTGTAACAAGTTAACATTTCAAAGTGGTAATATTTACTTTCCTTGAAGAATTAATAATATAATTAAATTGAGAAAACACTTTTTGAATAATTGCATTATCTTTTGTAAATATGATAAAGCACATAACAAATGTACCTAAATGTAGCAATAAAAGGCAGTATTTAAAATACCGCCTTAGACCTTTTTCTTCTTAAATTTTATGCTAATATTCTTTTTGTTAAGAAAGCAAACAAATCTCTCTTTTTCTCACCAAAACCACTCTTTACCCGCTACTAAAGGTTGCCGACACAACCGTTAACTCTTATTAGCAAAATCCGTATTAAAGTAACATCTGGGATACTTATAAAGGTTAAAGTGTCGAATTCTAGATTTGTGTAAATTTTTTTTTCATACTTTAAAAACGTAGATTAAGAATTAAACTCTACAAACATAAATGGTACAAATAGTTATAAAGCAGCAGACAATCCCTGAAATTGTTTACTTTATTCAACCTGTTTATCAATTGGTGTGTCCTGAACCTGAAGGATGCCCAACTGCAATTGAAAGCCCCATAAATATGGTAAAATGCAAAATTTTATAATCCTAACTCTATCCAAGTGTACCACGAGTAAACAGTTACACACTAAATTCAATTAATGCATTCCTTATAATTAATTAAACATTGCCACATGTAGCATGCATCATATGAAACACCTTTTATTAACTAATTTATGCAAAATTTGACGTTGACGAAAAAAATATGTGGTGTGAAAGAACACCAGAAACTATTTGGAGGTGTATTTTAGTCTACGAGACTGGTCCTAACTCATTCTGATTTTTAAAGAACGTAGCACGAATTATTCCTTAATTTTAAAAGCAATTTTCAAGTTGGGATTTCATCGTGTTCATTGCAAAATTAATTATTTTTGGGTTCGGGGGTGTATTTCTACCCTTCGGACTGGGCCCAACTCATTCTGATTTTTAGAGAACGTAGCACGAATTATTCCTTAATTTTAAAAGCAATTTTCAAGTTGGGATCTCATCGTGTTCATTGCAAAATTAATTATTTTTGGGTTCGGGGGTGTATTTCTACCCTTGGGACTAGTCCTAACTCATTCCGATTTTTAGAGAACGTAGCACGAATTATTCCTTAATTTTAAAAGCAATTTTCAAGTTGGGATCTCATCCTGTTCATTGTAAAATTAATTATTTTTGGGTTCGGGGGTGTATTTCTACCCTTCAGACTGGTCCTAACTCATTCTGATTTTTAGAGAACGTAGCACGAATTATTCCTTAATTTTAAAAGCAATTTTCAAGTTGGGATCTCATCGTGTTCATTGCAAAATTAATTATTTTTTGGTTCGGGGGTGTATTTCTGTCCATCACACTGGTCCTTATGGTATTAAAGCTCCCACAGCAAGTTTTAAATCATTCCGAATTTTAAAAAGAGTGGTATACATTATTGTTACGTTTTAAAAGTTATTTTTAGGGTGGAATGTTATCGTTTCTTTATCGTGCACATAATTATTTTATCCAACAGGGATAAATTTGAGCCCCTCAGATGAGTCGCACCTTAATCTGTTTTTTCGAGAATGTGATATGAATTATTGTTGATTTTTAGAAGATTTTTTTATTGAATATCATTGTGTTGACTAGAAAATTACTCAATTTATGTATCGAGGGTGGATTTTACTGCTTCGAGCTGTACAAATAGGAAATACTATTGGTTTGTAATATTCGTAAATTATAAATATATTCGAACAACATTATTATTATATACGCATGATTTAGTTGAATAGTACGCCACTGATATCACTGATCGGGTATTTTCGGTTTTTTTACTGCTAAAAGTTACTGCCAACTTCACGGTGGTATACACTTTGCACTGTCTGTATGGATAAAATTTGTCTTAGATTTTTTTCGAATGTTATGTATATTAGGATATTTAAAAATTTGAAATAGTATGTGTAGAAGTAGAATCTTAGATTAAAACGTTGTTACCGGGAATTTTTATTCTGAAGTTTGTTATCGCAGCTTCGTCAACAGGAATCGAATTTCGTTTGGGATAAAGAGAGTTTTAAGAAACATAATGTGTCGGTTTAAATGCGTTTGTGTTATCGTAGTTGATAACGAAAAGGTGCAGCCGCGTTTATACAGTTCTGCATTTTTTCAAGTTTGCCAGTTAATTTATGCATTGAGTTGTTAGTTGCAAAGTTATAGAAAATTTGTTTCAGTTACACCAACAGAGCCTTATTGAAAAACAGGATATGTGTGACTCAATTCGCGGTAGCTAGACTTTTTTCTGGGAACTGTCTATTATGCAATTCTAGTATGGAAGATTTTTATGTGCCGCCGATTAAGAAGATGACGTGATTTTAGGGTGGGTAAGACGTTGGTCTTTCTTTTAGTTAGTTAAAGTTGGGCTGTAGTGCTGACCTGGTCATCGTTCTCGCTTAATTTATGGTCTGTTTCCGCTCATATTTGTCAAGACCTGTCAGTTGTTAACTTTATATTCTCTGCGTAATATTGTATTCTTTACAATGGTTGAAAATACAAATTATTAACATTTTGAAAAATATGACATGTTAGAGACATATTATATAGAGAGCAATGAAATCTCCCGTAAGGTTTCCCAACTGTATTTCAAACGGTTAGTTTGAATACTTATTTATCTTTTGAGGGATTTATTTTTTATTTAAATATCATTTGGATTTATAGATATCCAGAAAGAAGGCAACCTTGTCTTTTAATGTTTTCTCGAATAAAAAAAAAATTGGTAGAACATGGATCATTTATCCAACCCCGACCAAAAAGTATAATAAGGAAAATCGCGATACGGATGAAGTCAACGTTTTAGCATGTATAGAGGCAACGCCTTCACAATCATGCAGAGTTCTACAGCAGAAGATTGGTGTTCCCAAGACTCGGGTTCAAAGAATATTGACCAAATATAAATGTAAGCCATACAAGATTAAAATTGTTCACCATTTGCATCCTGGGGATGCACAACGTCGTTTACTGTTTTGCAACTGGTATTTGGAACAAATTCGTATTGGTAATAACTTTGCTAGATTTATAATATGGTCCAACGAGACTTACTTTTCGAGTGCAGGTATTTTCAACAGGCATAATACTAGGCATTGGTCCCAAGAAAATCAACATGTGCCATTCAAAAGAGAGCAACAGGGTCGATTTAGATTTAGCGTAGCTTGTTTTATTTTGGGGCAACAAACAGAATACAGAATTTATGAAGGCAGTCTTACAGGGAACAGATGTCTTGAAATTTTGCAAGATGTTATGCCTATGTTACTAGACAATGTTCCTTTAGTTTATCTTAACAGGGTACATTTCCAACAGGTTGGCGCGCCCGCACATAATTCTGTAATTGTTTGACCTTTTTTAGACAATTATTACCCGCAAAAGTGGATCGGTACTCATGGATCAATTATATGGCCTCCACGGTCACCTGACCTATCCATGTTAGACTTTTTCTTATGGGGCTATTTGCAGAATAAGGTTTATAGTACCCGTCATCAAACAATAGATGAGCTACCTAATTCCACCAATGCGGCATTTCAAAACTTGCTAAGACGTTCTATAATTATTTTAAATGCTTTAAAAAGATTAACCACTGCATGTCAACATTGCGTTCGGTAAAATGGCACCCATTTTGAGCAGTTCTTTTAAGGTGTCAATCTATTAAGGGGTTACTATCAAGTTAATATTATGTTCAGTTTTTCAGTTTTCGTCTGCCTTAAAATTGATTTAGCTTTTTTTAAATTTCTGTGTTTGTAATATCCTAATATAATTAAGTTACGACCTAGTAATTCTAATGCTATATAATATGTACACACTATGTTATTACGCAGATTTTGTGAAATTGTAGATTTTAGATTTATTATTTAAAATACACATCATGTATTATATATTTTTGTAAAGCTTAAAAAATTTCCAATAAAATGCAAGAAAAATATACAGGGTGTTCCGTTAAAAAAACAATAAGCTTTATTTATAGCTAAAAATTGACAGCTTACAGCAAAAATACGACTACGTCACTAGATTCTACGTAAAAAAACTATGAGAACCAATACATTAAAGGATAACCGAGATACAAGGAGGGTCCCAAAATGCAATATTTCCAGTTTCGCCCTGTATCTCAGAAATGTAGCGGACTATGAAAGTTTTGTTTATAACAGCGTTCTTCTCACAAAAAGGTAGCACGATATTGTGAAAACCTCAACTCTGTATCTTTACTCGTAAGTAAGATACCCCGAAACATCATCGAAAATGGGCGCACTGTACTTGGTCATACCACAACATGATCCACAATTAGTCCTTTCGTTCTATGGATTGCACTAGTAAGCCAATAAAAAGTTGCATCCAACAAAAATTTGCATGTACTAGAACCAAATCTAAGTTGTGTGTAACATTTTACACAACGGTCAATTTTGCAATAATCTATACCGATTGTTCAAATCACAGGAGCGTAAAAATTTGTCCTATACTCATAAGATGTTTTATGAAAGACAAGGGCATTCAATGAAAACTTTTGGAAGTTCAAGATCTTTCAGGTGAGACTTCAGACATCCTATCGGAATATATATTAAAACAGTTGACAAATACGAATTAACAACAAAAGTAATGGCAATTGCGCTGACTACACAAATTGCAATTTCGGAGGAGCAGCAAGACATGGCCAAAAGAACGTTTTTCATAAATTTCAGCAGTTACTTAAAAGACCTTTTTATGGCTATTTCTGCATTTATACTGTTCGAGTTGCACAGTTAAAAGAATTTTTTGAGTTCGTTAATGTTGAATTCGAAAAAACTGTTCAGTAAAACCAGATGGTTAGTGTTGTTCCCTTCGATATAAAGTATATTAAAGATGTTCAAACCCTTACTTGCTCTCTCAAGAACAATGTCTTTGGCATTAAATAAACATTTAACAACATTAGTATTAGTTTTGAAAGGGACTTTGTATTTCTTCTTCTTTTGTAATATTAACAAGAAATACAAAGTCGCTTTCAAAACTAATACTAATGTTCTTAAACGTTTCTTGATGCCAAATATTCAACAAACGATATTATGAAGCCTGTATAAATTGATTGAAGTGCACATTCTGTCTGTAATTCTGTTTATATTGGACATACATTAGGAACTTTGATAGTACAGAACGCATTAGATGTTACAAATATAAACACTCAAACAAATCAAATTATGCCAAACATCTAATAGTAAATAATCACCTTATGACTATTACATTTTTACACTTTTGTAACAAAAAAGACCTTTATGATTCGATAGTAACTACTTGTTATTCTGCAATTATATAAAATAAATTGTGGAATTATATTGTAATTAAAACATTACTGCTCTTAATTATGGAATTCCACGAAGTAAGGTCAAACAATATAAATTTAATTACTGTACTATACATTTAGGTGAAATGCAACATTTCGTTGTATTTCATAATAAACACAAACTACACAGGATTGATTGATTCATTTAAAAATGTAAATTAGAGTTAACATGGTTAATAGCCATACAGAAATTTGCTAAACATTAGTAAACTTCGATTTGTAATTGCAACTATCTATTACCATTTTCACATAATTGTTATGAACAGACTGATTCATAAATGGGCACCAGCTGTATCTCAAGAACTGCTTGCCTTACAATATTGTTAAATATAAATAATGAAGTTTTGTTAAAAAGTTAATCAGAAAAATTGAAAAATATTTAAGAACGCTTAAACTGCCACTAGATGGCATTACTCCTACGACATCTTTAAAATTTGTATCAGTTAAAAGACTATCATATTAACAATATTATCAAACTGTGTACCATTAAGTTTTTAAGAGAATTCTTTTTCCAAGCAAACTTTTTCTAACCACTCTTGTTGATGACTGGGTAAGATCAAAATAAGCGATTGTAACTCCGATTTATCTTACTTTTATCTTCTTAACCTGCGCGCAAGCGGGATGTTTTATAGACTCACATCCAACAATGAGTTTTTGGACGATTTCATAAAAAAATGAAATACAATGATCTAACTTCTTACGTCAGTATTATAGTCATATTTAGCTGTGAAAGAATAATTTTAATATACTTTATTTAAGTGGAGATACAGTAGAAAATGGGGAAAATGGGAATTAACACAGTCTCGTTGGTTTATAAGATAAAATTAAATAAAAACTGAGCTAATTCAGCTTTTAATTCACTAATTTGGCATAACGTCTTTTTCAGAATTTTTTTTGAAGAAGAAACAAATGCGGAAATGTAGAAACCTCTCGTAATATGATTTTTCTAATTTATTGTGTATGTATGTAACTATTTTTTTATACTCATTCTATGGAATAAGAATGTTTCCACTTTCTCCCGATACATAGAAACACATTTTTTCCGCACTCCGGTGTTTTTTAGTTTCCGCTAGCGCCAAGGGATATTTGCGTTACACGGTTGGTATATTACGTTCTGATTAATACAAATGTCTGAAATGTCAATTGTCATTTAATGTAAAATTAGTTACAAAATAGTAATTTACGTAACAAATTCCGAAAGTGATATTTTATGCCGGATGAGTAGTAAGTTCTGCGAGTCCCATAAAATCACTTTTGCATCGTGTACGTACAATATTTTTTCTGCAGTCGTTTTGTATCTTTAAAATAATATGGATGGATACATTACGTATCAACTTTATATTAGACAATTACATAACAATCACTCTCATTAATACATTACTTATGAATATTAATTACACATTTATAACAATATTAACAGAAGTGGAGTGTTGAAATTAGTATTAGACGTATCGGTACTTGTACTAGTTTTCGAGATATTAATTTCGTTATGGCCCTTTTCAATCTGTAAGCTATGTGAATTTGGTCTCTTAAAGAATTTTCCACGTATCCCTCTGCTACATTGGTTGATTTCAATTCTCCCTGTCTCTTCAAATTGGTTATACCACCACCACCATAAGCGAGTAAAGTGACTGAGCTCCTTCGTAAACAGTGCCCGGTGTATTGTTTGGGGTACGGTAATTTAAGAAATTCAGCAATTGTGCAGGCGATTTTTAAAATAGTGCGAATACCAATAGGTTGTATGTATTTATTTCATGAAATAAATACCTTACTTTGGATTGTTTGTGTTTTTTTAACCGGCAGTTCGAGAATATAATAGTAATAATGTAAAATGTATTAAGAGTTAAAAAATAAGGTGATTTCTTTCTAAAAAAAAGGTCAATATAGTATATCTCAAAAACTAGATCTGATAGAAAAAATCTGACGGCAGTTTTGGATTCTGCACCCAAACATTACATAAAAACAGTTACAAAAACCCCTGCACCAAAATATGTGTTGGGCTGTGTAATCTATGATGTGGTGTGTTTGCTTGACTTAATGACTTCTTTATAAAGAAATATTATTTTCTCCAATAACGACAAAGATCCTTTCCATATTCGTTTTAGAATTAGGAATTTTAATCACTAACATGGTGATCTTATCTTCTATATCATTTAAAATATACAAAACAAATTAATCAAAAGGAAGAAAAGAAATTAGATTTAATTATAGTACCTTTCTCATTAGGTAGATATTATCTCCAGCTTATGATAAGAATTGATTCAATACTGATATACTTATATCTATATTATTTTTAATGTTGATTGTGGACTTAAGCATCAAGCATTGCTCCAGAGACTTTGAACTATTACATCCATAACAACATACATTTTTGTTAACCTAACGTATCTTAATTTAGGCCGCATTCAACCACTATCACTTTTACTGGAGCATTTATACACAACACCCCTCCCTCCCCCTCGCTAAAGTCCCAAAGTCCTAAATATTGGTTTGCTACAGGGTGGTCAACGACAAAATGACGTAGCAACTTTTTTTCAAGTTAGCCAAAGTGTCATCTATAGACATTTTAACCGTTTTCAAGAAACTGGATTTGTTGAAGAAAGACCTAGAATTGGGCGCCCATCAATAACTACCCCTGCTGAAGACCGATATGTCACCATTTCTGCACACCGAGAACCTTTGAGCACATGTCGAATGTTGAGTAGAAGGCTCGCAGAAACCAGAGAAACATTTATATCAGCTGAAACTGTCAGAAGATGTTTATGGAATGTCAATTTACGTTCTAGACGACTTTTAGAGCCAATATGTTTTAAACTTGCCAGTTTCTACAAACACCTGTAAATAATTTTTTTAAATTTTCGTTGGGGGGCTGAGCCCCCGGGACGGCAATATTGCGGGGGCTTGAGCCCCATGAGCCCCCAGGAGTCGGCGCCTATGATTACTGTTCTTAATTATGGAATTCCACGAAGCAAGGTTAAACAATATAAATTTAATTACTGTACTATACATTTAGGTGAAATGCAACATTTCGTTGTATTTCATAATAAACACAAACTGCACAGAATTGATTGATTCATTTAAAAATGTAAATTAGAGTTAACATGGTTAATAGCCATACAGAAATTTGCTAAACATTAGTAAACTTCGATTTGTAATTGCAACTATCTATTACCATTTTCACATAATTGTTATGAACAGACTGATTCATAAATGGGCACCGGCTGTATCTCAAGAACTGCTTGCCTTACTATATTGTTAAATATAAATAATGAAGTTTTGTTAAAAAGTTAATCAGAAAAATTGAAAAATATTTAAGAACGCTTAAACTGCCACTAGATGACATTACTCCTACGACATCTTTAAAATTTGTATCAGTTAAAAGACTATCATATTAACAATATTATCAAACTGTGTACCATTAAGTTTTTAAGAGAATTCTTTTTCCAAGCAAACTTTTTCTAACCACTCTTGTTGATGACTGGGTAAGATCAAAATAAGCGATTGTAACTCCGATTTATCTTACTTTTATCTTCTTAACCTGCGCGCAAGCGGGATGTTTTATAGACTCACATCCAACAATGAGTTTTTGGACGAGTTCGTAAAAAAATGAAATACAATGATCTAACTTCTTACGTCAGTATTATAGTCATATTTAGCTGTGAAAGAATAATTTTAATATACTTTATTTAAGTGGAGATACAGTAGAAAATGGGGAAAATGGGAATTAACACAGTCTCGTTGGTTTATAAGATAAAATTAAATAAAAACTGAGCTAATTCAGCTTTTAATTCACTAATTTGGCATAACGTCTTTTTCAGAATTTTTTTTGAAGAAGAATCAAATACTTATGCGGAAATGTAGAAACCTCTCGTAATATGATTTTTCTAATTTATTGTGTATGTATGTAACTATTTTTTTATATTCATTCTATGGAATAAGAATGTTTCCACTTTCTCCCGATACATAGAAACACAATTTTCCCGCACTCCGGTGTTTTTTAGTTTCCGCTAGCGCCAAGGGATATTTGCGTTACACGGTTGGTATTACGTTCTGATTAATACAAATGTCTGAAATGTCAATTGTCATTTAATGTAAAATTAGTTACAAAATAGTAATTTACGTAACAAATTCCGAAAGTGATATTTTATGCCGGATGAGTAGTAAGTTCTGCGAGTCTCATAAAATCAGTTTTGCATCGTGTTACGTACAATATTTTTTCTGCAGTCGTTTTGTATCTTAAAAATAATATGGATGGATACATTACGTATCAATTTTATAGTAGACAATTACATAACAATCACTCTCATTAATACATTACTTATGAATATTAATTACACATTTATAACAATATTAACAGAAGTGGGAGTGTTGAAATTAGTATTAGACGTATCGTTACTTGTACTAGTTTTCGAGATATATATTCGTTACGGCCCTTTTCAATCTGTAAGCTATGTTAATTTGGTTTCTTAAAGAATTTTCCACGTAACGACAAAGATCCTTTCCATATTCGTTTTAGAATTAGGAATTTTAATCACTAACATGGTCATCTTATCTTCTATATCATTTAAACCCATTTTTCACGGCAACCGCCTGCAAAATCAATTATTAATGCAACCTAAAATATACAAAACAAATTAATCAAAAGGAAGAAGAAAAGTTAGATTTAATTATAATACCTTTCTCATTAGGTAGATATTATCTCCAGCTTCTGATAAGAATTGATTCAATACTGATATACTTATATCTATATTATTTTTAATGTTAATTGTGGACTTAGGCATCAAGCATTGCTCCAGAGGCTTTGAACTATTACTTTTACTGGAGCAGTTAACAACACCCCTCGCTAAAGTCCCAAAGTCCTAAATATTGGTTTGCTACAGGGTGGTCAACGACAAAATGACGTAGCAACTGAAGACCGATATGTCGCCATTTACGTTCTAGACGACTTTTTAGACCATTGACTCGCGAACATAGGCGACAAAGATTAGAATGGGCAAGAGATCGTGTCAATTGGGCAGAAGAGTAGAAGATTCACTGATGAATCGAGATATGGTCGTTTTTCGGATAGTCTTCGAACGCGTGTCTGGACACAACCTTTGGTGCCAAGATATCGGCGATCAGTACAAGAAGTTCACCCTTTCAGAGGAGGCACTGTTTGTGTATGGGGAGGCATTTGTTATGATGGCCGTACCGACTTGCTGGTTATTCCGGGAAACGTGAGTGCAGAAGTATACTTGAATCAGGTGATCAACAACATTGTGCCAGGGTTTCATGCTGCTGTGTGTCCTGGTTTCCTTTTTTTGGACAATAACGCTCGTCCACACCGATCCATGCTAGTTATGGATGCAATTGAAACCAATGGAATTCCTCAAGTAGCTTTACCCGCTCTATCGCCTGATTTAAATCAGATAGAGCATACTTGGGATCAGTTGCAGAGAGCTTTGGATCGATCATCATAATCCCCAACCACAAACAATGGAACAATGGAGAAATTTGCTTCTACAACTCTGGCAACAGATTCCGCAAGAAGACTTTAATAATGTCATAACCAGCATGCAAAGACGTTGCCAAGCTGTCATTTTTTCTTGTCTTTTTATTTAATTTTTTTTTTTAATTCGTAAACTTTTTTATAATAAAAAACAAGCATTTAAAAACTAAATAGCTTCAAATCGTGTTTGAAAAAAATTTTTTTTCTTTTTAAAAATCAAATTTTCCATAATATCCCTGACTTATGTGGAGCAGTTTATATATTATATTTATGTATGTATTTGACACTATTATTATTGCTTGAGTTTTCACCAAAAATATAAAACCTTGTTTATCCTCATAATAAGTATTGAAACATATCTGATAATCAAAATCCCATAACTCTGTTTCTGACGAAATAAATACAATTTTGTTTCTTAGTGACCCATTGAATTATATTCCCTGATAATTTGAATAGAAATCCTGTAATTAATTTACGGTCAATCAAATCGTTTGCCCAATTAGAATCCATAAAATAAATATTAACCCATTGAAATTTAGAAAATTGTTACTGATTATCAATTATATATATATATATATATATATATATATATATATATATATATATATATATATATATATATGACACTGGTACAATGTGAGTAGGATTGCACTCGCTATAACAATGAACGTACTACACGCAATCTGAAATAGTATGGGTTTAACACCTCATGAAAAAATTATTTTTATTTATGGTAGGATTCAAAACATTTTACACACAGGGTTACATCGCATTTTGAACAAAAAGTAAAAGGTTTTTTCTTGCAATTTGGAAATTGGCATCTACGCTGTTTTTCCCTCCGTCTTATCCAATGGCTGTTTCCATCATACCGAACATCAGGCACTACGCCATGCACGTTACGTTTCCGATGGCTAGAATGGGCTTGTTTTAAATAAAATGTGGCAACACTTCTTCGGAAATTTAAACACGATAAAAAGAACCTGGCCCGTGAATTTTTCTGTACAAAATCCATGCATGTTATGGACATGTCGATCATTATTGTAATTCATGTATATGTATACAATTACTGAAAACATTACATCCATAACATACATTTTTGTTAAATTAACATATCTTAACTTAGGTCGCATTCAATTACTATTACTTTTACTATAGCGTTTACCCTCAACACTCAATAGTAAACTTATTTAACAATTGTCAGTTTTATGATTTACAAGGTTTTAGTTGAAACGTTAATTTAGCTAGATTATTGCAAATTCCATAGGTACTTTTCAGAATAATTTATTGTTTAACTTAAATTAAAATCACACTTTTACACTTGCGCTACTATTTCAACTAAAATTTAATTACACAGCTATCTGTATAGATGGCAATGCATTCAATGTCTTGTTAGTGTTTGTTCCTCTTCGATCATATATTACTTATGATCGAAGGTGTTCCTGTATTGACAGAGTTCCGCAAACTCCGCCATTTTTATTCAAAAATCAATGCGGCAAATTCAAAAGTTTGAGTTTGATCAATCAAGCTTTACATTTTCAGTAATGGGCTGGTAAATTGCAAACACTTTTTTACACATTTTTTACGCGTAGAGAAATGCATTGAAAAAAAATTAAGAAACTTGTATTAAAGGAGTGTAGTTCTCTAACAAAAACGCTGCAATACTTTTAGATGATTTTGCCGATGACTTTATAATTTGGTTTTATTATGGTCACGTAAAGCAAAAAAAATCACCTACGAAAAAAGAGATTTACAAGTTTTGATACAACATTATGGCAATTATAATCATATCGAAATTTGTTATCATTCAAAAATTGTCCAGACACATCTGTAAAGGTTATCTTATTGCCTAGTATCCTGATGTACTCATACAATTGTGAGGTGGGATATGTTAATAAATTTTCATTGTAACATTTCAGTTTAGTTAAAAGAGATATCTGTACTATCTGGTGATTGCTTCAGCAATGTCTGGCACAGGTTCGGCTTTGCATTTTCCATAGGCAACTACCTAGAAGATATTAAAGACAGTGTTCATTGTCTTCATTTAAGTCTTCAGGCTCGATTTCTGTTATGTAGGAATCCACACAGTCTAGCATATCATTGTCGCAATCTTCGTTTGGTGCTGGTTTGAGACTTAACTCTTTACAATATTTAATTAACGCGTTACCCTGATCGGGCCAATAATTGTTTCTTACACTAGTTTCATATTGAGATAAAGTTATTAATCTCAAAGACCTTTTGAAGTCTACTGGTCCAGGAATTGGGATTCGCGTCCGAAGAATCACGGAAAACTAATTTTCTAATGCGTCTTGGGTTAAACGCCTTAACAAAAAGAATTTAAATGTTTCATTATCTAAATAATCTTTTTGTAAGTCAAGCGCAGTCTGGGTCAACAAAAGTAACCCACATTGAAATGGTTTCCGTTTGTCGTCACCAGTTTTTATTCCCCTTACAATGTCGATAAAATTATTTAAAAATGTTACATTCTCTTCATGTATATCCTTATTTTTTAACGATAAACCCAGTTTTGAAGTTCTGGCAGTCATGATATTAAACCATTTCAAAAATTCTCTGTAAATCATGCCATGGTCTCATAAGTAGGATCCAGAATATATTACAAAATATACTTAATAGCGAGCAGTGCCGTGATGCAGTAGCGAAAATGCAATATTCATATTCATCTTATCAGAATGTGAGGGGTCAAGTGTATTTGCCTTCAACTTGTGGGCGATTTTCAACTCGCTACCCTTTTCCAAATTATGTACATCCTCGATGGCCTTTAAACTAATGCTACTTGAAGGCAAATTCTCGACAATAGCTTCATCGGCTTCAATAAAGATGCAACAACATTTTTATAAATATGAATGGGATCTGGCATTACATACAAGTTGGCTTCCAAATTTACGGGATGCTTATAAGAATTGTTTATTTTTCCGTATCTATGGTCTCCTATGTTCAACAGGCGCCACAATGCCCGGTTTTGTGGTCTCATGTCTGATATTAATGTGTTCACTGTCAGTCCAACTTCATTTGAAGCTGTTATTATGTTTACTATTTTCTGCCATACCTCCTGGCATTATAGGAATTTCCTGTTAAGTCGTAACTAACGGTTTACTTCCCCGCCAACAGGAAGACTAAAGCATGTGTTACCAGTTCTGTTGAAGTTGAAGCAGCATTTCCTTAAAGTGTCACGGTATTTTGGCTGAATTGCCAAAAGTGCTGTATGCTTTTTCGCGTCATCAAATACATAATTATTATTATCCAATTGTAAAAACCAATCACAGTATATAGCTACTGTTATTGCTATCAAGTTAAAACCTCTTATGGTAAACCTTATTCAAACTTGAAGTTTTAAGTACGGTTTTCTAATGTTCTAATGCTGTCATATGGCAAATTCTATTTACGAAATTCTTCGTACCTTTTCTCCACGTCATGTATAGTTTCAAACCATTGTTAACAGTTGCAGCAGACCATTCAACACCACGATCACTTCCATTTTTCAAGTAAGACAACTGATCTACATGAAATACAGTCTTATATAAATCTTCTGGTGTCCTTCCTTTGTCTTTTCTATTTTCTTGAGCTTATTTTCTAACCTCACAATTTGTCTTTGGGCAGATTTTTATTTTTTCTTTAATTCTTGAAACTGTAAATTATCAATGAAACTTTCATGTTCTGTTGATGCTGTAGCGTCAGCGCGATCTGTATTATTAATTATTACTATCTTTTAAGATTCATTGGCCAAGATAACACTTACCGTCATGATTATCAACATATTCGTGTGTTGATTCAGTTGTATTTGTTGTGGAATTCTCCCTTTTCCTCTTCAAAATCTGAAACTGGAATCGTTGGAAAAGCATTTGCCGTGAGAAGTTTCTTTCCATCTTGTCGATTACACTCGAACTGATTCTGATCGAAATGCGCATATTTACAGACAAATATCGTTAAATACGTCATTCAAACATTCAATCAATAGACACTTAATTGTTCACACACTTACCTCGCAAATACAGGCTCTTGAAGGCAAGTCTTACCGATTGATAAACTTTATCCAACTTTGTCTTCTTAATAAAGACGTGGAGCCCATTATTCGTTCGATTTTTACATCGAGTAATTGAAACAGCCAGTCATCTTATTTTGAGACTTTGCGTAGTGAAAAACCATTGAGGTAGGAAGGGAGGGGAGACGACATAATACCACTTCATCCGATACAAAAGCGTCCGTGGTAGGTGCGACTAAATCTGCTATCAACATGGCGGATACCAGGGTCAGGTCAAATTAAAATTAATAAAGTAACAGTTATAAATGAAAATAAAGTGTTTTTTAAATCATGGCCTACGGCCCTGTAACATCCTACGCAGAGTACAACAAGCCAACACTATAATTTATAAAATTCAAATAATGTCACTTTACACAACACAAACGACGTAAATCTGCTAAAAATATGGCCGACCCTTGGACGCTTTTAGAGATCGCATGTCGCCTCCCCTCCCTTCCTACCTCAATGTGAAACACAAACAAGCTATTCACAACTAATATAAATAGGTTATGTTCAATGGTGGGATGTGTTTAAAGTTCCGTTTCCGCAATTGCAGAATTCTGTCAATATAGGAACACTATGTCTTATTTTCGATTGTTAAGCATATGATAGCTTCCTGTATTAATATTAAAGTATTCGATCATAGTAAACTGATCAAGTTGCCTAAATAAAAAAAAGTTAACGTCATTAATATACTAATTCTTTTTTCACGTTATTTGTGTATTTCTTAAATAGTTCTTGGCATTTATGCAGTCTTTCACATTTGGTACCGAAACCAAAAAAAGTAACCGTCTTGATGTTTGTTGTAGGCAACAACTAAGGTTATAGATATTTAAATAGTTAAATCTTAAGTTTATTGTGGATAAGAAATAACAAAAAAAGTTGCATTATGTGCTAACCTAAGTTAGTTAATAAACAGTAGTGTGTTATCGACTGAAAAAATAGATATTGCTGAAGTACAAGTTTTAATTTCAAGGTTAAACTAAACTCATTGATAGAAACTCAAAACTGGATATCCAACTGAATTAGAAAAATTACAAACGCTGACGAACGTAATGCGGCGTCAGTAAACCAAACAAGAGTGTGGTAAAAGTACCAAAATTGAAGCTGCCGAACGTACAAAGTTTATTTGCAAACCATGCGTGTAGGAACTATACAGTAACAATTGCAGGTTTGGTACCAATCTAAACTTGTATATTATGTTGTGTATGTGATAAAAATATAATGCGGCGACACTGGAGAGTTTGAGACAATGTGACTTGTGTAATAACGTTAATGTGCGTCATTTGTATTACTTAATGGTAAAATAGATTAGTTTCGAATTTAGTTTTAAGTGGTGATATTGGCAACTATTGCCGATAGTATAGATACAGTAATTGAACAATGGACTGCTCCTCTTGATTCATTCTTTGAGTTATATACCCAAAAAAGAAGCGAATTTACAAAAAAAAATAGTTATTCATTCATTTAGTATAATGTTAGTCTGTTATTTACTAGGTTTACAGGTCACTTTCAAAAAGCAGAACTTTTAATACATACTATACAAGGTGAAAACTTTAGTTTTCATTTTAATTTTTTTCAGCAAAAATGTATACATTGTTACTGAAATTAATAATGTAGCAAATTGGAAACAAATTCATTTAATGTAGGTGATGAAGCTTTCAATGAAATGAACAAATTGACAGAAACAGACAAATTATCATTGTTTAGCAGAGAGGTTTTTCGACCTCGGATAGAGTGCTAAGAAAAGATAAGCAAGTGTGACAGAAGTAACACTAACGCCCAGATTGCACATTAAAAGTGGATTAAAATTATTTGGTGATAAGGTCACTAATGTTCCTCTTGGACATAGTAAAATTGGCTTATCAATAATTCATTTTAAGCCTGCAAGACGAAAAGAAAAAAAATCAGAAGGAAAGAGAACAGATTAATTTTGAAAATTGTTAAGAAGGGATTATAAGTATTGGGCTTGTTTGTTTAATGCTTTAGTTTGTTTATTTTTAATTGTTTGATCATTTTTAGGTACTGACTGGATTAAGTACCCTTTGGTACCCAGATTCAAGTGTTGTAGTAAATTATAAAATTGTAATTTTCTTGTGGGCTTTGAAAATGACTTTTACTTTTCAAAAAGTTGAAATATGACATGTCAGTGTAGTTTTTAAATAATTGATAATTAATTTTTAATTCAATAAACTTTGTGGGGACGAGTAAGTGTTATTGCTTTCCAAATCACAACCCCACATATGTGAATGGATGAAGTTTTTCAATTTTACAGAAAGAGAACAAAACTTGCAAGTTATAAGAAAAGAAAGTGAATTCCTTTTAATAATAAATGCAGACAAACTAACTTTTGAAAAAAAGAATTAGAGGAGCAGTATACAAGAAATAAGTGCATGAATGACAAAATTAATAAACATCAGAAAATGAAAAATTGAAAAATGTATTAAAAAGGAATTTACAGAATTGGGCGATTGACCAAATGATAGTTTATTTAATAAAGTGAGGTATGACATGTCAAGTAGTTTAAATCTTGGTACACTCTTTTCTTCAATTAACTTAAGTAGCCTGTTATTGCTTTCCAAATCACCTAAACAGCTCATATGTGAATGGATGAAGTTTTCAATGTTGCAGGTAGTAGACAAAACTTTGCAAGTTATAAGTTCGCAAGTGTATTCCTTAATAATAAATGGCAACTAACTTTTGAACATTAACATTGAGTGATGCAGTTAATTACGAGAAATATAGTGCATGAATTGTCAGAAATTAATTAATACATTAGAAAGTATGTTAAGATTGATAAATGTCAATAATAAGGAATTTGCAGAACTATGGTCGTACCAAATGATAGATTAAAAGATCGATATTAAAGATAGTCTGAAAAAAAAAGTCTAGCAAGTCTAGTCAGTACGCAAAAACGTCTTTATTGAATATGCAGGCGTTTAATTGACATGAGTCTGAGCAATAGGTACCGTTATTGAAAGGTTAGAATATACTGTTTAAGGAATGCTATAACCACTGAGAAGAATATACTTTTTTCATATTGGTCGGCTCAAGAAACTCTAGGTCACCTGTCTATTAAAGTAGCCTTTTTCTTCAGGTCCTAAACAGCTCTGGTTAGGTATGCCCTGAACTTGCAGAAGCTTAGAAACTTTGTGTCTATGGTTCTGCAGTGTATTCAATCGTTTATTCATTGCAGTGATGACGTTAATTACAAATATATGTAATCTGCTGAGCAGGAAACTGGTGATAGATTATAAGGTAATGTGTTTAAGATTATAAACCTAGCCAATACATAACAATTTTGGACGCTATTCTTTCATGATGCGCTAAAGTCGTATAAAGTCGAGTTTGAAAATAAGTCAAGTCAAGTCTGTATTCGCAAGTACGCAAAACGTCGTTTAACTGGAAGTATTGAGCTTTAATCCATCATTTGATAAGCTACTTAAAGGTTAGAACAACTGTTTATAGAATGCAATAACCACTGATGAAAAGAAAATACTCTTTTTTAACCTTAATTTGGCGGTGAAACATATAAATGTCTTAAAAGATTTGTTAGCACAGTACTTTAGCTAGTACAATGCTGACTACAGAAGCTTTAGTCAGTTTGACTAAACGTTTAGTCATTGCAGAACGTTACAAATTTTGGTATACTGAGCAGGAAACTGGTGAAGATCTAAGAAAATTTTCTATTAGATTAAGAAACCTAGCCAAGCATTGAAATTTTGGATCTTTCTTATCAGATGCACTTCGAGAAAAATTTGTTTGTGATATCAAGTCAAGCTCAATTCGAAGGAAGTTGTTAACTCTAGATCCTTTACCATCGTTTGATAATGCACTTAAAAGCTGCAATGGCTATAGAGCTTACTGAAAATCAACTACAATTATTTGGAAGTGATGCAACAGAGTCGGTCAATAAACTGAGATATCAGAAGTATAACCACTCCATCTCTAAGAAATTAAGTACATCTCAAAATTTGAAAAAAAAAAATAAACAATTAGGTCAATCTTCAAGTCAAAATGTCAGTGAACAATCGAGAAACAAGCAGTGCAAACGTTGTTTAAGAATACACCGGATGAAAGAAAATGTCAGCTGTCAACTGGAAGTGTTTCGCATGCAATCGTACAGGGTATACAGCTAAGTCATTCTTATAAAACAGAGTCCACAATGTAATAGATGATTGATGGTGAACTTAACGATGAGTCAGAAGGTGATTCGTCAGTATTAGGTTGGTTGAGTATAAACTCTATATCCAAGAAAAATGAAAGTTTACAGGTAAAATTGATTGTTGACGAAGAACAGCTCAAAATGGAAGTTGATTCTGGAGCTTATAAGTCTGTGATGCATGTTGACGATTATAATGATTTGTTCACACAGGTAGAGTTAACTCCTGTAGATTTTAAATTAAAAGTAGTCACCAGTCAAAATGTGTCAATAATAGGTCAGAAAGGTGTTACTGTTGAGTATGAAATAATGTTTTTAAGTTACCTTTAATTATAATAGATAGCATAAATAGATTTACACCTTTGTTAGGTCATAACTGGCTAAACTTCATAAATCCAACTTGGAAAAATGTCTTAGTGGAGTCAAAATCAGTCAAAAATGGTAAAATCGAGTCAAACGTAATGAATGAAAGACAAAGTAAGTCTAATAAAAATCGAAATATGTGTTGTCGCTAGTACATCTATATCTGCTACAATTCGTGATTTAATTTCGGAACTTAAAATTCAGTTTGCATGTAATTTTGGAAATGATACTAATAATCGAATAAAAAACTCAAAGCAGAGATAAACGTAAAAGATGATGTCAGGCCGATCTGTCATCGAGCTTATGAGATGCCGTACTCTTTGAAACCTGAAGTTGAAGCGGAATTGTCAAAAATGGTAATATCTGGAATTTTATCTAAAATAAGTCATAGTAAATGGGCAAGTCCTATTGTCGTCGTTCCTAAAAAGAACTCAAATGACATTAGGATCTGTGGAGATAAAAAAACTGTAAATAAAGTCATTAACAGTGAACACTGTGCATTACCATTGTTGGGAGATATATTTGCAAGCCTAAGTGGCAGTAGATTTTTTACTGTTTTAGATTTAAAAGGGGCATTTCAACAACTTGAAATTAGTCAGTCTTCCAAGGAACTATTCACAATAAATACTCATTTAGGACTTTTTCGTTATAACACATTAACTTATGGGATAAGTTCAGCACCAGGAATTTCCCAATCTGTTATGGAAACATCTTAGTTCATGGTTCTTCTTTATCAGAATGTCACCAGAATGTTAAGGCTGTCATGCAACGGTTAAAAGAGTAAAACGTAAAAATCAATAAAAAAGGTGTCTTTTATAAAAATTCAAAGAATTTCTCGAACACAAAATTGAACTTGGTATTCATCCTACAAAATATAAAATTGAGTGTATTGAAAAAGCGCCATACCCTGCAAATTTAACACAACTTAAATCATATTTAGGTCTATTAAATTACTATGGTAAGTTTATACCGATGTTGTCAAGTAAACTTAGACCATTATATGATTTATGGAAGTCTGGTGTTGAATTTGATTGGACAGACGAATGTGAAAACTTATTTCAATTGAATAAAAGCTGAATTGCACCCGAAGGTGTTCTCACACCTGTTAACCCATTCTTACCTATTTATGTCTCATGCCACGCAAAGGGTATGGAGTAGGGGCTGTTTTAAGTCATCATATTAATGATGAGGAAAAACGCGTAATATTTGCATCAAGCACCATGTCTGAAACTGAAAAACTACTCAAATTTGGAACGAAAAAGTCTATCAATTATTTTTGCTTTAATAAAGTTTCACAAATAGATATTTGGCAGAAAGTTTACTTTACTTTCTGATACATATATATATATATATATATATATATATATATATATATAATATATATATATATATATATATAATTTTGGTAATGATGCAAATATTTACAAGGGGATAAAGGCTAGAATTTAAGTTGATTATTAACATACTTATATCCAATGTGACATACAGTTTTAAAAGGCAAAACTCTTAAAATCTTCGTTATTCACTTTTACAATATCATAGTGTCACTGAAATAGCAGTTCTTTATAAACTTTACTAAGTTAAAATATTCCTCATAAGTGTGTTCTGATTATTTCAAAAGCGCCTTTTAGAAATTTAACAGTTCTTCCTAGTCATTGAATTTACAAATCTTAATTCGTAATGCAGCGGATCAAAAATTAAACCATATTTCCACAAAATCGTTATCCATTAAATTAAGTAAATTTTTAGGGTAGGGTTATCATTACGAATCTCTACAAAATGAAGATTTAGTTTTCCACGAACAACATTTAGGTTATAGTTCCAAAATAAATGTTAGGGATTGCTAACTGTTGGTGAAAATACCCTTCATGATATTGTTTAAATAGTTTAAAAGGAAGTTTGTCAAACTTTTCAAAATTTTACAACACAGTACTTTAGTGTTGGCCTACACCTTCAAATAATTTCTACCGAGTTAACATTCACTTTATCACAAATATAACAGTACTTTCCTAAAATTGGTTGATTTTAAGTGAAAATGGTTAGATTTAAATGACGTAACTTACTTTTCGTTAAACTTAAGAGATATTTAAATAATTTTGGCTACCTGTTGCATTGAATCTGACAACGGTCCACCGTTCAGTTCTCAATCATTTACGTTTTGTCAAGCTAATGGCAAAAACCAGTAAAATCTCCACTTATCACCTCAAAAAATGGTCTTGTTGAGTAGTGTCCAAACTCTAAAAGAATTTAGAAAAAGCTTTTTTCAAAACAAGGAGGAAATATGTCTAAAATTTAAAATTAGGTTATGTTGGTCCATGTTAACAATATAACCTCTAAGTTATGTAAGTTTCCTTCGAAAATGTATTTAAGTTAAAACAAAGAACTTTAGTTGACTTACTTAAACCTTCAGAAAAAATTTCCAAATATTGATTCCAACTCAGACAGTTTTCGAAAAACTAAATTGTATGGTTAAATAAGTAAATGTTAGAGAAACTGATGGAAAAAGATTTGGCAAAAGTAAAGTTTTAAACTAAGCATTCATTATTTAGTCCAAGTTTGATAACATTAAACATGTACATAGTAACGATATGCGTTCAATGTCCAGACAATATTTCCTATAAATCTAATGTACACATGCCTTTAAACTACAAACTTTGCCTCGTCACAATGGTCTTGCTTAGGCTTCCAAACTTAATTTTACCTGATGAAAATTAGTTTTAGATCTAAACCTATTCAAAATAGTACACCTGTTAAGAGGAACCTGTTAATAATTTTATTGACACGTATAATACCATTACAGTTACTGGTATTTCTCCTTCGGAAAATGATTTAAGTTAAAACCGGAACTCCTAATTTCTACTACTTATTAGTAAAGATCGTAGATTGTTAAACCTCCAGACATTTTCGAAAAATAAATTTATTGCTTTAAGAAGGCAACTTGCAGTGTAATAATTTTAATTTTAACATTACCATAAAGTTGATTAAATTAAATATTCAACTAATTGTCAGAAATAAAATAATTATAGTTAAATTACATTATAACGATATGCGTCAATTCCAGCTCAATATTTCCTATAAATCCAATACTGCCTTAAATGGCAAGGAGACTTGAAGCTAAAGTTATGTACCACTAGTGCCAAACTATGTCTCGTCATTGTAAGCTAAAATAGCTGCAAAAAATATAACAGTCGTCTTGATTTATAACAAAGTAGGTGTTCCGAAAAACTTCTTTACAAGTAAAAGTGTATTTTGAAACCAAAGAACTTGTATTATAGAAAAAGAATTTTGAAAATAAAATCCTAAAATCTATTAGACTTGGAGTCTAAAACCTTTCTAAAATAGGATTGTAATTTTCATTTTTACGTAGCAAGAGGATGACATTAGCAGTTCAGAATTATTTGTTTTGTTATGAACAATAAGTTAAAGTAAATATATAATTAATTGTCAAAATAAAAAATTTACATGTTCTACATACATAAATTAATTTACATCGATTGGGGCTTGAACGTTGATAGACAGTTGGTTAGCGGTCCAATAGCAAAGTACAGGTCGGAAGGTTCAAATCCTACTAAGTAAACTTTATGTCTCGTCATTTAACTAATAATAGCTTGCAATAATATACATACAGATGGTTTTAACAATTCTAAGCTTACCGAAATTAAATTTCTTAAAGTAAAAGGTATTTTGACAACGTCAATCCATTTATTGCCAAACATCTCAGTCACTGAAGACAGATCAATGGCACGATAAGTTCTATTGATACAATGTGCACAAATTATAGTCTAACGAATGTCGCTTGGGCAGACAGGCTTTGCGAAACAGGATGACATTAAATACATTCAGAATTATTTTTGTTATGAACGAATAAGTTCAAAGTAAATATGTAATTAAAAATTATATTTAGAATTTACATCAGTTCTACATACATAAATTAATTTACATCGATTGGGGCTTGAACGTTGATGGCACAGTTGGTTAGCGCGGTACCCTAGCAAAGTACAGGTCGTAGGTTCAAATCCTACTAGAGGTAAACTTTTTATTTATGTATTTAATAAAATTAATAATAATTTTTAATTACATACATACAGAATATTTTGACAATTCTAAGCTCACCGAAATTAAAGATCTTAACATGACTGATGGGTCGACAGTGTCAATCCATTTATTGCCAAACATCTCAGTCGCTGACGGCAGATCAAGGGCACGATAAGTTGTATTGATACAATGTGCACTTAATTATAGAGCTAACGAATGTCGCTTGGGCAGACGCGGCTTTGTGATTTACAGACAACCTGAATTATCAAAGATGATATTAGGTAAATAATGCATGGAAGTTTTAATATGAATCATTTAATATCATAGTTTTACTAAGCTTGCAGAACTGGTTGTATACATTGAATAATGCCAGTTTAAGAAAATCGAACGCAGCGTTCTTTGGCATGACAAACCTATTTTATGGTCGTTTGTCAAATACAAACGATCCACAGGTAACCTTTTGTCCATCTTTATTATCTGCCATAAAAACACAGTCCGTTGTCATCAGGCATTTGGGAAAACTTGTGGAAAGTAAGAACCGATCTGTTTATTTTATGTACTATAAAAATGATGCAAATTAACTGATGTGCTAAATATTCATTTAATGGATTAAAATGGTGTGTGATAGAGCCATTTACGATTATGGAAATTAATAATAGGCACTAGTTCAATATTTTGTCTAAACGGTCATTACTAGGTACGTAAATTCTTAGGTATGTATTGTCACTTCATTATAAACCTTTCTTTGCTTTAAAATAAATTAGTGAAAACATTATACACAGTATAAGTGCATAATTTAATCTCTTATTAATAAGCTAATTTACTAGATACATTCCACAATGAATTATTAAATTTCATTTTCATTTTAGTACGGAGAAATTTAAGATTTACAAACGCAGTTTCCATGGAAATAAACCAGTTAAACAAAAATATTTAAATGTGTGTCGTATCTGGTGTAATTTTACTGTCCGAATAACATACAAAAAATTAAATATTGCCGTGGTAAGTGAAAGTAACTTTTAACATTTTATTATAGTAATTAACGCCTTATCAAAAATTTGATTTAAATTTAATTAGCCCCTTAAATGAAATGTAAAATATGTAAACGTTAGTTTTGATTTAATTGTCAAGCGTTCGTGAACACGTGATTCGGTTGCTAGGCAACCAAAACGTGCGTTTTTATGCGATTGGCTACTGAAATTGTGCAATGGCTTCCAATCCCAAGAAGATGTAGCTTCATTTTGATTTAATCTAATTTTTCTATTATAAAACCTTCTGCAGTGTGAATGAACCGGTGATAGTATTAACCTCTCAAATTTATTTGCTAATACTTGGTAAAACTACTTTCTGTAATTACCCTTTAAATACGCTACTTTCATTTTTAGTTATTGCTGATCCGAAATGGATTTCTTTGAAAATTGGTAAGTTCGTTATGAGTTTTAAATTTTACTAAATTTTCCTTTCTGTATGAAATTAAAATTCTATTAGGCCCTTGCGCTCAACGTAAATCGAAAATAAAAAGGTAACACTACATATTTATTACATACATATTATGTATGTAATGGAATTAAATATTGTTACTGCCACACTTCCCTCTATAAAACAGAGTGGACTCACCCAAACTACTTTTTATTTTTTATGTATAATCAGCTAATACATACTTATTTTTATAGTTAGGTACAATTATCTAAACTGTAATTAAAGAGTATGAACCTAAACTTGTAAATGCATGCTTAATATTATTTTTTTAATTTTAAGGGATATAAATGTATACGTACAAAACACTAAAATTAATAAACAAAATTAAAATGTAGAGCATCTATACGTTTTTCATAAATTTAATTTTCCAACTCTAAGCAAATAAGATAAAGTATAATTCGGTATTGCATGTAAAATGCATAATCGCACGCATTTTACTTATTCTGTGATTTTTTTTATGCAATACAGTGGTTTTAAATATTTCCTGTGTGTTACAGAGGGAAAGTGGCGGGTATTTTTCGCCGACAACTGTTAAATTTTTCATAAAATATAAGTGCAATTCTCAGTGCGTAGATCGTGCAGTTCTTGTTAATGCCAAATGGAGACTATATCAAGATTTTAGAAAATTGAAAAGGTACACTTATAGAAACGGGGGCAGAAAGTGTTTTATGCAAATTCAGGAGATTGTGACATGTACTGGATATTTTTTGAAAGTAGCTTTAGCCAATTTTACTTCTTATTGGGCAACATAAAACGTAAGCAACAAAAGTAAGTTTTTAATCAAAATTTAAAAAGTCCATATTGTATTTGGTTTTTATAAACACGTGGATAATATTGTAACTTAAGACTTGGGCCAAGCCTTTGATTATCTTAGATCTGATTTGATGTTGAAGCAACAAGACATACAAATCTTGCAGAAGGTAATGTATCAGCTAATCTATGCCAACACGTCGGAGACTATGTTTGTAATGGTACTTCCTCGTTAAAAGTAAGTAAATTAAACTTAAAGTGTTAATCTTTCGCCACCAGGTTGGGTGACAAATTTGTAATGGAACGCCTGGTTAATTTACGCCCATCATGCAGTGTGCTCACAACACGGCGTTGCGATATCGCCATCGTTGTTTCAAAATGCTGCGACTTGTCGCTGTTTCACAGCACTACAAAAAAATGTAAAAACACCCAGCATCGGTTTAGGTATCTGACCTTGCTAAACATATTCCACAACGCAGTCTTTCCCTTTGAAGGTTATTAAATTATGATTTAAAACATGTAACGCGTGTATTCGATTTTTTAATTTGTAAGATTAAAGTAATGGAATCATTAAAACGGTACTTTGGCATAAACACAATCGGCATAAAATTTATGAGTCACTCAAACTGACACCAACTCTGTTTGTCATTGTTATGAATGGGGCATACACATGTTGTATTTGCATTTTGCACCCAAAGGGTGATTCAGTGAATGAAAATATCTATTATTGTCATTTTTTCTAAATCGCCGTTACGTCGCGTTTTAAGTAAAAACTCCCTATACTTAGCTACAATTGAGCACACTGCCCTTATGTTAATACTAAATAGTATTCAATAAATGATAACATCATGCTTAAACGATGGGTGCTAGTAGTGGCGAATTTACCAGTAGGCTGAAGTCTAGGACGGCAGATTTTAGGGCGCAAATTTAAAATTTTACCTTCAACCTACCATATGTAGGTATAGAAGGTTATGCAATCGGCTTTTTTTTCACTATCGCTAAATAGACTATTTAGCTCATTTTACAACGTTTGGCCAAGTACTTGCGATTTTGTATTTAAGTCTCATTTCTGGAGCTGATTAGATTTTGAGAGAAATCCAGGGGCGGAGAAGAGAGGATTTATTGGGGCAGTTTTTTTTTTATGAAATATTTCTATAACAGCTACATTTTCAAAGATATAAAAATACCTTGATATAGACCCTAAATATTAACTATATTATGCAATTTTTTCATACAACGCGTAATTTATCGGCAAAAGATTCCTAAAACATAATTTAGTTAAAATTTTTCAATATCTGAACGATTAATCTTATGAGAAAAGTGTGGACATATTTTTTTAAAGAAAATTTAATTTTACATAATTTCTGTTTATAAAGTTTCTTAATATAACACAAGGTAAGTCTAAAAGTTAACTAAACATGAATAAAAATGGTTAAATTGTATTATTGATATTTTATATGAGCGGGTGGCTTGGGAATTTTTTAAGTTAACATCTATTTATTTAAATCTATATCTGACATGAAGTTTTAAACGTCATTCTGACAGATTATTGTTTTTGTTTTACAAGGTAGCCTGTTTTCGATATGAACGTATAAAAAGAAGTTGCATAGTTATCGTAAAAAATTATAATTATTTTTAACGTATTCGTTTATTACAAAACATTATAATTAAATTTATTCTATTTCTTTTAATTCATACCAGATATTTTCTTATGCCAGAAATTACAGGTATTTATATACCTAAATTAAATGTTATTAGGTCCACACAAGCAATTCAAACATATATGTTTCACCACTTACACAAATTTTTCTACAATTTGCATAGTCGTGTTTGGTTGCGTCTTGGGAACGAGTCACATGACCCTTCGCTAAGTGTGTCTGGCCGAATGACGATAGTGCCCAAATCATAAAGTCTTTTATAACAAAATTTAATTAATATGATTGTGAACTAGGATATCGAATTTATAGGTCGGCAGGGGCGGCAAAATTTGAATACCTACTGACTGCAAATTTGTAAATCCGCCACTAGGTGCTAAATGTTATTGTTAGAATCTTGAATTTTGTTGAAATATTTACTACATTGAAATGAGTAATCTATACTGCAATTAAAATGATAAATTATAATAATTTTTTTTCCTAGGCTAGCTCTTCAAACCAACATCATGCAATTATAATCTACATTCAATATAAATTGTTAAACTTTAACAAATAACTATAATTCAATGGTCCTGAATTTATATGCAGTAAGCTCAAAACGTATCTCTGATATCGAGTTTGATACTGTTATGAGCTAATTTCTGATAGTATGTTAATTTAAATTGTGAATCGAGCTTTATTGGTAATGTTTTTAAGAATAAATGCATCAATAAAACCAACTGTAAATGAAGTTAGTATTGACTTTACTTCTAAATCATTTAATGTATTAAATAGAAGGTTGTGCAATCTACCTGATAATATAAATATTGTTAAAATTTTGTCTCAGTTGGTTTAATTGAATTAAACTCTGACCTTTAGTCAAAATATTGCTTTACATCCAAATTATGCACTGAACTAATAATATGCGCTCCCTTTACTTAGGGCTACTTAGAGCTAGTAGTGTAGTGGTGACACGACCTGCTTAGCATTCAGCAGGTATTGGGTTCGATTCTCGTTACCGTTACCTTGTATGAGGTTTTCAGGGGTTTTCTTCATACACGTATAGCGCCATGCCTCTGCATATACACCATGTGCGGCTACTTAGGCGAATGCTGGTGTAGTAGTTTTCCCCTCAGAACCCTAACTCCGTTCCTTCCATCCTATCCTGACTACACCATCCTTAACCCCACCATATATAGAATGTATGTATTACTGGGATTCCATGATTGTGGCTGAAGGAACTTGGAAAGCTCCCCCACCTCCCCTTGGGAGGGAATGAAAATGACCTTTTCCTTTCCCTTACTTAGGAACAATGACTAATAAATTATGGCTTTGGTCACTTTAAAAATGAAATTTTGAGATGTTGGAAAATTTATATTTTTACTGTCAAAATTAGAGAGTTTCTATCCCACAATCAATTTAAGTTTGCTTGAGAGTTCTATTCTCCACCACAATTAAGTCAGTCTAAATACTTCTTTCCAACCTAATATACTGCTTCAAAGCACTGCGTCTTTTGAACAAAACCATACTTTCATCAATACTTACTCTACGTGTTGTCCGTTAGCATTTCGGGAAATTTTGATTCAAGGTTGTTGCCATAGATCTTAGTTTATATATTTTATCTTTATTGCGTTGTGGAAGAACCCTATTGACGTTACAATGAAGAAATCTGTTTCGTGACATACATTTGGTTATTATTGGTAAACCTAGATCAGGACTTCCATTCCAATAGTTGGCAAACGATGATAGGCCATCAAAAAATTTACCCCTATAAAAGAAATCTAGGACTGACCAAAGAGGAACTCTTTGGTCAGTCCTAGATTTTTGTTATTTTGTGTTGCGTACAGGTTACTCTGGAAAACTATGTTGTCGATTACATCTCCCAGTATATGGAAATAAACATCAGTAGGACTAGAACAATCACTAAATTCATCTTCTACTGGACCACAAGATAAGTTTTATTCTGGCATGAATTCCTCCTTATGCTGTTTTTTCCATTTTCGTAAATCTTGTTTACTAGGTTGTTTTCCACTTTTGCCCTGGTTCTTATTAGTTCCCGTGCCCATTTCTGTTTCATTACCATTTGGTGTAGAATTGTTTGATTCTAATCTAAAAGAACGGCGATTGCCATCTTCGTTATTTGTTGTTGATGGTACAAACCTATTATTTTCGATCTGATAATCAGTTACTAAATTATGTTCATTACCATCGGTACTGTATGAAATTAAAATTCTATTAGGCCCTTGCACTCAACGTAAATCGAAAATAAAAAGGTAACACTACATATTTATTACATACATATTATGTATGTAATGGAATTAAATATTGTTACTGCCACACTTCCCTCTATAAAACAGAGTGGACTCACCCAAACTACTTTTTATTTTTTATGTATAATCAGCTAATACATACTTATTTTTATAGTTAGGTACAATTATCTAAACTGTAATTAAAGAGTATGAACCTAAACTTGTAAATGCATGCTTAATATTATTTTTTTAATTTTAAGGGATATAAATGTATACGTACAAAACACTAAAATTAATAAACAAAATTAAAATGTAGAGCATCTATACGTTTTTCATAAATTTAATTTTCCAACTCTAAGCAAATAAGATAAAGTATAATTCGGTATTGCATGTAAAATGCATAATCGCACGCATTTTACTTATTCTGTGATTTTTTTTATGCAATACAGTGGTTTTAAATATTTCCTGTGTGTTACAGAGGGAAAGTGGCGGGTATTTTTCGCTGACAACTGTTAAATTTTTCATAAAATATAAGTGCAATTCTCAGTGCGTAGATCGTGCAGTTCTTGTTAATGCCAAATGGAGACTATATCAAGATTTTAGAAAATTGAAAAGGTACACTTATAGAAACGGGGGCAGAAAGTGTTTTATGCAAATTCAGGAGATTGTGACATGTACTGGATATTTTTTGAAAGTAGCTTTAGCCAATTTTACTTCTTATTGGGCAACATAAAACGTAAGCAACAAAAGTAAGTTTTTAATCAAAATTTATTAAAAGTCCATATTGTATTTGGTTTTTTATAAACACGTGGATAATATTGTAACTTAAGACTTCGGGCCAAGCCTTTGATTATCTTAGATCTGATTTGATGTTGAAGCAACAAGACATACAAATCTTGCAGAAGGTATGATGTATCAGCTAATCTATGCCAACACGTCGGGAGACTATGTTTGTAATGGTACTTCCTCGTTAAAAGTAAGTAAATTAAACTTAAAGTGTTAATCTTTCGCCACCAGGTTGGGTGACAAATTTGTAATGGAACGCCTGGTTAATTTACGCCCATCATGCAGTGTGCTCACAACACGGCGTTGCGATATCGCCATCGTTGTTTCAAAATGCTGCGACTTGTCGCTGTTTCACAGCACTACAAAAAAATGTAAAAACACCCAGCATCGGTTTAGGTATCTGACCTTGCTAAACATATTCCACAACGCAGTCTTTCCCTTTGAAGGTTATTAAATTATGATTTAAAACATGTAACGCGTGTATTCGATTTTTTAATTTGTAAGATTAAAGTAATGGAATCATTAAAAACGGTACTTTGGCATAAATGCACACATCGGCATAAAATTTATGAGTCACTCGAAACTGACACCAACTCTGTTTGTCATTGTTATGAATGGGGCATACACATGTTGTATTTGCATTTTGCACCCAAAGGGTGATTCAGTGAATGAAAATATCCCTATGTTTTGTCATTTTTTGCTAAATCGCCGTTACGTCGCGTTTTAAGTAAAAACTCCCTATACTTAGCTACAATTGAGCACACTGCCCTTATGTTAATACTAAATAGTATTCAATAAATGATAACATCGTGCTTAAACGATGGGTGCTAGTAGTGGCGAATTTACCAGTAGGCTGAAGTCTAGGACGGCAGATTTTAGGGGCGGCAAATTTGGGGCCAAAATTTTTACCTCCTACCTACATATACATATGTAGGTATAGAAGGTTATGCAATCGGCTTTTTTTTTCACTATCGCTAAATAGACTTTTTAGCTCATTTTACAACGTTTGGCCAAGTACTTGCGATTTTGTATTTAAGTCTCATTTCTGGAGCTGATTAGATTTTGAGAGAAATCCAGGGGCGGAGAAGAGAGGATTTATTGGGGGCAGTTTTTTGTTTTTATGAAATATTTCTATAACAGCTACATTTTCAAAGATATAAAAATACCTTGATATAGACCCTAAATATTAACTATATTCCATGCAATTTTTTCATACAACGCGTAATTTATCGGCAAAAGATTCCTAAAACATAATTTAGTTAAAATTTTTTCAATATCTGAACGATTAATCTTATGAGAAAAAGTGTGGACATATTTTTTAAAGAAAATTTAATTTTACATAATTTCTGTTTATAAAGTTTCTTAATATAACACAAGGTAAGTCTAAAAGTTAACTAAACATGAATAAAAATGGTTAAACTGTATTATTGATATTTTATATGAGCGGGTGGCTTGGGAATTTTTTTTAAGTTAACATCTATTTATGTCTATTAATCTATATCTGACATGAAGTTTTAAACGTCATTCTGACAGATTATTGTTTTTGTTTTTACAAGGTAGCCTGTTTTCGATATGAACGTATAAAAAAGAAGTTGCATAGTTATCGTAAAGAAATTATAATTATTTTTTAACGTATTCGTTTATTACAAAACATTATAATTAAATTTATTCTATTTCTTTTAATTCATACCAGATATTTTCTTATGCCAGAAATTACAGGTATTTATATACCTAAATTAAATGTTATTAGGTCCACACAAGCAATTCAAACATATATGTTTCACCACTTACACAAATTTTTCTACAATTTGCATAGTCGCGTTTGGTTGCGTCTTGGGAACGAGTCACATGACCCTTCGCTAAGTGTGTCTGGCCGAATGACGATAGTGCCCAAATCATAAAGTCTTTTATAACAAAATTGTAATTAATATGATTGTGAACTAGGATATCGAATTGTATAGGTCGGCAGGGGCGGCAAAATTTGAATAGCCTACTGACTGCAAATTTGTAAATCCGCCACTAGGTGCTAAATGTGTATTGTTAGAATCTTGAATTTTGTTGAAATATTTACTACATTGAAATGAGTAATCTATACTGCAATGTATTAAAATGATAAATTATAATAATTTTTTTTCCTAGGCTAGCTCTTCAGTATACCAACATCATGCAATTATAATCTACATTCAATATAAATTGTTAAACTTTAACAAATAACTATAATTCAATGGTCCTGAATTTATATGCAGTAAGCTCAAAACGTATCTCTGATATCGAGTATTGATACTGTTATGAGCTAATTTCTGATAGTATGTTAATTTAAATTGTGAATCGAGCTTTATTGGTAATGTTTTTAAGAATAAATGCATCAATAAAACCAACTGTAAATGAAGTTAGTATTGACTTTACTTCTAAATCATTTAATGTATTAATAGTAGAAGGTTGTGCAATCTACCTGATAATATAAATATTGTTAAAATTTTGTCTCAGTTGGTTTAATTGAATTAAACTCTGACCTTTAGTCATAAATATTGCTTTACATCCAAATTATGCACTGAACTAATAATATGCGCTCCCTTTACTTAGGGCTACTTAGAGCTAGTAGTGTAGTGGTGACACGACCTGCTTAGCATTCAGCAGGTATTGGGTTCGATTCTCGTTACCGTTACCTTGTATGAGGTTTTTCAGGGGGTTTTCTTCATACACGTATAGCGCCATGCTCTCTGCATATACACCATGTGCGGCTACTTAGGCGAATGCTGGTGTAGTAGTTTTCCCCTCAGAACCCTAACTCCGTTCCTTCCATCCTATCCTGACTACACCCATCCTTAACCCCACCATGCATATATACGTAATGTATGTATGTATACTGGGATTCCATGATTGTGGCTGAAGGAACTTGGAAAGCTCAAACAGCCCACCCTCCCCCTTGGGGAGGGAATGAAATACGTGACCTTTTCCTTTCCTTCTTACTTAGGAACAATGACTAATAAATTATGGCTTTGGTCACTTTAAAAATGAAATTTTTGAGATGTTGGAAAATTTATATTGAATTTACTGTCAAAATTAGAGAGTTTCTATCCCACAATCAATTTAAGTTTGCTTGAGAGTTCTATTCTCCACCACAATTAAGTCAGTCTAAATACTTCTTTCCAACCTAATATACTGCGTCTTTTGAACAAAACCATACTTTCATCAATACTTACTCTACGTGTTGTCCGTTAGCATTTCGGGAAATTTTGATTCAAGGTTGTTGCCATAGATCTTAGTTTATATATTTTATCTTTATTGCGTTGTGGAAGAACCCTATTGACGTTACAATGAAGAAATCTGTTTCGTGACATACATTTGGTTATTATTGGTAAACCTAGATCAGGACTTCCATTCCAATAGTTGGCAAACGATGATAGGCCATCAAAAAATTTACCCCTATAAAAGAAATCTAGGACTGACCAAAGAGGAACTCTTTGGTCAGTCCTAGATTTTTGTTATTTTGTGTTGCGTACAGGTTACTCTGGAAAACTATGTTGTCGATTACATCTCCCAGTATATGGAAATAAACATCAGTAGGACTAGAACAATCACTAAATTCATCTTCTACTGGACCACAAGATAAGTTTTATTCTGGCATGAATTCCTCCTTATGCTGTTTTTTCCATTTTCGTAAATCTTGTTTACTAGGTTGTTTTCCACTTTTGCCCTGGTTCTTATTAGTTCCCGTGCCCATTTCTGTTTCATTACTATTTGGTGTAGAATTGTTTGATTCTAATCTAAAAGAACGGCGATTGCCATCTTCGTTATTTGTTGTTGATGGTACAAACCTATTATTTTCGATCTGATAATCAGTTACTAAATTATGTTCATTACCATCGGTACTTGACGTCTAAAGACAAGGTTCGAATAAATTTGGAGAAAGTACCTCCTTTTCAAAAAAGTTTTCCACATTCTAAAGGTAAATCCTCAAATGAAATTTCATCTGCAATCTTTCGCAACACTGCATCAGCGACCGGCCTTGATTGTTTTATCATCGGACATTGCGTATTTATTCCTGGCGGTATTTTTCGGACCTCTGAAACAAAGAGGGTTATCTAAGTCAAACTTTCTATTATGTTCATAAATCTTTCGAAAAACAGCTAAACTAATCATTATCCACAACTAGTAACTTACAAAATGTTGAATTTACTCGAATTTAGTTCGCAATTCGTTTATCCAACGAGCACGCTGTAACACAATAAACCACCTGTTGATAAACTGGCAGAAAATATACCCAATATTCACTTTCCCGCCATACGCAATCGTTCTAATTCGTTGAGAGATCGGTAACCTACAACACCGTTACGTATTTATCGACGCAGCATTTTCAGTTAGTTTATACGATCATCAAATAACCAAATAACTAAAAGTACCGTCAGGCACTAAAGGGTTAAAACTTGAGCACCCTGTAGTTCAAAAGTTAAGATCTTTAGGACATGTGTTCATCAAAATGGGCCCAAGAATAACCTCTACACCGTATTTATGTGTTTTATTAGATATGTATTGACGAAAATGTAATATGTGAAAGGTACCATCGAACCATCAATTACCAGTCTCCATCCAGGATTTAAAACGTTTTGAAAATTATTTAACAGTATTTGTTCAATCTTGTACAACTTGTTAGTGGTGTCAGCGGTTTTATTTGTAAAATGGAGAACTCCGGGGGCAGGTGTTAATGTGTGACGTATACGTACCAAAAGGCTGACGAACATCCTTCTTTCCAAACAATACAGTAATTATCTACAAGTAAATTATTCAGTCAGCTTTGAAAAAGCAAAATTGGAGTGATATCAAATTTACGATTTCTTAAAAAATCGCCGTGCTCGCAAATTTATAATGATTGCTTGCTTCTACGGCTTTGTTAATTTTTGGCGGAGTTAACGAAATTTTGGATGTTGACGGTATACAACGAAGGAACGAACTTTATGAAACGTCAAGTAAATGTTTGTTTCAACGACATTTGATTTTTTGTGAGCATTTGACAAGTCATGACAACCACGATTGTGACATGAAATAATAAATCGAGTAGCAACCAATGAGAATGGTTCATTGCATTTATAATAAGCTTATTATACACGCAAATTCGTGTATAATGAAATTGAGTGTTATTAGTATTCTCAATAGTATTAGTATTAACTATTAGTTCAGGGTAGTCGTGAACAAAAACTTTATTACACGCAACGTATTCGTACAACTGCAAGTGTAGAAGACTCAAATATGTATGGACCTTTTTTTCAAAAAATAATTACGTTTGTTACGATCTTAATGTACAAAGATTGTTACAAATACACACTATGGCTATATTTTAGTTTTTTTTTATCTGATACTGATACTAATTCGTAGCTATGGGGTGATTAATCATAATGTCCCATATTTATATTTTTCTTATTTATATGGATAGAAAAAAAGTAAATGAGACAGTTTTAGTACATTTTGCGTAGAATTCAGCGGCAAAGTTGCCTTAACGGATATTTTTCAAAATACGCGATTAAGTAATATTTTTTTTATTGAATCATCCTATATATTTTACCTTTTGTCATAAACATAAAAAACAAAACACCACAAAGATTGATTTTGTCACAAAATTAGGTTATCGTTTCATGTATTGTCTTCAATAGTTATTTGTGTAACAAGTGCAAAAAGAGTACTTATTGTACGAATTGCATAAATATTCTATAATACCTAAAATATGCAATTATGATTGATTGGATATTTGTCATTTTAAGATATGAAACTATTTTTACACTTGCACTTTTTCATTTACTTAAACTTAACGAAGCAGAGCGATGAGTACCGGGTGATTCATCATAATATTCCATGTTCATATTTTTTTATTTAAATCGCTAGAAAAAAAAAGGAAAGGGCAGAGTAGAGTAAATTTTGTCTAGAATTTAGCGGCATAGTTTAATACGCGATTAAGTAATATTTTTTTAAATCGCCCTGTATACAAGTGTTAAAAATTCCTTCTAGTTTTCAAGATATTGGCAGTTAAAAATAATCTAATTTTCTGCATCATCAATTTATTATTAACTGACCGCATCAAAATATAGGCCTGTTTAAAAAAAAAAAGATGCGAGTCGTTTGATGCTTTTGTCTCATTTGTCAATAAAAATAATAAAAATATAGTTTAGAATAATAATAACACAACTTTATATTTAAAAACTCCCCTAGGTACCCTATCTTGAAAAGTGTAATTTGAAGTTATTTGCAACAATGCTAGTTCAAGAACAAAACAATCGCTAAGTGATTTATCTTAACTTGACTGACAATAATTAAAATATTAGAATCTATTTACAAGTTTGATATTTAATTACTCGCAAACCTCAAATCTGATCAAAAGAATTGGCTACCTAGTGGTAGGTACGTTGTGCTATTTGAATTAGATAGGCTAGGTGAGGTAAGTGTTGGATCATGTGGGGCAGGTAAAAAAATGAAACTACTCAAATTAAAATTAACGAGCTTTGCGCAAATCCGGTTAAAGTGCGTACAAAATTATAACATTAAGAGAAAAATAAATAAAAAGCCATTACACATAAACACAAAAAAAAACAGCAGTCACACTCACAATTGTGTCATAAATAATCAGAATAAAAATCGTAATACCAAACATGTGGCCCTTTAAAACCAATCATTCCGGTCTTTAAGTAAATAAGCACATAAAACAATAAGGCAAATTGCGGTACATATAAAATACAACAACAGTAAAATTGCACAGGTGATAATGTAAAGACAAGGACAAAAGAAAATAGACAAGGAATTTACACGTACACAATTGTTTAGTGACTACTAAAGCATAAAATACATACGTAAAATTACAATAAATTACATATAAAGAGAAACTGAAAAAAATTCATTAAAACAAAGCCTAACAAGGGTAAGTTGTAAATAGATCATAACATCGTGACCGGTATATAAAGTTGAGTGAGTTAGAAAAATACAGCGCCCCTTTCTCAGGTTATACATTCATCTGTACAACAATAAAACAATAACAATAATATTAGAGGTGTTTAATGGTTATCTGGACACAGGAGTATGTACACACTCGGTAATTGCACATTACAATTAATAACCGAGCAGTATCCTGTACCCGTTCTCCAGGCCCACCTCTACACAAATATAAATATAAACAACAAACAACAGTGCTAATTCACACAAATACAAGAGTGAAGGAGCCCTGTACTGTATTTTACTTTAGCAGATTTCAGCTTAATGAGCCCACGTGCGAATGAGATACCTTTGAAAGACAATGTTCGATTTTTAATACGTTATATAGGCTTGTAGAATTATTTGCTGCCAGCCTTAATTTATATAAAAATACCTACTTACAGTTGAATATATTCCTTTAAGTGATCACAGACATAAATAGTTAACATACGCGATTTAACTTCAAAAAGGGTGACTGTTATTTATAGATTAATATTTGAAAAACACATTAAAACTAACACCCGAAAGAAAAGACAGATTAGCGTTGGCTAATTCAAAAGAAAATGTACACGCAAGAATTATTTTAAAGACAAACTGTTTACAATGAAGGTATTTAATTAACCCTATAGATCCGGCTCCATCAACACTGTACCTCGAACTACCTTTTCCCCCGATTTCAAACTCACTACATTTTTCCCGCAATCAAGCCCCATTTTTCAAAAGTAATAAAAACAAAAATTATTATGTTGGAACAGTTTCATATTAATTATTGAACGAGATCTTAATTTTAAAAATATACAATCGTCCGTAACAAGCGCTACATTTAGGTCTCAAGTTCCAACATACCAAACAAAGACGTCTTTGATTGCAGTGTGTACCGACGTAATTAATTACTAACTAGTGACATTTTTACATCAAGAATGTGCTTATATGAATTTTCAATGATTCGTTACGCCCCTTCAGTAAAGCAGCATTTAAGCGTACACCTTCTAGTCAAACCTCAAACACATGTTTTTCAACCCTTAGCCAAATATTATTTACAAAAATAAAATCTCCCGAAAACCATACTCAAATAACGACTTAATATTTAATAAAATATGTTAAACCCCATTAATTAACTTTCCTATCGCGGTAACAATTTCGATTTAAAAATGTTTGTTGCAATAGTAACATATTCGCGGTTCGCTACCTACAGTGTTGTTTATGCAGCATTACAATTTGTTAGAAAAGCAAGAATTTTACAACTTTATGTTGAGAACATTTACTACGCATACGCGAGAGAAAGAGCATACCAAGTGATCAACCTATACTCCGGAGTTCGGCAACTCCGTTACCTTAAGAGTTACGAAAAAAAAGTTATTCATAAAGTCAGCTGCACATTTTGAAATTATTTAATAATATACAGGGTATTTCATAAAGTCACAGCATATCAAATTTGTTGTTTTATGGAACAACCTGTATATTAGGTCAAATTTCAATTAGGCTCATTTTTCCTATCCGAATGATAAAGGTTTTGGCTAGGTTCTGCAGGGTACTTTTAAAGATATGGTCATTTTTATGTGAAAATCGTAATGAAATCGTCACCCTACATTATTTAAAATAAACAATTGAGGGCTAATCTCTCATGGGCAAAATAATTTCGTGATAGTCTGGTTTTGTAAAAACTTATCACTTTTGTGATAACTTTTATTTTTTGTACAGGGTGATCCAAAACTCACACCCATGATCATCTCAGTTATTTTAAATGAAACACCCTCTATTTTATATCATCTCGGAAAAGTACTTAAGAAAATCTTTTACTGTTCTTAAGCATTCCCTATACCTACATGTTACAGTTATTAATTTATATTATTTGACAGAGGGTAGTATTGTTTGTCTATCAAGCTTGTAAAATTAATATTTTAGTTTTATTCGCGTAATTTCCTTGTTATTTACGTACAAATTTTGAGTTCACCATTCTAATGAGGAATTAGTCGTTATGATCTGGATACTAGGTAAATCTCATAACAGTTGCTTGCTAGTAGTAGAGGTTTCCTGAGCGCTGATTACCTGAAAAAGGAATTTCGAAAAAGTGATGGATCGATTTAATCGTACATGTACTATAGTATATGAAAATAAAGAAAAAACGAAAACCATTGTTACCGAGGAAAATGAACTGAATGTATTGTTGGCAGTTACAGATGATCCCAATAAAAGTATAAGAGAAATTTCCAGGGAACAAGAAATAATTTATGGAAGTGAACAAGAAATACTATCTAAAAACAAGATGCACCCATACCATATTCAATTTCACCAGGGATTATTGGATGATGATTTTCGACCAAGAATAAATTTTTGTAATTGGGCTCAAAGAAAAATTTACAATCAAAGAGATTTGTTTGATTATGTACTTTTCGGGGCTGAGGCGACATTCCATAAAAAGGGATGTTTAAATAGAGATAATTTTCATTACTATTCAAGAGAAAATCCTCATGTAATAGTTACTACTTCACAAACAAGATGGTCTTTAAATGTTTGGCGATTTCGTGATTGGACCATATTTTTTTCGAGGAAACGGTAAACGGTGAAGTTTATTTAGATTTTCTGGAAAATCAGTTACCTGTGCTTCTTGAAAACGTTCCCCTGCGTATACGTCAGTGCATGTGGTATTTACATGATGGGGCTCCCATACATAATAACGCACTGAATCAGGGTCAACTACACAACTATTGCCTTTTTTACCGATTCATTCCACCAAACACATTTTTCTGTCTACCTACAGTCGCTATTTCCCATGTCCGCACGGCACAATTGACAATACCGTTTTTAAAGCTTATCCATGCACGTTTAACGTCGGCGTCTTTTATTTGTTCGTTCCACATTGTTTTATTCACTTTCAACTACTCACAGCATCTGCGTATTTCATTCATGCACCATTATCTACTAGTTTGTTTACTCTAATTTTGGGCGTTCGCACTACGTTTGCTTTCCTTCTCCAGACCAACTTTTGCTCTAAACACGTTCGATACAACCAAAAAGTGGTCCGATGTACACTCCGATCCGCGCATTACTTGTGTGTCTTTCATCAGGCTTCTAAGTCGTTCATCATACACTTTCAAGTCGATCATACTTTTAGATTTACCTCTTTGCCAAGTATACATATGCACATTTTTATGTTTAAACCACGTATTAGACACAAACACCAGGAGTTCATCATTATTGAAACTTTGACCTCCGAACTTTTCTAAAACGCGTTCAGTACGTTCTCTTTGTACACCCACCCGTCCGTTCATATCTCCCAATATTTTCACTTTTTCGTTTGGCTTACATACGTTCAACACGTTCTCTACATCATTCCAGAAGTTCTCACAGTCTTGGTCTCTTTCTCCATTTACCGGTGCATAGCATGCAATAAGAAAAATTCTTCGAAACTTCACTTTCATTCTAACCCAGATTAGCTGTGCAGATACCTATTCGTACTGTTTAACACATATTTTCGCTCTTTCATTTACGATCACCCCAACTCCTTTTGCGCCATGTACTTCAGTCTCAACTCCTGACCATAATGCTAGGCTGCCGCCCTCCTTCTGCACAGCATCCTTTCCTTTGCGCTTTGTCTCCGATACACAGAGTATCAAGCGGCCTTTCGTACAGTACATTCGCAATTTCAAATTCTTTACTATGCATGCCTCTTAACATTCCACGTACCGACTCGTCATTCATTCCTTGCACAGTCGCCAGCAACGGGTCTGTTTCGACTTTGACCGGATCAATGGTAAATAATAAAGGGTTCTTTTTCAATTTTCATGTAAATTTATAGGTCATCTGCAAACAAAACGTGATGACAATCAACCTTTGTGCATAAATCGTTGATATATAATAAAAATAACAAAGGACCTAAATTGTATCTTTGAGGAACCCCTGAACTCGTAATAAATAGTTTTGAAATAAATCCCCCATACTGAACGTCTACTGTTATATAAGAATATATCAGTTCGCATTAAGTTTATAGACAACTAGTCGTACTCGTCGCACGTTGCTGCGATCTTCTCAGAATATGGGGGGCGATATTTAAATTTTGTGATACACGTGTCTCATAATTTTAATTGAAGAGTATGTTTCACAAAAAAATTCACCCCCATTTCACCTTCTTACGGTGGAATTTTTTAGAGAATACCTACCTACACTTCACAAAGAACACCCTCCAAATTTCATGTCTCCAGGTTAAGGCTGTGCGTGGATTTTTCAGTCAGTCAATCAGTCACTGAGGACAATGAATTTTATATATTATACAGAGTTATCGAAAGTTGTTGGGTCATATAACGACTTTTTTTGTTAAGCAGTACTGATTGTCGTAAATAGTGATTGCCTCAGTATCAACTGGAGTTGGTAAAATGACCGTGTTATCGGGAATTATGATTATGGTCCATCTTTACCGCAAGGTATGCGAAATACAAGCAGCAAGACTCTCTAGTATCGCTGTTTTACAAAAAAATGTTCATTGTACCCAGAACGGTTATATCAGTTTCACAATTTAAACTGTACGAGTGAAAAATCGTTTTCGAAATTAAACTTAATTGTTCTCCCACCTTTAGGACAAGAAATCTTTCGCCCTGTAAAATAACATTTTTATGAAAATTGTTGTTTGCAGACGTGATGGACAACTACGCCCAACTAAAAACAACGTTTTCTAAACAATTTTATTACAAATTTCGGCGTAACAAAGAAATAGGTATAGTTACGGTTTTTAAAAATAATGATTTATTTTTTCGTTTATTGTTATACTTAATTTCTAGTGCTACTTTTATTTTTTGTGTTACCCTTTTCTACTTAAATTATTTGGTTTTAATTAAAATTTGCAAATTCTGGGAATGAGTGTTTTAGCTCGATGGAGCTGTTAATATGACCTTGATTATGATCGTAACTGTAGGCGTGGTGTCCCCTCTTAAGTTTTAAAGTTGGTATTTACTTCATTTCGTGTAGTGTCCACTAGGGATAGAAATAATCATTCTTTGCTTTAAGAATATGTAGAATTATCATATTAATTAAGTGATTATAATTCCGATAATTTCGAATATGAAAATGTGAGTACAAATTTTAAATTTCGTTTAAAATTGTAAATTTGCACCAACTAAGTACTTCCAATAACTAAAAAAAAAAATTTTATAAGTAGGATTTATTTAATACTCTCACCATAAAATCAAATCGGTTAGCTCTTATACGTTTTAATGCATTAATCGTTTTCGATCGTTTATTATGGTTAAATTTTATTTTTGTTTCTTTCATATATTTTTATTACTAATTCGTAGTTATACAATGATGACCTAAGCAAGCTAGTTTTTCTTACACGATCATTCAAAATGTAGTTTGAATTAGTAACGTATTATATAACCAGAGCCTTTAACCTAAAATATGTGTTTACAAATTTGTTACTAAATATTTTGGAAAAAAATAATGAAAATGATACATATTCATTTAATGCTAAAATAATACACATATCCACAATTTTTTTTCTACTTTTCATTACTGAAAACTTATCAACAAGAATCTTTTGATTTTCGGCCACTCGAACTGTCCTTTTTTGTGCTAACATAGTAATGGCTTGTATTAAAATTACTGCTCGTATTAAAAGTTAAAAGCAGATTTGTGCGTGATTTGTGATTTCGATGGTTTTGCGAAGTATGTCAAGAACAGCTTGAGATAGGAAGTTGCGGTTTTCGTGTTCCTGTGCTGCTTTTTTTATGAAACGAAAGATGGACTAAACAAAATTTACATGGCACGCTTCTTTTCTGATATACAGGGCGATTTTAAATATTTGTCATTTTGGGACCCCCCTCGCATCTCTGTTAGCAAGTAACAGACATAAAGTGAGAACTGATACTGATAGATATTTTTACGCAAAATCAAGTGACGTACCTAACTTTTCTATAAGTATTGCCGTTTTTTTCAAAATAACCCAAACTTTTTAAATGAGATACCCTATATATTTTTTCACCAGTAGGTTGCATCGGCCCTCAGCTTTCCAAAAATACTGTATAGTTCTTTTCAACAGTGCACTCAAAATTTACGTTACCACAAACTTAAATTTCTTAATAGTTGTCCGGGGCGGAATCTGAATTAAGAAAATAATTCGGCTATCAGATTTTAGAAGTTTGTTTGTTATTCGGATTGCATATTTGTTTTGATTTGCCTAATATGTTTAACTCAATTGTTGGAAATTCATTCGTTGTGAATTATATCAGTAAATATAACATTTGGAAACGCAGAAAAATATGACATGCTTGTTTGTTACATAAATTGTACAGACGAAGCATTAGAAATGTATTTTCACAGATCTATCCATGTTGTTACTGACAATTTACAAAAAAAAACATATCTCATAGACATCCAAAGAGTCGACAGCCAGAAAAACGAATATTTTCAAGAATAAAATCAGTTTTAACTGCACGCGGCTCTTTCCATACTTCATACACCTCGTTCCAAACAAATCCAAATACTTCTTCCAGAGAGATTGCCTGAGGTATTGGAGTGCTAAAAACAAATTTCTTAGAAAACACAGATATAACCCATATAAATTTCGTATGGTCCAAAACTTCGATCCGGGCGATGCAGAACGGCGTAGACAATTTTGTAATTGATATTTACAAAATGTAAACAGAGAAGTTCGTTTTGAAAGATTTGTTGTGACAAGCAGCGCTGGTATTTTTAATAGCCAAAATAATGGATTTTGATTTGAGAATAATCCACATGCATTGTTTCCGCGAGAACGAGCATGAAGGCTTAGCTTTAATGTATCTTGTTTCAGATTGGGTAATAAAATGGTATATCAAGCTTTTGACGGAAACCTTACTGTCAATATTTACAAATTTTGAAAAATAGTGTACCCGATATAGATGGTAACGTGACATTAGCACATTAAAATCAATTATATTTACAACCAGACGATGCTCCTATCCATAACGCCGAAATTGTTAGAAACCATCTAGATAACAACTTTTCAGGCCGCTGGATAGGTACAAATGCATCTGTAAGATGGCCATCCAGATCACCAGATTTGCCAGTTTTAGATTTATTCTTACGACTAAAGTTTATAGAACATAATATCAAACTGTTGTGGACAACGCCGTTGACAAGGCTTTTATGGAACTACAGTTCAAGCCTGTTATTATTTTAAATGCAATAAGGCGGATCAAAACAGTATGTGAAGCTTCTTTAAGGCACAATGGCGATCAATTTGAACTTTTTATTAGCTAGCTATGTTTTATTAGTTGGTTATTCTATAAAATTTTGAAACAAGGATTTTTTATTATTTCCGCCCTGGCCAACTATTAAAACATTTATATTTGTAACAACGTACATTTTTAGCTTAATGTTGAAAAGAACTAGATATAATTTTATATATTTTTGAAAAGGTGAGGACATATGGAATGAAATGGTGAAAAGGTATACAGGGTGCCCCAAGGTAAGTTGGGGTTATTTTGAAGAAGAGGCAATAATTATAGAGAAGTTACGTACGCTACTTTATTCTACCTAAAAAACCGCTGCCAAATTATCTGCCATAATGCTTTCTCATATATGTAAATAAATAACTTCAAAGGCCACAATACCTGAATTTGAGTCATATCGGTTTTTAAACACGATAATTCCCCATTTTTGATCCGCCATTTTGAATTTTTTAATTTTCACAAATGATTTATTCTTAGCGATCTTAAAAACCCTTCAATACCCTACTTCCAAGAAAATTTTGCTCCCTAAAAGCGGTGTGCTATTGGCAGTTCTCAACATTTTTTTATTTCGATAATGTTTTACAAATTAACAAAGTTGCAAAATTGATCATTAGCCCACAATACCTGAATTTTAGTCGTATCAGATTTTAAACACGATAATCCCACGTTTTTGATCTGCCATTTTGAATTTTTTAATGTTGACAAATGATTTATACTTAGCGATCTTAAAAACCACCTCTAATACCCGACTTTAAAAAATCGGTTGATAAATTAAGTAAACACGATAAACCCCCATTTTTGATCTGCCATTTTGAATTTTTTTATTTTTACAAATAATTTATACTTAGCGATCTTCAAAAGTCCCAATACCCGAGTTTCAAAGAAATCGGTTTGATAAATTAAAAAATGCACAATTTTGTACCCTAAAAACGGCGCGCCACTGGTTATTATATATTTTTTATTTTGAAGTTATATAAAAAAGTATTAGATTGTTTTTTTAATTATGTACCTTTTTAAAATTGGAAGCAATGAATTTTTGTAATTTTCTAATCCCCTACAAATGTCCCGCCACTGGTTGGATTTTGCTTATTTATGATTTTAATCTAGATTTTAAGGCAAAGAATAATTTACCTAATTTCATATGGATAGCTTTAATGTTTCAAAAGATATCCCGCACGCACACAGACAGATACGAAATTTGTTTTTCTAAAAACTTGTTTTTTATCGATAGCTTTAATGTTTCAAAAGATATTGCGCATACTCACACAATCAGACACGAGATTTTATTTTCTAAAACTGTGTTTTTCGTATTGTTTAGGCCACAAAACGTCGAGAAATGTAAACAAAAATAGTGTGTGAAAATTTAAACCGGTTCTCTTTATGCTTTATTTCTATGTTGCTAACATTGATACGAGGGGGATCCCAAAATGGCAAATTTTCAAAATGTATATCAGAAACTAAGCAAGCATTCCATGAAAATTCTGTAAAGTCCATCATTCGTTTCACAAAAAACTATCACAGTAACGCGAAAACCACATCTTATCTCAAGCCATTTTTGTGATACCCAGCAGATGCAGAGCCATCGAAATCGGGACACACGGTGCAGAGTTAACATTTTTACTTGTTAAAATATTTTATATTGATTAAAAAAAAAATTTTTTTTAATTCTTGTTAAAAATTTCCTTGCTTTCTAGGTTATATATAGTTCATGATCTTTATTTGTTAAAATGTATATATGACATTGAAACCAGGGGTACGTCTAATAAAAGCGAGACTAACTCTCACGCTATAAATTTGATTCGCGCAGCGTCTGCCCATACTAATTTTTATATTTGTTATGGGTATTTATACGCAATTTTAACAACAAAAGCAGAATTAGTACCCATTTTAAAAATTCGGCGCATACTGACTTTTATTCGTTATGGTATTTATATGAATTTTTTTCATATTTTCTTTATGATTATTGTTAGGAACACATCAACTTACAGTTCTCCGCGTTAAATTTTATGATTGCACGGCAAATTAACGTCCATATTTAAAATTGGATTTTGGCAGCTTTTGCGAATGCCCAGACCAACTGTTTTATCTGTTCAACTGTTTATATGAAATTTTAACCACAGGAACTTCTACTAGAAGAAAAACTAGCTCCTATCTTCAAAATTGTGTTTTTAAAGCGTATTCCTATGTATTCCTGGCAAAAGTAAAACTAGCGCCTATATTAAAAATCGGGTTTGCGCAGCGTTTGCGCATGGGCACCCCAATTTTTATTTGTTAATGTGATTGTATAAAATTTTTATCTTATGTATTCCTAGCAAAAGTAAAAGCGGAATTTCCATAGGGTTGGCGCATGCGCAGACCAACCTTTTTTTCGGTGGTGAAGCCAGATGAAAACTACCATATAATTTTGAATCTGGTCGGTCGTCCGCCACGTCCAACCGTCGCTGCCATGACTCAAAAACGTCTTAACTTTTTCAAGATCTGATTTTTCGATACACATGATGATGTGTCGAAGTGTATAATTTTTGAGACTTAGCAGACGTCACGCTTTTTACAAAACTCAGTACGCACGCGGCAGCGGGGAACCGAAAAATACTGTTTACGATTACGATACAGGCGAGGCAAATCTCTGAGACAACTCTCGGTCAAATTTTGCAGGTGGATAAGGGTTACGAGAAAGCGATGTCGTTATTGGGTGTCGAACGAACGTGCAGTCCGGATTGCAACGTCGCGCACGAAAACATACATAAAGATAAAATTTACATCGATTGGAGCTTGAACCTTGATGGCGCAGTTGGTTAGCGCGGTATTCTAGCAAAGTACAGATCGTAGGTGCAAATCGTACTCGAGGTAAACTTTTTATTTATGTATTTAATAAAATTAATAATAATTTTTAATTACATATTTACCTTTGAACTTATTCGTTCATAACAAAACTTATAATTTAATATTAGTCAAGTTGCTTTGGTATGTGTGAATCCTTGCGATATTGCAGGCTCACATTCCATTAATATAAGTAATTTGTTTGTAATCTCATTATATTTAGAATTTAAATCAGTTCTACATACATAAAGACAAAATTTACATCGATTGGGGCTTGAACCTTGATGGCGCAGTTGGTTAGCGCGGTACTCTACCAAAGTACAGGTCGTAGGTTCATATCCTACTCGAGGTAAACTTTTTATGTATGTATTTAATAAAATTAATAATAATTTTTAATTACATATTTACCTTTGAACTTATTCGTTAATAACAAAAACTTATAATAATATAATATTGTCTGTTCCTTGTATTTTTCTTTGTTCGTTTATTTAAGTAAATAATTGTGTAGTTTTCACATCTTTACACCATAGTAAATTATGTAGCATGGCTTATTTAACGGAAGCCCTTCGCATTGAGATATTAATGATGATCGGATATGGTGACCAAAGTCGCACTCAAGCGGAGGTAGCTGAATTATTTCAAGCAAATCATCCCGATTTACCGCGGCTTTCTCAAGGCACAATTAGCAAAATAGAAAGGCGCTATAGAGAATTGGGTCTGTTCAGGAATCTGCCAAGACAAAGAAGAGAGGCAGTTGAAAATATAAAGCTAAACGTTTTATTGGCTATTCAAGAAAACCCCATCATTTCGGCACGGCATAGAACTGTTTTAAAGGTTTTAAAAACTGCAAAGATGCACCCTTACAAGATGCAAATGCTACAAGAATTGACTGATGAAGATCCAGACCGACGAATTGAGTTTTGTGGACGAATGATGGACTTCATTCACCATGGTCACATACAGTTGGAATGAATTCTCTTTTCGGATGAATGTATCACAATTGTCGTTATTGGTCTGACCACAACCCCCATTGGATGCGGGAAACTCACACGCAACATCCACAAAAATTAAACGTATGTGCTGGGATTATTGGAGATCGGGTGGTAGGGCCATTTTTTCTGAATGGTAGTCTTGGTGGGCAGTAATATCTTTCTATGCTCACATATGACCTGCTTCCAAATTTAAGGGGTCTATTTCCAAATAACAATCCAAATGACTTGGATGAGAGAATTTGGTTTCAGCAAGACGGCGCTCCACCGCACTATGCATTGCCAGTACGGAATTATTTAACTCAAATTTTTCCAAATAGATGGATTGGTCGAAGAGGTGCACTTAAATGGCCACCACGATCCCCGGATCTTAAACTCCTTGACTTTTTTATGGGGTATTTGAAGATTGTTTTGCAGAGAAGTCGTTAAATCGTAGTTTAAGAAAGTTATCAAATCCTTTGATAAGAGAGTGTGTTTATTTGTGTATTATTTTTGATTTTGATTTTATTGTTCAACAAAATAATGTTCAAAATTTTGAGAAAATAAATACTGTGATTACTCGAAGTCGAAACACTCTCTCAGTTTTTCTCTTATCACAGTCACACCGATTGTTTTATTGTGTGACCCACTATAATCACTACTTGCTGCATTTGATTGATTTACTATTGATTCAATTTGAATATCAATTTTAGGCATTACTATTATTAATTACTGTTGTTACGTAAATACCTTTTTAAAGCATTACTTTGCTTCGCAGTTTTTTCTTGTTTCGTTCTTTTGTCGTGGAGATAAGTGTGATTCGGAATTCATTTTTCTGCAATAATTTGATTCGTAGGATTGTGGTATGTACGGATTTCACATTACATTGAATATTGCTATGAAATAAATACGAATAAATACTTAGGGATCATTTTATGACAATGATATGGTCTATAATAATTCCTTAATAATATTTTTTTTAAGTCCAGGTTTTGCAAATTTTTAAGCTGATCATTAAAATTTCAATTTTCATATTTCGTTGTCTTTTGTCGTGGAGAATATGCGTGATTAGTAACTCATTTTTCTAAAATAATTTGATTCATAGGGTTGTGGTATGCACGGATTTTGTTAATTACATCATTATTTCAATAAAATAAATACGAAAGGAACAATTTAGAGATAATTTTATGGCAATCTTGCCTAACAAGGACGGTAAAATTACTTAATTCACTAAATATTTCTACGCGGCAGTGTTGTTGAAGTTGGAACACAAAATTGCAGAGAAATGATAACTATAAATAAGCGGAAAATATGGTTTCTAATAATTGTTTGAAAATATTTTTTTATGCTTTAGAATTTCAATGTTCACATTTCGTTGTCTTTTGTCGTGAATATAAGTACTATTAATAACTTATTTTTCTTAAATAATTTGTACTCATAGGGTTGTGGTATGCACGGATTTTTTAATTACATCATTTCAAAAAAATAAATACGATGGAACAACTTATGACAATCTTACCTAACAAGGGTGGTAAAATTGCTTAATTCACTTAATTATATAAATCCTAACTGAATATTTTCTACGCGTCAGTGTGATCTGGTACCTGTACCTAATAAAGTACCATTTGTTGAAGTTGGAACACAAAATATGTGGAGAATAATAAATAAAAAAAATAAGCAGAAGATATGATTTATAATAATTCTTTGATAATATATTTTCCAAGTGCAGGTAAATACTTGTTTTGCAAATCTTTAAGCTGATTATTAAAATTTCAATTTTCGAAGAAATTTAGTAAGAAGTTCTAAGTAAAAAACTTACTAACAAATTTTTGGTTAGTTTACTGTAGAAATTTGAATTTGAATAGAAACAAAAAGCATGTTAGTCACGCAATTCTTTGCAAAACGAGGTAAGTTTATAAGCATTTCTTTCCTTTATGGGTAGAAAACTACAATGGCCGGTATACTTTATGATGTGCTGTCAAACGCGCTAAGTAAACATCTTGTCCAAACGTAAGTAGATCGAATTAATCCCTTTAACATCCCTGTAATCTCAATTATTTAATAATAGCATTGAAAATAATAAATCAGCTTTTCTTGAAAAGTAATAAATTAGTTCCGATATGGTAAACATCCGCTATAGATTTTAAATCTATTGATCGCAGGTCCGTCTCCACAATATTTGCAGGATGTAGGGCCATGAGAAGTAAAGCAGGAGTTTGTTCTTCTCCGAATTTAGCTTGCAACGATCCCAACAGCGAATCTAGATAAGGAACATATAATGACCGTCTGAAATATTCAACCATTGACGTCGACGGATGATTTGCTCTGTGTTGTTGCCGGGTTACTAATCTTGGTAGGCGAAGTTCAATATCTAATTTTTGAGCAATCTCGTGTGATTCTTCAAAGAGTTCTCCAGCTCACTCTTCCGCAAATGCTCTATCCTTTCCGATTACGGGTACTGTATTTTTAATGTAATCAGCACACTTCATTATATCAATGTGTTTAGACTGCAATATGTTTGCGATAGATTCCAAACGAGAGCTGTATTTATTCATTATACACAGTGACCAAATAAATGAAGTTTGTGTTGTTGCAGACAACAATTGAAAGGCGACTTTTTTTGTATTTGAATTTCTTTCTTTAGTCAGCGTCTCTAATCCTTCCACCATTTCAATAAAGTTCCTATGGAACACAGATATGCTCTTGTATTTCTGACTCCAACGAGTTTCGCATAACATTGGAATATTTGGTGCATATTTGCATCTTAGCACCGACTCTCGGAAAAAGTTGATAACATCTTTAATCGTTGAGACGCAATTACGTATTTCAGTAAGCTTGTTCAAATCATTGACTACAAGATTCAATTTGTGTGCTGCACAATGAAAATATATATACCTTTTTTGTAGATATCTCTCAAAATTTTTTGAACGCCCCCATCTTTACCAGCCATTGTGGAGCATCCGTCGTATCCTTGTCCCACACATTTATCTGGGTGTAAATTCAGGTTCTGGATAAAAGTGTGGATTGATTTGGCGATTGTTGGTGCATCCATGCTTTCTAGAACCACAAAACCAAGAAAATCTTCTCTCAGTACTCCATGCACATTGTCAAAATATCTGACACCTACAGAGAGTTGTTCCTTGCCAGAAATATCTGCAGTTTCATCTGTCAAAATACTATATGAACAAGCTTTGTTTATTTCTCCTGCTAAAATTTCTTTTAGCGAAGTACCACATGTTCAATATTTCATTTTGTATCCTTGGCGAGGTGTATTGGGCGTTCTTCTTCCTTTTCTCTATATGTAGGCGCAATTGTTCATTTCCGGAGTCAATTTTTAATGTAAGCAAGTCATGCAAAATACCTAAAAATAAAGACAAAATGTCTCATTCGTATGAGGTTCTGCATAATAAATAAGTTTACCTTCATCGTTCAATTTTCCTCTTAACGGGAGATCGTGAGTTCCGCAAAATATAATTGTGGAAACAATTGATTTCAAAATTTTTCGGTTTTCCGCTATAACGGCCTGGTGCCCCTTTTGCAATAGAATATCTACAGACTGTTCTGCATTCTGGAACGATTTCGCCGCTTTGCTGGATTCCTTGTGCCACGTTGAACCTAAGTGTAATTTGAAGTATTCGTGTGCATCCTTGTATCTAGTAAAGGGTCTTATCATAAACGACCCTACCACTCCACGTGTCACTTTTGGAGGGAATAGTACACAAAAAAGACAAAAGGCACCCTTTAGACGTTTTGAATAAACTAGTCACGGACTGTACATTTCTAACCAACTATACTTGAATTTGCGTTTCAACTGTGTGGCATCCCCAGCAAAGTCATAACTTTTGGGTGGCGTCCAACACGAAGTTAAAATTCTAGTCCGCTCAGCCCTAGTCATTAGGTCCAATCCACATACCAATATCATTGTCAGGATAATCCTCGCCTTGATTCCCGCTTTGCACTATCGAACCTGATGTGGAGGCTTCGGCATTAATATTTGCATCTACGTTTTGGGACATAAGTGTCTCTACTTTTTTCTGCTTATGAGCATTGGCTTCCTTATCTTTATCGCTAGGGCTTCCCCTGTCACGTACTTTCGGTTTACTTTCTGAAAAGTTATGATGTCTAAGAAATGCTGTTTAAACCATAACCAATAATTAAGACCACTCACCAAAAAATGTACGTATATCCATTGCACAGTAAGCACAGTAATTAGTCACGATTTCACGATATAAATTTGATACAACGATTCTATTTAAAATTTCACCTACTGGCTACTGTACTATACACACGAACAACAACGCTGTGAATAAGCGAATAATGAAAATTGTATTGCAAGATTTTACAAGTTGACAATAATTTGAAACGTTCCGTTTATGGAACAAAATTTTTATTGCCACAATTTCCGTCCTACCTTTGACCTTTCGTGCGGTGTCGGTATTGTTTGTACTCGGATTCGTACCAACCATAAACAAAAACAGATGCGCCGTATTTATTGTATTGTATAAAGCTTAAAGCTTCTGAGAATTCAGATTTGCCGTTTTCGTTTTATGAAGCTATTTAAAATATATTAGATGCCGAATTCGACAATTCTATAACTATATTCATAGTCTTAGCTAAACATACGTAACATTTGTATTTTGCACCACTTCCACTTGGATTGTGCTTCTTTACAAAATGAGTCCTTAAATTTTGTTTTATTTTTGTTGAATAATCACATTGATAACATTGGTATACATCAGCACTTGAATTGTGCTTTACTAGGTGACTCTTTAAGTAATGTTTCACTTTTGCTGAATAATCACATTGATCACATTTGTAATCAAGAATCAACACTGGAATTATGCAATAAACTATGTGAAACAAGAGCCGCTTTATATTTTGTTACATAATCGCATTGGTGACATTTGTGTTTAGCAGCACTTGAATTGTGCTTTACAATGTCTCCTGAAATTTTGTTTCGCTTTTGTTAAATATTCATATTGATCACATTTGTAAATACGTGAATTATGTAAATCACTATGTTTAGCTTAGTGTCTTACTTATTTAATTATTCTCTAAATATTATTACTGTAATGCATGTCTTTTTCCTTCCATTTGTGGGTTAATAAATTTTGTTATTTAAAAGTTAATTGGTTATTTACTATTTTTCTCACGGGAGAAAAAGGGCATTATTAAACCTTTCACAATTTCGACCGGGGGGGGCATCCCCCCCCCCCACCCTCCCACCCCTTGCACCACCTTGCGTACGCCCTTGAGTATACAGGGTGGCCCATTAGTGTGTGGAAGTGCAATAACTTACTTAGGATCAAAAATACAAACATATGTTTTAAATAAAAGTTATGTTTGGGCAGATACACATTTCTAAAATATTTTGAAATATACATATGAAGATTTAACAAAAATTGGTGCACTATAAATGCTGCCAAATAAACGTTATCAGTAATAAGCAACTAAATTTATTTGGTAGGTACGAAGGTAAAGGATGACTGAAATGTCTGAACATAGTAGAAGTTTCGTTTGGGGTTCGGGGTGTTTTTTGGATAAGCATTAATTCAGGAGATTTCAATTAGTAAAAACTTCATTTTTTTAAATGGAACGCACAGTATATTATTTTACCACCTAGTAAAACTATTTTATCCCTTCGAATTATGTCTGTATAATGTACTCTCTAAAATTGATTGTTTTTAGGAAAATTGCATTTTTAGTTTATGATTTAAAAATATCCATGTTTTTAACAAGCAAGCTCTGAATGTGACGTTTAGAATACTTCTACTTTCGATAATTTTTTGTGACAAAATCAAACCAGTAATTTTCTACCTTTAAAAAATGTAATAAAATAAATAGGGTATCTACAAAACTCAAAATAAATAAATTAAACAAAAATAATTAACAACAAATAAGAAAGAACTAAAAACGTTAGATAACTATTTTACTAAATGTTCAAAATGACTTTCATTTACTTCCATACAATAATGTATGCGATCTTCAAAAGCTGTACTAGCACGATATTACATATCGACATCAGAAATTCGGAAAACCTCTCTAATTCTATCCTTCATGTCTTCCTTAGTAGTCGCGGGTGTTTTGTATACTTGTTCTTTGACATAACCCCACCAAAAAAAAATCCATTTTTATAAGTTCTGGTGAACGGGGTGGCCATTTATGGGACCCTCCTCTACCTATCCATCGTCCGGGAAATTCATTATTTAAATGTATTGATCAGTTGGGTATGGTGAACTGGTGCCCCGTCATGTAGGTACCACATTCACCACCTAACATCAGCAGGTAATTGCTGAAGTAGTTGTGGTAATTCGTTTTGTAAGAAATTTAAATAAACTTGCCCATTAACAGTTCCGTCAAAGAAATATGGACCTATGACATGATTCCCAATTATTCCACCCCATACATTTAATGATCACCTTGTTTGATTGATAGTCCGTATACAATGCGGTTGATCTGTTGCATAATAATGGAAATTGTGTCTATTAACAAACCCATTTTTATGAAAAGTTGCTTCATCGGCAAATAATACAACATTGAAAAAACCTCTGTTTTGCTCAATTTGTTGTTGAGCCCACTCACAGAAAGTTAACCGCTTTTCATAATCATCATCCAATAGTACCTGCATTCGCTGTATATAGTAAGGATGCATTTTGTTCTTAGACAGAATTTTTTTGACGACAGTACGACTTATGTGGGTTTGTTTCCCGTGTCGAGATATGAGGATATTCCGTAACTTTTAACATTACGGTCATCTCGTTGTCCTCTGTTATTGAAGTCTTCAACCTTTCGCTTTTTTCGTAAGTTGCACTGCCAGTTCTGGGAAATCGTTGAAGAACATTTTTCAATGTCTCTTTTCTTGACTGTCTTCTGTCTGTAAATTTCTGTTGATAAATCCTTTGTGAGAGTAAACAGTTTTTATCACTGGCACCCAGTACAAAAATCATATCTGTCAATTATTCTATCGGAAAATTCATAATTTTAATTATTTCCTCGTTCTTAATAGCTACACATTTACAACACGTCTAGATAATAACTAATCACTTTGACTTGCGCAAACGTCAAATTCACAGGTTACTTGTTAAAAATATGGATATTTTCATTTCATTTGTTGGTGAGGTTATTTTTGCTTAATGAAGTTTTGTAGATACCCTATTTATTTTATGACAGTTTTTAAAGGTAGAAAATTACTGGTTTGATTTTGTCACAAAAAATTATCGAAAGTAGAAGTATTCTAAACGTCACATTCAGAGCTTGCTTGTTAAAAACATGAATATTTTTAAATCATAAACTAAAAATGCAATTTTTCATAAAAACAATCAGTTTGAGAGAGTACATTATACAGACATAATTCGAAGGGATAAAATAGTTTTACGAGATGGTAAAATAACATACTGTTTTTGCTAATTGAAATCTCCTAAATTAATGCTTATCCAAAAAACACCCCGAACCCCAAACGAAACTTCTACTATGTTCAGACATTTCAGCCATCCTTTATCTTCGTACCTACCAAATAAGTTTATTTGCTTATCACTGATAACGTTTATTTGGCAGCATTTATAGTGCACCAATTTTCGTCAAATCTTCATATTTTTCGCTCCAGCTTGGCAACGTCGCAATTTATGGGAAAAGAAAAGATAGGGCTAAATGCAGAATTTTACGCTGAATTCGATGGTAAACAAATATACAGGGTGTCCTATTAAAAAAGTAAACTTCGTGTTGTCTCGCTTAGACTGAACACCCTGTATATCTCAAAATATTTTAGAAATGTGTATCTGTGCAAACATAACAACTTTTATTTTTAAAACATTTGTTTGTATTTTTGATCCTAAGTAAGTTATTGCACTTCCACACACTAATGGGCCACCCTGTATGTAATTATTTTAATAAATTACTTAAATGTTTCGTATTTTAAAGAAGTCCCTTTTTTGCCCCGTTTCTGACGGTTCACTGTTTAACAGGAATTAATCACAGTCTAGAAAGTACGAAAAAGATAGCACGGCCTTGTAGCGTCCCACAGGTACCCTATCTTGAAAAGTATAATTTGAACTTATTTGCAATAATGCAAATTCAAGAACAAAACAATCGCTAAGTGATTTAGCTTGACTTTACTGACAATAATGTTACTATTACTCAAATTAATTGCTTGCCTTATTTTGACTTTCCTAGCAATAATTAAAACATTAGAATTTATTTACAAGTATGATATTTAATTACTCGCAAACCTCAAATCTGATGAAACGAATTGGCCGTCTAGTGGTAAGTACGTTGTGCTATTTGACTGAGATAGACTGGACGAGGTTAAGTGTTGCATCATGTGGGGCAGGTAAACATAAAACTACTCAAATTAAAATTAACAAGCCTTGCGCAATGGTGGCTCAACCCGTTAATTATTAAATAATTATTTTTTAACTAAACACGATCTATATTTTAATTCTCGTAAAACGCAAGTTATTAGATTTCATAACAGGCAAAAAAACTATATTAAATGTTAACTTGCATATAAATAACACGAGTGTAAGTAACGTAACCCACACCAAGTTCTTGGGCATTTACCTAGAGGAAACTAAACTTTAAAGTTCACTGTGAGAAACTAACTTCAAAAGTATCTTCTAGTTCTTATATCTTTAGACAATTGCGTTATATTTTAAAACAACTGGTATCCGTGTACTATGCGCAAATCGATAGTCGTCTCCGTTACGGCATTTGTTTATGGAGTAGTTAGCGGCATGGTCACTGCATATATGCACACCATGTGCGGCTACTTAGGCGAATGCTGGGGTAGTATTTTCCCCCTCAGAACCCTAACTCCGTTCCTTCCGATCCTATCCTGACCACACCTATCCTTAATCCCACCATGCATATATACGTAATGTATGTATGTATGCTGGGAATCCATGATTGTGGCTGAAGGAGCTCGGGAAGCTCGAGCAGCCCGCCTTCCCCTTGGGGAGGGAATGGAATACGTTGCCTTTTCCTTTTTTTTCCTATGGAGTAGTTCCACTTCATTTAATTCTGTATTTTTAATTCAAAAGAGAATATTACACATTATGGCTAATGAAAAACCTTATGCATCGTGTCGTGATATTTTCCGAAACTTCAATATACTTACCTTAACGTCATTATATATTTTTGAACTCTGTGTATATATTTTCAATCATAAATCTAATTATAATTTGAACAAAGATATACATCACTTCAATATAAGAAGTGAGAACTTATACCATGTTCCCTTTTCAAGATATAACGTTACTGCAAATTCTCCAAATGTTTTAGATCTTAAAATTTTTAACTGCTTGCCTAATCATTTGAAATCGTCTCAGAATTTAAAAACCTTTAAGTCAACCTTGAAATTCTATTTATTGGAGTTTTATGTCAGAATTTTTTTATTGCTCTCATGTGTCTTAAATTTTCGTGTAAATTATTTATGTTTGTGTTGCTTTTTTTTGTTTTCGGTGTACATGTGAATTCATTGTATCTACTATTGACGTGTCTTATACAGAATTCATTGTAATCAAGACTAAATGAAAAATATAAATATATAAATATACTATTGTGGGAAAGAACCACCAATAAAACCCACTTTATTCATAAATAAGTAATTGCACAGGTGCATTAATAAATCAAATAACAAAAAAAAAACAAAGAAAGGGTTAAATAAATAACAAAACACCATTAAGAGAAAATGAATAACAAGCAGTTTAGTTACTCAGAAACACCAATACCAAACATGCCGGTCTTTAAGTAAAGAGGCACATAAAACAATAAGGCAGATTACGGTACATCTAAAATATAACAACAGTAAATAATGTGATAATGAGGTAAATGCAAGCACAAAGAAAAAAATAGACAAGGTATTTACACATACACAATTGTGTAGTGACTACTAAAGCACAAAATACATACGTAAAATCACAATAAATTGCGTATATAAAGAAATTAATTTGCAGGCAAACAATTTTACTTAAACAAACTGACAAAAAAAATCATTGAAACAAAGCGTTACAAGGGTAAGTTATAAATAGATCATAACATCGTGACCGATGTATAAGTTTGAGCGCATTAGTAAAATACAGCGCCCCTTTCTCAGGTTATACATTCATCTATATATAAAATAAAAACAATAAAAATAAAATTCGAGGTATTTAATAATCATCTGGACCGGGAGTATGTACACACTCGGCAATTGCACATTACAATTAATAACCGAGCAGTATCCTGCACCCGTTCGCCCACACCCACCTCTACACAAATTTAAATATAAACAACAATGCCAATTCACACAAATGCAAGAGTGGATTGCCTTCCATTTTAGCAGATTTCAGCTTAATGAGCCCGCGCGCGAATGAGATTCGCTTGCATGGCAATGCTCGAATTTTAACACGTTACACAGAATTATTTGCTGCCAGCGTTAATTTATATAAAAATACCTACTTACCCATATTCCTTTAATTGATTACAGACACAAATCGTTAACATACGCGGTTTAACTTCAAAAGGGCGACTGTTATTTATAGATTAATATTTGGAAAACACATTAAAACTAACCCCCGAAAGAAAAGACAAATTAGCATTGGCTAATTCAAAAGAAAATGTACCCACAAGAAACATTTTAAAGACAAACTGTTTACAATGAAGGTATTTAATTAACCTACTCAATCTGGCTCGATGGACGCTCTAACTGTAACTCCCTTTTTGTTTGATTTCAAACTAACTATCTTTACCCCCGAAAATCAACCCCTTTTTCAAAAGTAATAATAAACAACAAACTATTACGTTGGAACAGTTTCATGATAACTATTGAACGACACCCAGTTTTAAAAATATGCATTCGTCGATCACAAGCCCCACATTTAGGTCTCGAGTTTCAACGCACCAAACAAAGATCCCTTTGGATTTGCGCTTTGTTCAGCCGTAATTAATTATTATGTCAATGACATTTTCACATCAAGAGCGCGTGTATAGACATTTTCACCAATTCGTTACGCCAGTTTTGGCAGAATACCTGTTTAGCCTAATATATGTTTCCTTTTCCAATGAAGATAAAAAAAAATAGCTGGAAAACGGCAACAACGCAGAAGGTGATAAACTGAAAACATACTGCAGACAAAAGGAAGCTAAATAAACTGACGTGACAGATGAATTTAAAAAGCTTCTCTGCAGTACCAGAAATAAATCGGTACAAAACTATCTTAGGCATTTGACACCTACGGAAAACACGGATCATTCACTTTGGAAAGCAACAAAAAGACTAAAACAATCCAAACAACACATACCACGTATTCGGCTGGAAGGCAATACTTGGGCTAGAAATGACTATGATAACGCTTGTGTCTTTGCAAGATATCTAACGGAGGTTTTTAGTTCAAACTACACCAAATGTAGAGCAAGAAATTTATCAATACCTCGAAGGGCCATTCCAGATGCATTTACCGATTAAACACTATAAAATAATTGAAGTCAAGACTACAGTTCTGAAGAACTTAAGTCCACGTAAATCCCCAGGGTACGACCTAATTACGGCTGCCAGAGAAACAATTTAAATATATTACCCAACTATTTAACGCGGTCTTAACACTGCGATATGTACCAGAGCAGTAGAAAGTTGCCACAATCGTTGTGATTCATAAGCCCGGCAAGCTAAACGGAGAACATTAATCGTACAACAAACCAATCAGCCTGTTACCAATCCTATCAAAGGTTATTGAAAAACTACTTCTTCAGAAACTAACACGGATAATTATGGAAAGTAATATACCTAATTACCAGTTTCGATTCCATTCCACCATAGAACAAGTCCATAGTGTGTTAGATAGAATTATGAAGAGCTTCCAAGATAAACAATATTGTTCAACAGTATTTCTCGATGTCGTCCAAGCCTTCGATAAAAGCTGGCATGATGGCTTATTTAAAAACAAGAAGACATTAACTCCAGACTACTATGAAACACTGAAGTGATATCTCACCAACAGACATTTCCTAGTTAGGTACTGAGACGCCCACAGTTCGTAATCTCCTATCAAAGCTGGCGTCCCACAGGGAAGTGTGTTGGTACTGGTGTTGTACCTCATATACACGGCGGACCTTCCAGCCTCGCCAAGTACTACAGTTGCTACATTCGCTGACGATACAGCGATATTAGCATCATATGTAGACCCAAACATAGCACCTGAGAAGTTACAGAGCCATTTAAATAACATAATGGTTCAAAAAATGGCGCATTCGTATAAATGAATCAACTCAAGTAACGTTTACAACTTGCCCACCTGTAATCCCAAGAGACAAACAAATACCACAACGAAACTGTTAAGTAGCTGGAAATGCGTCTGGACAGACGTCTAACATGGACAAAGCATACATTTAAAAAACGTGAACAAGGGGGTCTAAAATGTATTGGTTCCTGGGCAGAAATCACAGTTGTCACTGGAGAGTAAAATATTATTATGTAAGACAATTATCTGGCCAATTCGGTCATACGAAATACGGCTTTGGAGAACAGCTAGTAGATCGAACATCGATATTATAAAGGGATTTCAGTCAAAAGTATTGCCATCCTTAGTAAACTCCCCATGGTTTGTACTAAATGAAGTAATCCGGCAAGACTTATGACTATCAACAGCAAATGAAATACATAAGTGTAGTGTTCGATATCATGACAAACTTAGTGTTCATCCAAACGGATTAGTAGAACACTTATTGGACTCCGACGATGAAGAGCCTAGGCTCAAGAGATACAGTCAAACTCTGAACGTTAATTTTGAAAAATGTTCGATGGAATGTTTTCATCATGTCCGTAATAACAGTTGTTAAAATAATTACTAAATGTCAAGTTATGACTTAAAAAAATGTAAAATGCACATCCTGTAATTTTGTTTTCATTGGCCAGGCCATTACGAACTTTATTAGATACAAACACTTTAAATGTTACATATACAGACACATCAAATCATGCCAAACATTTATTAGTAAATAATCACCTTGTGAATTCACAAAACATTAATTTTTTACATTTTTGTAACGAAACAGCAGATTAGATATTGTAGAAGTATTCGAAATTTATAAATATATAAACAGGAAGTACCTGTACTTCACCATCAGGTTGGTCTTTATAGACTCACAGACATTTTAAATATAGAGGACAATTTACATTAAGTTTGCTCATTATCTTAATAATTTGTTACCATAAGTAGAATCACTTTATATTAGAAACTTAGAAAAATATATTTATTTCTACAATATTTTTTTCACTTTCCCAATTTAAACCAATCCGTGAATTTTTAATTATAGCAGGTTACAAAATAGGCATCTGGCACACAGTAAGTTAAAAAGCATATATTATGTATAAGTTAAAATCAAATTTCTGGGGAATGGGCCAATAAATCTGTCAGAGTTTAAAACTAATGGAGCGTAAAATTGTTAACCTTTTGCATAGCCTCAACTCAAGTGGTCCTGCCTTTGACAAAGAAAGAGTTCCTTGTCAAAGGCTCCAGCAGTGTCGGTGTTATTTATTTGATATTTGGGCACAAGTAACTAAATGACGTATGTTTTAGTTTCACGGAAATCTTTAATAAATTATTGTATTAAAAGATTACAAGTTTTTCATAGGTACTGAGTATATTCGAATAGTACAACTTTTTTTCTAATAGAAACTTGTATGAGGGTGCTCCATTAATTATGCCGTTGAACATTGAGCCTTACCTCAAAGTATCAAAAAGACTCTTCCATGAAGATTCATTTTTCATTCGTGTGTAGTTGTTTTTGAACGTAAAAACCCAAAAATTAATTGAATTGCAAAAAACAGCATATTAAAACACAACGTTTACCTTTGTAGGACTAAAAAAATTCTTAATACCAGCCCAAGCCAATACAGATTTATGTATATTCAATTAATGTCGTACCGCTCCTTTTTGTAACTAAATACTTTTAACATAAAGCCCTCACATGTCTGAACTGTAGATGGCTTAGGGCACACAATGATAAATATACAGAAAAACTTAATTGTCCATGCTCTATAAATAAACGTTTCACTTTGTTAAGATATCAGAGTTATGTCACAGTAACAATCTCATTATTAATTAGTAGGCAATCATATTTCATTATTTAGCTAGGGAGAAGAAATCTAGTTTACTCCTCTAAAACAACCTTGCTAATTTGTTGAGTTGATCGGCTTATTTTCACAGTTGGCTCTTGACTACTCTCATATTCGAACTTGATACCTTTCACTTACAAGTCTGGCACCTTTACCGCTGAGCCACTAAGTAATCAAATGTGTAATTTTTTAGAACAATGGACAGAAACTCAGCGACGAATCCAGAACTTTTTTCGGAAAGGCGCAACGATTGATAGGCACAAACTTAATTAAACAACTACAAATACAAATTATAAAACAAAAGGTGCCAATGGGTAATTGTTGTATTCTAAAGATTAATCGGAATTAATTTTGAAATTGTGATTTGTCGACTGAATCTGACTTAATTACTTTCTATTAAATCATTGCTTTCCGGCTACTTTATGTATAAGGGATAATCGTATAATTCGATCTAAAAATGGATGTTCAATTTTTGATTGTATACGTTGTGACACTCATTGACATCACGAAAAAGTGGTTTTTGAGTTTGTGTCTGTAAACTGAAGATAAACTATTTGAATGAGATTTTGTATTTAAGGTGCGTGCAATTTTCATTAAAATCGGTTCACGAATAAGGATAGGTATTTTGTTCTCTGTGTATGAGAACACATTGAAACACGGCATACTTTTTTCGGCAAAATTCCTATTTAGTACACATCTTTTTTTGGGGGCATATCAGCTTCAGCTGCTGTCGCGTTTCTATTAGTCAATTAATTGTCTGAGCAGATAATGTCCGTTCAAAAACTTACGCTTCCAATAAATGGTTAAAACTATCTTTAAAAAAAAAATAGCTAAAATTTCAAAACATTCTGTGCCGCTCAATGTACCACACTTCTAGCACAATAATTATTTTATTAAAACAATAGTTGGGTTTAAAAAAATAATTTGTTTCTTAAAATGAACAATTTTCAAACAATTACAGAATGTTTGCGATAGAGCGTAGTACACTTTGAGCGTCATTCAACACACTAAAAAATTTTATTTAACCCTCCATTAGGCACGTGGGCTGCATATGTAGCCCGTAAAGGTTTGAATCAGTATACTTAGCAGCTAACATACCTTGCGCAAACTGTACTTTCAGTACCTGCTCCCTTGGCAATGAACAGGGTTAGTCTATAAATGTCCGTAAAAGAATTTGTTTATTACAAGTTATCGGTGCGTTAGTACGGCTGGGCTACACCTGTAACCCACGGGACTAAATTTGCGAGTTTTTTTCCCATTGTGAAAAATCGTTAAATTTTGTTTAACATATTTAGAACATCAATTCTGTAGTTTTCTTTTATTATTTTATTTTGTGCATTAAAAAATACGGTGTAAGTGTTTTTATAAGGAAATTTTAAATTCTATTTTGATAAAATTTAGATACAATTGGTGAGAAAATGTCCCACGAATCAAATAAGAGGAGAATTGATACTTCAAGAGATCACGATGTGTGGATGAAGTGGTATAACGAAGTAACATCACAGAAGAAAGTGGGGCGGAATAATCCTGCTCGGTATGGAGTGAAAATGTTGGCTCTAGTCGATGTGAAAACTTGTTATACCTTCAATCTTGAAGTATATGTCGGTACACAACCTGAAGGACCATACAGACACAATAACTCCGGAGAACAAGTTGTCCTTAGGCTGGTACTAACCGCAACATTACTAGTGACAATTGGTTTACCAGTGTCCCCTGGTTGAGAAGTTACTCAAAAAACTTACCTATATTGGTACTGTTCGAAAAAATAAAGTAGAGCAACCCCGAAAATTTTTACCAAATAAGGTTAAAACGGTTAATTCTTCTATGTTCGGGTTTCAGGAAGACTACTGCACACTTGTTTCTTACTGTCCCAAAAAAACAAGGCAGTGATCCTTATATCAAGTATGCACCACGACGATGCTATAGATCAGGGCTGTCCAACTGCAAGTGCTCCAAGGGCCGCATTAAAAAAAATGCGTTACAAAATACTTCGTATGCAACTTTATCAGTTAGTTTTAATAGGTATGGTATATAAAGAAAAAACGCATTTGTATTATTATTTTAATTTATTCAAAAAAATATCTACTCACAAAAAAAATTAGTGAGAAATTTGAGGATGTTGATTTTCACTAACTAATGCATCAATATTAACTTCAATATTTGTTGTTGATAAACGAGGCAACTGAGTGACTTATCAGAGAGGGAACATCTATATTTTGACTTTATAAATTTCATATTGGAAAAGCTGCTTTCGCAAAGATACGTGCTTCCCAGCATTGAGCCCAGTGTAAGCCCTAAGTTTTGCAAGTTGGGATATCGTTCTTCTGGCAGCAACTTGAAAAAGTCCAATCCAGTTTCAGTTCTTCCTTGGTAAAAAGGATCTGATTGCAAGTCACACAATTCCAGTTCTGCTCTGCTTACATTCTCAACTGAAATTGTAAGGGGCTGGGTGAAAACTAAAATCTCTCTTTCTATTTGTTTAAAATCGCTAAATCGTTTATCAAATTCAAATGAGTTTTTTCTTATAATCCGTAATGATAGCTTTTCTTGACTCCCCTGTATATTGATGAAATGTTTTCTCGTGTAACGTAGTGTAATGTCTTTTCATGTTATATTCTTTGGGAACCGATAGTACTTGCATACAAATAATGCACTGAAATTTATTATTGTTGTTTGTGATTAAATAGTCTGATTCCCAGCGGTCATTACAATAACTCGATGTTCGGTCGTTATTTTTCTTTTCTGCGAAGACATATTTCACCGAGTATTTCACTTAAAAAGGCTTTAGAATTGGTGCGTACTACACAGTAGAACAATTATTAACTAACTCTGCCCGTACCGCTTGACTCAACCTCTTTATATATAGCGCTTCCCGAATATTTGAGAATGACCGAGTAAGATCGGTCCGATTTCCAGTAACTTCGCTGCGACATTCTAGCCGTCGCCAGTGGCGTCACACGTTATTTTATTTGTATTTTATGATTAATGTAACAATTGTGCATATTTCGTATTTGAAGGTAATTTATATACATTGAGAAGCCCGCTCCGCGGGCCGCAAACAGTAACGCCGCGGGCTGCATGCGGCCCGCGGGCCTCGTGTTAGACAGCACTACTATAGATGATGGGACAGGGGATGCCAAAAAACCTGAAATAATTACATCATACAACAAAACAAAAATCGGCGTAGACTGTTTTGATCAATTATGCCAGAAGTATGATCCGCTAGAAATACACGTCGATGGCCAATGGTCATTTTTTATGATCTATTAAATATTACTGCAGTGAGTGCCATATGTATTTATAGTGCAAATAATCCTTCCAAAGTAACGAAAAGGTCAGATTTTATAGAAGAATTCGTATGGGAGCTAATCAAGCCCCAAATAGAATTCAGATCAACCATTTTGACGATATCGCAGTTTTTGTTCCGACTCCAATTCCATTGTGAACTGCCATTCCTGGATGTACTTGTACACAGGAATGACAACACTTTCACGACAAGTGTATACAGGAAACCTACCCACACGGGGAGGTACCTACACTACAACTCCAATCACCACAAAAACGTGAAATTAGGTGTGGCAAAATGCTTGTACGATAGAGCAAAAACGATATGCTCAAAACAAGAGGACCTGAACAAAGAAAAAGAAAATATCGCTAGGACACTTAAAGAAAATGGCTACCCCGATCTAACAGCTAACCTAAACAGGGAAAGAGTAACCGAAAAAGAAGAACCTAAATATACAGCGATAATACCATATATACAAGGTACCTCCGACAAAATACGAAGGATAGGCAGCAAATATAAGATACGCACTGCCTTCGAATCGACCAGGACGCTCAGGGGAATACTAACCAAAACCAAACCATACAATGAAGATCAGAATTCCAAGAATTGTGTATATAACTTACCATGCGAATGCGGCAGAGCATACACAGGAGAGAGCAGTAGACCACTCAAAGTGAGAACACAGGAACATAAGAACAACGTCCGCAAGGGCGAAATAGAAAGATCAAGAATCGCCGAACATGTCTGGAATGAAGACCACCACATCCAATGGGATAACATACAAATAGTGGCAAAGGATGAGAACACAACTCGTCGAAAACTCAAAGAAGCCACATACATCGCACTAGCAGAAAATCCAATAAGCCAAGCTAGTGTAGAAATGAAACCCATATGGATGCCAATAATGCGCGAAGAGCTTAAGCGCAATACACCTGCGCAAGAAGTTACTGCGCAACATGCGCAATAAACTTCTGCGCAACCACGAAAAAGTTTAATATATATATATATAAGTTCTAAAATATATATATATATATATATATATATATATATATTGGATTACTCCGTGGCTCAGTGGCAAAGGTGTCATACCAGTAAGTGAAAGGTACCAGGTTCGAATCTAAGAGTAGTCAAGTGCTTGAGAAAAAATTATACATAATATACATAACATATGAATTCGACTCAAGTGCGAAAACAGTCCTTCTCAGGACTAAGCCTGATGACGGAAGTAGAGTCCGCTTCCGAAACGTCGCGCACAAAAAGCATAAACTGTGGAAATAGGCCGATCAACTCCACTAATAGGAAACCACAGTTACAAAACACTTATAATAATAAAAAAAAAAATTCCTGTTTTCATTTGAAAAAATGTAGTTGGTGATGGGAAGTTGTTTTACTATCCTAAAAAAAAAAACTACATTAAAAAATAAAAATCGACGACTTGAAGCTTTTCCCAAAAAAACGCCGCTTAATTTTAAACGAATTTAGACATTATACACCAGGTGTTTCGGGAAGAATACACGTAACTTCAGAAAATGATAGATCCAGATCCAATCATTTTAACACAAAACTTTTATATTAACGTTAAGTATTTTCCTCATTCTTGGTATAATAGAGATATAAAGTACATTGGTTTTAGTTTGTTAATGCGTTTTTGTTATGTACAGTGGCGTAGAACGCAAGGGATAGTGCAACCTTTAATCCTTAATTTCTACGCCAATGGAGTAAATTGGATTTTTTTATTAAAATGCGAAACCTTGATTTTTTTTTCAAATAAAACAGGTAAACTTAGTCTAAATCGATGACTTTAACGGTTTCTAAGATATGTACATTTGAAACTGTTTAGGTAGATTATTATTCTATAGTATTTGGGGGACAACATCAAAACGTGAAAATTAGTGTTTCTATAAAACAAGCAACATATTTTATAGGAATAGTTTGGTATTTAAAAAAAATAGTTCATAGTAGTATTATGTAGATCTCTGTTTATTCTTTATACTGAATATAAATAGTATTTTAAGGATTGAACAATTTAGACTAAAAAAAGATAAAATCAATATTGATACTGATTTTTGCAAAAATCGTTATACCATATTTTCAAAAATGTCTCCTCCGTTTTCTATACATTTGGTAGCCCGCGTATGAAGTATTGCACACGGATAATCAAACAAGCTATGTAAAACAATATCTTATTTCTAATGTAAGGCATAGTATTCTGTCAATGTTTAATGCTACTATAGTGTGACTTAGGTAATGTTTTGCTTTCAAAACGGAATTAGAAATGCCTCATATTTTTACAAATGTAGAATATGGTGATATATTTATTTATGGGTACTGCAATGGAACTGTGTTAAAGTTGAATATCGCAGACGTTTTCCCCAGAGACAAATACCAAATGAACAAATATTTGCCAGATTATTTAGAAAACTAGCTGCAACTGGCCGATTACATCTGCTCATTATACTGTGATTTTACAACCTCAGGAAGAAGTTGAACAAATTTTAATTATAATACATGAATTCCCAGTACGAGTACACGAAGAATTTCCAATCGTTTATGAGTTGCTTTGGAAAATTTTACGTCAGCATAGTCTTTATCCCTTTCATGTTCAGCGTGTATAAGACCTTCAGCTAAGGAATCATGCTAGTCAATTGGAATTTCTGCAACTGGATTAACAGTAATAACCAACATTATAAACTGATACTGTCTTCCGATGAATCGCAATTTACTCAATTTGGAGTAGATAATACTCGGAATTCTCATAGATGGGTAAATGAGAATCCTAATCCAATGTCTGGTGTGCAGTACTTCACAATATTTTGATTGGTCGTCATATTATTGAAGGAAATCAAACTGCCCATGTTTATTTACATTTCTTACAAAATGAACTTCCAGAACTTTTGGAAGACGTTCCCTTAATAATTCGTCTGTAAATGTATTATCAACTTGATGGTGCTCCTGCCCACTTTTCAAGAGAAGTAAGAACCCATCTTGATCATACCTTTCCTAATAGATGGATCGGTAGAAGTGGTCCATTTAATTGGCCAACTAGATCGCCAGACCTCAATCCAATGGATTATGGAATCTGGGGATGGATGAAGGCGTTAGTATACGAACAGCCAGTCCATACAAGAGAAGAGTTAGTTGAAAGGATTCAAAATCCTGCCACTCATATTCGTCGAGAAAGGTATACAATGAGAAACTCGACGAGAGCAATTCATCTGCGGGCTACCAAACGTATTGAGAATGGAGAAGGTATTTTGAGAATCTACTGTAGGTTCTTTTTTTGTTAAAATAAATATGTTAGTTTTATATTATTTATTTTTAGTTTGAATTCATCAATCTTTAGAATATTATTTGTATAAATTAAAAAAAATAAAGAAAGGTGCAACATAATTATTATTAATAAAATTAATAATAATTTTTAATTACATACTTTTGAACTTATTCGTTCATAACAAAACTTAAAATAATTTAAGATTAGTCAAGTTGCTTTGGTATGTGTGAAGCCCTGCGATATTGCAAGCTCACATTCCATTAATATAAGTAATTTGATTGTATTTAGAATTTACATCAGTTCTACATACATAAAGACAAAATTTACATCGATTGGGGCTTGAATCTCGATAGCGCAGTTGGTTATCGCGGTACTCTAGGAAAGTACAGGTCGTAGCTTCAAATCCTACTCGAGGTGAACTTTTTATTTATGTATTTAATAAAATTAATAATAATTTATAATATGAGCTAAATTTTATTTTCAAAATACCAAAATACAAATGTCTTAGAAACTGTTAGAGTTATCGATTTAGACCAAGTACAGGGTTATTACAAATGATGTTCATGATTTCAAGTGTACATAAATCTGGTTTTATTTATCATATAAAAAAATAAAATGTTACATTTCAAGAAAAACTCAAAAGTTTCATCCCAGGTGTCAAGAATTAAAAAATTTTCAATATGGTAACCCCTTATGATAGAACAGATGTCAAGGCTGTATTCAAAGTCTTGTCATACTTTGTTAAGAGTGTCTTGGTCCGATTGTTTCGTTGGCTCTGGTAATCCGTTGTTGTCTCAGGTATGCTTTTTGGTAACGCTATCTATCTTTGATGTATCCCCACAAGAACAAGTCACAGAGGGTGATGTCCGGAGATCTTGGAGGCCAGTTCAAGAGTGCACCGTCATTTGGACCAGCACGACCGATCCATCTGTCAGGCCACCGATTTCGAAGTTCAGTCCTAACATCGAAGTAGTAATGTGGACGTGCGCCATCTAATTGCAGAATGAAATTTGGGTATTCCTGTTCTAATTGCGGTAGAAGCCATTCCGTCATCATGTACAAGAAAATTATTACATTTATTGTTTGTCCAACAAAGAAAAAAGGCCCGTACACTTTGTTGTATCTGATAGCACAAAACACATTAACTTTAAAAGAATCGCATATGTGCTCGATATAGGTGTGTGGGTTCTCCGAGCCCCATATTCTGACATTATGTCTGTTCACTTTACCACACAAGTGGAATGTGGCTTCACCACTAAAGACTAACCATTTTACAAAGTTTCCATTTTCCATCAAGGCCTGCATGTTCTCACGAAATGAAAGTCTTAGAACTTTTGTCGTTTGGTTTTAATGCTTGAACAAGCTTAATTTTAAGGCTTGATATTTACACTGTTGGCTGTGGTATACCAAGCTCTCTGCTGCATTTAACAGTACATTTCTGTCGCCTACGCGTAAAACTTTACCTTACCTACTCTACCATTTTCGAATAGTGATTGCTAGGGGAATCTTCATTAAATTTGGTTCTAAAGTGTCGTTGCCCACTAATAACTGATTTATTGATAATCGGTAATCCAACACAAAATGCTTTCCTGTCTTCAAACTCAGCCATTACACAATTGACAACAATTGACTTTAACAAACAGCAGATACGTACCTAAACCAATGTAAACTAAACTTTGAGTTTTCCTTTCCAGTGTTACCAAGTGAAATGGTCTTAAAACAGATTAATCCAGTAATATTTATAATTAAAATCGGGAACATCATTTGTAATAACCCTGTATACCTTTTTAAAAGTCTAAGGTTTCGTATTTTAATTAAAAAATCCAATTTACCCTATTTGCGTAGAAATTGGGGATTAACAGGTTGCAACTACCCTTATGTTCTACGCCACTGTAGATAATAAAAGCGTATTAATAAGCTATAACCAATGTACTTTATATCTCTATTTATTATACCAGCAATTGTGGTAAAATGATTAGGTCTATCATGTCCTGAAGTTACGTGCATTCTTCCTGAAACACCGAGATATATATATATATATATATATATATATATATATATATATATATATATATATAATATAATATATATATATATATACATATATATATATATATATATATATATATATATATATATATATATATATATATATATATATATATATACACAGGGTTATTATAAATGATGTTCATGATTTCAAATGTACATAAATCTGGTTTTATTTATCATATAAAAAAATAAAATGGTTACATTTCAAGAAAAACTCAAAAAGTTTCATCCCAGGTGTCAAGAATTAAAAAATTTTCGATATGTTAACCCCTTATGATACAACAGATGTCAAGGCTGTATTCAAACTCTTGCCATACTTTGTTAAGAGTGTCTTGGTCGATAGTTTCGTTGGCTCTGGTAATCCGTTGTTGTCTCAGGTATGCTTTCTGGTAACGGTATCTATCTTTGATGTATCCCCACAAGAACAAATCACTGAGGGTGATGTCCGGAGATCTTGGAGGCCAGTTCAAGAGTGCACCATCATTTGGACCAGCACGACCGATCCATCTGTCAGGCCACCGATTTCGAAGTTCAGTCCTAACATCGAAGTAGTAATGTGGACGTGCGCCGTCTAATTGCAGAATGAAATTTGGGTGTTCTTGTTCTAATTGCGGTAGAAGCCATTCCGTCATCATGTACAAGAAAATTATTCCATTTATTGTTTGTCCAACAAAAAAAAAGGCCCGTACACTTTGTTGTACGTGATAGCACAAAACACATTAACGTTCAAAGAATCGCGCATGTGCTCGATGTAAGTGTGTGGGTTCTCCGAGCCCCATATTCTGACATTATGTCTGTTCACTTTATCACACTAGTGGAATGTGGCTTCACCACTAAAGACTAACCATTTTACAAAGTTTCCATTTTCCATCAAGGCCTGCATGTTCTCACGAAATGAAAGTCTTAGAACTTTTGTCGTTTGGTTTTAATACTTGAACAAGCTGAATTTTAAGGCTTGATATTTACACTGTTGGCTGTGGTATACCAAGCTCTCTGCTGCATTTAACAGTACATTTCTGTCGACTACGCGTAAAACTTTACCTTACTTACTCTACCATTTTCTAATAGTGATTGCTAGGGGAATCTTCATTAAATTTGGTTCTAAAGTGTCGTTGCACACTAATAACTGATTTATTGATGCGGTAATCCAACACAAAATGCTTTCCTGTCTTCAAACTCAGCCATTACACAATTGACAACAATTGACTTTAACAAACAGCAGATACGTACCTAAACCAATGTAAACGAAACTTTGAGTTTTCCTTTCCAGTGTTACCAAGTGAAATGGTCTTAAAACAGATTAATCCAGTAATATTTATAATTAAAATCGGCAACATCATTTGTAATAACCCTGTGTATGTGTATATATATATATATATATATATATATATATATATATATATATTCTTCATATTCTTCATGCGTATAATATGAAAATGCAAATGTGATGTCATCTGCATATAATAGTTAAATGATCTACTTCCAAGAATGTTAAGTCGTTTATAAAGATATTAAAAAGTGGAACTAAAACTGATCCCTTTGGATTTCCTTTTAGAACATTTTTTGTATCAGAGCTGACATAGTTTATTTCCTTATTATACTCATTTGCCATAGAAACATGTTTTCTATTTAGTAGATACGACAAAAACCATTTTAGTGTAACACCTTTAACACCGTAAGTTCAAGTTTGCTTACATTTCTCACAGAGTCGAACGCTTTGGATAGGTCACAGAACATTTGCAGTAGATGTTAAACGATTATAGACAACTGTTCCAAACACTTTAAAAATACACTTTAGTGAAATAGGTAATTGTCAGTGGGCAGGAATAATTTTCACAACTTTAAGCAGGACGGCATCGTACCCAATAGAAATGATTGGTTGATGAGTTGACTTAAAGGATCACGTAATAAATGAACTGCTTTCTTAAGAATAAATTCAAGTATTTCATCTGTTCCTGAGCTTCGATTATTATTACATTATTAATTACCACAGAGACTTCATGTGCCGTAGTAGGAGTTAAGAAGAATGATTTATTATTAAGACCAATGAAAATATTAAAATTTTTGTTGATATGGAAGGAAGGACTACTGAAAATTATATATATATATATATATATATATATATATATATATATATATATATATATATATTAGTTATATTCTCCGTATTTTGTATAATATATATCATTATATAAATAGCTAGTATAACATATCATTCTATAAACAATAGTCAAACATCAAATATTAATTGCATCATTAAGTATTATCACATGGAAACTTTCAGATTTGTTATTATTGTAATTTATCAATTCTTAGATATGTTAGTGATCTTAAGTAAATTAATGATGTTATAAAAGACGCTGCATTAATAACAATAGTCAGAGGTCATATTAACTTATAGTTAGTGAGGTCTCAGTTTTTAATTGTGATAAATAAAGGGTTTTCCAATAAGAGGTGTTATTTTGAATAGCCCGCTATTTCGGTAGATGTCACTTTTGAAGCTGTCATTTATTGACATTTGACAAGTAAAAACTACGCGATTAATAAAAATGGAACGATATACGCTTCAATAACGCATTGAAATTATTAAAATTCACTATAAAAATGGTGAAAATTTGGCAGAGACGGTTCGTAAAACTAAAACATTTTTGGGTCGTCGTGAAGCACCTTGTCGGACCGCAATACAGAAATTGGTGAACAAATTCGAGCTGTTGGGACAAGTTAATGATGTGAAGAATAAAACCCGTGCACGTCGCTCAAGAACAACTGAGAATATTGCTGCTGTAGCTCAAAGTGTTGAAGAAAACCCCGGTTTGTCCATTCCTCGTCGTTCTTTGGAATTGGGCATTCCACAAACGTCATTACACCGTATTTTGCATAAAGACTTGGGTCTTAAGGCTTATAAAGTTCAGTTAACACAAGAACTCAAGCCGGCCGATCATCAACAACGTCGTGTCTTTGCTGATTGGGTCGTTGAAATGCATGAAAATGATCCGGAATTCCATCGAAAAATCATCTTGACTGATGAGGCCCATTTCCACCTCGGTGGGTACGTCAACAGGCAAAATTGTCGCATCTGGGGCTCGGAAAACCCGAGTTATTGTTGAAAAGCCTCTCCATCCTCAACGTGTGACTGTTTGGTGCGGTTTATGGTCTGGCGGGGTCATTGGGCCTTACTTTTTCGAAAATGAGGCTGGAGCAACAGTTACGGTGAATGGATTGCGCTATCGAGAGATGATTAATGATTTTTTATGGCCGGAATTGGATGGTATTGATCTGGACAACGTTTACTTTCAACAAGACGACGCTACGTGCCACACAAGCAACGAAACCATTGATCTTTTACGGGAAAAGTTTCCGGGCCGTGTTATCTCTCGAAGAGGTGATCATAATTGGCCACCGAGATCTTGTGATTTAACACTTGCGACTTCTTCCTTTGGGGCCACGTAAAAGATAAGGTCTACGCCAACAGCCCAGCGTCGATTAAAGACCTCAAAGATGGAATTCGTGAGGCTATCGATGACATAGGGCAGCCACTTTGCGATTTGGTTATGGAAAATTTCATGAAAAGGATATGGTCCTGTAAGCGTGGTCGTGGTAGCCATTTGGCTGATATTGTTTTCCATTATTAACGGCATACCTTCCTCTTTAATATGAAATAAACATCCGATCAATTATCTCAAAAATTCCATTTTTCTTTGAATATCAAAATAACACCTCTTATTGGAAAACCCTTTACTATTACAGTATACGTTCTATTTGTAAGAAAGGTCACTGTCATATGCGAGGCGTTCAAAAATTAAGATTGAATAATTACGATTTTGGATATTAGCTGATGTTTGCTTTTCATTAAAATAAAATAAACTAGAAAGTAGGTAATAGACAATAGTTATTGTTAACAAAATTCTATTATTGTGTAGGACCGTTAAATTTAACTTTATTCCTCAATGAGGACTGGCCGTTGTAGTACGTTGGATTAACTGCTATAGGTTAATACATGAATATTGCGTTCAGTAAAAAATCAGTCTGCATTTTGAAAATTGTTATTTTTAAGGAGAATGTGGAGAGTTCCTTATAGGAAAACAATACAGTTCGAAAAAAATCAAATTTTACATTTATGGATGACATAAAATACAAGGTGTCTTATTTAAATTAAACAAGTTATTGCATTTCAAAACCCGTAATTATCAATCTTAATATGTGAACGCTGTGTGTAAGACTTTTTTTACAAACAGAACGTGTCCTTTAATTAATTAGTGCACTCCATTATCGATCGAAAATCTTAAGGTTTAGGTGGGGTAAGCTTTAATGAAACCAACAATTAAAAAATATGCAGGATGGTCCATTAAAAATCTGTTATGCTCCCGGTCTTTGGGATACCATGTACATCAAGAAACTAATTTTAAAGCGTAGTCCCAATCCATCCCAAAAACAATACTTTTTTTAAATTTTGTGTTTAATAAACAAAATGTACATTGGTAAACAAACTAATGTTATTCATTATTCTCAATGCATTTGTTTAGAATGAAATTTTGATATGTTTTAGACGATTCTCCCTAAACATTAATTGAGTGAGTCATTACAGAATGAAATAAACCAGTAGTAACAATAAAGATACATGAACTATCTATTCACGTACAATGACTTTTCCCATGAAAAGTAGAAAGACAATATGCTTCATAAACGCTGTTTTTATAAATTATTATAATTGCTTACTATTATAACATCGTGCATTTTCATACAATTTTTTTCTCTACAATTCAGTCAGATTTAAGCTTTTCTTAATAAATAAATAACTAGGTATATCCTATTGTATTAACTTTAATACGAGCTTTAATAAGTATTTTAAAAATCAATGACCATTTAGCTAATTATAATTCATGTGCATTCCACCGCAACTTAGACTCTTTCGCGACACCTAAAAAGTTTACACTATTTAAATTATGTTTAGTTCATAATACTCCTTTTTTAATGTAAATCAAATGGTTTGATATTCGTTTTCATATAAGATTGGGAAGTTGGAGTTTACTATTGCTTTGTGTCGTGCACCTTGTAATGGCCATAAGGTACCTAGGTTAATAGCTAGAAATAATGTGTAATGTTTATAAGTCTTAAGTGTATAAACTTTATAAAATTGTTTTGATATACTACAGTCAAACTATGAATGTTTATAGATCGTTATTTATTATAGCAACAAACACCAATTACTCTACATAATTCACTTTTATAACATGTATTTGTTTAAGCTAATGCTCCTTATATTAAGAGTTTTTTGTATTATATAAAATAAATTAAAATTACCCATTAAGATGAGTGTAGAAGCGGTGCTGAGTAATAGGAAGGCGGCATGTGTAAAAAAAAAGGCTAGGCTGTCAGAGCCTGCTTTACGTTATTGATCTCGCGGCCTTGTGGGTACTTTATTATGATTTGATCATAAACACAGTTTTGATATTAATTGTGCTTTTATTGTATTGGCTGTTTGTTTTCTTTAATTAAATCACGTTTTCTTGGTTGCCAATTTTTTTTGTAAAATATGGAAGTAAATTTAAGAAAAAAATAAATATTTAAAAAAAAGAAATTAGGAGCGTCATGATCTGAAATTTTATTAAAAGCACTTAACCAACTTGGGACAATATTAATTTGAATTATACATATGTTCACATTCATATTCATTACACGAAATAATGTTAATAGTGAGCAAAACCCCCCAAAATAGCCATTTCTGAAATCATGAATATGTAATGTTTAATGTACACAACAATGTTTAATTATTAATTAATTGTGCAAGTTAGTAATCTATTGAATTTTTCTTAAATTTTGCATAACTTCTTTAAAAATATGTCGATTCTGTGTATGTACGGCTTTAGACCATGGGGTATCAGTGTGCAATATGATCCCTTGCCGAGTTTTGTGAGAATCTAAGAATATTATGTAATCCGAATACCGACAAAGAGATGACCCCTGCACATTAATAAAAAAAAGGCTGTCGTCGATATGTAATACTTAAAAATATGGAGGGGTACATTTTTTGATCAATTAGAATTAAGGTGTTTGTGAAAATACATACACTTGTATGGAGGGTTGTTCATTTTAAGAACTTATATACAATTATACTTAAATATTCTAATTATGTAAGTAATCGTAACTACTAAACTTTCACAAAATTGTGTTTAATTCACGAAATCGTTTTTAAAATATTAAAGGATACGATAAATTCTTAATAACAGCAATTAACATAACATAACTTAGGTATTCCGTTTAAATATAATTAAGGTTAAATAAATTATTCAATAATTACATTTGTGTTCATTACTTCTAAAAATTGCTAATATTTTTCCAAAAGTGGCTGGAAATATTTGTTTTTATATGAATGCCATCTCATTTAAGTTGTATAAAATTACTCCAACTTACAGATGCTTCCAAAGAAATTTATTTGATTTGATAATAATAGATAACCTATGACACTTTTAAAACCACTCAGTGGGCGCCGATTTAATGATCATTAGATGTAATTAGTGCTTAAAATGTATCTTTAAAATGCACACCTACAAGCAACACTGGTTTAAGTCGCCAAATCAAAAAGAAAAGTAAATACACAAATGTTATTTATTTGTAATTGTGAGGAATGTACAGTATAATACAACATTATTTTTTAACATAATCCCCGTGAACGTGAAGACACTTATTTCACCTATGTTCAAGCATAGCAATACCTTTCTTGAAAAACTCGGAGTCTTGATCGCAAAAGAAGTCCAGCACTGCTGCCATAACTGCGTCATCGCTCTCAAATTTTGTTCCCCAAAGACTTTCTTTTAGCTTTGGAAATAGATAAAAATCACTTGGAGCTAAGTGTGGGCAGTAGGGTGGATGCTCCATAACTTCAGACCCAGCGTCATGAATTGCATTAATAGAAATAAGGCTCTACGAACAGGGGCGTTGTCTTGATGAAAGAGAATTCCGCGTGACTGTTTTTCTTTATTTTTTCTTTAATGCAATAACGAAGTTTTGTAACTAATGCTGCATAGTATTGACGAGTGATTTTGTGGCCACGTTCCAAAAAATTTAGCAGTAAAATTCCTTCAGCATCCCAAAAAATTGTAGCCATTATCTTGCCCGCTGAAGCCTGTACACGAAATTCGCGTGGAGGGGGAGACCCTAGACGACGCCACTCCATACTTTGTTATTTGCGCTCTGGATCGAAGTGATGAACCCAAGTTTCATTAACCGTACCATAGTGACCAAGGAAAAATTTAGGATTGCGGTTAAACAAGGCTAAATTGACTATTGAATAAGTGACTCTCAAACGCTTTTGTTCGGGCGTCAACATTCGGGGTACCCGTCTTGCTGACATCTTATGAAGCCCTATATAATCATTCATTATGGTTTCAATCGCACCATTTGAAAGGCCTGTTATCTCGGCTCCACGACTTCTTGTCAATCGACGATCTTCTCTGATCAGGTCATTTACAAGATCATTTTTTCTTGAGTGCACGCAGAATGCGGCCACATTTGAACGCTCGAGACGAATTTTCTACTACTTAATAGGAAGGAGCAGAATCTCCAAGCACGCCAACCATATCTGTATGAATTTCTGTAGGTGTTAAACTTTTCTTTTGTAGGTACTTGATGACAGCATGAAGCTCACTTACTTCCATTTCCCAAAATCTTCGTGCAACCACTACTTTCAACTTATACAACTTTGACACTATTAAAGGTCGACTAACCAAATTTGACGATTTGTTTATCAATAAAATAACAACACAAGTGCTTACTAGGGGCAAGATATTTCAAAGCTTTCTATGCTAGGGACAACAAATACTGTACAAGGTTTTTTTCGATGGTTTTTAATGGAAAGTAGTATCATACAAGATAGAGAAAATCTAATGTCGGTGTCCAGGGCTCTTTTTTAAAGATAAACTCAGATCCAAAAAAAAAATTTGATACGTCAACCGTTTTCGAGTTATGGACCAAAAATGAAAATTTTGGGTTTTCAAAAATTTTGAATAACGCTCTTATACATATATAAATATATTCAGAATCGGAAAAACGTTCTGCAAACGCTTTTTTAATTAGAACCCGTTGCTCATGACATAAAGTTGTATTTTTTTTAAATACAAATTGTAGTTGGATATGGCACTGTTGAAAAGAATTTGTTTTGCTTTTGAAAAATATAAGGTTTAATGTAGTTTAATTGAATAATAGTAGTTTTATTCGAGTTTGACTTTTTCAACGTAGCAAACGAAACAGTAGGCTCTGAGGATAATTCACTTTTAATTATTAAGATATGAAATAACGAATGAATAAATATTTTTCAACTTGTGCACCGTTGTTTTCAATACTCAATTGGCTCCGCCGTGTTGTTGCATTTAGGGCGTTTAAAAGATGTATTGGAGTTACATGATGAAAACCAAAATCAATGTTTTGACGTAATTTATCAATGTTCCTTGATGTTCTTTTATAAATAATATGCTTCAAAAAACCCCAAAGAAACTAATCTAAAACAGTAAGATCTGGTGATCGGGCTGGCCAACGAATCGGTCCTGAAGCTCCCATCCGCCGGTTAGGAAACTAAAGATAAGTTACCACTCGAGAATTGTGGGCAGAAGCGCCATCTTGCTGAAATATTATATTATTGTTTTGATGCTGCTGCAATGGAAGATTATCTAAAAATTCCTCTAGATGAGTCCATAGAATGTCTTCTAAATATCTTCTAGAAGTTAGTTTCATAAATAAAGTAGTAAAATCTTCCACCTTGAAAGCAGCACCAAACGCTCAACCCAAATTTCACCTACCTTCTAAACTAAACTAAAACATTACTTATTGCATATTCTTAAATACTTTCATGTATACGCAACTTTTAAATATACTTGAGTCTGGTTGTTGTCTTTCTGGGTAGGTTTGCAAGTATAATTCAACAGCTAAACGTGCATTTTCTCATTGTTTGTAAAATATACATTATTAGCCGTGGATAAAAATAACACAGTTTCTGTTTTTTCGGCTAGAAGGTAAACTTACGAAGCAAGATAAATTTGACGTTTTTAGTTTATTGTCAGTTTGTACGGTACAGCTTACTATTGATATTGTTTCATTTACATAGCCCAGATGCAATATATTATACATTAAACGTGACTAAAACCATTAATACTCAATTAAATTACATTAAACCATATATTTTTGAAAAGCAAAAAAAAATGCTTTTCAACTGTGCCATGGCCAACTATGATTTGTATTTAAAAAAATACAACTTTGTCATAACTTTTAAATTATAGACGATAACATTTATCTGATATGAGCAACGGATCCTAATTAAAAAAAGTCTCTGATGAACGTTTTTACCGATTTTGAATATTTTTATAAATAAGAGTGTTATTAAAAATTTTCATTTTTGTCCCATAACTCGAAAACGTTTAGACGTATCAAATTTTGCTTTTGGATCTGAGTTTGTATATGTAAATATATGTAAGTTTGAATTTTAATAACTTCCCAAAACAATTTTTGTATTAGCATAGTTCAAGTAAATTTTAATAATAAAAGTAAATAAAAGTTAGGCAGACTACAGCCTTAAACTATTTAACTATATTAAATAATATAAGAATTGACAAAAAGGCTTAAGTCGCTGTTCCGCTTAATAGTGACCTAATTATAAAGCGAACTACGTTCTTGGATCAAGACGTTTGAGTTTTTAAACACTAAGTTAGAAGTTTTTATTTGGATAATTTATACACAATAACACCTCTTGCTACTAACTATATAATGCTGTCTATATTTTGTAATGTTACATCTTATATAGAAAGAATTTGGACACAAACAATAGATTATAACATGAAGTTTAAAGTTAAATATTGATAACTAGATATTAGTTAAATATACATATATTATTAATGATATTTCACTAATATTAACTTATGATTAAATGTGGATTTCATAACTAGCGAGTAGGTTTTATGCAAAATTTAAAATTGTAAGGTTTCCGCTGGTTCCCAAAGATCTCTATGTAGAACTGTAGGAGCAACCAGAAAACCATGTGCAAGACTCACTGCATATTCAAATCTGTTGAATTACTGAAATAAAAATCACGAAATTGTTAAGAGATTCTTTGCTTTTTCGAGTATTGCATGGAAACAAAAGGCAAGGATTTTTATTTAATTACACAATGCGAATTATTAATAACGAACAAGAACAACATTGACATAAGTCTAACGTAAATGTTCAATATGACTACCATTGCTGTTCAATATTTTTATTATTCTACTTCCAATAGATTGCGTAGCACTTCTGATTTCGTGCCATCGACCCTGTTAAAACTTTGTATTATTCTAAGTCTCAAATTATCGATATTGCGAACTGGTGAAGAATAGACCAAATTTTTTACTCTGTCCCAAATATAAAAGACTAAAGGTGTCAAGATCTGGAGATCTTACAGGTAACAGAAATGGTCCTCGATTTCCTCACCAACGGTCATCGCACAAGGATGTCCATTTAGTATCCTCAGTTCTTCTATTGTGCCGTGGTGCCCTTTCGTCTGGTACCATGAACGTGTAGCTCTAGCCAGTGGCAAATCTTCCAAAATGTTTCTATCACATTTTACAGAATTTCTAAGTATTTTTCACTATTCAAATTTCCAACGTACCTCTTGGTTCTTTACCAGACGAAACACATTTATTTGAAATTGTACTTGATTTTGAACTTCGATCACCATATATGTGAATTTTCAGAAGCCCAAAAATGTCGATTTCGTCTATTGTAAACTTTCTGCTGACAAAACCTTTCCTCATCAGTTTAAATTATGTTTTCTAAGAATCAGGCGTATTTTGAGTAATAAATCCTCACAATAGTTATCCTGCGGAGAAAAGACATCAGGGTATAGGCTTTACGTCTTATGAATGAAAAAGGATGTAGCTTATGACTATGTAAAATGGTTTGTATTGCAGAGTATTAGAATCTCAATTCCAAAGACGCCGTTCGTGTTACGCCTGAGGATGTGCTTGAAAATATCCGTGAAATTGCCAGTTAGTGGGTTCGCTCTAGTAATGGAACTAATAACTTGGTAAGTTAGGATATTTAAAATTAAACTCACGGACAGTTAGCTAAATATTTTTCTGACACGTCATGAATTACACAACTTCATTTGGATAATTTTGCATATTCGAATCACTTTTATATATTAATTAGCACAATTCATTCCAATTTGACAGATTATGAATTACTTATTTACAATTGTGTTTTTTTCCATGGCATACTTGAAAAAGCAAGGAATCTCTTGGCAAAGTCAGGCACTTCTTGACTTAAGTAACTCGCCCTAAAATTCTATTTTCTTTCGAATGGTGTAAAAAAATAGGACGTGCTGTTTGAAAAAATGGAGCTTTTGACAAGTTTTGAATGGAACATTTGAAAATCGCTTGCACCCATATGGTACAAAATGAAACCATTGATGAGACATCAAGACCAGCTAACTAGTGCACAAATTTGATTTCCTAACTAAATGGTTTGCGAGATACAAATTTTTTCGTAAACTTCTACGGCGATAATTTTTTACAGAAAAATCGACTTATGTCATAAACTATAATAGATAAGTTAATATAACTTAGGTTATCTAAATTCGGAATTAGAAGGCGAATCGAACTATGTGAGAAAAAGTGCAGGTTTTCATTTAAAATAAAAAACTCGGGACCGACTTTTGTTACTCACAGTGTAGCTGCGGAATAAAAATATTGTAGATAGAAGAACGGGCATGATCGATTATGACAGCATACGTAACTTCAAGTTTATAATCCATCTGAAAGTTGAAAAACCTCTATTGCACGGTCTACGTAAATCACCCTGTATTACTGTCTCAATAAAAAGTAATAAATAAATAAAAGTAACATCTACTGATATTTCCATCCAAAAGGGTTAAAATTGACTGCACTCTTTTCACATAGCGAAAAGCGCACCTAGTATCAGGCTGAATTTTTCACGTGATTATGTAATTAATAATGAAAAAAATATAACATTCGATGGTACTGCGGTATAAGACCGTAAAAGCTGTGATCTCGAAAACAGCATATAGTATCAAGTTCAAATTTTCAGGTGATATTACTGGTTCATAAATAAATAATACAGTATAGAAACTGTGCACCCATCTTTGATCTCGAAACCTACACATTGTGTTAAGTTGAAATTTTTAGGTCTTACTATCTAATTAATAAAGAAGATAAAAATAACATTTGATTTCACTGCCGTATAAGAGGGTGAAAAATAACTATGTGTTAAAACATGGAAATATATGTTTTGTGCTATTTTTTTATATTAAATTTGAATTTATTTTATGTACTAAACTAGCGATGGAGCTTCCTGGCTATAGTCACAACACACCTCGATATTTATTTATTTAAAGGTAAAATTTTGATTAAAACGTTTTTTAGTCGTCGAAAAAATTTTGTATTTTTTTTTTGGAAGCGGAAATTGTACCGTGGACAATAGACATTTAAATGCTTCGCAATTAAAAACATGCTGCAGTCATAAAACGTTTCACCACAAGGCGCCATTTATCCTGAAGGTGGTGGTAGTCGTCAAGACGAAACGTCTCGTCTGAGAACAACGTCCACATTCGTAATATCCGAAATACTGCAAAAAACCTACGTTAGTCGTATCGACTTCTCCACGAAGACCGTGTCGGATCTGTTTGTGATTAGTGTCGACGGACGGCGTGTGGCAAGGTTGGTGGTATCGACTCCTACCGGACCCCTATCTCGTAAGGCTCGCGAGATACGTGCGTTTATTAAAAAAAATTCACATTACACCGTTTTTTTCCGCACCGTAACGCGAAATTTGTCCTAAAGACGGTTGTAGTCGTCGAGACGAAACGTCCCGTTTTATGTATGTGTATTGCTCGGCCCAAACTACGGTCGCAATTTCCTATGAGACATAAGGAAGATGCGGCAGATCGTGGTTCGCAGGACGTGTACAAAGGGGGCGGGACAATGTTAGGCCTGAAGTTTTAAAGTCCCCACGCCCGGTACCACATCTGCCGTATTGTAATATTTTTAATACGAACCCCCTTCTCCTTAACTATGCGTTTCCAGGCTACTCTCGCACGTCGGACATTTTTAGCGCTTCTCTCCAACCCTCGGATGATTTCTGTCGAACTTTCCCATGCTCTCACTTTTCATTTAACCGATCCAGACCAAATTTACGAAAAAAACGCCCCACCCCCTCCGCTACCAAACGAGGCGACGTCCGGGTATGAAGTTATTGAAAGATGGCAAGTCTCGACGTCCTCTCGCGATACTTAACCCATTAACGCCCACATTATTTTTTTGTTGAAAATTCATGAAAAAATGACATTTCTGAGTCATATTGGTTAGAATTAAGTAAACAAAATTTACCGCTGCTTTTATCTTTTTTTTGTTTTTTCACAAAAGACTGATCTATAAATAGATCGCTGGGCAAATTAGTGAATAAAGTCATTTATCTGAGAAATTGTTTATTCACTTAACTGATTCAATTTTTACGGTGAAACTTGCTGAAACAAACAGTACAAAGAGTTACATTACATTTTTTACAATAAGTCAATGGGCGACTCTTGCAAGTGCTATACTGGCATCGTCTTTGGTTACACCGTTTCTCTAAAAAATGTCCTTGCCCGTCGAATTTTACTCCATCTGGCACTTGTGCTCTGGAAGTGGATGGAAAACTAAGTGGTCTACCTTTTAAAACATTTCGTCCGTGTCCAAGCTTGAGGTATGTCACCGCAATTGCACGCCTGAAATCTTTTAAAGTTATTGACTTAGTTCCATTGATTCTTCTATATAATAGAAACGAGTTGATAACGGCCATGTCTATGATTCTAGTAAATAAACACCAGTACCATTTTTTGCCTCGGATGGCGATACCATGCTTCTCCAGAAGCCAGTCATGATGATCAACTCCGCCCATAAACTGATTGTAGTTGTGAATAAATCGAGGTTGGGAAATTAGCACACGCGCTTTTTCTTTTCCACTCCATCTTGCAACTGAGTCTTGTGGCTATCTGGTCAAAATTTGTAGCCATCGAAACACACTTTCGGTCATTCCATTTGACAAGTAAAATTTCATTTGTTGCATCAAATCTAAAATCGTATGATCCACGAGGCAGTTTCTCCAAATCTTTCGTCGGTTGCACCGGACAATGTGCCGTTCGGTTTTCTCTTATTGTGCCTGTAGCTCTGAACTTCATCTCCTTTAATTTGTAAAGCAGGGCATGGCTACTGAAAAAATTGTCAAAATACACACAATGGCTTTTCGGATTCTCGACCTGGGATAACATCTCCAAAACAACTCTGGTACCTAGAGGTTGCATCCTTTGATCGCTTTCTTTTCCAGCATAAGGCGCAAAAGAAAAGCAATATCCATCCGCGCCACACATTACCCAGAACTTGTATCCAAATCGAATTGGCTTTGACTTGATGAACTGCTTCAGAGAATGCCGACCATAATACCTTACCATCATTTCATCTATTGACAGGTTTTCCTGAAAAAAACCAAATTTGCAAAAATTTCTGTTCACTCTTTCAACTAAGGGCCTCAATTTGAAGTATTTGTCTCTCGTGTTGTCTCTGACCTTTGTATTATCAACGAAATGAATACAAGATTTTATTTCAAGATAAGCATTCCTACTGAAAGCATTCTTCACAATTGATTGACCCAAATCTTCTTCATCCGACCAGTAATCCCTTTCCGATGGCAATGTATGATAGCCACTAAATATGAGGAAACCAATAAATATTTTTATATCGCTCTTCGTGATTGCAAATCCATGACGATTTTTTTGGGTCACAGCATATCTAATGGATTCTTCCTTGATCATATCATATATCTCGTCATCACAAAATTGTTGAAATACGTCTACAGGAGTTAACTTATCCAAAGCAGTTCGTAAATTATTTTCTATCTCAAAGAAATCTTGTTCTGGTGGTTCCGCATTATATTTAGGATCTGTTTTAGTCCAAGTAGTTTTCAGTTTTCTTGATTTTTCGATTTTAGGTTTTTTCTGATCAGGAACGAGATGTGCTAATGGTAGATTATCTTCTTCGTCGCTGTCGCCTTCAGGTTCATTGGTCTGTATTTCCACGTAACCGACAATATCTGTTACCAAAGGCATATCGGTTTCGTCATCGTCGAATACTTCTACATCAGTGAGTTCGTCTACTTCGGGTGGCAATGCTAATATGTCAGCCTCTATTTGATCAGAATGCAAGTACTGCACGGCATCTTCTAGATTTTTAAATATATTACTCATTTTTTTCCTGAAATACAATAGAGAAATAAAATATTTTTACCCATTACACAGTCATACTACGCTCTATGAATGAAATAGTCCCTACATTTATTCAGTGAAACAGTCAAGTATCCATTTCAGATATACAAAACTACTATACGTTTCACGATACTATACAGGGTTTTCCACGGTAGGCGTTCGTTAGAAGTTTATGTGGTTAGAAACAATTTAGAAATCTGAATTTTTGGACTTAAGGGTTATTTAAGATTCTCTTTCATTCTAAAATATTTTCAAGGTCATGTTACTTCGGGTTATACCGGAAGTCGCCACTAACTTCCTTATTTTAAATGGAACACCCTGTATATTATTTTATTTTTGGATTCTTGACAAAATTTTAGGATAAGTCTTGTAAGGGTTCCCTATACCTTTTTTCAACTGTTTCTTAGATATCTTGATTTTTTCAAAAATTTTGAAAGATGTAACCCTATTTTCAACACTGCTTGTCTTACTCATTTTTGACTGATGGAGTAGACAGAAGCATAAGAACTATACTTTTGAAATACTCATTGACAATTGATTTATTGCATACATGGTGTTCAAAATTTGATGAACTATTAAACAATTTTCAAAGTTGAAAAACTTTGTTCATTCAAACGTGACACCCTGTATATTATTGGATGAATAGATGCAGCATTTAGTTATGCGTCGTTTGGCTATAACATTACCTATACCTATTATCGACAATTTTCTTGTTAATTAATATTTTCTACTTTAATGTGATTTTTGACAGAAACTGAAATGTTTTTCAAAAATAAAATGAACTTAATTTAAACTACACAAATTCTATTTTATTAAAACAATGAAATAAAACAAGAAGATAACAAAATTGAGAGCATAATAACAAATGAAAAACATAAAACAATTATTTGAACATAACTAGAAGAAAAGTGATAAAAAAGATAAAATGAATCATTACAAATGTTCCACATGACCGCCAATTTGATTTAAGCATTTTATAACTCGTATAACTCCGTATTTTTTATAAAAGCCGATAAAATTCCAAAACTGCAATCTAGTGAGCCTTGATTTTGACACGCATTAAAACATTGTTGCTGATTTAATGTCCAGTCAGTACAATTTAAGTGATTTTGTAATTTCTTAAGTATTTTTTTTAAGTACTGTTTATAATGGAATGTATTCAAGAATATTCTAACAATGATTTATTAAATTTGTTTTACACGCATGGTGAATGTGGACGAATTGTTAGGCGAACATGCAGGTTGTTTCACGAACGGTATCCACACCTACCATTAATGACACCTGGAAAATTTGCAAGAATTGAAGCTCGATTTATTGCAACTGGAAGTATAAGTTCAACTCGAACGCATTTAAAGCCAGTAATAGATAATGAAGTTAACGAGGTGAACGTGTTAGCTTATTTTCACGCTTATCCACGAACTTCTATTACAGCAGCTGCACTGGATTTGGATATTTCACAAACATCAATCCACAGAATATTAAAGAAGTATAAAATGCATCCTTTTTCGGTAATAACTGTGCAAGGATTACATCTTGGTGATCAGGCACGACGAATTAACTTTTGTGAATTTATTCTTGTACAAATGACCGAGATTTCTTCACAACATTATTTGGACCGATGAATCAAAATTCAGTAGAGAATGAATTTTCAATCGCCAAATAATCACTACTGGGCACAAGATAATCCTCATGTAACAAGAGAACGTAATCACCAGTTCCAATTTAGTTTTAACGTTTTTTGTTTAGTTATGGATAATAGAGTGGCATATCAAGTGTACGATGAAAATTTGAATGGGGCGAGATATCTTGAAATTCTCCGTGGATTTGTTATGGATTTTCTAAATACGCTACCTGCATGTGACAGGGCAAACAGTTGGTATCAGTTGGATGGTGCTCCCGCATATTCCACTATAGCTGTACACCAACAGTTGACATTGATGTTTGAAGATCGGTGGATTGGCCCACAAGGACCTTGGAACTGGCCACCGAGATCACCCGATTTGACGCCCCTGGACTTTCACCTCTGGGGTCGTATAAAAGAATTAGTGTACTTTAGGCCAGTTCAAACTAGAGAGGAATTGCTAAATCGTGTTCACAATGCATTCAATAGTATGTGTCCACACGAAATTCGGCGATCTATTTCGCAAGGAGTATATGATAGAGTTATAAAATGCTTAAATCAAATTGGCGGTCATGTGGAACATTTGTAATGATTCATTTTATCTTTTTTATCACTTTTCTTCTAGTTATGTTCAAATAATTGTTTTATGTTTTTCATTTGTTATTATGCTCTCAATTTTGTTATCTTCTTGTTTTATTTCATTGTTTTAATAAAATAGAATTTGTGTAGTTTGAATTAAGTTCATTTTATTTTTGAAAAACATTTCAGTTTCTGTCAAAAATCACATTAAAGTAGAAAATATTAATTAACAAGAAAATCGTCGATAATAGGTATAGGTAATGTTATAGCCAAACGATGCATAACTAAATGCTGCATCTATTCATCCAATAATATACAGGGTGTCACGTTTGAATGAACAAAGTTTTTCAACTTTGAACATTGTTTAATAGTTCATCAAATTTTGAACACCATGTATGCAATAAATCAATTGTCAATGAGTATTTCAAAAGTATAGTTCTTATGCTTCTGTCTACTCCAGAAGCACTTTCCATCAGTTAAAAATAAGTAAGACAAGGAGTGTTGAAAATAGGGTTGTTACATCTTTCAAAATTTTTGAAAAGATCAAGATATCTAAGAAACAGTTGAAAAAAGGTATAGGAAACCCTTATAAGACTTATCCTAAAATTTTGTTAAGAATCCAAAAATAAAATAATATACAGGGTGTTCCATTTAAAATAAGGAAGTTAGTGGCGACCTCCGGTATAACCGGAAGTAACATGACCTTGAAAATATTTTAGAATTAAAGAGAATCTTAAATAACCCTTATGTCCAAAAATTCAGATTTCTAAATTTTTTCTAACCACATTAACTTCTAACAAACGCCTATCGTGGAAAACCCTGTAGTCATTCCATTCTAACATAGACAGTAGAAATTCCTATTTGAAATGTCTATACCAAATTTTTTAGTAATTAATTAATTTTATTACTATTATATTTGAAAACGATTCATTAGACATTGTTCTTACAACTAAACATTATTTTACTTCATTAGTGAAGATTGTATGAAATATATCGGGCAGTACGGGTTTCGAGCAATTTGAGCAAACGTTAAGCGCCCTTTCTGAGATCCCCGAATTTGAGAGTTTATTTTATAGTATCTATAATATTACAATCTTCAATAGATATTTATAAAATGTACACTTTATTATATCGTCAGATAAAAAGAGGAGGGGGTAGAAGCCGGCATTTATTACCAATTTAAAGAATTTTCAACCCCTTTCTTTTTGTCTCGGCAAAAAATATGGCCACTCTAGATTTAATCATTCTATTGTAAATTTTAAGCAATCATATGACCTCTCAAAATTTCAAGCGACATCTTTCATGGTAAAAGTAATCTCATTGACACCTGGTGTAGTTAGTTAATAATAAAATGTATTATTATACATAATGGACATTTATAAAATAATGTACTTACAAGATTGATTAACAGTGTTAATACTTGTATATTGGATGTTTGCTTGAAATTTACAGCAAACTATTATTTCAGCAGCATTCAAGTGAGGATCAGCTACACATTGCGATTTTCCTTAAGTGCACTGTAGTTCAAGTTACTTAAAACCGAAACTAAGTGAACTTCGTAAAAACTCTTCTGAAATGGTTCTTACATAGCGAATTAACTTTAGTTACAATAACACTCTTTGCTATTATAATGGTTTTTATTTAATACATTTAATAATTCACAAATTTAATAAGTAGCTTGAGAAAATCACTAATACAATAAATGTGGACTCTTGATACTTCGAAAAGAGAGCTAGCACAAGGTGCCGATATTAATTCTGGCTAAAGTTTACAGTTCGTCTCCTTTATGTTTATTGGATACACTGGACTTTGAGTATCAAAACTGAATTAAATGAGTTTGATAGTCTTCTTGAAATTGGTTATCATGCATGTGATGTTTTGAAGTAAAACAAATAATTAATAGTTACCAATAGGTACACTTCAATGGAATTCTTATAAAGTAAACTTGATAGTGAAACGAAAATAGATAATCTATTGAAAATACAGATGATGCAACTATGCATATTTACGATAATAATAATAATAATAATAATATATTAGATCAAAGACCACAAATGTGGTGTAGATCAAGTCGGTAAATTATTAAATATGTAATATTACAATCTTACACAATAGTACACAAATTTGCTGATATAATTAAGCACAAACCATACAATATCTAATTTATGGGTAATAATCATATCAATAAATGCTACATGTATACATATCAACAATTATTTTAGCTGCAGTAGTAAAATCTTCTATACTATATACATAATACTTTATTAATATGCTTTAAGCTAATTTTTGAATTGTTTTTAACGTAGCGCATTGTTTGGTAGCTTGATAAATAATGTAACACTTGCGGAAGAAGGAGCCCTTTTATTACTAATTGATTTATTCAACGGATTACGATAATGATGTTTCATCCTTGTGTTGTATGAATTTACGTTGATTGATTTTGTACTTGTGAGCCATTTGAATGTCACTAACAATACGGTTCTTATGTTTAGCCGAACGAAATACAAGAAAATTAGTTTTAGAATAATATGTAATTTGTTGCTAACAAACCTATCTTCTAAGCTCTTTAAAAGAACACTAATATTATTTAGAAGATCGTGTACATTTTGGCTTGTAATTAAAAAAAAATTATCGTCAGCATACAAATACAGAGAATAATTTACAAATTCTACAATATCATTAATAAATATCAAAAATAATGTGGGTCCTAACATGTAACCTTGGAGAACACCTATCTTGATGGGTAGAACTGAGGAATGGTAATCATGTACCGGGTGGCCAGATAAGAATGCAAAGTGTTGTTTCTCGGAAACTATTCGTCGTAGAGAGTTGCGGTAAAAAATTTTATTACTAAAGTGGCCAAAAGAGACCGTGGAAAATATTTTCAAATTTGCAAGGTGACCGCCAGGGGGCGTAACCGCCATCCTAAACTGTTAAAGTGACTTTTTACTGAAATCCACCTAGTAAATGTACCAAAAAATTATATGCTTTTTAAAGCTCAGCTTTATTCGAGTAATTTTTGTATGACGTATGTATTAAAATAAAGTGGTGGGGGTGATTCAGTGATTTTTTAAATAAACAGCTGTAATTCTTAAACGACTGAACTGATTTTAATACACTTAGTCTCTTTGGAAAGAGAATTTATTACTCCATCAAATCCCTCTTACCTGTAATATGTCTAATTTTTAGTGATGCCGCTAGAGCGCGTTTGTTTTTTGATATATCAGAAAATTGCAAAATTGTCTAAAAATTAAATGCAACAATATGACTTTTTTTTCACAAAAATGAGATAAAATCATCCCTAAATAGGTTACTGAAAACCGCGTCTCGATATCTTATTCATACCCTAAAATATCGAAGAAAGAAAAATTAGTTATTATAATATTTGAAAAAGTCGATATTACACCGGTATTTATTCTTATTTATTTGTCTTTTTTCAAGATTCAATGAAAAATGTCATCATTATATAATTTTTAAATAATAAAAGGTTTCATAATTCCAAAAATTAAATGTAATAATATGATAATATTTATTGTTGAAAGGTATTATTCCAAATTTACAGAATTCTTTTTATTAATTTTATCTATGGCCCAAGAAAGGGCCGATTGTGCAATAATGCCTACTTAAGTATGCATTAAGTAGGCATCAAGTACCTACTTAATGCCTACTTAAATGCTCGAATTGTCTCACATCGACCTCGATGCATTGTTGGAGCCGCTCATGCGTGGACATTACAGCAGCTTCAACTTCTGCTCTTGACAGGCTACGAATGGCCTCTTGAATTCGTACCTTCATCTCTTCTCTCGTTATTGGTGGAGTTTCGTAAATAATATCTTTTAACCGATCCCATAGATAAAAGTCCAAACAAGTTAAGTCTGGGGATCAGGGTGGCCAAGGAAATAGACTTCCTCGTCCAATCCACCTCTGGTGGTATATTAAATTTAAGTGTTCCCGCACATTTATTGAAAAATTTGCTGGGCAACCATCTAGTTGTAAAAACATATTTTGCCGTAATTGCAAAGGCACATCTTCTAATAAAATAGGCAATTGGTTTACCAGAAAATCAAGAAACACGCCACCATTTAGTGGTTCATCAAAGAAATAGGTACCTATAATAGTTGCCACACCACACCTTGATGTTGGCCCTCGTGCAACCAGTGAGGATTGGTGTAAGACCAATAATGCATATTATGCAAATTAACGGTTTCATCACTTTTAAAAGTGGCCTCATCCGTCCAAAGAATTTCGCATAAAAATCCTCTATTTGCCCTAATCATTCCCAACATCTAATGACACTAATCTATCCGTCGGTGAAAGTCTTCGTCATGTAAGGCTTGATGTAAAACCATATGGTACGGGTGCATTCTATAAATTTGAAATTACAAACACATTGTGAAAGGTGTAAACTAGTATTTTCAGTGACATAAGAACTTACCTATGATCCTTTAAAATGTTTTGAATAGTAGTTCGTGACATATCCAACGCGAGAGACATTGCTCTCGTACTAACGTGGGAGTTCATTCTTCTAGCCGAGTCTCTTCGCAACTTTGGTCGAAAGTTTCCAGTATTAGGCAAATTTTGCACTAAACGCGGAAAAATTCTTGCATCGCGTAGACGCCGATCTGGATATCGGGTGTACTTTCTAAGCCGATGCCGCATTTTGAAGACATTCAAAATATACCGCAATCATACCAACAGCTTCATCATTTGTAAAAGACATTATAGGTAGTTTTAAGGACTTACTTGTGCAACAAACATAAATTACACTGTCTGTAAAATTTTAATATTTGTTCTTAGGTATTTGTTTTTTCTCAATGGCCTACTCCTAATATACTGCCTATTCTGCACTTGCATATTCTATGCATTGATTATTATGCCCCTACATGTTTTTTTTTTAATTTTCGGAATTATGAAAACTTTTGTTATTGAAAAATTATAAAATGATGAAGTTTTTCATTAAATCTTGAAAAAAGACAAATAAATAAGAATAAATACCGGTGTAATATCGACTTTTTCAAATTTTATAATAATTAAATTTTCTTTCTTCGATATTTTAGGGGTATGATTAAGATATCGAGATGCAGTTTTCACTAACCTATTTTGGGACGATTTCGTGTTATTTTTACGAAAAATGTTGCATTTCATTTTTTAGAGAATTTTGCAATTTTCTGATATTATATCAAAAAACGCGCTCTAGCGGCATCACTAAAAATTAGACATATTACAGGTAAGATGGATTTGATGGAGCAATAAAGTCTCTTTCCAACGAGACTAAGTTTATTGAAATCAGTTCAGTTGTTTAGGAGTTACAGCTGTTTATTTAAAAAAATACTTTATTTTAATACAGTCGTCAAACAAAAATTATTCGAATAAAGTTGAGCTTTAAAAAGCATATAATTATTTGGTAAATTTACTAGGTGGATTTCAGTAAAAATTCACTTTAAAAGTTTAGGATGGCGGTTACGCCCCCTGGCGGTCATCTTGCAAATTTGAAAATATTTTCCACGGTCTTATTTTGGCATTTTTGCCGCAACTCTCTACGACGAATAGTTTCCGAGAAACAGCACGCTGCATTCTTTTCTGGCCACCCGGTACAGTGTTATGTAGTGATTTATACCTAATTTAATAAGTTGTGTTCTACCTGTCAGATAAGACTGAAATATTTTAGCACCTCTTGTCCTATACATGTTGTTACGGGCGCCCTGGAGTAGGAATGCTGTATTCCAGCACAATTTTCTCTTAGAAATAAAATAAAGTTAAATAGAAATTCTTTAATTTCACAATATTGATCGATTTATCAATAGTTATCGGTTTGAAAAATAATGTACTGACTACAGAATTTACAGAAAAAGTCACAATTCCAGCTTTTCGTCGTTTCACCACTTTCACAATTTTTAGGCTCTCCAATGAGAGTGATTTATTGGGATTAGGGAGACCAATACATGGCCGGATGGGAATTATTCTAAATGTAATTAAACGGTTCAAGGAAGGGCTAAGAAGGCTCTTGTTGGGTAGGCAAATTTCTTAGGAAAGGTAAAGTTGGGACAACCCTGACGGATAGGGAAGGATTAACGTAAGCAGATATTCTGCGAGGTCGTGACTTGAGGCCCACTTTAATACTTTTAAATGATAATGAATGGGAATTCACTATTTCTTTTATTAAAGAATGGATAGCAGTAATATGTTTTTCTAAAACCATGTAGTCTGTCGGAATTTATTGAATCTTTTTGTAGATGATATAAAAGTTGAGGTAGTATAGCATATTCAAAGATTTTTGAAAATGATGAAGTAATAGATATTGGACTGAAATTTGGTACGTCTGTCTGCGAATTTTTTTTTAGTGTGATAGACCGCAGATATCTTTGCAGATGTACCTTCCTCTAAAGATAGGTTAATTAATTTTGTTAGAGGTTTAATAAGTGATAATGATATTTTTTTGGTGAATTAGGAGGAAGATTATCTGGACTACAACTATTTTTGTTTTTTTAGTTTTTGTGGCAATTGAAAGAACTCCTCGGTATAAAGAAAAACACACATACTGCCATAAATAGTAGTCGAAATACCACAACGAACATACTTATTTAATAGCTAATGGATCGGTAATGGTTCTGCTGTCTGTGGATGTTTCAGTTGCCAAATTTTGTTTCTTTGTGGGTGTGTTTGGCATAAAACGTTAAGTTTTTTGTTTTTGACAAGATTAGTATGGCGTTGCTTACTTTGTAAATATATTAGTTTTAGACCAGGACAGTATTTGTTAAAGCACCGTTTAATAATTTTTGTGATATTATTGGTACCTGTTTTATTAAATTTATTAGTTTTGGAAGTAATGTTGTTATGATCATATATAGTTGAAATTATGAGAGAATTCCGATTTCGGATTAATACTTTTATACAAGTCGAACATGCAACTTTGTCGTTTTTACACATGTTATTTGACGAAGACGGGAAGAACCTTGTTGTGTATAACGCCACGTGTGGTGAACAAAAACCTACTCTGTATGTTAAAACGCAACTTTACAGTATTCTGACTTCTTTGTCCTCCTCAGCCAAATGTTTCTTTAGTTTTTTTGGTCCTAAACGGCTCATCGTCACAAAATGTTTAAATACTACTGAGAAATATAACGTTCCCTAGGAAAACAGAAATGCGTAGCTTGATAAAAAATGCGCTTCTGCCGTCGTGAAATTCCCTATTCAGTTCACGCTGCGTATTACAAACCCGCCTTAACGTAATCCGAAATCAGGCGCGTCGCTTAAACTAATTCGGTAAAGCACTAAAACCTCCCACGCGTGCTTTCCCGTGAAAGGGATGGTGCGTGTGGAGGGGGCTGTAGTCGACTAGACAATAACTTCAAGTATTAGTGATATTTTAGTTATTAATTTATTTAATCTACGTTTGGTTTTATGGTTTAAACGTAATTTAAAATTGGAGGTTTTTATTAAAATTTTACATCAACCTGAAGTTATCTTCACGCAGGACTGATTTTTTGTGTGTGAGTTTGAACTTCAATATATACCCAGGCCCCAGGGATACACGAACTCTAAAAAAACCGTTAATTTAACCCTCGAGCGGTCGCGCTTCGTTTTGTGACGCCAGTGATCGTGTGGATGACGGTTGTCATCCAAAATTAATATTGTTGCTACAATTATAAATTATTTTTTTTACTGATTTTTATGTTTAATGGTTCAATCTGAGTATCTAGTACTTACTTGAGCTATTCTTCTAAAACATTCGTTTAAATATTCGACAATAAATGAGAATTTATTAACATACCCATATTTTTCGTAGAAAATAACACGTACGTTGATGTAAAACATAGTCATGTTATACAAGTATAATAAAATAAATGTATATATGCGATTAATTAAACATTGAGCAAGTAAATAATAATAAAATAATAGGCAATTCTTAATATTTAAATAAAAAAATTACTGCCGGCCCGCGGTACAATTTAAGCACATACCCTGAGCGTGCTCTGGGCAAACCCAACGAAAACAGTGTTTCCAGTAACGCCTGGTCGTCTTATTTCTTGTTCTTCCACACATATAGCATCGGCCTCTTCCCTCTTTCACTTCCTGGACAACCGGAGGATCTGCAATCCCCAATAGAAGACGGGAACGTCGCCTAATCTCACAAGGTAATGTGGCTAAGGCCGCTCTTAGTTAAAATTGAGGTTTTATGAGTTCCTACGCCATATTTTCTAAAAATCTGCGCCTAATGACTTTCTGATTTGCTGAAAAAATAAATAGGGCATATATCGCAGCTATGTTCAGTAGGTCGTACATTATGACCAAAGGCAAACGTCGACAGTTTTGAGCCACATTATATGTGCCACGTAATTGATCTCGGATATCTACACCTATCTTTGTGCGGTTATAAAATGTTATCATTTCTGGTTTTTGTTTGTTCCTGGTCTCGTGGTCAATCGACGCTATGTAAAGTGGATATAACTAACACTGCTTTGTTTTTGTTCGGGCAATATGAAACCATACTGCAATTATTGAAAAATCCAAATAATGAGGTGTTTACATCCCACGTTTTTAGTGGCAAAAATTCTTTTGGAATTTCGGATTTATTTTTATGTAACGTACCCACATATGTTAGTTTTTGTCCTTTAATAATGTTTCTGCTAAAGGAATGCTGGAAAACCAGTTATCTATCATAATATTTCTGTTTGTGCCCGCCACCGGTTCAACCAATCTGTTTACAACTTCTTTAGCTGAATTGTCTTGAAAGTAAGGCCCTTCGGGTTGTTTTCTACAGTAAACTTCCAAGTTTACTGTGTACGCTGTTTTGGAATCCACTAGGTCAAACACTGTCAACTCATATTTTGCTGTCATGGATATTATCCATCCTAATACAACGCATCAGAAATCTAAATCTTTGTGCACTCATGGTTAGATAGCACGCTTCAATTCCAGCTCCCTTAAGAATTATCCCATAACTGGAGAATATTTTGTCTGCTGTTTGTCATGGTTCCAAAGGCCGAGAAGTGCTCTTATTTCAGCTTCAACAGTGAGCCTTGCATCTCTGTCTCTTGCATAATTTTCTCTAACTTTTAATATATAAATATTTGTGTTTGCTGTGATGACTATGGTAATAGTACTATCTAAATATACTTCTAAACAACTAATCTCTGATCTGATATCTTTGGCAGCACCTTTAGGACCAGGTAGGTGTATTATAATGTGAGAACGTTGGTAGGAGGAATTTGTTTCCTCCACTTCGTTTCCTTATCTTTACCTAAATAGTAATTTTTAGCATCCGTTGATTCTTGTTCTACTTCTGCGTCTTCTTTACCTTCAAAATCATCCGCACTGTCAACTTCTTGATCTGTAGCAGAATCATGATCACTAAATTTAACGTTATCTAGTTCGCCATCATCGTCCTCGCCAGAGTCAAAAAGTTTAAAATCACTCGCTTCATCCATCCATTGTAAGAATCCTGCCAGCGATGCCCACATCGCTGGCAGGATTGAGGTCACCGACCCTCGGTCTCTTAGAACACGACATAATCACAAATTAAAAAAGTTTCGCTTTTTAATTACTAACTACGACGAACAACTAAAATTCACACCTTCTAAAAATGAAACGCAAGGGATCGCGCGGATGACGATTGCCATCCAGTTTCAATTAACCTAGATTTATTACAAAAATCAGCAAGCAATGTATTCAAACACGTGTTTGAATTGAAGGTTAGAGTACTCTAGCCAGGTAGTGGTGTTGGCAACGCTGCAGGTAACGTTTCAACAATTTGGCAGCAATGTAAAAAGTGGTGGATTACAATGGTCATCTGCGCGACCACTCAAGGGTTAAAAATTTCAAAATTAGGGTTTTTTTTTTAATTTTCAAATTTCACATTCAAAAAGGAACCTCAAGATGTCATCGCACAACGCCGATTTTTTTTAAAGGTAAGTATAACCTAAAAAAGCAACTAATCTACATCCAGGGATATAAAATTTCAAAAAATTTGTTTATTGCTCCGCCCTATTGCAGTTATCCTAAAAAAATTAAAGTATATTGAGTATCAAGAACAGTAAGGAACGTTTACCAGTCGACGGCCGGAGACCGGTACAACCCTTAATGTTCATGATGCTCATACTGTTTTTTGCACGATTGTATTAAATTAAATAAACGAAAAGTCAAAAGTGACGTTTGAAATATAAATGTCCAAATTTTTTGTTCTTATTGTTGTGAAATATAGGTAGTATATATAATTTTACGTTTGTAAGTAAAATACGTCGGTAAGTAAAATACTTACCTCGCAACCAGTAAACATATCCTACTGTCTTGGAAACAGATATGGTAAATAAACGAAAAAGCGCAATTGTGCGAAAAAGTTATTTCATTTCTTTTAATTTAAGGTTAGCATCTACATGTCTGACATAAGTTTTAAACGTCTGTTTGACATAAATTATTGTTTTTGTTTTTACAATGTTTCCTATTTTCGTAATGAACTTATTATTAAAGAGGTTGCATAATTATCCTAACAAAATGTTATTAACATTATTTCATTTCTTTTATTTTCCATTTTGTAGGTTGGAATGTCGTGTTCCACTACCAGATATTTTTTGTAATTTAAACATTTTCGGTGTTTCCAAATATACACAACATAAATATTATTAATAAAATTTCTAGGAAATCATTTCTTTACAGAAATTTGAAAAGGGGTATTGTGTTCATTCATTTCATAGCTAATCTGTTTGTTTTCTTATCATTATTTTGCAAACGCCTTTCCTGTATCAGGTATCGTTTTATTTAGATTAAATTCCGAGTAGGTATAAAATTTACTAGATAATTTCTTATCGTGCTGATTAAGCAATGAATTTCTCCCATTTCTTTACAATTTGACCAATAATAATGCCTCTTTATTCACTTCCCAAGCAGATATATTTTTTAGTTTGTAACAATCAGTCGCGTTAGTGTGCACAGGTATTCCACACGTTGTAGGTATGCATTTTTAATTAATACCTGTAAATAGACTCTAGTAAGCTTTATTTTGTTATTGATATTTTAAATTGTTATAAAATTGCTTTTTGATAAATTCTTTGTGTTCAATAATTTTTAATAATTCAGAAAAGCAGTGAATGTAACCACCATTTTTTTATAATTATAATTTTAATATTTTGCGTTTTTGTTGTTTGTTCTCTACTTTGGTTATAACTTATAACAAGATTATGTTATAATTAATTGTAACTGCAACAACAATTTACTCATGTTTTCTTTAGCTTATGCTTAATTAAGTAGTAAATATAATTGTGACAGTGCAATATGCTGTGTAATCCTAATCATAGTTGTCATTGCAAAAACTCAGGTTAGTATGTATTTTATGTACTTCAAGTATTTTTTTGTGATTTTGTTTTATAATTGATGTGTGTCGTCGCTTTATAAATGCAATATTTCTGTTGATTTAAATTAAATTGAATAATTCAATTAAGTTGGTACGAAAATTTCAGTTAATAGGCGCGAGAACCTTCCTATGCACTGTGTTACGTATATTGACTACCGGAAATTGTGACATGTAAATATTTATACTTCTAAGATAGACAAAATACTGCGATTTAAATAAAAACATAGACTGTTATAAAATGCTGTCCAACACTTCATTTTTACTCATTTCACACGCTGCATTTGATACCTAGAAGTAAATAAAAATATGAAGGGTTGTAGTTACTTTTAGTGTAAAGAGTCGTTACTTTTGGGTCATCCTGTAAATTTTATGCTCTGAAAATTATCTTCGAATGTAATGTTTGACGATGCTATGAATTATAGGAAGTGTAACTATAATCTTCCTTAGTGCCGAAGCAGCGCGCGGAAGAGGCAAAGTCCTGGTGCCAGGCACAGCGGAGACGAATAGTTGCTGTTCTTCAGCACCGATAGTAAATAAACAGGTTCTGTAGCTACAAAGATTCATGATTCAAGTAGTTCGTCCTTGAACGGATATAATACCGCTGAAATACGTTATCCTTTTAAATAGACAGACATCAACAGCGCGAGAGCGCACTCTACAAGGTCATGAGTTCTATACAAACGCCACTATTCATTATTAAGACCAACAATTTTCAAATGAATACGGAGAAGTACCAGATGCCGAGAAATAGCAAAACAGAGCAATTTTGAAATAATTAAGTGCATAATTACAAAACTAGTTTATAGATCGTGTATTTATAAGTTTCGTCAATTACAGTTATCGTCAGCAATAACAATTTAAAAATTAAGCATAGTGTAAAACAAATTTTTAACATATGAAAACGCAAAGAATAAGCCTGCTAGTTGGCAAGCATTTAAATTGAATATGATTTTATTATAGTAACAATACATAGCTTGATCATTATTGAATTGTATATTAAACCGCCTTGAAAATGACATTCCAGAACACACCCTAATGGCTAACAATAGAAAACGCCACAATCAAAACACAAATTGAACAAAATTTAGTCACGTCATAATGTCTGTTTAAAGCTTTAATTTGAAAGTAGTAAAAGCATTCACAGCTAAAAGTTGACATACAAATTAACGAGCTAGTAAAATCAAAACAAATCTAACAATCGAATAATAATTTCCCAGCACTGCTTAAAGAATGTAATTGTTATGAGACAACAGAAACAGAATATTACATTTAATCTTATCATTAATCTTATTATTTGTTGCCATTGCAATGCTGTGATGTCCAAATATACTGAATTGGTAAAGTATTTACTTCAAGCTCTAGGAAAAACAGCAAAAATCCTGATCTATTTTGGTTAAAAGTTCTTGCAATACTTTTGAGAGGCGATTGGATGCCTTTTTATATGAAAACAGTATGACCCAATGCCAACCATACTAGTTCACAAATAACGACTATCCCCAATGTTAGTGTGCTTATTTACTGGTCCTGGTCAAATTTCAACTTAGTTCGTGTGTTCAAAAATAAATTTAAAAAAAAGAGGATTTGTGTATATGGGGTTCTCCTGGACGGAAGGTGGAGTTTTACCAAAAATAGTAGGATTCTTCCTCTGGCTGAACTATACACACTGTAAACATCTCAACTCGGTAGGTTAAGCCGTTCTTGAGTTATCGTGTGGGTTGTATCAAAATATATCGTAATTTAGGTTCTTCGTTCGTTTATCTATAAGATGTGGTAGGCAACTTAATTTGCATTTTGGTGTAACTTAAGTGCATATCTTTTTAGGGGTTCATGCTTCTATATCGTTGACTTAATTCTTTGCGAAAATATTTTCGCGCAACGCGTCATCATCATCTGACTTCCTAAGCATCCATTTTTCCCTCACTTCTTGTGGTACGCTGTGAAATACAGAAAGCTTTTTTGGGTTTCCACCTAAATTTTGTGAAAGTGCCATTGATTTGATGGTAAGATATATTTTAACGCATTATACTAAAAATTAAAACATGTGCTCTTTTCAGGCACTTTCTTTTTTTTACTTTGATTTACACTTTCATTACTTTTACTTTTCTACATTAATTACATATTAAGTACGTCTAATTCTATTTTTGCGTAGGCTTTCATTTTATGATTGCTATTTTGCTTGTGACGCTGATCTGAATGTGGATTCAAATTTTTATTTGAAAATTTCAAGAAAATGCAATAAACGGATTATTCAATTTCATGAAGATAAATTTATAAGACATAAAATTCCATTTTTGGGTGTGGCTTACAACGTAAAGTATTATTTCGAGATATTGCGCAATATTGGTGCAAAGATGACATCACCTTGGTTGACATTTCCGTAATCCTTTAGATACCAGAGGTTATTAAAAAGTTTGTGTACAAAATTTTATGAACAGGTATTTATTTTTATAACAATTAATTAGTAATTTAAGGCTATGACTAGTTTTAAGATATATTTTATTTAACCCTATCATTTTAACTGTTAATAAACATAGTCTGTATATTTTTTATTTTTTACATTTTGATAAAATTTTCATTGTAAACCTCGGTTTAGTTATTCCGAGCATTATAAAAAAATAACTTGGCGTCCGAGATCATTTTTATTAGTGTTCCATTGCATTTTTATTATTTATGTTAAGCGAAAATAACACAGCATAAATTTGTGGTAATTAAGCAAATCAAAAGAATGAACCACCCTACGTTAATCTACCGATTGAGCCAAAGGCATTATTTTTGGTGAATGGTTTGTATCTCCAGTTAGTTTAACTTTTTGTTTTGGAGAACTTTTACACTTATGTCTTCATTTATTTATTAATAAAACATTTTATACCTGGCACCATTACCACTATTTTATATAAGGCCAAACACGCTTAATGTTTTTTTGCAGATTTGGAATAAGTGCGACCTAAAACGCGAAGATTAATGAAACAATAGGGTGTCAAACCTTTGTTTTTCAAACCTATTGCAATAAGTTTTGCTTGTATGTTATACGATAATGGCAAAAATGTGGCTTTGAACTGATAACAACATATGAATATATACGGACGTCAATGTCAAGATCATAAATTACTTTTCTTTTACCATAATCCATAAACCAGCTGTTACATGTGGGAAGAGGGACGCTTAAAATTTTTGCTGCGGGATCCTCCTATCCTGACAATTGCGTTGTCGATCACTAACTTCAATTTACTTCACGCGTGATGTAATTCACACTGGTATTTCCCCTGTTAGTAGCGTTATCAAATAAAGTAATTTAATGTAAATTTTTAATAAAAAATAAAATATACCGTATTTAAAACGGGTTAGAAAATTAAAAAAATTGTTTTACATCATATCACTAAAATAAATAGAATTAATTGCGCTGCGGGCAATACATATGTCGACTTTGTCAATAAGTTGTGATGCGTTAAAAATATTGATGATATTGGCGTATTTTAAATAATATGTAATAAATTAATTAAAATAATATCATGCAGCAAATAGAATCGTCCTCGATGCTCATTGATAACAATCACTTCATGTTTGCGAGAGATAGTCGATTTAATTGCTATTACGGTTTCCTGATACACATCCAGACGATCACTGATTTTATGTAGATAATGTGCGACTATTTAGGTGTATTCTGACTCCGTTCATTCCGATTCTATCTTGACTGCACCTACTCTTAATCCCACTAGGATACATGTAATACGTAACCGTGACTATAATGGCTAGCTGTAAAGAAAGCGTAAGAATTATGCGAATTGTGCTACGATAACGTCTCAGTCATGTTGTATGAGCATGACTAAGACCTAATTTCTGATGAAGACCTTAACTGGAAAGATCATGTACTAATAACGTCATCTATTGTAAAGGTTAACAGGGCTGTTGTAAATGTTTCGGGCATATAGGTTAAGAAAGTCAAAATAAAATGAGTTTGTTTTTCTAAATATTCTCTTTTACAATCAATACGATTATTACGTACGTTTGAACCCAGTTGTCAGAAACATCTTATGAATGAATCGGGTACTGAAGAATTGGTTCCATTCATTTTTTTCTTGACACGGGAACAAAAAAAATTATTTCACTCTTCAATCAGGACGTTTTATGACTCCAAATAATTGATTGTTTCTTTAACTGCATAAAATGTTAAAATTTTCTTTCATATTTCATAGTGTCATGTGACACTAGCGCCCTTTTGTTTGAACAATACTTAATGAAGGACTTTCATTGGCACTACTACAGCCAGGCTTCAACTCCGAAAGCCAGCGATATATTGTGGCACGATTTAATTTTTTTGTTAACACTGCTATTATAACGTTACCAATTTTTTTTTGTCTTAAATTGTTAATGTCATATATGTCAATAATTGTAAAAGCTTTCGGATAGTGACATCTGTTACTATCTTACCTCCAAAGGTGAATAAGATATAAATAGGAATTCTTTACGTACGTGCAGTGAGGTAAACGTGGAGGAATGCGCCTGTGAGCGTTATAAGTGGATGTTTGAAGGAGATTGCCCCCTCCCTCCCCTCACCGTACACTACTTCTCCTTTAGTCTGTCAGGTCTTTGTCCGATGCTCAAAGAATTATTAAGTTGCTCATGACCGAAGGAATAAAACCGTCAGACATTGAAAAGGCTTCATTCGGAATCAATACCCTTAAGAAAACACAAGTATACGCGTGATAAAAACAATTTTTAAAAGGACGAGAAGTGATCCAGTCACCGATTTCATCGGAGGGCTAGTGTGGCTGAGGAGAATATTAGCATTGTAGGCCGCCTCGTCGGATATCACCGCAGAATAACAATTACTGAAATTGCTTCAGAGGTCGGAATTAGCCTTGACAGTTCTGAGAATCATTACTGGACCACCGCGTGTTTCAAAAAGAGTCGCAAGATAGGTCCTTCGTCTTCTCAGCGAAGATCAGGAAGTATCCTGAAGGTGTGCGAACACGCTATCAGGCTGTAAGGGTATCTTATCCACTAAATTGTTTTGTGACTACACTTAGATGTACCATTGCACAACGGAATCCAAGCAAGCTGGGGAAAAACCAATCTCTACCCGTCAAATCCGTCTTCAGCTAGAAAGGTTCTGCCAGCTGTATTTTTTAATTTTAAAGGAGTTTTACACCTCAACTGAACGTTGTACTGTGAACGCAACATACTACTGCCAACTTTTAAACGATAATCTCGTATCGTCAGAAACACGTGAATTTCAAATCCGAAATGTTATCCTGTTTCACAACAATTCTCGGTAATACAACTGCCCAAACAATTGGCATTGATTTCACAAAAGCGGCATGAAAAAACTGGCTATTCAAATTTCCAAACTCCTCACACCACATCATCAAACCACCTACATCTTCTTAGCTCGTTTTATGCAAAAAGAATTAAACCAAATTGTTGTTGTATGTAGATAAAAGGACGATCCACGATTTCACAACTTTTTACGGTTTGACCACAAATAAAACCTATTTTCAGGGTAAGTTTGATCGAGTTTTACTTAACGTTAATATTGACTACGTGTTCGAATTAACTTACTTAACCTTCACACCATTCCCTTGCGGGGTAGGTAAAACAATCCCTACCTCTTATTTATTTTTGATTCACAATCTTTCTCCATACTTTCCTATCTCCGCATACCTCCCTAGCTTCCGCAAGATTCATACATTGTCTCTGACATGCCTTTTTATATATAAAACTCCTTATCTTTCTTTCCTTTATCATGCATTCTACTAAATTTAGCCAAGTTTTACGCGGCCTACCAGGCCTAGCCTTTCCTCTAACTTCACCCATATATATTTGCTTCGTTAATCTTGTTTTGTTCATTCTCTCAATGTGACCAAACCAACGTAATGTACTACTTTTATATCTATCCATCATCGTCTTTTCCTCGCCACACTTCGCCATTATGCATTCATTCTTTATCATGTCCCTTCCCGTTTTACCACATGCGCTTCTCAGGAATCTCATACCCACGGCATTTAATTTTCTTTCGTGCTTTTTGTGACATACCCATGTCTCACTTCCATACAGTACTGACGGGACAAACACGCCATTACAGATTACTCGTTTCGCAGCTAGGCTCATGCTTTCGTTTCTCGTTATCGTCCACATACTTCCAATCACTTTCCTTCTAGCATTGACCCTTCGTCAAATCTCGCCCTCCATTGTACCATCTGCAGTAAACATTCTACCCAGATATACCAGCTCGTCCACTTGCTCCACAATTTCATCTTGCGGAGTAAATACTTTACTCTCCTTTGCACATTCCCGATTGAACACCACAATCTTAGTTTTGTTCACGTTTACTTTTAGGTATCAAACTGTATCAAACTTCCTCGGCGGTTTGTAGCTCATCCGCACTGTCACTTAATAAGACTGTATCATCTGCATACACCAGAAGTTGTACATTTACGTCTCCAACCATTACACCATTTGTATCGCTACATGCTTGTCTAACACATTTATCCATCTATACATTGAACAACCACGGTGACATCACACAGCCTTGTCACATCCCTTGCTCAATGTTAAAGTATTCACTTACACCTCTTCTCACCCTAACACATGCCCGACTACCGTTGTATACTGCCTTTATTCCATTTATTAGACCTCGTCTCGAATTCACTCAGTTGTCGAGACGCAAGACGTTATTGATCCCGTGTTAAAAAAGGCTATGTATCGGTAAGACGGTTCTAATAGGAAGTGGCTGACATGTAGCGAGAAACAGAATTCCTTGCTTTGTTCAGTTCGTATAGCGTTTTCTTTGCCTTCTGATACCAGTTCATCTCCTTTTATACGAGGAATGGTAGATAGAAGACATGTTAATGTCAGAGTCGAGGAACATTAGAAAACCGAAACGCGCCGTGCTTGTGCAGAAGCTTATTTTTAAGAAATAATAATGCAAATCTTGATAATTTACTATTTTCCAATCAACTGTCCTTACACCGAGCACAAATACGAAAAAGAAGAGAAATTTTGCAGCGAATAATAGATATTGTTAAATTTATTGGGAAACGAGGTTTAAGTTATCGAGGCGATAAGATAGAGTTTGGAAACTTTTTGGAATTGGTTGTTCTTCTTAGCAAATAGGATATTAATTTGAAAGACCATTTAAAAGATTGTATTGAAAACGGCAAAAAACTTCACGAGTCTAAAAAGGGTAAAGGCAGAGGATCTTTGTTAACGTTTTTTCTAAATTCACTGTTGAATAAAATTATTCAAGCAATCGGACAATTTATAACACGGAATATTAGCATGGAAGTTCAAGCAGCTGGTATGTTTCCTTTGCAAGTGGATACAACACAGGTCTTTTTATGCAAAGATCAATGCTCAATTATTGTACCATATGTGACGGATGATCGTGTTCATGAAAGACGTCTTGCTGTTGTAGAGTGTAAATCTTCAACCGGAAAGGATATGTTTTCCTTAGTGGATTCAGTTTTAAAGTCTTGTAATATAGACATAACCAAGTGCATTGGAAACTCAACCGACGGGGCTGCAAATATGCAAGGTCAATACAATGGATTTTCTGCGTGGCTTTCCAAAGACTCGCCTGGGAAAATTCATGTTTAGTGCTATGCACATGTCTTACATTTAATTTTAGGAGACACTACTACTAAAGCTGGAATCTAAAGTGCATCGTTCTTTAGGTTACTAAATGACGTTGCAGTATTTTTTCGTGAATCATACCAACGTATTAATATCTGAGATCAAAGTAAAGAGGACGGAAATAAGAAAACACTCTCCACTATTGGAGAAACACGTTGGTAGTCTAGAGATAGAGGATTAAAAAAATTTTTTGGTTCATTCTCAAAGTCCGATTCAACTAAGCCGTTATATGTAACATTGATTATAACTTTGGAACCCATACAGCAAAACTTATATTTTAAACCAGATGTTCGTGCAAGGGCAAAATCATATTTAGAATCGTTTTGTAAATGTGAAACGGTAATCACAGCTAAAACATTCTTAAGAATATTCGAAGTAACTACTCCTCTTTCTAAATACATACAAACCTCAGGTTTGGATATCATAAAACATCTTTAGAACTAACGAAATTAGTGAGAGATTTTGATGCTGAGCAGGAACTTGCAGATGATTTTATTGCTTGTGCAAATGAAGAGCTGCGTAAATTCGAAAACTTGGCAATACAAATACAAACAAAATTTCCTAAAAAAAGACTCTAGAAAAGAAAACTAATTCCAGATGAGACAGCTCAGGATGAAGTTGCTTTTGATGTAGCTACTGCATATAAGATAAGTCCATAACGTTATTTTTGACACAGTTTCGGTGGAAATGGAACGCCGTTTTCTCGCAAATGAGCAATTATACGCCGATTTTTGGTGTCTAGATCCGAAACGCTTTCCTGAGATACGTTATAACAAGCTTCAATCTGGTGAACTAGAAGAGTTACGTAGACTCATGTTAAAATATGATGACACAGCTACGGGTGAAAATTTGCGGACTGAACTAAGAAATTTAGCTTTGCATTGGGATAAACTGAGAAACACTAAATTAAAAGATTACAAAATAATGAAAGAAGATAATTCAAATGAAGATATGGACGAATTGACTTTGGATAAAGAAGAAGACGAAATGTGTCTCATGCAAAAATTGTCCTATCTGTTGTTACAAAATATTGAATACACTCAATTTATTGACCAATGCTTATAATTTAATTGGATTAGCATTAAAATTTTTGCTCACATTGTCATTAAGCCAACTAGCTTGTGAAAGATCTTTTTCCATGTTAAAAGTAATTAAAAATCGCATGAAGAGCACCTTATCTTCAGATAATTGGAATTCGTTTATGACAATGGCAGTAGAAAAAGACCTTTTAATGAATTTAGATAGCGACGACATAATCGAAAAAATCGCAGAAAGTAGTGAGCTTCTCTATGTGTATTGTATATTTGCAGTGTTTTTGTGGGAAGGTCATTAAATACAAATTGTTAAAACAATATTCAAATAGTTATTTGTGTTTTTTATGCAGTGTTTTTGTAGCGAATAGGGGGCCGACAACTTGAAAATGCTCGGACCGGTTTTAGGTCCCAGTCCGGGCCTGGTGTATAGGTATAAAAGACTACGAGATCATTTTTGTCGTGCACTAAATCATGTCTGAAAGTTTGGTGGCGTTTAATAGATGTTTTATTCAGATTTTGAAATTGTACCAAAAAGTGGAGATATTTATTTTTTATCGTTTATAGTATATATTTAAAGTCTGTCCAGAAACGAAGTGAAGGAATAAATTATAATAGTACATGTATTTTACATATAAGCGGTACACGATTTTGTATTAACTACCTACTTATAGTTTTCTTAAACTAGTTTTAGGATACACCTCTTCCATACTATAGCGTTACAATGTAAGTTATTTAACAATAGCTGCTAATCCTTTAACAATGGGATGTACCTGTTGTTCAGTTCTAAAGTAAAGATCATAGGCGTGTACATGGGTTTTGCAGACAAACAAATGACGATTGCAATGTTGTATTGAACACTTAACTATAAAACAAATAAATAATATCCTCGTACTTTTCTAACTTTTAATTAGTATTAGTTTCATTATGACATATCTAATCATTATTACTTCAGTTTTATATTTTTTATCATAAAACAACAACAACACCACTGGAATCTGCCAAACATGTTGATTTATTCCTTCGCTTCGTTTCTGTACAGATTATAAATGTAATTGCGATTATATAAATTCTTGCTTGATACCACGCAAATTTTGTCTGAGGCCCTTATGGAACGAACAAAAAGACGCATTAATTTTAATCACGAATGATATCGTTATGTGTTTACGATAAAACACTTGCATCCTGTGCCAGTTTATTCATTATTCATACGTTGTTTTGACAATACGCTATGTTTATTTTAATTAAATATAACGGAAAACAGTGTTTAGGTAAAAAATCGAATCAAAATAATCAAAAAGATAAAATGTTGGCACAGCCAATGGCGAGTACATATGATCTTCTATTGCTATAATTCATGTTTGTAAGCGCCAAAAGTGTTAAATATCGAGTGTATTTTTATGTCTAACCTACAATCCCCACTACTCCATTTCACAATAATGTACCAATTAAATACTTCAATCTTTTCGCTTTGTGTAATCTGCGTAATTACAAGGTAACTAACACATAAATAAACTAACCTAATTAATTGCTTGACATTTTAACAAAAAAAAATGCATAAAGATTAACGGTAATAACTGTACTAAAAACATCCATATGTATATATATATATATATATATATATATATATATATATATATTTGTGTGTGTGTGTGTGTGTGTGTGTGTGTGTGTGTGTGTGTGTGTGTGTGTATGTATGTTTCACATCTATATATGGAAACTGTGTCAGATTTATGCATTTAAATGAGTGACCTACAAATAATTTTTTTATTTAATACTTTCTATTTTTAGAATTTACAATTATTTCCCTCGAATTCACGTTGTAAAGAAACAATTTTGTGGAGTCGTAAAAATTTACTACTACAGTTCTATTGAAAAAAAAAATTGTTGCCAAAGTGTCAAGCTGTGCTTTTTTAGATAATAGTCTCGAACTGTATTCTTATTTTATATTATATTTTCATCGTTAATGGTGCCTGCACCAACACCAGTCACATAATATCTAGAATTGACAGATTTATTATATTCAGACTTAGGATAATGGAACGGCCAGCGAAAGGGATTGAGAGCATTCGAAAAATAAAGGGTGTATACATGAGTTTAATCTGAGTTGTCAAAATCATATATCTTGTCCCATTTGCATCTTTATTGTCTTATTGTAAAATAAATAATTAAAATACTTATCTTTTGGGTATGTAATCGCGCATCTTTATTAATTTTTTACAAATGTAAACGTTTCGATACCAATTACAGTTATCGCCTTCGTAAGTGATAATAGTTTTAAATATTCAAATAAATATATGAGCTAATAATGTTTAAGGAACGTTTATGATAAAGCCAATTACGGAATCCAATTTTATTTTAGTAAAAATGAGCTAGATCTTTAATAATAGATTAAGTAATATTATATCGCCTTGAAAATGGCACCCTCTAACGGACGAAGGCTAAAATGAAAGATGTCACAATCTAAAAACAAATTTAACAAAATTAATCAAACTATAAAGTCTAAATTATTATAAGTTTTTGTTATGAACGAATAAGTTCAAAGGTAAAATTATATAAAGTCCAAAGTTGTGAAAAATTGTAATTTCAGCTGAAATCTTGACAACCCAAGATCCATCACAAAAAATCAAAGGTTAATGTTAATATTTAAGGACTGTATCTATTATACAATGAAAACATAATGTGTATGTTTAATCTTATCTTAATTTTAACTATAATATGCTAAATTAATGCAGTACTGTGGCGTACTTAATTGGTAAAACATTGCATTGATAACATAAAATTTCTGTTCAAAATTCAAATTCAAAACAAGTTTATTTAATTATTGTTACAATTGATGATAAATGGAGTTTTACAATTTCAGTCGGCTGCTCAGGCGAGGTAGCCTCTTCAGCCGGTTGATTACATAGTTTTTTTTTATTTAATTATATTTCATTTGTTATAAGTCTATAACATGTTATCTTATTATCTAGGCAAAAAAAGAAAAAAAAAACATGTTGGTTACGTTACTTAAGTGAGTAATATGCTATTCCTAATCTATGGATGTTGTGGGCGGGACTCGTGGGTGAGTGGTGTTTCCTTGGAAGCAGGGGGCTGGTCCCTCGGAGCACCAAAGTGGTTCGGGATACCGAAGGTCTGCATAGCTTCTTGCGGGTGTTGCCTGTAGGGAATGGAGAAAATTATTAGTATTTTAATATTACATTGTTAATTGAATTTTATGTGTTAATGTGGTGTTTTGAAGTGAGTTGAGTAGTGAATTGTAGATTGTATTAATATGTAAGGTTAATTATATGATACAGTTAGCTATACTTATCCCGGCATCCCTACTCATCGCCGTTCCGGAGATATTTACACAAAAAGTGCAAACACCTCCTGACCGTGTATGAGGATTACTCGCCACAGGTCAGTCGCAGTTTGTGCCGAAACTAAGGCCGCTGCCACCCTTCGGATGACAGGTAGGACCTTCGCCATATCCAAACCTCCAAGGAGGCCAAGAACAGCGTCGAATCCTAAAGCGGGTGAAGCGGGCTTTTTTACGTCTGCGGCTTTCACCGCATCCGCTACTTCAGCCATCTCGCTGCCGCTTGCCGTCGCTTTGGCGTAACTAACGCCGGTTCGGACTAGAGAGGGTGCCGCCGTGGGCGGTGTCCTCTTCTGTCTCTGTTGAGGTGTTTCTTCTAACTTCTTCCTACGCTGAGGGAGACGCGGGTACCTCGGGCATCCCCTGAAGTTGGCCGGATGATCACCACCACAGTTTACGCACCTTACCCGGTCCGTACGGGGTTTGGTGCACTCACTGGATTGGTGGTGTCCTGCACACTTGACACAGCGTGCCGCCGCTCTACAGCAACGCTGTGCGTGACGGAATCCCTGGCACCGGTGACACTGTCCGATGCCTGGTCTCCGCCTCAAGTCTTCAGTGGAGACACGTAGGCGAGCCACGTACTCCACCAGCCGGATCCTCTTGAGGTCCTCTTCTGATGGTACCTGGACCAGCAGAAGCGGGATCGGTCTGCCTTGTTTCTTCATTCTAGAACAAGAGCTGATGTTAACGTCGTGATTCTGAAGCTCGGAGGTAACGTCAGCCTCGGAGATTTCCACGGGTATTCCCCGTAAAACCACCTTGAACAAACGTTCCCTCTTTGCCTGATAGGTATGGTACGGTGTACCATGCCTATCCATATACCGCATGAGCCTGTCACGGTCCTTGGCAGTGGCAGGCTGGATCCGGTATCCCTCGGCGATTGCCTTCACGCGTGTGAAGACGATCCCTCGGTGGTCTAGTTCTCGGGAGAAAGCAACCCGGTTTTCCCTCTCGCGAAGGATGACTGGAGGAACCCTCTCCCTGGCAGCGGGAAGTTCTTCTACGTCTGGTGTCAGCTAGGGCCTCGAACGCGTTGATAACCGTAGTGGGCGTGGTCGGGCGGTCTCTAGAAGATTTCTTCGGCTTCCTCTTCTGGAGCCGGAACCCGTCGGACGGTGGCGATTCTTCTGCAGCGACGCTTAATGGAACTGCTGGAAGCGGTGTAGCAGCCATCTCTTCATCCAATTTCTTGGGCTTCTTTTCCTTCTTCTGGATCTTCTTGTAAACATCTTCTTCGTTGAAGGGCCAGGACTCGTAAGGGACCTCTTCGATCTCGAAGAAGCCATCGAGTAGCGGGACGGACATCTGCTCATCATGATAACTCCGAAGAGCGTACGGGTTCCTCTTCCGGGGCGGTGGCTCTCTACCTGTCATCGTGAAAACGACGCAGGTAGCAGAACGTACGCACGTAAAAACTTTTAACAAAGTACGTTTACAATGTTAAACGCGATGCTCACTGACCTGCTTGCAGACAGCGAATGCCGAAAATTTCTGTTACTAGAATAGTATTTATGTTCTCACATAAAATAGCATAAAATAATCTCGACCAATCAGAATAAACATAAATAAAAACGGCAATTATTGCAGCTAAATTGGCAAAACACGGTCACTTAATATTTATGACATTTAATTAAAATGAACTCTTATATTAATAATTTTAATAAATATTTAATGAACATTAAAAATAAAATAACTTGTTAAAACACTAATATAATTCTCAGGATGCGAGTGCTCCTTATAATACTGAATCAAGACTGCCTAGAAATTGAGTTCATTTTCTTTATTACGTAGTATAAACACTGGAGCCGTTAAACAGTTAATACTTCGACTTCTTGATCACTTAGATCTGTTTCGCAAGCGTTGCGATTACGCGCATCGACATGAGCTATCTTGGTGCCCGGTCGATACTCAATTGCAAAATCATATTCTTGCAGTATAATCCACCGCAAGGAATAAGGTCTCGTTTCGCAAAAGTTTTACAGCCAGTGACTACTTTGAAACTAACTCCGATTAGGTAAATACGAAACCGTTGTAACGCATTTACAACTGCCATCGCCTTCAGTTCATAGTAATGATACTGCTGCTCTTGTTCTGTTGTTTGCTTGCTGAAGTACATAACGACCTGTACGAGTTATCCTTTTGTGTTTGGAACAATATTCCAGGTAAACCTTTCTTTGAAGGGCCAGTATGCACTTCCGTCTCTAAATTGTGTTGGTAAATTGCCAATACCGGTCGCTGCGCTTATTTCTCCTTCAATTGGCCAAAAATGTTTGTTTTTCTGGTCTCCAAACGAACGGAACATTCTTTTCAAGTTAATTCGTCAAAGATGTTGCTATGTCGCAAATTTCTGAAACGAATTTTCGAATGTAGCACACAGCTCTATAAATTGCCGTAATTCGTGAACGTTACTTGGAGTAGGCAAACCAGCAATTTCTTGAGTTTTACCTTCACCTGATGTGATGGAGTCGTTGTTAATTTCCAATCCTAAATAGTTTATACGTGTTTCAAAGAAATAACATTTTGAAAGGTGCAATGCAAGTCCAGCATCCTTGAACACCTCAAGAATTTGTGTTGGCCCGGCTAAGCTCTCATCAACGGTAATTGATAGAATTAAGATGTCATCCATGTACGCTAATGCCGTTGTAAAACGTAGATGACCAAGAACTTGATTAATTTTTCTTTGGAAAACTGCAGGTTGCATTTACGATCCCAAAGGGCATCCCTAAATACTAATAATTATCTACAGGAGTGACGAACGCAAGTCTTACTTACTGGATTTGCATTGGTATTTGGTGATAACTCATTTTTAGATCAAGTCCAATAAAATAAACGGAGTATTTTAATCTTCCGTTATACCGTTATAGAGCAAATCTATATCATTAACTTTTTTTCGTTCTGACATTGATATAATCGATGGCCTATAGGTTATTGGTTGATCACTGGTCAACTCAATTGACATAGTGACATCATTAGCAGTGCCTAATCCACTATTATTTTGTGCAAAACATTCGCGATATTTATTAAGCAAATCTAACAGTTTCAGCCAACGTAAATGGTTCAAATTACTAGTAAGTAAGGGTAAATACTCACCGCGTCTTTGGTGTTTTCCTGTAGACATGGCTGCCCACGAGCCTTCTTTCAACACCAACTGCTCACCAGAACAATTTATGACCGGTAGAATTCCACACAGTTAGGAATATAATATTCAGCCTTGGATAGCATCGAATCGGTAAGCTTCACGTAAAGATCACCCTCGTAACTGTAATTAGTATTCATTGTGACATAATTATGCTACTGAATTCGCTGGTATTACAACTTCTTTTGTTGCTGACAGCGCCACCTTTCGTGGCGATAATTCGTCGAGTTGTGGTAATTGTGCTCTGCAGGAATTAAATAAACTCACTTCATTATTTCGTAACACCAAGACAACGTCTTCCTGGTTGAGGAAACTTGGGTCAATCAAAACTGGCACCTCTTGTAGTATATCTGCCACGATGTAGTCAGTAACGTCAGCAGATAATAAATTAACTTTTAAGTTGAACTGCGGTTTTTCCCAAAACCGATGTTTTAGAACCACCATAGCAACAATAATTATGGGAGAGGACGTAACGTGCAAATACAAACGTTTTACAATGCTTTCTTTTATGGCTACTATATTGCAACCAGTGTCAATATGTACCTTGAATAACTGACCATTTATCAAACACTCAATAAAATTACATTGTTGTGTAGTATTTTCTGCAGTTTCGCACGGAATAGCCTTTGGGGTCGTTGTTATTGTCGGTCTTTAACATGACCGGCTGGCGTGGCCCAAACGGTGACATTTGGCACACTCAAGCCGTGGTTTCGGTCATTTATTTGATAAATGCGTTTTATCCCCGCAATTAAACATTTTGCGTTCTAACGCCCAAATTTGGTTTGGATTTTGTACTTATTGTCATTTTTCGGTATTTTTGTCATTTTTATTAGGGCTGAGATGCCTATCTCTAATAAATTTATTTGGAAATTGATATCCGTGGAAACCGGTCTTAATACAATTGTTTCCTTAGAAGTTATTTGATGAATAAGGTGGATATCTCAGGCCTTAATAAAATTTGTATCGTTTTCTACTATTTAAACAGGGAACGCATACTTACAACTAGGTGATACGGTTGATAGAAACATCCTAACTTTTAATATTGAAGTTAAATAATGTTCATTATGAGAATTTTAATGTCCTTTGAGCACATCTAACTCGCTTTATTATTGTCTTTGAATTCCTTTACTTAGATTATTTCGTGTAATTAGCTGTATATGTGAATATTGCAATCATTGCTCCTATTTTATGATTTGATGTATTATTATATTTGTTGTACCTTCAATTAATGGTATGTTGATGTCAATGTTTACTACGATGTGTGCTATACTAAATATTATGGTTTTGTATTTATGCTTGGTGCGCACGATGTGACGTTGCCTGGAAATTATGCGTCGTATGTGCTGAAAATACCGCCGGTCCCGTAACTATTAAGAACCAGACCTCCAATATCTCATGAGGGTTATGTTCGGACACAGAGTCAGTGCCATGTAGCATGTGAGGTTGGTCCGGTATTTGCAGAACTCTGTATTGTATTGAAGATACTTATTTGGTTTGAATACCTAATCCTATTATATGCTTGCTGGGCGTATCGACCGACGTTAGAAGGCTTGCTTTGTCTTGTTGGGGTTAAGTTGAGACACAGTCAGTGTTCCATGCTATATAGCAGGTGACCTTAGTCTCTCCTTGGAAGATCTTTGCATACTCTTAATTTGAGACCTGTGAATTAATTAATTGGAGCCACGTATTCGAAGATAGAGCTTGTTGCTTCAGGTCGAGATTAGAAGACTCTTGTAGACCTTCTTCCCATGAGGGTGATTTAGTTATTGCGGAATACGTAATTGTCGTGGAAGATTCTCAGATTCATAGAAAATGTTATACTGACAGGTATTTTTAGGGTAGTTAATTGGGGTTTAGAATTGTGCAGAAGTATAGACTCATTATTTAATGATGGAAATGGCACAGTCCAGTTAGGCGCCCTGTAAACCGGTGAGCAATAATAATCTGTCGTGAACGTTTAGTCGTGTGAGTGAAACATGGGCGATTGATCCACTCGTCAATATGATACGATCATTCGTTGGGCACATTGTGACTTGTCGGACAATTACGTCATTTGCGGCACCAACATTTGATCCAAAAAACAGAAACCAAGATATCCGTATTAGATGAACGGTAAATTCGATTTGTTATCAAAAATTACCATCTGAGTTAGCGGGTTCTATTCGCTAGCCTTAATATTGAAAAAAAAACATTGCATTATTACACGCATGTTGGAAATTGTTTATAATTCTATTATAATCTTTTGGGCTATAATATCTGTTTTATATTTTTTACATATTTAAACGTTTCAGTAACAATTACAATTATCATCGTCAGTAAATGAAACATTTGAAAAATTTATTTGTCAAACAACTTTATGAAATATGAAGTCTGCTATCACTGTTAAGTAAATGTATTTGAAAGCAAACTACAGAATGTAATTTTGTTCGGTCGGGGAGAGTCTTGGGTACCTATCATGTTATGCAGAGGGGCTGCGTAATATGGGTTCTCCTCCAATGTTAGAAGGCCTCCATTCATTCATTGGAGTTACTTATTCAGGCATGGTGCTTGTTGCTTCATCTGACGTTAGAAGACTACATGCCCTCTTCCTATGAGGGTGGGTATGTTATTTCGACTGGGAAATAATAACTACTATTTAGAATAGCTGATTGGCGTTTAGAATTGTGGAGTAAGTATACGCGTCTGATTTGAGATCAGCATAGTAAAAGGTTATCCTTTTATAATCTTAGTGTACAAGAGCATTTAATGGCACAATCCTGGGTCAAAATATACAAACTAATATTAACTTTGTAAACATTATTATTGTTATTGTAAATGTATTTTTATCCTTATTGGTTATCTTAATTAGTAACACTGATTGGTAATATGAACAAGTTAATCGGTCTCCAACATTCTGTACTTTGTGCATGTTTGGTTATCAATAGTGTATAAATACTCATTTTAGAATTAGATTAATCAGTTTTGTATATTGCACTGATATACTGAAGAACTCGACCAAGAATTAGTGTTTTTATTAAATATTAAGGTAATTTTCAAGAAATACATTTCAAGATAAAACCAATAAACATAATTGACACAGACGGTAGGATTGAAGCAGGCCAAAATTAAAGCACTGAAAGCTGTTTTTGACTATTGGTTTCAACCATACATCTTCGATCCAAGTGAACCTACATCTACAACAAACGGAAGTATCAATCTAAAACTATGAAGTTTGAGTTTTATCCTTAATTTTTTTCTCTTGCTCAAACTAAGTAGCATAATGTATCAAATACACTAGCACCAGGAGAAATTTTCAATTCTTTAAGGTGGTTTGCGGTCGTGGTCCACATCTTGAATTACTTATTAATACAGTAGATAAAAGTCATGCAAGATATGGCGAAGTACGGATAACAGTTTAAATGACTTTATCTTCCCTGAAATTTCCGCGAAAATTGTTGGCGACTTCATTCTATACAGACCATATTTAAATGTTGGTTTGAGGTAAGGGAAACATTAAGAAATAAATACGGCTGTAAGTTAGATATTAAAAATTATTAAAATGTGAAAAACTTCGCTCATAAAACAATGTTAAGCCACCACGGCAATCACTGTTTTAGCGATCAATATAAACTCAGAATTAAGAACTTTATTAATGATAAAAGAACGACTGATGTATATCTCCAAAACTTCTATTCATCCTCGCCCAATAATGAAAACAACTACGACTCATAATATGATCAAGACAGACTTAACATTTATAATTAGAACTATTATAACGACTCAGTTAATTATGTTCTTTGCCTCAAATCGCGTTATTAATATACAGTTATCCATCTCTAATCCGACTTTATATTTCTGAAAAAATATTTTCCTAAACATGCGCTGGCCAACGCGAAGCATATTTTAAAACAGACATTCACATTTCCGGACTTCAAATCAATATCAGATACTCTTTCATAAGTACACTATAGAACCACTTTCTTTCCATTGTAGAAAAAATTTTGATGTTAAAAAAAATTGAAATATTCTGCAAGGAAACTGTTTAAAACACATCAAGACTTACTTACCCGTCGGGAATGTCCTGATTCCAGAAATTAGCTAATACAAAACAAAGACGGTACTATAGTAATAATATAATTAAAATAGATAACAGATTAAAATAGATAAGGACTTCCTGATACCATGTGTACAAAAATGACTTCGCGAACAAGAAACAACCGTTCAAGGTTTAGAAGATTTTAATCTCTCTTCAATTGGTATCTGACTACCGAGAAAAAAACTAAACCACTGCAAAATATTATAATAAAGTATAAAGAGATTTCTTATAACTCACACGAAAAATGAACATGAATAAAATGAAACACAAGATCAAGACATCCGATGAGAGTACACACAAGGTCATATAGATATCGGTATGTTCAGAAAACAGAAATCCAAAAACAAATAGATGCTAAGGGGGCACAGAAGTGACGTATCGTAATCGATTCCAAAAAAATAAATTAAAAAGCAGTGAATGATCATTACCCTCTACCTAACATAACGGACGTATTCGACAAAGCACGACGGTGTCAACGTTTTAGCACTCTTCTGGTTTGCAACAAATCGAGATGCACGAACATTTAATTGTTTTTAACGTAGATCATGGACATGCCAACGCGTTGACATGCCCTTTGGCCTCAAGAACGCATCCACTACGTTTTAGTCATGGACAGTGTAAAGGATCTCCAGAATAATATTTGCATAGTTTATATCGACGATATCATCATATTCTCTACTTCACTACAAAACATATAAACAACCTCAATCAACTATTCAATAAACTACACAAGCAGGTCTAAAACTACAAATCACCAAATTTGAGTTTTTACATAACGCAATTGAATTCCTAGACCATATAATCACTCTCGACGGTATAAAAACCTAATTCAAAAGAACTTCAAATCATACGAAAGATGTCGTAAACTGTCAAAGAAATTAAATCGTTTTTAGGACTCGTCTTGGTTATAGTAACTTCATAAATAATTCTGCCTAAATAGAACATACTCCCAAATTTGTAAAAAGATATTAATGGACGTTCCAATGTTACAATATCCAGATTTCCCGAATCTTTTCAATATGACTATAGACGCATAAAATTTCGCTTTAGGAGCTGTAGACATTAATTATAGTACGGTTAAAAAAGATCTGACTTTATCTATTTGGCACCAAATTCAAAATCATATCCGATCGTAAACCACTGCAATTGTTGGTTTCTCTCAAGGGACCCAACTCAAAACTAGTAGCAGGTTGGAGACTCAATTTAGAGGAGTACGACTACGAAATTATGTATAAAAGGGGTAGGTTGTAATACGTTACAAATAGTCCAAGAAGACAATATGTCAGTAATAGCTAATCCTTCAGAAGAACCTTCAATCCTAAATTTAGACTATTTTGAAGTGCGGACATCTAAGGGAGGATAAAATAAAGGTAACAGAATAAAACACAGTAAATAAATTTATAAGCAAGTGCAATGTAGTTCTGCTACCTTTATTGCGGATTGAGGAAAAGAATTACGAAAGAAAAACCTCCCCCACCTTCTACAACAAGAATAACATAAATATAGTATCAGTATTAATTATAAATACCTAGATCAATACGTATTTAGACTCTACTGTTGCAAGATTAAATTGCTATCACCCTACTCTAACCTCACCGCCTTCTACAACAAGAATAACATAAATATAGTATCAGTATTAATTATAAATACCTAGATCAATACGTATTTAGACTCTACTAGTATTTAAAAGACTATTCAACGAACAAAATTGACGGTCAATTAATTAGTTTTAATTTAGAACAAGTTGCAGGTTATATAGTGGTTTCGATGGTAGTCAGAGTCTGCATTACTTTGACGAACAAAATAAACTTTGATATTTTACGGGAAGGTAATTATATTTCACAGAAAGAGAATAAAATTGTCGGGATATTCCGCTAGCGGAATTGTCGCACAATTGTACTCTGATTGGTCCAAATATAAAAAATACTAAATTGTAATTGGTTGATAGTTGACATGGAGAGCGTGAGTTGAATAGTCATTGATATTAATTTATATTAGATGAAATAATCACTCTTACCATGGTATTGTAATACAAATCATATACTAATTTCAATTATTATTTACTTCAATTTATAAAAGGACCTTCTATCTTCAAATCAAGTTATATTAATCTTACAATTAATTTACCCTTTTGTTGAGATTATAATCTTAGAAACATTTACTGAAAGAGAATACAATTATATAATATTACCTTTTATTTTACTTTATTTTATCAGACAAAATAATACCTATATTCAATAAAATCCGCCTTCTAATTTATAAAATAAAACATATAAAGATGCAAGTTGTGGTACATCACAGACGACCCCTTTTGGAAGAGAACGTACAAGGTAGTGAGCTTCCAAAATAACTTTTATAACAACTGGTGCAGCGAAAATTCAACAAACCTTCAACCATCGGCTAATGATTAGAATTAAGAGTATTAGTAACTATTCGAGCGGTTCAAGACCTCCAATTGACGTTCAATACTCAGCTTTCTAATAACCGCGTCCTCAAACATCCAAAATTTGCAATATTAATCGTCATAAAATTTCTTACCAACAGTTTGCGATGCATACAAGCTAACAACTGATTTCATGCCTGAGCATCGTTCCTATCTTTGCTTAGGTGTCTGAATAGTTTTCATATGAACATCATACGGTACAATTCACTTTAATGAAGAGAATAGAACTACAGCTGTATTTTACCAATTTACACAGAAATAGTAACTGGTCCAAGTTTGAAGTACCAATGAGACATGCAAGAGAATAATAATTCAATGGAAGGCTTGTTTTATTGACCGAAAATGGATCCAGTTGTAAAAGCTTATGTAAATTCCTGTAAAATATGCCAAAAGATCAAATACGAAAGACAGCCTACTAACCAACACCAACCGATTTACAACCTTTCGACCGCATATATGCCGATACGTATAAAACCAACAATCTCCTGACAATAATAGTTCGTATTTCAAGATTTGGACAAATCTATCCAATTCATTCAGCGTCCAGTATAGAGATAACAAACAAAATGGCACAATTCTTAAATCATTTTGGTATCTCTAGAAAAATTACAACCGATAATAGAAACAAATTCAAGAGTTGCGGACAATTTCATTTGACTATTCGAAACCTTATTAACACTGCAAGCTTCGAAACATGAGGAAAACATCGAAACACTAATGAACTATGACTTACTTTCATGCAACAATTTTGCCCATTTCGCCACAAATTACACTTCCTTTCAGATAACTCGCAGTAATCTAGACTGCAAGAACCCACTCGAATTAGACGAAATTGCGAAAGTGCCCCTGATACGTTCAGGAACGCTGGTAAAACATGCACATTTAGACAAAAAAACACATGAAAGATCGGCAACAAATATTCAATATCGAGACGCTTTCAACAACAAAAACAGAAAAATCCTTGCAAAATAGTAGAAAATTCCACAATAACTAGTGATAACAGAATATAAATAAAATATATCACATTCACTTACTAAAACCCCAACGACTTGTATATAGTGTAGGTAAACTAAGCAAATGGTTGTTTGGAACATTAGACTCAGACGACAAACGAAATATGAAATCTTATCTAAAAACCTCAAAAGTTAATCTGGATAACATTAACAAGCATCTGGAAACCCAACAGTTTGTGATTACTTTTACAAGTACTTTATTTTAGGTTTATTAATTATAATATTTTTCGTTAGAATTCTTTAATTATTCATGATGATATGTTTACTCTATCTTATCCATTTTTAAAAGATTTTATTTTCTCAGTAATTTCATATTTAATACCTTTATGTTTGTCTGTAGCCCTAAGTAGTAAACGTAATAAGTTTCTATTGTTCACGAACTAGTTGTTTTTTCAATTTTGTAAAATGTAATAACGTTTTATGGTAAATCCATCCTTTCTTAGACAGGTTATTTATTGAATGTCATAAATCCTTCTACTCACAAAGAATTGAAACTTCTAGCAATTGAACCCCTTATTAGTATCCAAATCCTTAAAATAAATACAACCTCTATAATCCGGAAATGACTTCAACACTAATGTAGTCATTCCCACGGCTCCTATTTTTTCAAATCTAACCCATCACAATTCGCATCCCTTACCACAGTATTTAGCAATCCTATTTAGAGCCTCCCATTTCACCCTTTCTTGATTCAAAATTATATTTTCAAGCGACAGTAAAAATATGTACCTCTTACTATCAACATCACTTTACTCTATAAATTGAATGTAATTATTAAAATTATCTGACTCTCTTCTTATTACAAGTATACTTGACTAATACGAATTAAAGCGAAGTTAATCCTTCAGGATAATCGTGGAAGCACGTTATCCATCAAAACACCAACAGTTTATTACAAGAGATCTCAAATTAGATCAACTAATTAGATCCCCGTATTACATAATTACATTAATTACTAAATATAGTAATAGTTTTAAGATTCACATAACTGTAGTAAACTCACAATATAAACGTACTTCCAAATTTATCCTGTCGCTATAAACAATCTTAACTATTATTGCTCAACACCCCTTCCTCTTACTCACCAACGAACAATATTGGACATTGGTCTTCCGGCTATTGATCCGCGTACTACCACTGTTAGTCCTAATGCGTTTTTATTCACACAACGTTTTGGTCAAGTCACATTGCCATCCTCAGGTCTGTAACTATCGGTTACTGGTTCTGATTACTCGTACTGAACTCCTTTCTCCTGGTGTTTGTTTCTGCTTATATACGTTCCGTTTTTCCTTTTTGTTGCTGGTAGTTTCACTTTCTCCTTTTTGTTGAACATTATTGGTCGGCATTGGTTTTTGTTCTAACGCTGTTTTCCATGTTTCAACAATCTGGTGTTGTCGAAGTTTATTTTGTGTCTAGTGCTCGCCAGCTATCATGTTCCTCCTTCCGTGCACTTATTTTTCTATTTGTCAAATGCAATCTCTACAAGGGATTTCATATACGCCTTGGTTCTCGAAGTCGATATGATCCTTAGGGTTTTGCAGTTTGTTCGCTATTTTCTGGTGTAGTTTGAATATAGTTTTAACTTGGTGCTTTTGTAGAATTCTGCTAATTTTATCCGTTGTTCCCTTGATACACGGCAGGCGTGCGTTGACATCGATAGCTCCTCGATTTCTTAAGCGGTCTTCCTTGGTGGATTGATGATCCTTTGAAAGTCATTATGTTTGAACTCATTTTTGATTAAGGCATCTCGTACGTGTTTCAATTCTTGCGTAAGATTTTCTCTGCCTGCTAAGGTCTGGGACTGATTGAGTAACGTTGTTATGTTATTACCGATTTCAGCTTTGCTGGATGATGGTGTTTCGGCATTTATGTGTGTGTCGGCATGAGATATACCCTGTGCCCCATTTGGTTGTTTCTTTTTCCCTTATTAGCACATCTAGACATGGCAGTTGTCCTTCTTTTTCTATTTCCATCATAAACGGAATTTTTGGATGAAGTTGGTTGATGTGATTAAAAAATTCTATTCTTTCCCGTGGCTCCAGATTACAAATATGTCATCCACATATCTGAATCATAAGGTTGGTTTGATATATATATATATATATATATATATATATATATATATATATATATATATATATATATATATATATATATATACATACATGTATACATATATACATATATCATCATGTCAATACAAAAGTGCAGATAACTAACCACTAACAGAATTAGATATGTTCCATTGTTATTGTTATTAATGTAATTATACCAATTGTTGCCTATTAATTACTAATAAGATTAGATAGTTTTCATTGTTATTATTATAAATATTATATCAGCCTCGTTCAAAGAGCTGTATCATGTGTAATATCAAAATAAATTAGCTTCCCTCAAACATTGAATATTGAAACAGGCTGATAATCATTAGTATATAAGAACGACCTTTATGAATCTAATCGGTCTTAACTTTCGCTTTTAGTTAGTGATTTTTTATACTTGTTACTTATATTGTTTAATAAAGTTGTTCATACTTTTAAAAACAAACCTTTTAAGTAACAAAAATATAATTATATGTATATTAAAGTTAAAGATATTATATGGTCGTATAAAGTATAAGTTACATTGTTAATGTGCGCGGCAAAGACAGCGCTGTCGAGGTAAGGACACCTTTTTCTCTTACTTCTCTTCTCGAAACTGGAATGTGTCATACAATGTATCCGCCGTACGTGCAATGTGCACAGCATAAATGTTATAGTATGCAGTATACTCAGTAAATAGTGTACAGTACACGCAGTACATTGAGTATTCTTTATACAGTAATATACATATTCCAACCTACATAAATAGTGATGTATTGATATCTAGTTAGCCTACACCGGTTCCGTGGTTTTAACAAAATTTTACGTTACCATAGCAATGAAGAATAACTTATTAGAAGTGTCCGTGTAGAGTCAAACCAGAGTTGCGCAATAAAATTTGAAAAAAGGATGTGACCGAAATTGTGAAAATTGAAAAATTGTAGTATCGAGCCATCATCAAGTACCTGTATTTGAAAGGGTTAAGAGGGAAGCAGATTTACGAAGATATGCTTAATACCCTTGACGATCAATGTGCTTCGTATGCGATCGTGAAAAATTGGATTGGACACTTCAAAAGTGGTAAATTTTCCATTGAAGGTGAAAACCGATCGAGAAGGCCAGTTTCTGTGTCCACCCTCGTAAATATCGATACAGTTAACGACATGATTTTATCAGACGGTCAAATTGGGCTACAACGCATATCTGAGGCACTGAATTGTTCATATGAACGCGTCCATTATACAGTTCACGTCGATTTGGACATGAGAAGTACTTCTGAAAAATGAATCTCCAAACGTGTGAATGTTGACCAGAAGCGTGCAAGGGTAGAAGCATCGCGGCCGATCATTGCTCGGTTTGAGAAAGATGCAAACTTCTTAAGCCGTGTTATTACTATGGATGAAACTTGGGTACATTTCTACGACCCAGAAACAAAGCAGCAATCGATAGAATGGAGACACTCTGGTTCTCCAAGGCCTAAGAAATTTCGCGTTTAAAAATTTGCTGGAAAAGTTCTTGCTTCAGGTTTTTGGGATTGCCAAGGAGTAACCATGATCGATTTAATCTGACTAACAGTAAAACAATAACTGGGAATTACCATTCGACGTTACTGATTACTCTACGAGAAAAAAATTATGGGGAGAAGACACGGAAAGTTGTCCAAAGGTATTTTGTTTTTGCAGGACAATGCGCCTGCACACAAATCGCGTGTTGCCATGCAAACAATTCGTGATTTAGTGTTCGAATTACTCGAACACCCCCCTTATTCATCAGATCTGACTTCGTCCGGCTATAATGTCTTTCCTCAACTGAAAAAAAGTGTAAATGGTCGTAAATTTTCTTCCAGATGATAGATGCTGTGGAGGCTTGGTTTGCAGAGGAAGACAGAATGAATGGTCTAGAGGCGGTGCAGATACGTTGTAATAAATGTATCCAATTAAAAGGAGAGTATGTTGAATAATAAAACACTTTGATTTTCAAATTTTGTTTGCTTCTATAGTAGGCTAAGAATTTTTCAATACATCCTCGTACATATGTGGGTAGATTAGATTTTAGGAGAAATCCAGCGGCTTAGAGGGGGAGGGGGTTTATTAGGGACAATTTTTGGATTTTATCAAATATTTCTAAAACAGCTGCATATTTCAAAGATATAAAAATACCTTGATGTAGACCTTAAACATATCGATTAATTATGTTCTATGCATTTTTTTCATACGACGCGTAATTTAGCGGCAAAAACAGTGATCAACGTCATTCTGGCATAGACTATTGCTTTTATTTTTACAATGTTGCCTGTTTTCATTATAAACGTATAAAAAAGAGGTTGCATAGATTTTCTAAAAAAAATTATAATTAAAATTATTCCATTTTTTTCCACTTTGTTTTATCAATATTTTCCATATTTTTGGTTTGTCGATTTTACTTTTAATGAACATGTAATGCACACATGATGCAAATGAATAAATGCAGTTTCATCAACCACATCGTACAATCATGGGTTAAAGAACAAAATGTACATTTTTTAACACTAATTACTAACCATGCTATGATATAAACTGGATTATTCATATTGTAATTGGTATTTGAACGAAGACGTAGCATTTATGTCAAAATGTAATAACCGAGTTTACATCATGAGTGTATATACTTTTACACGAGCTATACCTTTATAATAACTACTTTATTTAGCAATAATTCCTTATATCTATATACTTATTTTCAGATTCGAGAAGCTGATGCATCTGACGTTATTCAACAACTAGAAATACCAACTATTATTCAGTTGCGTGAACTCGAAATGCAGAGGAGACAGCCAAGGTATTGTATTTTGCTATTGGTCGTTTATTTAATACTAATTAGGGTATTTTTTAAGTTTTGGGAATGCTGTTTTCGTTTTGTAATTGTTAGATCATTTTCATAAAAATTACCATATGATCATCAAGCGAATTGTATTGGGCCAGCTTTTTTTTTGCATGTAAATTCTGCATTATATTTACGACCTTCTTGACGCTTGTTTCAGTTGTATACGATGCTATAGAGACAGCAGTGATCAATATACAACTTGTTTCAATAGTCAAATATTAATTAATGGTTTCAATGGTTGAGTAGTATTCGTTATTTAAACTAAGCGGTTGTAGGTAAAATACTGTAGGTATCGATGTTACTTAACGCAGAATACTGCATTTTAAGATCCTAGAAATAATTTCAAGGCTAAATGATGCATTTTCCGTATTATATTAAACATTAGGAAATATGAGGCAAAGTCGGTATGTTATTCAATACTGTAAAACTTAACTATTTAACACTGTCTGTTTGACTTAAGTTTAGAATGAACCTTGAAAATTGGGCCCATGACGCATGACGTTAGAATTCTCGCAATAAAATTTAATCTTTTAAATGGAATTATTTCAATGCGCCCGTGATGCACACTTATGCACCCGCAAAAGATTTTATTGCACCGCCCTCGTTAAACAGTTATTGCGTTTGGCCACGTGATACCAGCACCGTCTATTAATTATAATTGCACCCCTTAAAAGTTTGTAGGGTGGCGAAAAAATCAATGTTTTAAATCTTTGGCCGGCAAAAAAATTATTGCGTTCTTTTTGTGTTGGAGTGTTATTTGTGCAGTAAAAAAATACCTTACGAGATTCAGAGAGTGATGGACCACTAAAATTTTACTAATTTTTCAGTAGAAAAAAATACATAAAAGGCCACGTATTTGCTCCTTCAGCCACAATCATGGATTCTCAGCATACATCATACATTACGTATAATACATGGTGGGATTAAGGATGGGTGTGGTCAGGATAGGATCGGAAGGAACGGAGTTAGGGTTCTGAGGATGGATATTTCCCTCCTCAGAACTCCAGCATTCACCTAAGTAACCACACATAGTGTGTATATACACAGTGACCATGCCGGTGTGTATGACGAAAACCTCCTGAAAAAAACCTCAGACAAGGTAGACGGTAACGGAATCGAACCCATTACCTCCAGAATCCTAAGCAGGTCGTGTCACCACTTAAAGGTTTTTTTAATAGACTGGCGCAATATAAAACCCTCAAAATAAAAAAGTCATCTTTTGAATGATATTATCTGAATTCAACACTGATGCACTCTTATGCACCACAAAAGGATATGATTGTACTGCCCTGGTTAAAAGAAACTATTGCGGTTTTTTTCTGTTGGTGTGCTGGAGTCACATGACATCAGCACTACCTATTATTTAATAGTAAAAAATTTAGCATACGAGATTCAGTGATCCGTGCATCGTTATGCACCACTACAGTTTTACCAATTTTTCATAAAGTTGTATTTCTTTTGCCTTGGAAATAATTTTTCTAGTTTGGAGCTATTAATTTAGCTTATCCACAATAACAAAATTGGTTTTGTAAAGATATCTCAATACTCTGGTGAATCACTGTAATGCAACGCAAAAGGATTTGCACCACTCCAGATACAAATTTATGGCGTTTTTGTATGTTGGGGTACTAGTCATAGTATAGGGCAAAATTCCTGTTATATTCGGTTGACGATACATTGTGGTGCACCAGTAACATTTCTAAAATAAGAATGGTTTGTCCGACAAAGTAATGACGTATAGTATGGTAGTGAATAAACTACTTGGCGCTAGTGTTTACTTGTGACATTTATTTCATCGCATTTTTATATTTTAATTTTTGGTAAGTTATTTAATTAGTATTTTTAATTTTTTTTGTCATTGTATTTTTATATTAGCATTCGACGTATGGAATGAAATAAAACTTGGTTCTGTGAGATTTGACTGCATACTTAGAATACTCGTTTTTTATTGCATATTTTTCTTTCTATTTTAGTAAGTAATTTAGTTAACATTTGTGTGTTTTAATTATACTATCTCCATATTAGGTTTGTACATATACGGTACCATACAGTTTTGCTCTGTGAAATTCAGGAGCCAAACACCATTAGAAAAATTGCTTGAGGAGGTAGAGTCGGATATGGAATTATCATCGTTATACATCTTCCTATTGTATAACTCCCGCCAAAAACACAAAATCAATCCTAGACTGCTGCAAATTTTTTTTTGACGACGACAGATTGACTAATATTGTTAAATACTCCAACATTTATGTAACTAATGTTTTCCAAAACTATTCGACTAATTTAACCGATTAATGCAGCCGTCTATTAAAACCATTCATTCCTAATTGTCTAGGATGAGGGAGGTGGTATACTTGAATTTTTATACGTGGCATCCACTCCATCGATATTTTACTTAATTACTATTATTATTGTTTATAACAACTATAACTAAGCAAAATATCCATGACCTGTACGCACCGTTATAAAAATTCAAGTATATGTCGTACATCAGGCACAGGATGAAATATTATTATTCATAATAAATCTTACTAAAACACGATATGTTTGAAACAAAAAGCAGAATTTGGGCCGAGTCTTTAAGGCAGCGAATTTTGAAATTAAAGTCCTATTTTTTAGTGATCGTGTCAGTTTGAAACATGCAATACTCATTCATTGCAATTTAAAGACTCGACCTTCTACTGTTTTCCATGGGGGGAAGATATATATTGCGTGACATGGCAGGATACAAAGGTGTCATTGCGAATCTTAGTCAGCGCATTTCATTGCATATTGCAGAAGACACACCAGAAATTGGGAATAATATAATGATTTCCACGATCAAACAAATCGGTACATTGAAACGTTAGAGATAAATGTGCAGATATTATTTTGTGATAGATTTTTTAGAAATAGTAATGGCCTATAGAGCGAGTGTATTTAGAAAGCTTAAAGATTTTCGTGAATTTGAGAAAGCTTTTACATGAGCTACTTTTGAAGGCTATTTTTACCGCAGTGATTATAATAATCCTGCTTTTAGTAAACAATTTTAGATTTTGTTCATGTTGTTGCCCGTTAAAAATTTCAAACAGGCTATGACGTGCGTAATTTGATTTAGCGTATTTTAGTCCACATTCACAAGTTTGTACTAAATTTTGTGTAAATATACATAATAGTATCACCCTATGTAAAACCCTTATGTTAGACTATGGATTCTTATATGTCACTCTTATAGCCATCTTATACACATCAATCGTATATCTTTTGGAACGATTGTTATTGATTTGTTACTTTCTGGCTACGCTCACGATTACTTACTGCAAATGTTATTTACTGTCTCCGATACATCGTAAAGACTACTTTACAATTACAATAATTTCACCTGTTGATTGTCAAGGTACTCAAAAACTATACTAACAAATTATACATTCTATACTAACAAGTTATATATCATCAGTCTACTGCCTATTTGCACAAGTGGAAATGGTGTAGCTTATATATTGAATATAGTTGTTTCCGTTTAACCATTTCATTATTCATGCCAGCTGCACCTTAGCTAAAAATATTGAAGTTTGGTTAAATGTACCAATTCTACATACAAAGTGTACTTATGTATTCTATATTCATATATGTGTGCAACTTATATTTAGTAACTGCTTGCCATTATTTAATTTTGTTTTAACTGTCAGTTTACCTTTGACATAATATACCAGTGATTCGTACCACTAAATTTGTAACTATCTTGGGTGACTCAACTTCAGTTATATTTCTGTATATAGAACTTTAATGTAAATTCTATTCTATATCTGTACCAGTATTTGTATTTATCTTTCATTTACGAGGAGCATTTATTTTTCTTTTTTATTAACTTTAAGTACAGTTTGTTTGTTATTGCACATAATTAAAATACTTAGCTTTTGGGTTTAAATGGTGTATTTTTATATGTATATTCATACAGTGTGTCCAGTATAAAATGATATACATGAGGATATTGAAAACCGTTGGAGATACAAAGTCGGTTAGATGGAAGCAAAGTTGCGCATTTGTCTGTCTGCCCATCACATTTTCAAAATGTAGGTAATAGGATACGTTGATTTTAAAAATGGTATCAAACAAATCCTACGCTTACTATGTTGCGAACGGCCAAAGCCAACTTTTGCTTTTCTCATGGGCGACAAATTGAATTTTTACCTTTTTAAAATCCTCATTAGAAATGTTTTTCTACCATATGTAACATGTGTACGCCCGGTCAAGATAAACAATGAGAAATAACAAAATTAGGACTTTGACATTTTTATTCAATTTTCACATAGTGAACTGTGCTTTGCCGCCTCTTTTTTAATTATCTAACTGCCAAAGTAGCATTTATTGTCAGTGTTCCAGTGTGTGCAGCTAATAAATTGTGAATTTTATAAAATGAATAAATTTTCAAATAGTAACAAATATGATATGTTGGAGTGTTGTATTGTCTGTCGCAGAAATGCATTGTAAATAGAAGAAGTGTATTTCAGTAAATATCCGGAAAGACGATAACCTGGCAGAGTTATGTTTAGGCGTCAAGAGGAAGAAAGATTCAGACGAAAATGCAAAAAATCAATATGGCGCCCTGCGACCATAAGAAAAACAAAAGTTGACTTTGGCCGATCGCAACATAGTAGGCGTAGAACTTGTTTGATACAATTTTAAAAATTTGGGTTTTTTAACGAAGTGAACCTTTTTTTATATGTATATTGAACAAACGAATTATTATTTACTGGATACTTAATTTCTTGTTTTGATTGATTTTTGTCTGTGCAAATTAAAATTTTATCTTTCAAATCCTCATTTTTACTCCCCTTTTGAATTTTTAGAGATGTCTTTTGAAAAAATCATGGCGCCTACTATTACTATTAAAAAAAATTACGCTTACCAATATTTATACTAGTGTAGCCTTGACCAACGCGTCCAAAGTGCCCCAATTACTTTAGCAGGATCGTGTTGGGTTAAAGCTTCTCAGGTGCAATCATTCGACGGTATTGTAACGAACCCACGACAAAAAGTGAGCCCCTGTAACAAGGCAGCGTCAGTTTACCATTTATTTTCCCGTTTAGCACGTTTTTGTGGAACAAAATGAGTGCCCTAGTAAGTTTGTATGTTTGTGCTATTGGGGCAACATGCACCTTATATGTATACCGGATAATTGTATTACTGTACGTTTGGCCCGTAACAACCTATAAAAATAATTTTCAAGGGGGTGAGGAATAGAGGGGGTTGAAAAATTAGCAAACTTTTAGTGGTACAAAACGATCCATTGTCCCCTGAATCTATTGTTTTACTATAATAAATAGGCGGTGTTGTCACGTTCCTCCAGCACCTCAATACAAAAAATGTTATAATTTTTTAACATAAGTGGTACAATAAAACCGGGCAAGAGTACATGAGCGGTGCATAGAGATGATATTATTTAAAAGATATTTTTTTATTCTGGAGGATGCTGCATAACGCCAACCTAAAAAAACATTTGAAGAATGACGGGTGTAACGGGTTGGAAAATTTGCAAAATTTTAAACGTTGCATCACTCCTTGAATCTCGTGAGGTTTTTTCTGCAATAGTACATAGGCGGTGTTGATGTCACGTGAGCCCCCAACACAAAATGCCCCATAACTTTAACCTGGGTTTTGCAAGAAAACCTTTTTTTTTGGCGCTTAAAAGTGCATCAGGGGTGCATTCATATGATATCATTTAAAAGGTTTTTTTTTATTTTGGGGATGCTGTGAAAACACTTTTAAGAAGTGAAAGACATAACGAGTTTAGTAAAACTTTGGTGGTGCATAACGGAGCATCATCCCCTGAATCTCGTAAAGTGTCTTTTTAATTATAATTAACCAGCGGTGCCGATCAACAAAAAAATTCACAATATTTTTTAACCGGGACAATAAAATTTGTTTGCGGTGCTTAAAATTGCAGCAACGGTGCATTCAAATGATTCCATTTAAAAGGTAATTTTATTGTGAGGGTGCTAGGGTCTCGAACCAGGCATTTCATATGTTCACCAGTTTGCTGAAATCGAATGGAATGTTAATTATTTATAGCCATTAAAACAATTAGAAAGTTTCTGTATATTGTATATAAGGTACATTTGTTTGGATAGTAGCTTTAGAGTGCATGTTCACCAGTTTGTTGAAATCGAATGAAATCTTAATTATTGATAGCCATTAAAACAATTGGGGTTTGTTTAAATTGTATTGACTATAAGTTACCACCTTTCAACATTAAAGTTACTGTATATAAGGTACATTTGTTTGGATAGTAGCTTTAGAGTGCATGTTCCCCAAGTTTGTTGAAATCGAATGAAATCTTAATTATTTATAGCCATTAAAACAATTGTGGTTTGTTTAAATTGTATTGGTACTACCTTTCAACATTAAAGTTACTGTGTATTGTATATAATGTACATTTGTTTGGATAGTAGCTTTAGAGTGCATGTTCACCAGTTTGTTGAAATCGAATGAAATCTTAATTATTTATAGCCATTAAAACAATTGGGGTTTGTTTAAATTGTATTGACTATAAGTTACTACCTTTCAACATTAAAGTACTGCGTATTATATATAATGTACATTTGATTGGCTAGTAGCTTTAAAGTGGGTATGTTTTGATGTTTTTTTTTTCAAATTTTATTTTATTAACACGTTCGGTGCCGGTAACGCATACGTGGCGTTCTCCCTTTAACCATTCCTTGTGCCACCAACGCCACATGAGCGTTCTGCGCAATGGTCAATTTAACCAGTTACGATACATTGTTTTAGTCGAGTTTCAGATATAGTGTAGATTCCCTCGCTACTCTTGTGAAACTGAAATAAATTTGCCGATTCGTAGTTTTATGATGAATAAGTGTAATTTCAGTTTATTTTTTAACACATAATTCGTATATGTAGGTATTTTAATAAATTACGTAAATGTTTCGTATTTATAAAGAAGTCGCTTTTTTGCCCCTTTTATTGTTTAGGTTTAGAAGGAATTAATCAAAGTCTAGAAATTACGAAAAGAGAGCGCGGCCTTCAGATAAAACACAAAAGGGCATCAATTTACGAGACTTTTATAGCACTTTTGTTCTCGCTTATGAGGCAGTATTAAGTATCAAGTCTAGCATTTGCTTACGACGGTATCTTGTACGCGTGGAAAATAAATATGCCGGTGCATGTAAATAAATATAGTGTAAATAGTACATTAGTTAAGGTTAAGTGTTAATAAATAACTGTTTTTAAATAGGTAACCGTTATACTGTAGTGTGTATCTAGGATGGTAGAAAACGAAAAAAATGCCAAAAATAAAATGTACATTTAATAGAGATTTGGAATGTGAATATCCATTTATTAAAAAGACAAACTCACGTAGTGATGTAAAGTGCTTAAAATGTCGTGCAGTTTTCAATTGCACATCCTGGAAATGCGGATATTGTTCAATACATATTCGACACTTAAAGCACAAAAAGGCAGATATTGCTGTTTCCAGTAGTAGCAAAGTGTCGTCTTTTTTTTCATAAGGACACAGTTAGAAATGATGGACAAAAGGTAGCTGCGATTGAGTGCACTTGGTCATAACACAACATAATCTACAATCAGCCCTTTCGTTGTATGGATTACACTAGTAAGCTAATAAAAAGTTGCTTCCGACAAAAATGTGCATGTGCTAGAACCAAGTCTGAAAGTACTCTGTGTAACATTTTACAAAAAGAATCATTAAGCGCCGTACAAAACAATCTTAGAATGGTCAATTTTGTAATAATCTATACCGATTATTCAAATCACGGGAGCGTAAAGATTTGTCCGATACTCGTAAGATATTTTAGCTGTATTCAAACATCAGCTGCTTGCCTATTGACATCGAAGCCTTTATTGTGAAAATCTATGGCTATTTCTACATTTATACTGCTCGAGTTGAACATTTAAAAGAAGTTTGTAAGTTTGTTAATGTTGAATACCAAAAACTGTTGGGATACAGTAAAACCAGATGGTTAGCGTTGTTCCCTTCGATAGAAAAAATAATAATATTCAAACCGTTACAGTCACTTTCTCTCTCAAGAAAGATGTCTCATATTGATTCTTAATAGCAATTTTTTTGAAGTCTGGCTTTGGTTTCTCCATTCACAAGTTTCTATGTTTCATGAATTTGTACTGCAAGCGGAATCAGAAAAATATTCAATCAAACTCCAACATTTTTTGTATCATCCGAATCACTTATCTTCACTTTCGCCAGCCCACTCATAACCTCACTAAGGTGACCATTTATGTAATAAAAAGGAAATATGGGACATGCACGCATTACTCGAGGAATACCAAACACTTCTCAGTAATGGATACAATAGATACAAAATTATGTAGTATGTAGTATAAAGTGACAAACGTAGTGTTGTTTATGATAAGTTTTTAGGCGTCCCATGTCATAATCCAATAGAGTCTAAATAAAATCTATTTCATTCCGCATTTTACTTCAGTTTTTAAAAGTACATAGTTAATAAAATGGCGCGCCAAACGTTAAGCGCTATCTTAGAGATACTTAACAAACTCAAAGCAATTCATTTCAAAATTATGTTTTGTTGTCATTAAAAGTCCTTTTAAGGTTCTGACAGTATGGCTAGTTTTTTCGCTGGTACAAATTTTATTCATATAAGAAAAAATCGAAAAAAAGACGACACTTTGGTACTACTAGAAACAGCCTTTTTGTGCCGATATGTGTTGAACAATATCCGCCTTTCCACCATGTGCGAGTGAAAACTACGCACATTTTAAGCACTTTACATCACTATCTGAGGATGTCTTTATAATTAATGGATACCCACTTTCCAATTCTCTAGTAAATGTACACTTTCTTTTTGGTATTTTCTGATTTTTTACCGACCTTCATATACATTACACTATAACGATTATTTATTTAAAAACAGTTATTTATTAACACTTAACCTTAACAAACGAACTATTTACCCGCACCGGTATATTTATTTTCCACACGTACAAGATACCGTCGTAAGCAAATGCTTTTCGCGCTAGACTTGTTACTTGATACCGACTGATAAGCGGGATCGACAAAACTGTTAGAATGGTCTCGTAAATTGTAGGAACTTGTGATGTCATCGTTTTGTCTAATTTACACATATACGAAATGACGTCTTTAATAAAAAAGGGACTGTCCTGTATAAACGGGACGAATCGTCGCCTTAAATTATACTCAATTATATTATATATTGATTTTGTAAATTTAAACAGTGGTATATTAATTTAATATTGGATGCATACGTTAATAGTTACTCTAAAATAATGGATATAATAATATGATGCTGCACGGTACAACTTGACAATTAGGTTCTCTATGTTCTAAACATGACTGGGTGATTATACAGGGTGTATTTTAAAATCACCGACAAACGAAAACTGGAGATTTTATGATTCCAAATAAGACAAAAATTATCATAAACGCTTTTCCGAAAATCCTTCCTACCCGAGATATAGGTTGATTAAAAAATAATTTTTTTAAGATTTTTTTAAGATTCCTCAAAAACTACAAAAGATATTACACTGAGATTTGGTATACCTAAATGTCTAATTAAGTACAATTAATCAGGTGAGTTTGAGTCAACTGGCTCCATCCAGTGGCGTAGAATATGTTAAGTAAATCACTTCAAGTAAAAAAAACGCACGTCGCTGCTTTTTTTGAAGAAATATTTTTTTGTTAAATTCAACATTTAATTCTGCAAATAAAATCATACTTAGTATTTTTTCGATTCGGCTCCCGTTTTTGAAATATTTTGCATTAACATAAAAGTACTACATTATTCAGTAATAACCAAATTAAATAAATCAGAGCGTTGCTTTGCATTTGACAATTACGTATCTTATGTTTGCTAAAATAGTTGCATTTACGCGTGTTTGTGTCTAATTACTGTGAAAAAATGAATTATTCCAAACGAGAACTGGTTGATATTCATTTATGTTATGGTAATACTAATTGCAATGCTCGTGCAGCTGCTCGACTTTATGAACAAAGATTTCCAAATAGAAGTCATCCACATCATACTACGTTTAGAACCGTTCATCGTAACTTGTTAGAGTATGGAAGTTTAAAAGGAAAGAAAAATTCCGGACGAAATGCTCGTGTACCAGTTGAAATTGAGGAACAAATTTTATGAGAGATTTGCCAGAATTGTTTGACGACGTACCCTTAGATGTTAGAATGAACATGTATTTCATGCATGATGGTGCACCACCACATTCTACACGAAACTTCAGAGAATTTTTAAATGCATGGTTCCCTGGGCGCTGGATTGGACGAGGAAGTGAAGTACCGTGGTCGGCACGATCGCCAGATTTAAACCCATTGGATTTTCTTTGTGTGGGGGTATCTGAAAACTCGTGTCTATTCTGTTCAAATTGTTAATCGAGAGCAACTTTGGAATCGCATATAGATTGCATGCGATGAGATTAGAGCTATGCCACAAATTTTTCAGTGTTAGATTTCATTTGCTAAGAAGAATACAAGCTTGCATTCAAAAGGAAGGAGGACATTTTGAACTATATCTAAAGATAATTATTATTATGTTTTTGATTCCTTGAATACCTCTTTAATAATATACCTAATAGTTAACTGCGTTATCTTTTTGTAAAATAAAACAAATTTTGTTTTTTATTGAATAATGTGGTCGTTTATGTTAATGTAAAATATTTCAAAAACGGGGTGCCGAATCGAAAAAATACTAAGTATGATTTTATTTGCAGAATTAAATGTTGAAGCTATCAGAAAAATATTTCTTCAAAAAAACCAGGGGCGTGCGTTTTTTTTTTACTTAAAATATTCTACGTCACTGGATGGAGTCAGTTGACTCAAACTCACCTGATTGATTGTATTTAATTAGACATTTAGGTGTACCAAATCTCAGTGTAATATCTTTTGTAGTTTTTGAGGAATCTTAAAAAAACCTTAAAAAAAGTATTTTTTAATCAACCTGTATTTCAGTTAGGAAGCATTTTCGGAAAATCGTTTATGATCATTTTTGTCTTATTTTGAATCATAGAATCTCCAGTTTTCGTTTGCCGGTGATTTTAAAATACACCCTATATATAATGAAAACTTGATTACACATAAAAGTACGTATTTTACAATTTTTTAATGTGAAAACTTATTTGTTCGCTTGTATTCCCTATCCCTATATTTACATAAAATGACGTTTAAGGGTCTAGCCTGGGAGTGTGTACCTACTGGCAATTGCCTTTTACAATTAGTAACCAGCGGTATCATATACCCATTCACCAACCACCTCTACACAATTATAAATATAACCAACAACCAACAATGCTAATCATGTCTTTTTATTTTAGCAGATTTCAGCTTTATGAGTCCGAGTACGAATAAGATACCTTTTGCAAGACAATGTTTGGTATTTAATATGTTATCTAGGCTGGTAAATGATTTGCTGCGAGATTTCAGTTATATAAAAATACATACTTACACTAGAATAAATATTCCCTTAATTGATCACAGACACAAATCGTTAACATACGCGGTTTAACCCCGAAAGAAAAGACAACTTAGTGTTGGCGAACTCTAAAGGAAAATGTACACGCATGAATTATTTTAAAGAGAAACTGTTTACACTGAAGGTATTTAATTAACCTAAAAATCGATCTGGCTCGATTGACACTCTAACTGTAACTGCCCCCCCCCCTTCTTTTTCAAAACTAACTATATCTACTCCCGAAAAACCACCCCCGTTTTTCAAAAGTAATAAAAAACAAGAAACATTAATTTCCGTTGGAACAGTTTCATATTAATTATTGCACGGACATCTTAATTTTAAAAATATGCATTCGTTCGTAACAAACCCTACATTTACGTCTCGGGTTTCAACGTATCAAACAAAGATCCCTTTGGATTTGCGCTGTGTTCAGCCGTAATTAATTTAGATTAATTACATATTTTTTACATCAAGAGCGCGGATAAGAAATTCCAATGATGCGTTACGCCCCTTCAGTAAAGGATTTTTAAGCGTGGTCCTGTTACTCACCCCCCAACATGTGTTTTACAATCCTAGACAAATATTAGTTACAAACAATCCTACATTCCTTACATATTTTGAAAACATTAGCAAATTACAACATTATTAAGATATTAAAAATCCACTAATTATCCTTTCTATCGTGGTAACAGTGGCGATTTGACAAACGTTTATTACAATAATAAAATTTGCGGTGTATGCTACCTTTAGAAGCTGTAAGCTATTTTATTTCAATAAATTTAAAAGAAATCTCGACTAAGATTAAACATAGTCCCATTTTTTAACTAATGTATAAATACCCTATTGATAAAATATTTTCGGCTGTTTGCGAAACATTCCTTAACAGCAATCTCTACCTCTGTGTCCGAATTGAATCGACGTCCTTTTAGAGATCTTTTAATAGACCAAACACATGGTAATCGCACGGTGATAAGTTGGCTCTGTAAGGCGGATGTTCTAAAATTTGCACTTCATACGCTCAAACAGATCTTGAACTGTATGAGTCACATGGACTCTGAACAGAAGAAGGACATCACGTGAGCTTTCCAAGACGTTTAGTCTTGATGCTGATACGGAAACGTTTTAAGGTATCTACATATCGTGTTCAGCGTTAATGTTAAGATCGGGTTCTTTAAAACCCAAGTGCAGCACACCCTTGTAATAAAAAAATATGGTCACGATTACATATAAAAATAAACACATTACATTGGGCGGATTTTCGATCATGTATGTACATTTCTGATTAAATATTTTGTTGGAATGAGTCATACCTTAAAACATATATTTATTAATACCCCATAAATACCTGCCTAATTGAAACTCGTATAGTTCACATCAGCTCATTCTGTAGGTATAATAAGTAATTTTCAGGATATGTGTGCATATAATGTTCTGTGCCGAGTACGAAAAATTCAATTTAGGACGAAATGGGCGCCCTTTATATATATATATATATATATATATATATATATATATATATATATATATATATATGATTGTGGACCTGAACAGGCTAAATAAGGCCTATCGTGCTAAAGCACTCAGGAACACTTAGGAGGATGGATAGAGGGATAATGAATTGCCAATAGATGCCTATGAACAGCTACCTTAAATTTTCTCATATCATAAGTGAGAGGAAAACAGGAACTAGGGAGATCATTCCAGAGTTTAGAAGCCGTGTAGAAAAATGTGGATTGCGCCCGTTTGGTACAAGTGGAGATTTGTACTGCATACTGATGATGTGAATGAGCGAACCGAGTGTTTCTCGCAAAGATAGCCGGAGATGGTATCAAAGAATGTAATTCACCAGCACAATAGCCATTGTAATAACGATAATACAAAGAAAGAACTGAAACCATCCTTCTATGCTCAAGGGACTGTATGTGAGAAGTTAAGGACGGGTCATTTATAAGCCTAATCGCTCTCTTTTGAATACGATCAACGATATCGAGAGCGTATTGGGGAGCACTAACCCAAAGGTGAGAATTATATTCCAGATGAGGCCGAATTTGGGCCTTATACAGCAGAAGGAGTTGTCGAGAGGTAAAGTACTGCTTAGATCTGTACAAAAAGCCTATTTTACGAGCAGCTGTTTTGGTAGCTGACAGAAGATGGTCAACCCATGAGAGATTTGAAGATAGTCATACCCAACAGAGTAATAGAGTCTGAAAACTTAAGCACTGAGCCATTCATACTTACAACAGGAAATGATCGATCTTTTTTGGCGGACATAAGGCAACACTGAGTTTTGTTAGCATTAAATTTAACTAGATTATTGCTTCCCCATTCGAGAATACGTTGAATGTCTTTGTTAATTGAATTTGCCGTTTCAGCTTTAATTTCTTGATTTGACATAGAAGGTGGATTATCACTAAAATGTCTTTGTTGATTGAATTTGCCATTTCAGCTTTAATTTCTTGATTTGACATAGAAGGTGGATTATCACTAATGAGTAGACTGAGATGAACTACAGTGAAGAGTGCTATCGTCAGCAAAGCAATGGATGGGGTTAGTTGTTGAAGAAATAAGGTCGTTTATGTACAGCAGAAAAAGTGTAGGCGCTATAACGGATCCCTGTGGTACGCCCGCGTTAATGCTAACTTCTTTTGAAAAAAAGCCATCAACTACGACACGTATTCGTCTTTTATTAAGGAAACTAGAAACCCAGTTGATGAGCGTATCATGTAACCCAAACGAGGTGAGTTTGTCAAGTAAACACTTATGCCAAACTTGGTCAAATGCCTTTGAGATATCTAAAGCGACTACAACTGTTTCACCGGACTGCTCTACTGTATTGTTCCAAACTTGGGTCACATATGAAAGAAGATCGCCTGTTGAACGACTTTGCCTAAACCCATATTGGTGGTCACTAAGGAGTTTGTTAGTTTCAAGGAACGTGAACAGTTGCTGATTGATGGCTTTTTCCATGATTTTAGACAAAATGGAAGTGATGGCAATTGGTCTGTAATTTGAGGGATCGGTCTTATCACCTTTTTTGGGAATAGGTTGAACATTTGCCAACTTCCAAGATGAAGGGAATCCCCCAGAAGATATAGAGATCGTATAGAGCTTAGATAGGACTGGTACTAGTTCGGGGGAACATTTCTTTAAGACAATAGCTGGGATACCGTCTGGGCCAGTCGCCTTATTGAGATCAAGCCTACTGATGATCGATTCCAAGAGCTTGTACCGAAAATGAATTGGTTTCATAACGTATGAAGAAGAGTTGACTAGGGGCACATCTTTTCCAGAATCATTGAGACACGAGTTTGATGCAAACAAATCCACAGAAACGTTGGCTTTGTCTACAGAATCAGCAACTACCGATCCGTCAATAGATGTCAGGGGGGGAAATGAAGATGTTCGAAAGTTTTTACTAATGGCTTTTGCCAAAATTTACGACTGCCTAAAGGAGATGTAGCTAGTTCATTGCATTTTCGTTGTTCGAACAACTTTTTAGTTTTAGTGATGACACTTTTGTAGATATTTCTAGCACCAACGTATTCTACATGACTGTCAACCGATTTATTAGATTTCTATTTAATGTAACATTTATTTTTTAAAGATATTGCATCAGAACAAGCCTTATTGAACCAGGGTTGGGAACGTGAATGACCTACACGGTATTGTTTTTTCTGAATGTATAACTCCATTCCCATGAGGATGACTTCAAATACTGAAAGAGCGATGTCCGAAGAAGAGGACGACTTAAAACAATATTCACGCCATGGAAAGGTTGCAAAGAAATCCCGTAAATCACTCCATCGAGCTGACTTAAAACACCACAAGGTTCTATCGGTTTTGCGAACAACAGTGGAATTAGGTACAGTAGAAATGATTTTTATTAGACAATGGTCGGAAAGACCTAAAGGCGAAAGAACGGAAGTTTTATAAACAAGAGGGTTTGATGTAAGAAAGAGATCTAGAAGATGTGAAGTATGGTTAGGGTTATCAGGGATTCTTGTGGGTTCAGAAATCATTTGTGTGAGATCACATGATATAGCAAATGTTTCTGCACTATGACCAGCGGGATTTGTAGTAGATGAAAATTGAAGTCAACTAGAGTTATGAACATTGAAATCGCCTACAAATGAGATATCGCAAGATGGAAACTGAGACAGGAGATAGTCAACTTTCATACTAAGGTAATCGAAGAAGTCTTGAAAGTTGCTGTCATTAGGAGACCTATAAATGCAACAGTAGAATTTCACAAAATTAGGACCAGAATGTTTAAACCAAATCACGTCAAAATTTTTATTTTCTAAGGAAGAAACCCTCTTGCAAGCAATTCTGTCCTTGATGTACGCACATACGCCTCCTTTATATCGAAAGTTAGAGTGAAGATGGTATTGAGGAAATTGCAAGTCGGGTGACTCGGAGTTTTCAGAGGAGACTTGTGTTTCAGATAGAAACAATATATCAGGTTGTAATTGTTCAAGATGTTGATGAATAGCATTAAGATTAGACCTGATACCGCGGATGTTGCAGTAGTGAATCAGAAAGTTGATACTTTCGATGACCGAGGTCGCTTGGGCCCTGCCCTCCCGGACATCCGAGTGGGGCAGGATTTTACGTCCGGAATTTATAACCCTAGAAACCACAGCCATCTTATTATTTAATTTGGGACTTTTAATCCGATAGGAAGACAGTGAGGGCGAGAAGGAAGAATAAGGATGAGAATAGATTAAGGATGATGGAAAAGGTAACCGGCAGCCCTTACCGAGCTCAGAAAATCGGAGACCCAATATTAAGGAGCCCATGGTAAGGGTGGTGGTACCTCCCGGGCTGGCATGGAGAATACATGCCTACCACCTATAAATATGTTTTTATCGTCAGCACAACGCAGCACACCACTAGCACAGTACCGCACAATATAGTTTGATCAATTTGGTTAATATTTTTACAGCACGAAGTTGTAACCCGGTATTGGAAAATTCAAATTGCGGGAAACTGGACACAGCACAATTTGTATTTCCTTCGCCACAACATTGCACACTAGGAGCACATTGTAGCACAAAGTCAATAATTTTCAATTGGAGCAAGTTGTGGTTACAACTTCGAAGATACTGTCAAAGCTATAACTTTGGCTTAATGTAGGTGTTTTTGGGTTAGTGCTAATAAATTAAGATTATTGCTAGATATTAGTAAACCCACATCGTTGACTGAAGCTAGTAACGTTGTCATACGATTTTTTTATAATGAACAACGTATAAATAGAATACGACGTGATAATGGACAAAACTTTAATCAACCACAGAAACAAATATACAAACAAAGACACGTAAATACCATATACAATACCAACAACCTCCTAAGCTATATTTGAACAACTACCTGCGTGAATTTAACAGCCACCGTAAACACCCGAACGACCAAAGGCGCACTGAATATTGAATGTGTACCACAAATACAAATTTATCTGTTAGATTTGTTGCAATTTTCTAAAGCAATCAAAAATATCCTTTTTCACTTTATATGTAAGTACAAATAATATCCGCCCCATCTAAGGGGGAGAAACGAAGTTTTATAAACAAGAGGGTTTGATGTAAGAAAGAGATCTAGAAGATGTGAAGTATGGTTAGGGTTATCAGGGATTCTTGTGGGTTCAGAAATCATTTGTGTGAGATCACATGATATAGCAAATGTTTCTGCACTATGACCAGCGGGATTTGTAGTAGATGAAAATTGAAGTCAACTAGAGTTATGAACATTGAAATCGCCTACAAATGAGATATCGCAAGATGGAAACTGAGACAGGAGATAGTCAACTTTCATACTAAGGTAATCGAAGAAGTCTTGAAAGTTGCTGTCATTAGGAGACCTATAAATGCAACAGTAGAATTTCACAAAATTAGGACCAGAATGTTTAAACCAAATCACGTCAAAATTTTTATTTTCTAAGGAAGAAACCCTCTTGCAAGCAATTCTGTCCTTGATGTACGCACATACGCCTCCTTTATATCGAAAGTTAGAGTGAAGAGGGTATTGAGGACATTGCAAGTCGGGTGACTCAGTTTTCAGAGGAGACTTGTGTTTCAGAGAGAAACAATATATCCGGTTGTAATTGTTCAAGATGTTGATGAATAGCATTAAGATTAGATCTGATACCGCGGATGTTGCAGTAGTGAATCAGAAAGTTGATACTTTCGATGACCGAGGTCGCTTGGGCCCTGCCCTCCCGTACATCCGAATGGGGCAGGATTTTACGTCCGGAATTTATAACCCTAGAAACCACAGCCATCTTATTATTTAATTTGGAACTTTTAATCCGATAGGAAGACAGTGAGGGCGAGAAGGAAGATTAAGGATGAGAATAGATTAAGGATGATGGAAAAGGTAACCGGCAGCCCTTACCGAGCTCAGAAAATCGGAGACCCAATATTAAGGAGCCCATGGTAAGGGTGGTGGTACCTCCGGCTGGCATGGAGAATACATGCCTACCACCTATAAATATGTTTTTATCGTCAGCACAACGCAGCACACCACTAGCACAGTACCGCACAATATAGTTTGATCAATTTGGTTAATATTTTTACAGCACGAAGTTGTAACCCGGTATTGGAAAATTCAAATTGCGGGAAACTGGACACAGCACAATTTGTATTTCCTTCGCCACAACATTGCACACTAGGAGCACATTGTAGCACAAAGTCAATAATTTTCAATTGGAGCAAGTTGTGGTTACAACTTCGAAGATACTGTCAAAGCTATAACTTTGGCTTAATGTAGGTGTTTTTGGGTTAGTGCTAATAAATTAAGATTATTGCTAGATATTAGTAAACCCACATCGTTGACTGAAGCTAGTAACGTTGTCATACGATTTTTTTATAATGAACAACGTATAAATAGAATACGACGTGATAATGGACAAAACTTTAATCAACCACAGAAACAAATATACAAACAAAGACACGTAAATACCATATACAATACCAACAACCTCCTAAACTATATTTGAACAACTACCTGCGTGAATTTAACAGCCACCGTAAACACCCGAACGACCAAAGGCGCACTGAATATTGAATGTGTACCACAAATACAAATTTATCTGTTAGATTTGTTGCAATTTTCTAAAGCAATCAAAAATATCCTTTTTCACTTTATATGTAAGTACAAATAATATCCGCCCCATCTAAGGGGGAGAAACACGCCCCAAAACATTTAGAAAACACATACTAAACGAAAACAGCGAGGTAACAACTTCCAAGTTACCTAAAATGACTAATATTTTTATTCCCACTATATATACAGGGTGTCCAGAAACTCTACGGACAAACTTTGCGTAGTGATTCTAGACCCAAAAATAAGAAAAAAAGTTCATATAAACCCAGGTCCAGAAACGCTTCGTTTAGGACCTAGAGGGTGTGAAAAAATTTTATTTTCCTCGGTTTTATGGTGATATTTTGCGAACAAATTTTAATATGGTCCAGAAGTTTGGAGCACGGGGGTTTTTGTGGTCGAGAAACTTAAATATTTGATTGATTTTGATGCTGCCTGCAGAGGGTGCCATCTACAGTGGTATGCTAAAAGTAAATTGGCCTTAACTTTTTTACCACCCGGTATATTGACGTTCCGTTTGAATCAGTTGGTTCCCTTTTCAGTTCTAAGCAAAAAAGGTATACTTGGTCGATGCCTCTCAGATCAACCGTTTTCGAGATATTGGTTGATGAATAGTTCAATTTTTGAATTTTTGAGGCATGATTTATAAAATCTTTGTAATATGTAAGTCAGTGTTTTATTCAGTGCGTCATGAGTGCGTAAGTGTAAAGTTTAGTAGACGAAAAAGTGAATACTTGTTGAGAAGTTTAAAATTATTACCACATTTTCAGAAAATGCTAAATATTTCAAAACATGTCATGTTTAAGTCGGGTAAACCTTAGTAAAACTCATTCTTATTTTGATCGCGAAACTAAAAATGCAATAATACATAGGATGTTCCATTGAAAAAATTGCAACTTTGATATGTTTCATACTTTTGGAACGCCTGTACATTGCGAAAATAATTTTAAAATGTGCCGCCTGTAGGCCTATATATATATATATATATATATATATATATATATATATATATATATATATATATATATATATATATAAGGGGGCGAAACACCCCACAAAATGTTGAAAAAATCAATACCAAAGAAAGACGAAGAGTTAACAACTTTGAAATTGTTTAGAACAATCAAGAATACCTTTACTCACACTATAATAACAATATAATAATGATAAGCTTTAATAACATCCACTAATAGGACAATAATAAAACGGAAATTACATTAAGATTTAAACGTAGCTAGACTTAAACTAACGTAACTAAATATAATGGTATAAAATAAAACAAGTAAATGGAATTAAACAATATTCAAATTCAAATAAGCTGACAATTAGGAGGAAAGGCTGGAGTGGTTTATGTCACATATTTCACTAACAAGATTAGAGTTCCGGCATTTACAGAAAATGGGAGATCGGTATAAGATGTCAGTTCGTGGTGTATTGTAAATGAAAATGGCTACTCTTCGAGAAGAAGTTCGAAGAATTTTAAAATTTAAAAGTGCTAAAAGGTCAGGAGCATCTATGTTATTGTGTGTCAAATTATAAAGTAACGTTAAACTTAACATAATTCTTCTAGACTCAATAAATTGAAAATTACAAGTAGTTCGTTATGTTGAAATCCTCTTACGATAGGTTCCACGGAGTTTGTAATATAAAAATTTCAAGAACTTCCATTGAACTGACTCTAATGCATTTTTTTGTATGGTGTAAGTAGGGTTGAAAATTAACGCACAATACTCTAATTTAGACCGCACTAAACTAAAATACAGAGAAAGTAAGGCGTCGAAACTATACAATTTTTTACAATTTCTTAGTATAAATCCCAATGTACGATTGGCCGAGAGAGATATTTCTTTTATAAATCCACCAAAACTAAATTTATGGTTTGAAGTTGCAAACAATCATTCTGGTTAGAAATGGAAGAGTCAATTTTTAAATCAGCAAATAGTGACTTTTGACAAGACAGAATGTCAGTAACATCATTAATGTAAAGTAAAAAATAATAACGGTCCTAGATTGGAGCCTTGTGGAGCACCAGACGTAGCATTAATTGGAGTGGAAGTGAAATTGTTAAATGTAACATACTGGATACGGTAGGTAAGGTAACATGAGATTAATGACAGTAAATTGTTGTGAAATCCATATCGTTCCAATTTGGCAATTAAGATATGTGGAATGTGATCAAATGCCAATATTCAATGAAGCCAACGAGATAACTTAGTTGCTTAAAATAATCAATATTTTTATTCAGACTGTGTGTAAAAAAACTAGAAAGGAAAGCATTTTGTGGACATTGATGACGTGAAAAAAAAACGACGGAGGCATCACAGAAGATTAATTTAAAAAATGTTTTGATAACTGGACTAAAAGGTTGGATTAGTATTAGATTCGAGGTTTTTTTGTATATAAAATGAATAAAAAAAAATTTTTTTAATTAATCTGTTCTTTTTAGATCTCCCCTCATATAGAATCACAAGTTAAATTTTAAGTTATTAACATCACTTGTTGTCAAAGCTATAACTTTGACAACTAAGTGTTTAGTTTAGTGCTGTTGTGAAATAAAAAGATATTGTCATAAAATTAACCTCATAAAAAGACAAAATAAATAATCAATTCAATTTTTGATAAGTTTTACTTATCAAATGATTAATAAGTTCCGCTGTATAGTTAATCTCAAAATTGACAGCAGAGTGCACGTGGCAGTATCAATGCTAAAGATTGCTTTTGTGACTACACAAGTATCCTATCACACACTGTCAATCAATTGTAGCGCAATTGATTAGTAATCAGTAGGTCATGAGAATTTTCTTCGGGAATCTTTTCCCAGGAACACTCACAGGAAATATCTGAAGGGCAAGTAACCACCCAAACAGGAATTACGTCAGACACTCTAGGGCAGTGGTGCCCAACGTTTAACCTGGCTTGAGCCAATTAAGTATTTAAAATTTTTTGGCGAGCCACGTAGTAATAATAATAATATACCAAAGAAAATGCGTACTTTATTAAGAATTCAGTTACAAAGTAAATAAAAGAAAAACATATTAATGTGAATCCTGACACTGCATTTCTTCTGCCAGTTTCTTGTACTCTGGTACATACGATGTTATCGCTAAATTCATGCAGTCATTCAGATGTTGATTAGTTATTTTGGATCTGTCTTTTGATTTTAACAAGTTAATTGTTGAAAAACCACTTTCAGATAGGTAAGTTGATCTAAAGCAGGAGTGTAGCCTTTGATACATTTCTTTTAAGAGTGGATATTTTTTCTCATCGACGAGTTTCCAAAAATTTGTTTGTGATATTCTTGTATTCAGCAATAGATCAGATTGAAAATCTATTATTTCCATCTCCAAATTAGTAGTATTTTTGTTTATCATAATTCCAGTTTTTGTGATATTTCAGAAATATCAGTATCAGTAAATGAATTCAAAATGAATGAAGCAATTGGCTCAATTTTACGAAAATCGACCATCAATGTTTTTTTTTTTTGAGTTCAGTCAGAGATTCAGAATATTTATTTGTTTCAATTTTCTCATATTTCTTAACATAGTACTTCAAATTTGTAAAATTACATCCCTTTATTTGGGCTATCCACAAATTTAATTTTGATATATTCATTTTAGTTGTGATATCCGTAAGAAAGGCTAAATCACACAGCCAGCTATGATCACTAAATTCTGCATAATTTTCGTTTCTAGATTGTACAAACTGTAGAATCTCTGGAAGAAGCTCTAAAAATCGTTGCAGGACTTTCCCCTTACTAAGCCACCTAATTTCAGAATGTAACATTAAAGTTCCATACTCAGCATCAAGTTTATCGGCCAGTTTCTTGAATAATCTGCACTGAAGTAGTCTGGCGCGCGAATAGAATCGACCATTTTTAGCACAACTCTCACTACATGTGCAGGACATTTGTACATAATACCTGTTGAAGTATGATATAGTGGCAATGAAAAAAAAATGGAAATTCAGAATCGTTTTTACAAAACGTGATGAATCCAACAGATGAACCAATCATGGCAGGCGCGCCATCTGTTTTTATTGACACTAGTTTTTGAAGCGGAAGATTAATTTCTTTAATGTGATTTTTAACAACTTCATATATGTTGTGCCCACGTGTATTTCTTTTTAATGGCAGAACTGACAGAATATCTTCATTCGCGGAGAAATCGCTGAAAACCATTCGTATAATAGTAGATTATATTACAATTGAGTGAAATAAGCCATTATAAGCAAGTGAGATTTTTGACCCGCGAGCGCGACAAATTCTCACGAAAAACGAAAAACTTGAAGAGATTATTTAAAAAAAAGTATAAAAAATAGTCCAGCAGCCAGGTCTTGGTTATCATGGTCGGTCGACCTGTTGTCATGAATACGTTGTTGATGAAAAACAAATTTTCGAAAATATTTTCATTTTTACTAGTATAGAATATAAATATAAAACTTAGTCACTAGTGAATAAAATTTGATTTTAGTCATTGAAAACTAACGTATAAAACACGTGAAAAACTGCAACTGTTGGACAATAGTAGATTATATTACAAGTGAGTGAAATCCGCCATTAGAAGCAAGCGAGATTTTTGACAAATTCTCACGTGCTTATAATGGCATTTCACTCACGTCTGATATACGACGTTTTGTCCAACAATTGCATTTTTTTAACGAAAAACTTGAAGAGATTATTTAAATAAAAAAGAATCAAGCAGCCAGGTCTTGGTTGTCATGGTCGGTCGACCGGTTGTCATGAATGAATACGTTGTTGATACAAATTTTAGTCACTAGTGAATAAAATTTGATTTTACTCACTGAAAACTAACGTATAAAACACGTCAAAAACTGCAACTGTTGGACAAAAATATTTATTTGTGCCACATTACAGATATCTGTTGATTCATCGCACTGTAAACTTAGGAAAACACATTTTTGTAAATCATCTTTTAACTGTTCTCTGATATTGCTTCTATTCTACGGGTTACTGAATTTCTCGATAATTGAACTTCCGGCATAGCTAACACAATTTCATTCTTATTTTTAAATTCTTGAAACAAGATCTCTGATGCAGCAAGCATTGATTGTTCAATTATGTTACCATCATCAAAAGGTTTTTTATGCATTGCAAGAATATGTGCTATCTTCAAAGATGCAATAGTAGCAGCTACTCTATTCACGGGTCTGGTAAATAAAGATTGTTGGGCGATTAATGCGGCATTCAATTAAATTTTCCAAAGTGATTGCTAATATTAATAATGACTAACATAAATAGAACTATAATTTTCTACCTTGATGAAACCATTTGATAGTTATAATAAAATACTTATCTTTTTGGGATTTTTAATGGTGTATTTAAATTATACAATCTAAACGTTTCGATAACAGTTACAGTTATCTTCGTCAGTAGTAATATTTGTAAGAATTGTTAAAGACGTTGTAAACAATTTTGTCAATTCACATTTGTTAGTTAATACACAACTTCTTATAAACCGAATCTCTGTCATAAACGTATTTGAAACTCTCCCACTGCCCTCTCAGTAGCTACTACCTGGCTACTTGGGTTTTAGCGCGCTACTACCAAAGTACCAACGGCACGAGCCATGCGCAAACAAATCGGTATTGTACATCACGAACAGCGCTTCGGGTGATGTCGTTTTGAAATGAAAATATTACTGGTCAGGGGCGTAACAGTTCAATAAAACCAAATTACGACCATTAACAGTGGTCTTGTATTTTATAGAGGAAATATTTTTTTACCTTTCATGCCCAAGTCAATGAAGTGAGCCACATTAAAAGTTGCCGCGAGCTACACGTGGCTCGTGAGCTACGGGTTGGGCTGGTTGGGCATCCCTGCTCTAGGGGTATAAATACGTGTTGTAAGAATAAAGTTAGACAGTTTAGAACCTGAACCAAAATCGAATCTGATCAATTGTAGTACAGTGGCGTACAAGATGAACCATTTGTATGTTGTTTATATTCATTATTTGCTTATTAGCTCAAGACCCTTCATCAATAACTTCAAGATGTGTCGAACACTACAGTTACACCTAAACTAGCCCCAACTTAATTAAAATACGCCCGAGGTGTAACAATATCTACACGATTAATAGTGTATTGAGCAACTAGTTTCATAAGATGCAATTAAATCAAGTCGTTTTAAAGAAAAACTTTAATTTACAAGTGCGTGAATGCAAGTACGTAACTCTTTATCTTAAGTTTTTCTTTTATACTTTAATTATAATGACAAAAAATAAAATGGGGTGTTTTGTTCTCGTGGAAACTTCACAAGCTTATATTTTATAATAACTTTTCTAACACGTGGTTTTTAAAATGTTTAGTCTACGATAAAACGGGTAAGTTTCAGAAACGAATTAGCGCTTATATTCATATTGCTCGGTAAGAAGAATAGTGTGTATTCAGTTTGCTGACCATGGACAATGAAATAAGAAGGTTCTACCCTAAAGGCGTTTTAAATTAAGGTATCTGTCCCAAAAAGGAATAACAATAGGGCGCTTGAATGCGTAAGACTTTTTTGTGTATGTGGAAATAGGTGATTAATAATTATAATTAACAGCTTCCTGTCTCTTATGGATGACATTCACCTATCGTAATTGGTTTTCCATTATTTACGAGTACATATATGAAATCTCTATGGACCGCTAGAAAAAGTAATTAAGAATGAATACAAAATTGGTTATTTCTTGTGAATTTTCTCTTTGTTTGTAGAAAGTCTGTAATTTGTTAATTATAAGAACATCTTTTACCTAACTACAAATGTAAATGTAAGAAAAAAAATTTAATGTGATTTCAATAACGTAACTAGAATATAATTAGTAGTTTTATATAATTCCTAATACATGCTAGATAAATTGAATAACGCTTTGAATTGATCTCAAAATGTCCGGAAAATGTTTAACAGATAATCATCTAAGGGCTGATATTTAACGTGCACGAGTAGTTGTGCTGAGAGAAAGATGATTTTGGACCATTGCGTAATGTTAAATGAGCACAACGAAGAGCAGTTGAAACTTTAAAGATCAGTGTGCCTACATTAAAAAAGATAATAGAAAGCATAAAAGAGCACTATCCAATACCGTAAAACTCGCGAGAAACCTCCAGGTTTAAAACAGACGATATATGCTGAGATAGATATGGTTACATTAGGAACACTCAGAAAGCTATTATCAGGTCAGCCAATTTAGATGAAATAACGACGAATAGAAGAAAAAATGTATAAAGTTTTGAAATTTTGGTTATGAACTCCCAGTAGAAACCCGAATACAGATCCGAAGAGTTCCCACCCTCCCGGGGGGAGCTTCATCCCCTTTTGCCCAAAAAACCACCCCAAACGTGACCTCACGACGGTTTTTTGCGTTTTGCACGTAAACCGTATCTCTGACGAGAAAAAGTTATAGGACTTTTTAGATTCCCCATTAAATTTTCCGCAAAAATTGTTATATATTTTTTTGCGTATCTCCCACTCAACGCTCATAAATAACCTTTGAAAGTAAGCATAGTTTTAAGCGCGAAAACCTTTGAAAGTAAGCATAGTTTTAAGCGCGAACGCAAAAATGAGCCTTGCGCCGCCTTTTGCGTCGATTATCTTCAAAAGTATTAGCGTGAGCAAAAAATGTATAGAAGGAAAATTGTAGAGCAGTTCTTTCTCTACAAGATCCATATTAGATACAATATTTTCGAGAATGTCTTAGTGGTAATATGATGATTTTTATACCTGTGCATTCTGCACTTTGAGCGCGTTTCCACACCACCCTTGATGTAGAGCTCTTAGTGCGTTTTTTTTAAGTGGTTTCCCCTGGAGGCCTATTCCACTAATGAAATATAAATATTCACTCAATTGCCTCTGCAAAATGGTCCTCCTCGATGGAATTTACACAACTCTGCCCATGACAATTAGAACACACTGTAGAGCAGCGCAGGCCAACCTTTACACAGCTACATCGCATTCCACAGCCCTTTTTACAGCCGCAAGATATGAGCTGCAGAATTGAGGTTGGAGCTGGCGCTTGAGTCGTGAGCACTAGCATTAGAATGTTGTTAGTTTTCTCCAGCCCCATTCAGTTGCTCCCAAATTTCTTCCTTTCCACAAATGAATTTGATGAAAACCTCGATATGAATGTTGTGTTACTGCAGCAGATGTAGGTGGTAGTCTGGACAAAATGACTGCGTTATTCGACTGGCTAACTAGCTTATTAAATAAAATGAATTGATAATGGTTTAAAGATGTTTCTTTTCGGGGTGCCTTATATAGAGCAAGCGTAAATTTTTCCCCAGCTCTTACAATGTCATCTTTTGCTGATGAAGGATTATTGAATACGGCTACCACTTCTTGTAAATCCTATCTTATATTTATTAAGATTTTCCTTTGCCAAAAAGGCAGAAGTGGTGTCGCAGCCACTAAACGCATGAGCAAATAAAATATTATCTTTGCAATCTTTTAAAACTGTCGAGTTTTGTAAGTCTTGGGAACTATACACCCTTTCCTTAATATTTCCTTGGGTGTCTCTCAAAAAGCGAATGTCTTTCTCTGGCGGACAAAGAGCAATAAGGAGTGTAAGCAAATCGATATCCTGCCCCACAACAACGGCTTTTTCATCATTGTTGGCTGCGTTGATCGCAGTCTGAACAATTAGCGAGTCGGCATCATCAGTAGCAGCAAGAGTGGAAATATCTGCTGATTCTAATGTGTTCATCAGTTGACCAATAAAACCCTCTTTATTAGCAAGATTACTTAACAAATTCTTGTGCGAATCACTAATTGGCGTGTCTTTGTCAAAAATTATTTCTGCAGATATCCGTTTTAGAAGCCATTGCTGACGTTCAATACTTTTTCTACTGTCCTCATTCTCGCTGTATCCATCAAAAACTACAGTTACGCGCTGTCTGTATCGCTTTCGAATGAAATTGACGTACGTATTGTATATGTCAGAAAATGTTCCATGTTTTGGCCACACCACACGATATATATATCGGACCACACACCACACCAGTGTTTTTCCGTACGACGAATTGTAAAGAAACCCTTCTCTGTAAATTGTGTAAATTCCTCAGGCGTCATTTTCTCTTGAAGGGAATCCATATCTTGCAGGTATAGCTAACAGGCTCTTGCGTATGGAAAATGTCCTGTCGCATCAAAAAATGAAAAAAAATCAGCATTTTGAACTTTTTTACAACAGAATCATCATCTATTGAGTAAAAAGTAGGTGCGTCTTCTTTGAAATTGGCAAGTATTTCTTGCAAATGTGCTCTGTCTTCCTCTTCTACGGGTATTTCTTCGAGCATTAACGTACAAAGAGCTGAGTAAGTGAGAAAATGTGCCCGCGGCGCTCGAGCATAGGCGTGACCAGAGAGCATGTGCGATACCGAAGCGGCTGCGTATATTGTGGACCACAACTCGGACAGTCCACTACTACACATGATATAACCAATGTAGCCCGAAAAGGACATTAGAAGATGAAAACCGCCTAACCTGGCAATAACATTTGAGCCTATACTCTCATGCATAAGTCAAAACACTGAGAATGGTGCTGTAGTTTGAAGGAGGATGGTTTACAAACGGTAATGCAATAATTCTAGATTTTGCATAAAGCAAAGTATGTGTTACGCTGTCCATAAAGCCTTGCCATGATGGAAAAGATGGTGTATGTACAATTTCCATACATCCGTAAAACATCTTGATTTGCCGGTTGCGCAACTCGATCAAATGAGGCTTTGGAATATACGTTGAGCAATGGAATGTCTTCAATACCAATTTTCTGCCGCTGGAAAGTTCGTAATTGCACTTGTAAACTTGTGTCCATCGTGGTCGAGGGTGGCGCTGAAGTCAGTTTGAGGATTCTGTTATCGCTTAGCGCATCATGTGGTGTGACACAGTGTATTTCGCCCATCGCATGAAAGGTTCCTTTTCCAGTCAAGGTGTTGATGTTGATGTCGGCGTTATCAAATGAGAACTGCGAGAAGGACTTTTTGTCAATATCGGGCTTCCAGGAATGTACAGCTGAGTATTCCAATTGTGAGACTTCATTGTAACTTGAACAGAATCCTAAATTCGACATAGCTTGCACGATATTTTTGGATGCAACCTTACGGAATAAATAGGTTCCCAAACCGAGCAATATAGGGGACAAAAACGAGCGAGACCGTGTTGCAGAAATTATCGAGTGACCAATTGCAGTGCATTTATTATTGATACCTTCTGTGTTAGTTTTTTTATTTGTCACAATCACCGCATGTAGAAATTTTCTCAATGTTTCTGGAACCAGTTCACTGGCTTCATTTGTAAATGTTGATAGGTCTGGGTAATTGGATGTATCGTACGCCCTACTCCGATTATCTTCGCGAATTATAGTCGCCGCAGCTTCGACAATTCGTAGACGTTCCTCTTCTTTAGTTTTCGCTCTTTCTGTATACCACTCATTGATCAGCTTCAAACCTGAGCCGCGAAAACAAACAACCATCGGCCTCTTGCGCATTGCCGCAAACACCACGCCGTCTCCGTATTCTTCGATAAGTTTGTTTTGCAGTGTTTTAAGTGTCATAGAGGAACCTTCCGTCAAATTCTCTTCCAACATTTTCATCAAGTCTGGGAGAGTATGTTGACACTCGTCAGAATTAGCTATAAACTCGCACAAGTTGCGAAACGCCACTGAAAACTCCTCGTCTTGTGGACGCCCACGCTTACGACTCGACGGAGTGTTGGACAGAAATTTAAAATAACAAGAACTATGATATCGACCTTCTGCTGCGACTAAACACATAACACTATTTACACGTCTAAGTACCGCCCGGCTATCATCATCATCGCGATTCGCACACCTTTGTAAAATTTTGTCCTTCACAGTCAGCGATCGGATTTCAAAGATGGATTGACGTTTCGGAATAGGTTTCTTTACTTCTGCTACGGGGTTACAGTTTTCAGCACAAAACAGACACTTATTTTGAAAGTCGAACTGTTTGTTAGATCTCAAAGTTTTTTGGTTATGACCACCGCTACACCCCGCGCCCTTTTGCACATATTGCCGAATATTTCGCTCGTTTATATACTCACGTCTACATATTTTGTGGACAGTTATCACCTTAATATTCTCCAATAGTTTATATTTATCGGCTTCTCGAGTCTTGCTAACAGCTATCAAATTCGCCACACCCTGTTCAACACGCACAATCTCACCATTTTTAAGCGTCTTTTCGAAAATAAAACAGTTTGTTGCCGCCATGATAACCACACAATATGTAATTTGTTTCTTATACCGCAAAAAACCTCACACAACGATTACGCTTGACTGCCGCGCTCTGCGAGTCATGAACTGCTAAGCGACGACCCCCCCCCCCCCCCATTTATTTGTCTTCTCCGATGTTTGCCGACTTGCCGAAGTTACTTTCTGAAATGAAATATTGTCTTCTTAATGATATGATGATAAATTGACGCATATTTCTCAAGTATGTTTACATGGGGTTCAACAATAGAAAATGCACAAGTACAAAAATTATATGACCACTAATACTTTCTCAAAAATATTTTATCCAACATGGATCTTGTAGAGAAAGAACTGCTCTACAATTTTGCGCTGAAAACTATGCTTCAAGGTTATTTATGAGCGTTGGGTGGGAGATGCGCTAAAAAATTATAGGACAATTTTTGTGGAGAATTTAATGTTGAATCTAAAAAGTCCTATAACTTTTTCTCGTCAGAGTTACAGTTTACGTGCAAAACGCAAAAGACCGTTGTGAGGTTACGTTTGGGGGTGGTTTTTTTGGGCAAAAGGGGTTATAGCTCCCCGGGGGATCTGTATTTGGGTTCTTACTGGGAATTCACAACCAAAATTTCAAAACTTTATAAATTTTTTCTTCTAAAAAGTCTAATTTGCCTACACTATTTGAAGGGATGGAATTGCTACTCGCATCTCGGCCACATGTAAAACATTGCATAATATTAGTTTCAAATTCAATAAAGATTGTAATCGGCGAACGCTTTCCGAAAAAGCGAATGTTACATCCACCGAGGCACAACGCAAAAATAATATGTTCTCGTGCTCGGCTCTACCATTGTGTTACTAAATGAAACGTGGATGTTTGCTAGAATATCATAAAAAAGTTCTTGGAAAGACAATACACCAAAAAGTGTGAAAAATTCTATTCTTCGAATAGTAAAAGGTTTGTAATCTAGCCCGCCGGAAATAAAGGTGGTTATGTTGAGAATAGCCCCAAACTCAAAATCGTATGATTATCACAACATGGAGGCGACAAATTTTTATTTGATTTTGATTGGTTGAAAGATCAGCTATTAGCAAGCTATAGGAGCCGTCTTTAATTGTTATGGACAACGCTGCTTACCATTCAAGTGTATAGAAATTTTTTTTATGAATAAAAGAAGAGCTGCTAAAATGGCTAACAAGGAAAAAAATTACTAAAGCTTTATAAGCAACACAAATATGAAAAGCAATATGTAGTGGATAACATAATTAGAGAACATGGCCACTTCACACTTAGATGTAATTGATAATATTTGGAGTATTTGCAAGTGATATTACGGATATCCGCGGATAGGTAATTCAGATGTTGCAGTATTCCAAATGTGGATAGAGTCGTTGCGTAAATGTTATGGTGAGACTTGAAAACAGGGAATATTGCATACCCAAAACAATATACGAGTTGTGGTCTTGAGGAAAGGTGCTAGATATAACGGTAGAACCATTAATATTTTCCATGAACAATGAAAATTCAAATGACAGTAATGCTGAAGATGGTGAATAATTTTATACTTATCTTACATTAACAATTTCTTTGTCTTATTTTTTATTTAAATAGATAGTGCCATTAATTTTATTTAATGTTAGTTGTGTCCGTTTGTAAATATTATTTTTTTTAATTACGTTCTTAATTCCTTTATTAGTTTATGTACTTATGTAAAATAAACCGAAGAAATATAACACATACAAAAAAATAAAACGACTATAATATTTTTAATTAGTGTTAGCGTCACTAAATCAGAGTTCATTTCCTCTAGCGTTTATTAAGACCTACTAATTTTATTGTAATTACATTATTAAAATCACTTAAATCTTTTCTCTACTAATTACTGTCACATTTGCAATTAGGTAAAATATTTTCGCGTAATTAAGAAATTACCGAATTACTACAAATAAAGGGAAAATTCACAATAAGAAACTAATTTGGTAATTACGCTTTGCTCGCGTTCCTTGTAAATTTCATATATGTACTCGTATGTAATAGAAAACCAGTTGCGATAGATATGATGTCCTTAAGCCACAAGAAGGGGTTAATCATAATTATTAATCACACATGTAACGGTAGTAGCTGATTACGAGTGACGCCTGCAGCAAACTCTCAAGTTTACACTAATTAAACTCTCTGGAAGTATTTATTTCATAAATATGAATATATCTAATGTATTTGATTATTATTCACAAATGATATGGATTCCTCAACTGCTGGGACTGAATATGGATATCGGCCTCTCGATTTCAGGGGCCGGAACGGATGTCTCGTCTTTGGGCCAATACTGAACCTCTACGGCTTCGAAACGGATGCACGGGTGTTCTCAGCAGAGGTTGACTTCAGGACACGGGACGGCGCTTGAAGATGCTCCAAAAGTTAAGAGTTATTTTAGACGGGAGGGTGGTTCGGAATGATACTAAAGGTCGGACGGTTAAAAGCAGTTAATTTTCACTACCGACTGTGGTTTAAATTACTTTTACAGACTAATGTTTGAGCAAGTATTTACTAAAAAAACGAATTGTGCATTCAAAATTCTGCTGTACCTTATAATATGCATTCCCTGTCCAAGGAGGAGGGCGGGCTGTTTGAGCTTTCCAAGCTCCTTCAGCCACAATCCTGGATTCCCAGCATACGTATATACATTATGCACGGTGGGATTAAGGATGGGTGTGGTCAGGGTAGGATCGGAAGGAACGAAGTCAGGGTTCTGAGGGGGAAAATACTACCCCAGCATTCGCCTAAGTAGCTTCTCATAGTGTGCGTTACACAGTGACCATGCCGCTACATGTGTATGAGGAAAACCTCTAAAAAAACCTCATACAGGGTAGGCGGTAAGGGGAATCGAACCCATTATCTCCCGAATGTTAAGCAGGTCGTGTCACCACAACTCTACTAGCTCGGACAGGCGGCATACTATGCGCCTTGGTTTTATAACCTCGGGACACATTTGTAAAGGGGTTTGGGAAAATACAGCAGTTCTTCTTTCAGCTAAGAGCGGCAATCTGATTTTAATTATAGATGGTAAATTAGTTATTAATGTTGTGCTAATATAAATATTCAAGTCTATCCCTTATCTCAGAACGGAAGAATTGGTATCAAAATTACTACATCGTGCAGAAATAAAATTACTCAAGTAATTATATAATTACTAATTACAGATAATCTGTCATCTTTGAATTTGAAAATATGGAGATTGAGCAACCACTGTAACATGGGTGAACTTTTTAATGGATTTTTAAATCTGGTTGGTTTTCAAAAATAGATACAGGTGTAATATATCTAGTTATAACTTTAAACTAAATTTTGATTATTAATGAATTTATGAATTTATGACCGGATTGTGGAAATAATTTTTAGTCGAGATTAATTAGAAGACCGATATTTTCGTAACGTTAATAAGAAAATCTTGATCAATTAGGTAATGAAGCCATTATAATATGTTAGGTAGGCTTTTATTATTTAATTATAGTAAAGCCGATTGTTATCTAGTTTTAACAAATAAAAGAGGTGGTGTGTCATCCAAGATTAGTGTAAGTAAACTTCAGGGTTAAGCAATTTAACGTATTGCTTAAAGCGAATATTGTGGAATTTTTATTTATGTCTTGGTATAACGTATTCCGCTGTTGTTAGTAAAACACTGGCACTTACCCTCCATCACTTTTTTGTGACGCTATACGCTCACCCCGTGACATCATAAGCCACGCCTTACTCTCTCCACCTGGGCTCGCCCTTTTCCCTACCCCTTTTTTGTCTCCTTCCTTTCCGACGCCATTTTCTGTCTGTTGATGATGTATTTAGCCCCTAATTCGAACCCTAAGTAGTCTTGTTGGCAGCCCAACCCGTGGAAGACCGGGTAGGCCCCGTCTACTGGTTTCTGATTTGTCCTTAGACTCCGCCCTATCCCCAGACTTAATGCTCTGATTGGAGGCCTAAGGCTCTGCAATTCTGATCGGCTGGTTTTATTTGTTTGTAGCGTCATATAGTGGTGTATTTTTAAAACTTATGGAGTTTCCTGTAATAGAAGTTGGTAGTGACTCACCTAGTGGTGTATTTTAAAAGTAGATGTAGATTCCTGTAATTGTTATGACGGAAAACTTGAAATTTGAAATAGTATTCTGATAATGGGGGCCCCATATTATCTCCTAGGACACAGCTAGGACTTGTCACAGTCCCACTGCAGAGGCCTCCTTGGTTGTATGTGACGCTGGTCGTGGTTCCATCTAGCGGTATATTTTCAAAGTATCGGAAGACGGGAAATAATTTGTAATAACGGTCCGAAACTAGGGCCCCATACCATCTCATAGGAGAGCACTGAGGTCTGGCAACTTGTACCCGAGTCTCAGCCCCGTTTCATAGCCCCCTTTGTTCAGGTTTCCGTGCACCTTCTTCCGCTGTCTTCTCCTTGACTACATCCTTTTTTAGCTTTCCGCCGTTATACTAGAAATGAACAGGGCAAAAGGTTTTAGTAGTTTATTATATGTAAAGCAATATAAGGCTTAGATCTATAAATGAATAAATAAGTTAACAGTGTGAAGCTTACTAAATATTTAAACAAATATTAAGTTAGTTGTCTTGCGCAATTTATATCAATACTATCTTATACATATCAAATTACTTAATACGTCCTTAAGATAATTTAAAATACTCATAACCCTTGCACATCCGAATATTCGATTGTATTTAGAGTAGATGATAAGATGGCCGGTGTCATGTTTTCTTTATTGTGAATTTTAAGGACCTTACAATCTAATTCTGTAAATCATCTCGGATATTTCATAATTAAAAGGTTCATCATTGGGCTATAACGCCAGTTAGTTAAAACCAAGTAGTTACGTTTACTGAACGGTGCTTGTGGAGTTTATGATCTATTTTCCATTTGTTTTCGTTTTAAAACCTTTTGGGAATTTTTAAATTAGTAACTATTTTGCTTTTAAATGCAATAATTTCACGTGTATGTATATTAGTAAGGTGGCTTACGGCAATTTTTACATAGTCAATTAAAGAACAGTGTTCATTTGTAATTAAAAAAATGTTGTAGTAATTTTTAAATATCCAATAAGGTTAAATTTATATTCTTTAATCTTACTTGGTGGAATTCCATATTTATAGCACTAATGTTTTGAATACAATATAATTCTACAATTTTTTTTATATAATTATTTATTTCCCTACGCGTTTCAATACAATATGTATCATTATGAAGAAAATATATAAGTAAGTAGTTATGGTAACAAATCATTAAGGTAAAAAGCAAACTTGATATAAATTATAATTTTATATATTTAAAATGTCTGTTAACGGTGAGTCTAAAGGATCAACCTGTTCGTTAATTAAATATACTTTCTTTCTACGTTTATAAATTTCTAATTCCTCCAGAACATATATCTATCAACATAAACTGAAAGTACCTTTAACGAACGAACAGTTTGATCTTATAGACCCATATTTAATAGATTTATTAAATATATAAGTATAATTTACATTAAGTTTGCTTAATGATTTGTTACCAAACTACTTGTTTGCTATTTTACTTTTACCGGGTTATTCACGACGAACGACATGGACTGTAGCGCTTAGACGCCACCGATTTTCAAAATTCTTTCAATGCAATATGATATAGGATCATAATTCCCACATTTTAAAATCATTTCCATTGATACAGGGTGCACCAAAAAATAGTGGCGCATCAAAGCTGTTTTTTTAATGGATCACCCTGAATATTTTTGCATATTCGAATTGTACGAGTAAAATAGAATAAAGTTACCCTTTTCAAAATAATTGAGATTTTTTAAAATTATAAACTAAATTTTATCAATTGATACCCCGTACAATGATAAAATAACTATTGGTCACTATGAATAGTCAATATAATGAGCTATCAAATCCCATATGACTGGTTGGAGGAAATCTGTACAGGGTGTTTAAAACAGTTAATCCGTTTCATTCTCATTTAAATATAATTAACTTGCTTAGCACCCTGCATATTTTCTTCCCATTAATGAAGAATTTAATTATCTTTCAAACTGTATTACGTTTTCCTATACCTAAAATCAATGGTTTTGCAGTTATTCCCATTTAATTGAAATATTTAAATGAATTAACTATTCTACAAGACAGGACATCCAGGAGGAGAATAAACTATACGTGAGCTTCTTCATTAAATGTTCAAATTATTTCCCATCTTCGACGATACACAAACGTACTCTTTCTTCGAAGTTACTTCGCACATTTTTTATTATTAACGGAGTTACAGTAGAAAAAGTGTGCCGGATACGTCCCATCATGCCCTCTTTTGTCGTCGCGGAAGTAACGTAAACAATATTTTGATGTAGCACATAAAAAAATAGTCGAGGCTCGTCAAATCGGGGATCTTGCGGGCCAGTTTTGGGGGCCACCTCTTCCAATCCACTTAACGGGGAATCGTTCACTTGAATGATTTCTTACATCATGACCGAAGTGCGCAGGAGCGCCATCCAACTGAAACCACATACGCTTCTATGACATTCAAGGGAACGTCTTCTAATAATGCCGGTAGTTTTCTTGAAGGAATTGTAAAAACTGCTGAGCATTTAAATGAGCTTCAAAAAAATAAGATCCGATAACATAATCGTTAATAATTCCACCCCACACATTGGAGACTACCTATGCTGCCTGTCTATTGTTCGATATAAATTATGGTTCTCGGTGCTGTAATAATGAAAATTGTGACAATTTACCAAACCGTTATTGTAGAATGTCGCTTCGCCCGAAAATAAGACGTACTAAAAAATTTTGATCACTAGTAAACTTTTCCAATGCCCACAGACAAAATTCGATTCTTCGTAGGAAATCGGTTTCTTCTAAATGTTGGTGCATTTGAATATGATAGGAATATGGTAGCAATACTTTTTTAGTGTTCTATGAGCACTAGTTTTACTTATTCCTGTTTCGTTTTGAATTTCACTTAAACTGGTATTTGGATTTTCAATAACGGCTTGCGATGTATAAAATTCGTTTTCTTCATTTTCTGTTTCTTGCACTTTTCTTAACTTACGCTGCCGGTGTTTTTGAATCTGTAGAAGTCTTCCGAAAACAGCAGGATGGTTGCAGTTTGGGTATTTCTGAGCGTAAATTCTTGTAGTTAACAGCCAGTTTTCTTCGCATTCGCCGATCACCAAAATCATAACGACTCGCTCTTGGATGGAATATATTTTCATTTTCGACTTTTTAATTACTACAAGCACAATTAAAGACAGTATTACAATTTAAATACAGAATGACAATGACAGTTTGCAAATGTCAATCCTAGAACAATCATTGCCTCCTGGATATATCCTTTCAAAATACGCAATTCTTGTAAACATTTCAATTAAAGGGGAATAACTGCAAAACCATTGATCTTAGGTATAGGAAAACCTAATACAGTTTGAAAGATAATTAAATTCTCCATTAATGGAAAGAAAAATATACAGGGTGTTCCATTTGAACTAAGCAAGTTAATTATATTTAAATAAGAATGAAAAGGATTAACTTTTTAAACACCCTGTATAGATTTCCTCCAACCAGTCATATGGGATTTGATAGCTCATTATATTGACTATTCATAGTGACCAATAGTTATTTTATCATTGTACTATAGTACGGGGTATCAATTGATAAAATTTACCTTGCAATTCAGGTTTATTTTACTCGTACATTTCGGATATTCAAAAATATACAGGGTGCTCCATTAAAAAAACACAACTTTGATGCGCCACTGTTTTTGGTACACCCTGTATAAAGAGAAATAATTTTAAAATGTGGGCATTATGATCCTATATCATTTTGCATTGAAAGAATTTTGAAAATGGGTGGCATCTAATCGCCACAGTCCGTGTATATTTTCTCTTGATTATGATACGTGTTGTATTGTTCGCGTAGAGAAATAAATAATTATAAAAAAGAAATTATGGCAATAAGGTTCCTTATAAACGCATTTTAAATCATGTTAATAATCGAAATTTCGGGTGGTAGGGGGTTTTGTCATCTTTGTGTAATTAACCTTATATCACCTTTTTTTATTTTGGTTTTTTTTTTGAAATCACCCCACTGATTTTTAAGTCTTTAAATGCAGGAGTTACTCGTCCTGGTCATCGAGAAGGTGGGATCCATGTCTTGATAGAAGGTACTCTCGGCCTGGGCATCATCTTGATGATGTTTGGAATCCAAACTATGACGACGATGATGATCATAGCTGGTACGTTTTTAATGAATTGAAAAATTAGGGAGGAAATACATTAATGCATTTATGTATATATAACCTTTTTTATTTACTGTTATGTATTTTAACATTTTCTCTTTTGTTTTAGGCCTACCAACAGTCGTTGCGGTTCATTTAACTACGATTATCAATACACCAAAAACGTTTATTTTGATAATTATGCTAGAAATTATGGGCCGAATTACAGCAATTTCTCAAATGGTACTTATCATCCCACAAAGTATTATTCCGATTTTAAACCTTACAAAAGTTGGAATACGACTAGATCCGGAGCAGATAAAAATAGAGGACGTGGACGAAGTTCAAATATAACGATAAATCGGACTGTTACTAAACAAGTTGAGGAAGAAAAGGAAAAAAATGAAAGTTTATGTAAAATTGATGAGAAGGTTGAAGTAAAAAATGCAGAACAAGTTTCTAAAATAGTTTGTAGCACTGTGGAAAAGACGTCCGCTGATGATAGTATAGCCGATAAAATACAATCACTTTGTGAAGATAACGTTAGTGAGGTTTCCATGGATTTGGATAACTCGCAAGATAACTCGCCCACCATTAATTTGTCGGAAGTCTTAAATGATAAAGTTGGAAGTGATAAACTTAACTCAAAGAACAATTTGACTGCTACTTGTGATTCATTTGTTTTAAGTTCTAATCAAAATTTAGATAATAGAAAAATAGATAGTGAGAGTAGTCCTGATAGTGAAAACCAGAACTCAGGAAATAATTCTGATAACAATATGTACAGTAATATTGAACATGCTGCGTCATTCTTTATAGAAAGTCTGTATCAGTCCAATCATTTTAAAAAATCTGAATCGGAAAAACGTGTAGAAAAAGATTATACAAATCCTTCAAATTCTCAAAGAAATACTAATTTAGACTTAGTAACAAAAAACGATTCCTTTAAACCATGTTTAAATATGCAATTAAATTACGAAACAAATTTGAACAAACAAACTTCTAAAACACATCTAGATAAAATTAGTCTAAATAACAACCACACTGATGTTCATAATCAACAAACTGTTTCTCAAGCAGAACAACGCCAGTGGAACATTGTTGAGACAACAAGTACATCCGAAAACAGTATTCACTATAAGCCTATAAATATCCATTTAAAACGTAAACCTGAAAATGATCCTGATGTAAATAGGAAGTATCCCCGATTAAGTAACGATAAACAGAATTCTGAAAGCATAAAAAATGGTAGTGCTAATTTGTATCAGGGAATGCCATCGAAAATATGCCAACCGCGAACAAGCTGTACACCAGTTCTCACAAACGATTCTATATCTAAATTGAAAGAATCGAACGCATTAACAACTTCACCTAAAGCTCCGTCACCTTCCACGAATCAACCTGGAAAAGCAGATTTTCTTACAACAGCTCCTGCATCGGTGAGTGGTACACCTTGTAAGCCACTTGAACGGCGTAAAAGCTCTGCTCAACTGTTAAGTCATGCCTATAAAATAAAAGAAACTAAATTAGCTCCAGTAGAATCACAAAAACCTCTCATTTCTTCCACTGAATCTGGCAATGTCCACTTTGGTGCAATTGGAGGTACACAGTCTAGATTAAACGAACAGCGTAAGAGTTTTGGTTCGTTTTCTAACTGTCCTTACAAGTTAAAAGAGCTTAAAGTTGAAGTGGCTAACACTTCTTGTTTTATTAATGAATCTGGGAGAGCAGAGCTTGCTGCAGCATTTTGCACTACCACCGTAGCTAGGTCGCATGAACAACGGAAAGCATTCAACCAAACTTTATCTGGCTCTGCTCATTCTTATAAACCATCTGCAATCTATTCTAATGAACATGGCAGCGCCATTACAACTACAACCCTGCTGCTACTTCGACCGGCATTTTACCTTCTAAAGTGGTTGAAAGACGAAAAAGCAGTTTAACATTAAATACCTCTTATTCCGCTTCTAAATTAAAAGAAACCAAGCAGTCAGTATTAATGGACATGCCCAATCTATTTGAGTGTCCAACCAATCAATTTACTAGTGGTACTGCAAATCCAAGTAAAATTAGAGAACGACGTACAAGTAATGGTCGGGTCTTAACCACTGTTGCTCCTCATTCTGTTTCTAAATCAAGAGAATCTACTGTGGACACGTCAAAAACATCAAAATTTTCATCTAACGGCAACTATATCAGCAGAACCGAATCTATTACTACTTTAGCAGGAGGAGCATCGTGTAAGAATGAAGTGCTACGAAATGGTGGACTGGTTACTACTACTTTAGCAGGAGGAGCATCGTATAAGAATGAATTGCTACGAAATGGTGGACTGGTTGCATCCCTTAAAACCCCCATTTCCAGAGCGAAAGAAATGAAATCACCACCAACAACTGAACCTTCAATAAAATACGGTTTTTCCTATAACGAACTCAACAAAAGTACATCGCTAGGAGGAGCACCATCTAAGATACACAATCGACGAATGAGTTCTTGCACGATTTTAATTAACGAATCACCTCAGTCTAGTAGAGTTAAAGAATTGAAAACACCGCCTATATTGGAACCATCTAAGATACATGATCGGCGAAAGAGCTGTAATGTATCTTCCGTTAATAGTCCGCCTCAGTTAAGTAGAATTAAAGATAATAAAACACCGGTATCGCTTAATAAAGGAAATAGTACTGCAAAACGTACATCCGCTACCATTCTTATTGAAAGTTTACCTGCACCTTACCGCCATAAAAATTCTCCAAAATTCAAGTGTGTAAAGCCACCATCAGAAACACCACATTCAAAAGAGAGAAGATTAACGGTTTCAGCCGATTGTCTGGGATGTCCAGAAAAGACCGACAGACGTCGAGTAGCGGAGCATATCAGTAACGCACGTAACAATTCTGCTGACTTAAAGGTGGTAAAAGAAAAATTACAATTTAAACTAGGCGAACCCTTAAGCAGTGATCCTGCAATTGTTATTTCCGTATTGGATAATTCAAAATTAGCGAACAAATACAAATCAAGCGAAAATCATCCATTTGATGAATCTAGTACCAACGATAAAACCAGTAATAAAAAAATGCCCGCTAAAATAGATAGGAGAAGAAAAACTTTCAACGAATATCTGGTTAATTCTGCCGCAAAAATAGCAATTCCAAAGAAACCAAGAGAAAAAAAATCTTATAGTAATCAATCTAACAATAAAGGCCATATAGATTCTGTTAAAAAGGGATTAACTAAACAGACAAAAAAATCGACACATCTCGAAGCTGAAACGAAAAAACAGGAAGCGATATCAGTCTCCATTAAACGAACTAATGAAACTAAAGTACCTAGTGATATTGGGAGAATCAGTAAACGTCGAAAAACGTTACCTGATGTAGTTTTAGGTATTGAAGAAGTAGAAACATCAAACCAAGACGCAATAACATCAGTTCCTCATAAAAACACCAGCTAAAGTGCAAAGACGCCGGAAAACGTTAGCTTATGAAAAAGTAGATGAAGAACCGACATCTAAGATAACATTAAGACCAAGAAAGAATAGATCTAAGTCAGTCGACCTATCAGATTATTATACAAAACGAATAACAAGATTAACATCTCATGAATTTGGAATTGACTGCACAAATTTTCCGGAATTAGAAAATTTAAGAACAAAAGATCGTCCTCGAAGTAAATCAAGCACATATAATACGAAATCAAAAAAATCGAAAAAAAACGAAGTTTCTTCGGATTCAGATACTGATGTTTCTAATGTAAGTTATAGGAGTTCATCATCATACGAAAATAGATCTAAATCTCGTGAGTTATCACGAAATAAATATCTTCCTCCAAAATTAATACCTATTATTCCAATTGGGAGTAATTTACAAGATCCACGTTTAAAGAAATATCAAACCGAATCTAATACAACTAGTGGAATTGCTACATTTGATACACCAACGAATTGTATGGTGGTGATAAATGGATTTATTGAGCCTTCACCTGGTATTCATAACACCCATCAACCACCAATCAATCACTTAAACAGTAATGAAGATGAGTCAAATAATAATGCATTAATTCGTCAATATCCAAACTGCACCTGGTCTTTACAATCTCCTACCGATCAAATGAGTGACAATAAAAATATACCTTGGAGTTTGAAAATGCTGGACATGTCACCATCACGAAAAGAGGTTGAGGCAAAATGTGAGGAGGTTAAGTTTGAAACAGCAGTTAAGTTGGAACCATTAAATAGCGACGCATTGAAAGAAAATGCAAAATGTACTGAGATAATGCATTTATCAGTAAAGGTTTGTAACATCAGTGCTTATTCTGATAGTACTACTGTACGACAGCCTACAAATACAACTAATATTATTGACTTATGCGATGATGATGATGATGAAGAAGATGAATCTCTAGTATTAATATCTAGTATTAATAACCTTTTAAAAGATGTACTTAAAACTGATGAAGTAGAAACTACAAATACTATAATTGACAAAAATACTGCAAGACTTTCCGAAGAGGTACAGTCACATGATCAAAATATAGATCTTGGTGAGAAAGAAACATCGAGTTGTTCACCTATTGGTACTGAGTCTTCAATTACTCAGGAGTCTGAACTTTCATTCACCCATCACCCTGAACCTAAACTTAATTCTGGTCAATCCGAAAACTCAGAGACAGAAAAGAGTAATGAAAGAAAAGTTGAGGGACGTAAAGCAAATCCTTTATGTAATATAAAAGGAACACCTTTGCGAAAATCAACCCAATCTCCCAACAGTACTATATCTCAGACTAATACACAAACTAATTACTCCCAACCGGTATCAGAGACCACCAGTTCAACACCTGCAAATCAAAGTGCGATATCTCAGAACAATACACAAACTAATTACTCCCAGTCGGTGTCGGAGACTACCATTTCAACAGTTGCAAATCAAAGTGCTATATCTCAAACCAATACACAAACTAATTACTCCCAATCGTTGTCAGAGACCACCATTTCAACACCTGCAAATCAAGTTTCCGCAAATTGCGTCGTTCCATGCATTTACATTACTACATATCATCAGTTCTTTAATGCATTTTGTTATTCTATGTTATTCTATATAAAATTGAACGAAATGTTTTCTGCACAGATGAATTATTACCAGGAAATCAGAATTCCGAATGAACATCTAGAAAAGGAATGGAATCAGTTGCGTATTGTTTTGGATAATAAACTTGATGTGTTTACTTCAGATTTACTAAAATACTTTTCTAACAAGATTATAGCTCAGTTTGATAGTAAAATGTTATTTACATATTGTTTTAAACGATATTCTAATGCTGGAGTAATATTCCAATTTCCAGTAATGGTAAAATTTGTGTTCTTAGCCGTAACGAAAATCAAAAGATCACATATGAATTTAAACGGGTTTATGAAAGAGTTCTGTGATAGCGTAGAACGTGAATTTCTTCAATCACGTCTTCAACAAAGTATTCAAATACAACAGCTGCAAGTTGGTTCAAACGAAAATAATGCTCAAAATGTACATACAGTGGTTCAACCTACTGGTCAAAATGTAGAGAATACACAAGTGGTTCAAACAAGAATGGTATATCCACAAAGAATCCCTCCACCTCCATACCATCCACCTACTTCAATGACGAACACACAAAATGGTAAGTTTTTATTTCATAAAAAAGACATACTACCACCACAACATAATGTTACCATGATTATTTAAAGTTCATTACAGTAACTTGCTTTTTATTAAATTAGAAGCCGATGTGAGATCACAAAAATTTATCTTTAAAGCTTTATGATTGTCTAAATGTACCGGGTAGTCCACAATGGACACTTTCTTATGGAAAACCCTTTATTTTAAGAGATAGAAAAAATGGACCTAGGTACCTGGAGCTCAAATTTAATGAGAAAATCACTGGCGCAAACAGAATACAGCTATTTCTAATCGTTTGCTCGCTAGGTGGCGTTTCTCGAATGTAATCAATTTCTTTAATGTCCCATAACTTTCTTATTGTTAAACGATAATTGATTTTGGCAAAATTTGTCTTAGAGCACTTTTTTACATACAGGGTGTCCCAAAATTGCTGGACACAGAGATACCACGTGTAGTAAGGTCAAAATAAGTCGATATACCAAAATATACTGTTTGTCTGTGAGAAGAGTTCAAAGTTTACATAAAAAACATTTTTGTACGCTGTTCAGAAATGAGTGAAACAAATTGAATGAAATTTGACAAAAGTGCATTTTAGAGGATTACTCTCCTTTCGGTAATCAAAGAAACCCAAAAAAGATTGTAGAAGGGTTAAAACCACCCTCATCCCCTGATATTTTTTTCAGAATTTTCTTAGGGGTGGTAATACGGTTCTCAATTTTGTTAGCGAGAAGACTGATTAATTATCTTCATTTTGTTACTCTTGTAAAAATGTTGTATTCCGCATAGTTTTGAAGGAAAAAAATATTTTCTTAAATACTGTTAAGAGATATTCCTAGTACAAGTTTAATAAAATTGTAATACAAAATTTAATTGGCAATAGATACAAAAACAACACAAGTCGTGATTTTGACAGGAAACAAATTCATAAGCATTCCAGTTTGTTGTTGACTGTAAATGTTTCAATAATTTTTTCAATTTTGTTATCGCGAGTACCATTACTTATTATTTAATTGTTGTTGTTACTTTAACTGCTATTAAATATGGATTTCTCTTTTAATGAGCAGACCGACACGATCTTAGTTCTTGGATTCTGTCAAGGTAACTGCCGCAGAAGTGCCCGCGTATATCAAGAGAGGTATCCGAACCGGAGAATTCTGAATCATAAAACTTTTGCCCGAATCGAGAGACGTCTTCGAGAAACAGGGAAGTTGGAACCAGTCAGAATTAACGCTGTAAGACCCCGAGTCCGAAGACCTAATGCGGAACAAACTGTTCTTGAAATAATCGATGGCAATACTGAGACTAGTACCAGATCTGTGCAACGACAAACAGGTATTCCAAAAAGCACTGTAAATCGGATTTGCAGAGAACAATTAATTCATCCATTTCACATACAGCCAGTGCAAGAGTTATTACCACTTGACCACGGATCACGTTTAAATTTTTCACAAATTGTTCAGGAGCACAGAATACTTGACAACATATTTCACACTAACGTCTTGTTTACTGATAAGTCTTGTTTTAAACGTCGTGGCATGACGAACGTTCACAATGAGGATATTTATGCTGATTGGATTTATCGGCAATTTTTTGGTTGGGCCGATCCGATTGCCAGATCGTCTAAATGATGCCAGTTACCTTCGCTTCCTTCAAGAAATTTTGCAAGATTTATTAGACGACTTGCCCCTTAATCTTCATCCAAACATGTTCTTCATGCACGACGGTGCACCACCTCATTTTGCACGTGCAGTAAGAGAATATCTAAACGAACAATTTTCTGGTAGATGGATTGGGAGGAGACAAGAAGCACCTATTCAATGGCCTTCGCCGTCTTAAGATTTAAATCTGGGGAGCGTTAAAAACAAAAGTGAACGAGGTCCAAATTAATACTTCCGAACGGCTGTGGACCAGAATCCAAAATGTCTTAAACGTACTACGAGAAAACGACGATGTTCTAAGGAGGGTGCATTGATGAAGGTAGCCGTCATATTGAACATTTATTATTAAAAAATGTTTTGCCGTTGTTTCCACCGCCAACTAAATTTTGTATTACAATTTTATTAAACTTGTACTAGGAATATCTGTTAGCAGTATTTAATAAAACATTTTTTTCCTTCGAAACTATGCGGAATGCGAAATTTTTACAAGAGTAACAAAATGAAGATAATTAATCAGTATTCTTGCCAAAACAAATTGAGAACCGTATTACCACCCCTAAGAAAGTTCTGAAAAATTCTCCGGTTCGGTTACCTCTCATGATGTACGCGGGCACTTCTGCGACAGTTACCTTGACAGAATCCAAGAACTAATACGATGTCGGTCGCAATCAAATTCTACACATTAAAGGTCGCAATGTATCTGAGGGATACTAGTACATTTTTCTTACAATTTTTTGTAATAAAAGACACAAAATTGCAAAAACCCTTTAATTTGAATAGGTACATTTAATTAAAGAAACAGAAGACTTTAAATAATAACTCTAAAGAAAATTATAACGGTTTTACTGACATTTATTTAATTTTCTGAATTTGCGCACTTTTCGCATGTCATTTTGCAATGCTGAAGGCATAAAAATTGTTTGCAACTATAACATGTATATTTACTAAGCCTTGTTATTTTATTTGTATAGCAGGTGCCACATCGCTTTCTTTTGGCTGAAGGTCCTTTTTCCGGATGATCAGGCACTTTTTCCATTTGCGCCTTGAATCTTTCTAAACTTCTTTGCAGATCCAAAGGTATTCCTCTTGTTAGAACACTTCTATGTTGCAAAAGTTCATTTGTAAGCTCATTCGCAAGGGTGCGCAAGAACTTTCTTCTAGGAATTGGAGGATGTTCATTACCTATATAGATTATTCGTGTATTTATACCAGCCATGTTCAGCATCGAAAAGAAAATTACCATTGGCCATCGTTTAGAATTCCGCGCTACATTATATGTACCACACATCTTATCCACAATGTCTACCCCGCATTTTGTGCCATTATAAAAAGTTAAAATTTCTGGTTTCATTTTGCCACCTGTGGCCGGGTCGAGAGAATCGTCGTTGTGCAGACTTGACACAAGAATTACGTTTTTATTTTGTTTCGGAACGTGCGATACCAAGGTGCAAGTATCGTTGAATGCGAAAAGACTAGATGTTATTGGTCGTCGTTTGGTATTGACAAACTCTGGTGGTATCTGGGCCTTGTTCTTTTTTAGAGTACCAACATAAGAGACTCTCTCTTTTTGTAATTCACTAACAAGGTTTATGTCAGAAAACCAATTATCCGCCGTGATGTTACGTCCTGTCTTTAGTACAGGCGATTCTAAGCGTTTTACAACATCAACTGGTTTGTTACTTTCCTGCATATATCTCCAGGTTATATATATATATATATATATATATATATATATATATATATATATATATATATATATATATATGTATTTATATTTATATTTATATAGAATAGTTTAGCGTCAACTAAGGCAAACATTTTCAAGCTATATTTGGCCGGCTTCGGTGGTATATATTGTCGGAATTTACATCTTCCTCTAAATGCCTCCAGTTCCTCATCTATGGTCAAATTTCACCAGGTGAGTAGCATGCTTTACAGTTATCGTTAAAAGCTTCAAATATAGAACGTACTGGTGCTAAGTTATCTGTTTTTCTCCTGTCGTCCCTCGTTTCGATGTCATCAAAACGAACACATCTCATTAAACATTTAAATCTGCTCAAAGACATTGTAAGTCTAAATCTCTCGATTCCATCTCCATCGGATGCCCATAACTCCTCCAAATGTAATCTGTTAGCTCTATAGACCCCAGCTAAATACAAAAGGCCGATGAAAGCCTTTATTTCAGTAGCGTCTGTAAGTGCAGTATCTCTTTGTCATGTTATCATCAAACAGGCATTTCTAAGTATCTAACACTCCTTTTACTCCAACTACCAAATTTTTCACTCCTGGTAAATGTATCAAAATATTCTCCTTACCTCTTCTTCTAGGTGTTGGTTTTTTTTTCTCCAAGTTGTTATTTTATCTTTTCCAAGAAAATATTCTTGCTCGGTTTCGGAATCCTCCTGCCTTGTAGTTACGATATCCGGCTCATCTTCCACTTCTTCCCCGAAACTCCTTACACTTTCGTCGTCAGAATCCTGTAGCAAGATCTTTTGGAGCTCAGCGACATCATTTGGATTATTAAAATTGTATAATCTTTTATCCCCCATTTTACTAAAATTAAAAAAAAAATAATAACCTAATGTTTCTGCTAAAAGTAATAAGTAAATAAATACACCTTATAATTATGATTTTTTTGTCACACATTATATACGAAAACCTGGGAATCAATTTCTTGTAAAAATATCTCTCAAAATTTGACATTTATATAGGAAAATTACATGGGGGCGGCAACACTATTTTCTGTCCTATTTTACTGAAACTAAGAAAAAGTAGCATAATAATTATAAATTATAAATAAATAAATATTTACGTAAAAAAGCAATAAAGAAATATGAATACTTACATAAAATGTAATTTCTGCAATGGTTGGTCGCAATGTATCTCCTAGATATGAAACCTGATAAATCGCTTATTTGTAGAGATATTTTTAAAATCTGTGAAAAAGTATAATTTATGAATGGAAAGTCAACTTAACGGGGAAAGATATATTGAAATTTTTAAAACTTAGAACACTTACAGCATAGGTCGCTTGGTATCTCTCAGATACGTAGAGCTTTATTGTCGGACTACAGAGGAGCTCGGCTGTTTTCATCAAACTGATCGCCAGACTACATGGTTGCAAACAGTTAGATTTGGCGGCGCTTCCATATTGAAAGAAATATTTAAGTGGAGGGAAAAACAATACTACGTGTATCTCACAGATCGGTTGCGACCATCGGAGTGTTAAAAGAGAAATCCATATCTAATAGCAGTTAAAGTAACCATAACAATTAAATAATAAGTAATGGTCCTTGCCATAATTACAAAATTGAAAAAATTATTGGAACATTTACAGTTAACAACAAACTGGAATTATTATGACTGTCAAAATCATGACTTGTGTTGTTTTTGTATCTACTGCCAATTAAATTTTGTATTACAATTTTATTAAACTTGTACTAGGAATATCTCTTAACAGTATTTAAGAAAATATTTTTTTCCTTCAAAACTATGCGGAATACAAATTTTTTACAAGAGTAACAAAATGAAGATAATTAATCAGTCTCAGAGAACCGTATTACCATCCCTAAGAAAGTTCTAAAAAATATCAGGGGTTGAGGGTGGTTTTAACTCTTCCACAATTTGTTTTGGGTTTCTTTGATTACCGAAAGGAGAGTAATCCTCTAAAATACACTTTTGTCAAATTTCATTCAATTTGTTTCACTCGTTTCTGAACAGCGTACAAAAATGTATTTTTTTGTGTAAACTTTGAACTCTTCTAACGGGCAAACGGTACATTTTGGTATATAAATAAATTAGGTCCAATCGAGTTATTTTTACCTCTACGTGGTAGCTCTGTCCCAGCAATTTTGGGACACCCTGTATAATCCGTCGCGATAGACAGTTTTTGTATAGGGTGTTTTTTTTTTATACGACCCTAAACTACATTTTTTCATGCGAACTACCTGGTATATTTTGGGGTTTTTGAAAAGAGTTTATAATTTCGTAAATTTTGATGTATCACTTGTTATATTTATGTTAAATGTGATTTGCAATATTGCCTTTTAAACAAAAAACCCATTAGGGACTGAATTTTTTTAATCACAAATTTGAAGTCAATTTATTAATTTTACCTTTAATAAGGTATTAAAACAACGTATATTTTCATTTTTACATATTTTGATTGTTTAGAAAAAAAGATATGGGTTGTGCCATATATAGTACGCTAGTACTCTGGGATACTAAAATATAAAGAAATATAAATTTGTCGATCGAATGTTTTATTAAATACTTAAGTAAATTGGTGGTATGTCGCAAAGCAATCAATGCATAATCCAACGTTGCATTTGCGACATTGAGTTCGAACTGCACTTGCTTGTGTGTGATTACCAGCGCATCTTCTTCGCTTGGTATTGGGTACATATTTCACAAAATGATCCATACGTTCGTATCTTACGTCAGGAGAAATTCTACCGTCTGTAGAGTGTGTCATGGGTCGTCCAGCAGGTCTCCGTAAATTCTCGTACATTTTCAAATAGACCTGAGCTGTTTATCGGAGAAACCCTAACTGGGAGACGGAAGGGTTGTACTTTCTATATATAATCCCAGCATTTTGTACACAACTATCTATAAGCCAAGCAAAAATTGGCCACCACCACTTTTTTCCTCGGATGTGAATTCTGTAAACGTTTATAAATGAGTCCATTTGAACTGTGCCTCCCATGAACTCGTTGTACCTTCCAATACAGTTTGGTCTAGGAATACTAATTCTATTCTTTTCAGTAGAAGAATATCTACTTGCATTGGGAATGGGATTTACTCCATGCACAGTAGATGCCACTGTGACTACATAATTATCCATCCAGCGTGCAGCTACGACATTTTTGTCTTCAATCAGGGCATAGTCACAAGTACCTCGTTTAGTCTTCTTCATTTCTTTGATAGGACGGAGGGGACAATTTTTAGGCAATCTGTTCTCCTGATCGTACCAGTTGCTTCATATCCTTTGCCTTTTAGATGCTGAAGCACGCCCACTGATGTAAATAAATTATCAAAGTAAAAGCGAAACGGCAGTGATTGGATTTGTTGTGGCATCCCTCAATAAGCTTCAAAAGAGGAGCAGTCGCTTTACCAAATCGTTTTTGGTATTCCTCGTTAGAATTTGGGATGCAGCCTTGGTAAATTTCGAAATTTATGAGATAACCATTCTTTGAGTTTAGGCACCAAACTTTGTACCCAAAGCGAATGGGTTTTCTCGAATGTACTGCTTGCACCCGTGTCGCCCAAAATATTCTATCATGCTTTCATCGTAAGCAATCTCTCGGTCGGGTACAAGGTTTTCCATAAAATTAAATTTTAATTTATTTATAAGGGGTCTTAGCTTTGTCATCTTGTCCTTTGGGTCCAACTTGGTGTTATCGGCACAATGTGTAAACCTCATGATCTGTATAAATCGGTCACGACGCATTGACTTGTAAACAGCCATATTGCGAAGATCTTCCCAGAATACCAATAACTCTTTTTAGATGGTTTGCTGTTATTGCCGGATACAATCAAAATAGCTAGAAAACACTTGAATTCCTCGATGGTTATTTTAGGATCTGGACAGTTTATAAACAGAGCATATCGATTACTTTCCGTAACAAGTAGTTGTACGACATCATTTGTCAAAAAAACCTCAAATATTTCCAGTGGCGACATATTCTTGTATTTCCAAAAATATGCCGGAGGAAATTTTTGTTGCACAGTTGATTCTGGCAAATCAGCACCTCTCAACCAATCAGCAGAATTTCGTTTCATTTTCTTTACGAAATGGCTAAGGGGCAAATCATCTACATCTGATCAGCATTCAGTAATATTATTCATCGCTGGTGACTTTTTTCAGCCTATCCGTTGTCCGCTATTTAGAACCACTTCCGCTGATGCTTGTAGTTGTCTTCCTGTGCGGTTGTCTAAAAATCAACAGATTCATCTCCCGAGTCTTCGTCGGATTGTTATTTGTATTCAGGAGGCTCTATATAAACATGGTGAATACCAACATTATCGACATTCTCCAAAACTCCTGTCTCAAACATATCAGCAATATCGGGCACAGTCACACTTAAATGAATATTATATATGTATATGTATATATATATATATATATATATATATATATATATATATATATATATATATATATATATAATGTAAATATATGTACAAATGTATATTATAATCATATTACATGCATATTGTGTACCTACAAGTTATTGTATTTTCGATATTTAGTAGTGTAAAATACTAGCGTACCATTTAAGACACATCAACATATGTCTAGCATTTACAGAACCTGACATTTTTTTTTAACAAATTTATCTAAAAATGCTTATGGCACTATAACAAAAAGGGAACATGCGATAATTTGATATATTTCGCTAAATTATTGTCAGAAAGACAGCTTACCTTTTATTAGAATCCATTTTTACCTACATAAAACGTGTAAACAACTTGCACGTACAACCACAAAACAAGGTCACTTCCCGCTACCACCATCAATAAACCAGTATATTACTCGACGTAAAAACGTTAATAACACCCTTTGTATAAATTTGTGAAAAAGCTATGCGGACTTTAGTGAAGGCTTCAAGTGCGTGCCATATAACGCACGCTAAGTAGTACCTAATGGGTTAAAACATTTTGCTTGCAGACATCTAGGTTTGCATGGCTAACAAAAGACGACAGCATGATTTAACCGACAATTTCTTAGTTACCTGGAAATTTTTAGTCGCTCCAAATATTTTTAATTAGAAATAACAAACAAAAAACAATGAATGCGGTAGAAAACTTATGTAAATAAAACAAACAAGTATTATAAATAAGATAACAAAAGTAACTGATTGATACTCCGAAAAAGTGAATCGAAACATGTGTTTAACACATTGACTGCCGTGTGTATACTTTTGTATACACACAGCTCGTCTTGTTATGGCCCGCATGTATAGTGTTGTATACACATGCATGTTCCATCTTCAACACCTTGTGTATCATTTACTATACACAACACTACTTATATCTTATGGCAGTTCAAAGTCATGGCCTGCGAAAACTTAAAAAACGCTCTTGACCTGCGTAAATTATGTTTGTACTCAAATGGATAGAGAAAAGAAAGTTACTTTATTTTCAGTGAGTAACCCTTGTTTTAGCGTTGAACAAGGCATCTATCTATACCAACATCTGTGCATCTATCATTTGTCCAGTTAACTGTAGAACAATCCATATTTTTATTGTTGTATTGGGATAGTTATTGAGTAAATTTGAACCTTCGTTAAAGTTTTCTTTGTTTTAGGGGTTGTTAGGCTGACAAAACAACCAATTATAATTGACTTTTTCTTCTTCTTTCTCTCTTCTCTTATGCCTTTATAGCGTCGGTTACTGTTCCTCAATCCAACTCCTCCATTTTATTCGATCTACTGCCATTTCTTGTATTTCTTGGAGGTTCATGCCGTGTTTCTGAGCTAACTCTTCTATTATATCTTCCATCGTTTTCCTTGGACGTCCAGGTATTCTTCGATCTATTGGTTTTGCCTGTAAGTACTGTTTAGTTTTCCTGTTTGATTCCATTCTAACTACATGACCATGCCAAGTTAACTGTTTGTTTTCTATTTTTGTGCATATCTTTTGCTGCTTTAAGTCTTTATATATTATTTCATTTTTCTGTCTTATCTAGTTTTGTTATCCCTTATATTTTTCTTAAATATTTGATTTCCATGGCCGTTAACCTCTGTTTGTGTTTTGGTTGTGTTGGTAGGACTTCTATAGTGTATAGTAAGATTAGGCTTATTACTGTGTTGTATATCTGTAACTTTGTTGAGCTTTCTATTTCTTGCTTCCCTAAGATTGTGTTGTTAATCGCGTAATATATTTTTGCTTTTTTAATTTTATTTGATATTTTTGTGTCAATTTTTCCATCGCTACTAATGATTGGTATTCAAATGCGGTTAGTGCGTCTAGTTTTTTCCCCTTACACCTGAAATCGTAGTTGTGGTCTTCTGTATTTCTTGTGATTTTCATCGTTTTTATTTTATTTTCGTTTATTTCCATTCCTGCTCTTTCTGTTTCCGTTGTCTAGTTGTCTATTAGTTTTTGCATTTTAGTTTGCTTGTCGGCTATGAGGACTATGTCGTCAGCGTATAGTAGACTTTCTATTTTAACTGGGTGCAGGTTTTTGTATCCTGTGGTCGTTTGGGGTGTTTTCTCTTTGCATCTTTTCATTATCTTATCCATATACACTGTGTCTCTTGAATTTCTGGACTTAGGGAATTCCCATGTTAAAATATACTATTGTCAATATTGGCTCCCCTAATTATTTTACAGTAAAATGTCAAATGTAAAACTTCTTAAGGAAAAAAGGCTGCTTATGTTACAATTGCATTTACATTTGGTTCATCCGTTTTCGAGAAAATTAGGAAAAACTTAAGGGCTTTTTCGTAACCGGTAACGTTAATAAGCCATGTAAGTGTCAGGATAAATGCAATAAGGAGCACAAATAAAATAGGTCTGTTATAAACAAGAAGATGATATTCTAAATAAACAAATTAATTATGAAAATTGGAAAATAAATAACAAAAAATCATCATTTCTACTATTTGATCAAGTGTTCAAATAAATCACCGTTTGCAACTAAACAATATTCTTCAATGGTGTAATAATTCATTTTTATAAACAAATTTTTCTTTAAAAAGTAATAATCTGTCCCAAAAAAAGTTTTAATGATGAATGAATTGTTTTTGAACAATGAATGATTTACAATGACAATTAATAATTATTGTTAGCATTGTCTGTCTAAAGCAAAGCAACCTTGACCAGTTAAGAAAAAACCCTTAAGTTTTTCCCAAATCTCTCGAAAACGGATGAACCAAATGTAAATGCAATTGTAACATAAGAAGCAGCCTTTTTTCCTTAAGAAGTTTTACATTTGACATTTTACTGTAAAATGATTAGGGGAGCCAATATTTACAATAGTTTATTTTAACATGGGAATTCCCTATGTCCAGAATTCAAGAGACACAGTGTATATTATAAAGAGTAGAGGGCTCAGCTCAGGGAGTCACCCTGTTTTAGTCCTGGTGCTATGTTAAATGGTTTGGATTTAGCTCCGTCAATTTGTACTGATCCTATGACGTTCTTATATGTGCTTTTTATAGCTTTTATTAGTTTGTCTGTCACTTGAAGTTCTCTTAGGCATTCCCAAACTTTTCCCTTTTGTATTGTATCGAAAGCAGCGTTAATATCTGCAAATGTTAGGTATAATGTTGAGTTTGATTTTATTTTCTCTTGTATTATCTTCCTTAAGACTGCTATGTGGTCTGATGTTTGCCTGGCTGCGCCGAAGGCCCTCTGTTCGTCCTCTAATTTATTTCTTAAGTCTTTCCTAACTTTGTTTTCTAGTATTTTTAGCATTGTCGGTGCTAGACATATTGCTCGATAGTTTTCGCAGTTGTTTTCGTTTCTCTTTTTATAGATGGGGATTATTGTCTTAATTTCCCAGTCCTTTGGGATTTGGTTTTCTTTCCAGACGTTATTTATTATCATTGCGAGCCATTCTTTTAATTTTGGCCTCCCCACTTTACCATTTCTGGTGCTATACTGTCTGGTCCACTCGCTTTCCTGTTTTTAGTTCTTTTATTGTTTCATTTATTTCGTCAACTGTTATTTCTTCCCTTCTTTCTTTTTCTCTTTCTTCAGTTATGCATTCCAGTATTGCATTGTTTATGTTTGTTTTTCATAATGCTTCCTCCATACTTCAACGTTTTCCTGTTTGTCTGTGCTTAGTTTCCTGATGTTTTATTCTTTCCCTTTTCTTAGCGCTTTTACTATGGTCCAAAATTTCTTTCTTGTGTATATCTTGTATTTATTTCCCAAACTCTTCCCAGCTCTTGGTTTTTGATCTCCGTATTTCCTCTTGTGCTTCGTTTCTTTGTTTTATATATTCTTCTTTGCCTTCCCTTTTCTTTCTGTGTATAAATTTTTCCATGCTTTGGTGTATTGTCTTTTCTCCGCATACAACTTTTGTAGTTTCTAGCATTGTGTTTTTGAGTTTTACCCATAATTCATTTATATTCATTTCCTTCATTGCAGTTTCTCTATCTTCTAGAGTCTCTTGTACTTTGTTTTGATACTCCTCTCTTGTTGACTTCTCATTTAGCTTTCTTATATTTATTACTTTTTATTTCTTTGGGTCTTCTTTTCGTGGATGTTCTATATTTATTTCGGCCGTAACTAACTTGTGTTGTGTTTAGTTCTGCTTCTTTATTTATTTCTACTTTTGAATTAATTTTTCCATTTCTTTAGTGTGCACTATATAGTCTACTAAGCTTCTTGCATTTCTTTTCATTGCTTCGAAAGTAAAGTAGATTTATTGTTGGTAAAAGGTATTTCCTATCTTTGGATCATTTTCTATGGAAAATTGTAGCATTTTTCCCCATTGCTATTCTTTTCGTTTTCACCATATTCGTCAATGGTTCCTAGTCCCCTTACTGTATCTTTTCCTACTCTGGCGTTCCAATCACCCATGATTACTATGTTTTCATTTATTTCTCCACTCTTATCAAAAGTCTCTTGTAGGTTGTTGTAGTAATTTTCCAACGTTTTCTTGTCCGTCCCCTGTATTGGTGCATATGTTTGTAGTATTGTTATTTTCCTTTCTAATTCTATTTCCATTGTGATTAATCTAGAATTTATCAGTTTCCAACTTACTATTCTTTTGTTTAATTCGTTTGTAACGATAATTCCAATTCCTTTTTTTGTTCCTGTTGTAATTCCTGAGTAATATAGGGTATGTCCCTCCTTTAATTGTTTATATCCCTGTTCTTGTTTCTTTGTTTCGCTTAGTCCTAACATTTGTATTTTCCTTTCTTTCATCTCCTCTATTACTTCTTCCGCTTTTCCATTTATTGATGTTATGTTCCATGTTCTTATTATCTTTTTCTTTACTGTATTTTTTTTATTTTGTTTTCCTAATGTGCATTTTCCTTGCATAGTTCGTATGTACTTTCGGTTTGCTTGGTTGCTATTGTGGTGTATTTAAGTTCTTGTTTCCCCATCCTCCTGCTTCTCCTTTTCCTTTCTTTGGGGCAAAAAGTGTTTGAACCATTTAGGGGTTTGTTCCCTCCCTTGTTGTTCGTTTTTTTTTTGGTTTGGTTTTCCTCTGTTTTTGGGTTTCTTTCTAAGCTTTCAGGACTTGAGATAGATCTAATCCGTTTTGAGTTATTTTCTTTGTTGAATCCTGTTAGTTCTACGCTTTCTTGTTGCGCTTGTAGTAATCCTTCCTCGCTCATAATTTCAATTTCCTCGTCTGTTTCGGTTTTCCTGTCTTGTTCCAATGCTTCCTCTGTATTATTTTTCTTAGTTTTTTGTACATTATAGACTTGTTTTGGTATTATTTTTTATCTATTATTAGTTTATGGTATTTTATATAAGCTATTTTACCCTCTTTCTTGGCTTGTATTAGTTTTGGTTTCAGTTGTTTCCTTTTTTCTAACGCCTCCTTTGGGTAGTCTTCCTCTATATACAGGGTGATTTTTTTAATTGGCCCATTAGACGTTTCTCAACTGTTAAAAAAGTAGAAAAATGAAATTGGGAGCACGGCCATAGTTTCCGACGATCTATCTTCCTAAAATATTTTCATCAAAGTGGCACTTCCGGTTATGCCGGAAGTGATCATAACTTTTTTTAAGTAGAACCATATATTTTTGTTACCGCCATTAGATTCCTTACTCAATTTGCTACATTTTGTGTCGAGCTTATTTTTTTTTTAGTTGCAATGGTTACAAAGATGTAACATCTTTTATAAAAAAATGTCGACTTGCAAGAGTTTATTACAAAAATCATAACTTGTGAACCATTAATTCTACTGAAATAAATAAAAAACTCATTAATTGCACAAGAATTGCTCTATCCGCTGAGTGGTCGCTAAATTCTGTAACTTTATTAGAAAAGTCAGAATAATTTCGCAAACTTGAGAAACCTCAAATACGGATAACTCAATTTTTTTAAATGGAACTCCCAACATTTTTTTTCAAATGATCCTTTGCTGAGGAGAAAGCATTTTTATGTAAAATTATGAATATTATATAATTTATTATAATTAGTAGGTGACTTTGGAGCTCCGTTGCTGTGGTAACACCTGCGTGCAATTGTCTTTATTTATGTTTATTAAGTGGGCCATTTTGACACTTAAACGTGCAAAATTACTGTTTTCGTTATACAAACGAGCAGGTTTTTTCATTGTTTTGTTGATTTGACGAATGTAATCACATTCTTTCAAGGACGTGTCGCTTATTTAATGAAAAATATCCAGATGTACCAGAAATGACGCCAAAAAGTTTAGAACACTATACAAGAATTTTATTCAGTTTGACAAATCAACTTGTTCAAGAAATGTCGTTCCTTGGGTTCTAACAGAAGATAACGAAATCAATATTTTGGCATATTTTGAGGTAAAGTCCTCGTTCCATCTATTTATGCAGCTTTGGAAGATTCTGGTTTAACTTATTCGACAATACAGAAAATTCTAAAAAAACATAAGTAGCATCCGCATTCGCCTACAAAAACTGAGTCGAGAAGATTATCCGAAGAGAATGATGATTGAAATTCAACAAAACGAAAACTTTCTTAGAGATGTGATTTGGTCGGACGAAGCAAAATTTGATCAAAATGGAATAGTCAGTAGGAGAAATCGGCATTACTGGGCATCTGAAAATCTTCGACTGTTTGAAACCGTGGACAATCAAAGAAGATTTAAAGTTAATGTTTATTGAGCGATCAGCTCCAATACGTTTTATACAGGGTGGCCCACTTATCTGGTCTCGGAATATAGCTTCTAAATCAATAGAGATTTATAAAAATTACAACGACATGTTATTGGAGATTAAGAGAGCTACTTTTTAAAATTATTTTTGTGTGTACAGGGTGCTCCATAAATACGTGGCAATAAATTTCGACATTTTTTATACGGAACACGCTGTATATTTTTCCTTTTTTAGAAACTGTCTTTTGTAAGCTTTACAACGATACTTTTGGTCATCGGATGCAGCGTTGCCAAGGTATTCACGTTTTAGTAAAATTTACGGGAAAATCGTATTGGTAAAAAGAATATCATTTTTTTTTTTTTTTGGTTTTATAATCGGGAAGACCAAAATTTTCAGTCTAGTAGACAAAACTTTTATAGTATTAAGTTTATAAAAAATATACAGGGTGTCAGAACAGATCATCCAAATGCGTCATTTTCAAATAGCTAAAACTAATTTTTTTCAAATAGAACACCCTGTATATGAATACATGATATGAAAGCTCATTTAATAAGCTTTCTAATGATATCATAACTGTGGTAACTAGTATTATTTATTAATAGGAAAAACCTAAAAATAAAAAATATGTCGTTTTGTTTTCGTTTTCTTATTCATTTCAAGAGAAATTTAAAAATAAACAAAAATTTGCAAACCACTAGTTTACAGAATTAGCACTTTAATCTGAAAAATACCTAATTGTAGTATTAGTAGCTCTGTTTTCATGACTAGGTACTACTTTAATTATAAAATACATAGGTACCTGACTAAATTATGTATAAAGCAATGGTATAATAGGAAACGCAAAGTAATCACTGAAAACAAAACACAATCTTGACAGTGTTCAGAATAAACAACAATTTTCAATAATTATTTCTGAAGCTATTATAAAATTATTATTTTTTAAAGAATATTTGGAAAAGTTTAAAATGAATTATTCTAGTGAAGAACTAATTGAAATGATTTACATTTTGGGAGAATGTTTTTAGCAAGCAGAGTGTACGCTCAACGATATCCGCAGAGAAGACATTCAATACTACCGGTTCTATAAAATATAGTACACATAGAAAACCAACTTCTGTCTTCAAAGAAGACAATGAAATTACTGTTTTAACAGCTATAGTCCAAAATCGAAATATAAGTACACGGCAATTAAGTCAATACGTAGAAACTTCACGAACAACTTATACAACGGATTTTAAAGAAAAATAAATTTCATCCATTTCATTACTAGTTACATCAGGAACTCCTACCCCAGATTATAATCGCAGAATGGAACACTGCAGATGGATAATTAATAAGATTAATACTGAACGGAATTTTTTGAGGAAACTACTTTACACAGATGAATGTACTTTTCATAAAAAATGGGACGGTAGATTGTCATAATTTTCATTACTATGCAGATGAAAATCTTCATTTGTTTAAACCACTTCCCAAGAGAAATGGCCAATAAACGTCGACAATTATGTTATCGGTCTCTACTTTTTTAACAGGATATTAACTGGTGCTGTGTTCTAGATTTTCTTCAAAATTATTTAAGGCAATTTTTGCAAAATGTACCACAACGTGTTTTAAATAATATGTGGTACCAACACGACGGTGCTTCGGAGCATTATGTGTTACCTGTTTGTCATTGGTTTAGTGAACAGTTCCAACATAGATGGATAGGTAGAGGAGGACCGGTACATTGACCTGCCAGATCACCGGACGTAACTCCCTGTGATTTTTTTCTGTGGGGATATGTTAAAAGCAAAGTGTACAACCAACCAGCGACTACTAAAGAAGATATGAAAGTGAGAATAAGAGAAGCATTTAACTTCATTTCACCAAATATGCTGGCACAAGTTAGGGATTTGATAAGGAATCGGGCACTAAAATGCATCTAACAAAATGGGAGACATTTCGAACATTTATTGAAATAAATATTTTTTCAAGATCAATCAATTTATTTATTTTGGTTTTATTATTAAATATTCAATGTAGGTACTTATATATTTATTGATTATTACGCGTGACTATCGACATTTTTTATTTTTAGGTTTTTACCTATTAATAAGTAATGCCAGTTACCACAATTATGATATCATTAGAAAGCTTATTAAATAAGCTTTCATATCATGTATTTATATACAGGGTGTGTTCTATTTGAAAATGACGCATTTGGATGATCTGTTCTGGACCTACTTGAAAATGTCGCATTTGGATGATCTGTTCTGGACACCCTGTATATTTTTTATAAACTTAATACTTATAAAAGTTTTAGTTAACATTTTGTCTACTAGACTGGTAATTTTTGTCGTTCCGATTATAAAAACAAAAAAACACTGATATTCTTTTTACCAATATGATTTTCCCGTAAATTTTACTAAAACGTGAATAACTTGGCAAAGCTGCATCCGATGACTAAAAGCCAGGTATCGTTGTAAAGCTTACAAAAGACAGTTTCTAAAATGAAAAAATATACAGGGTGTTCCGTTTAAAAAAATGTTGAAATTTTTTCCCACGTATTTATGGAGCACACTACACACAAAAATAATTTTAAAAAGTAGCTCTCTTAGTATCCAATAACATACCGTTGGAATTTTTTATAAATTCTATTGATTTAGGAGCTATATTCCGAGACCAGATAGGTGGGCCATCCTGTATAACGAAAATTTAAATGGGGCTCGATATATTCAGATTCTGGAAACCAAGTAGAAACCTTCGTTGACGAATTGCCTATGGCCACCCCGGTCGCCGGATCTAACGCATTTGGATTTTTATTTGTGGGGAGTTATCAAGTCCAAGGTGTATAACCGAATAGTAGGTTCTTTAGAAAAATTGGTTGAGTAAATCCTTCAAGCCTTTCGCGAAATTAATCCAGCAGAGCTTGTCAAGATAGTTACCACGGGCGTGCAAGTTAGGCTAGAGATGTGAATTCAGCAAAACGGCGAGCACATCGAACATTTACTCTAATTATTTTGACTTGTAATTGTTTCTGTTAATATGACGTTATCCAATATTGCCACTGTATCTAAATACGGTGTTGTAGTTATTTCTTTTTCTTGTGTTAAAGCTCAAGTAACGTTATTTGTTGTATACTTGATTTCCAAACCGAATAAAATTCTTGTGTAGTGTTCTGAATTTTTGGAGTTCTTTCGGATACACTTATTTTCAAAAATATTGTCACGAAATTGACAGCCTAGGTGCTCGCTATTAAACATGGTTTGCATAAATTTTGGAGTTTTAAATATGGAAATTATAGAATATCTTAACTAGCATAAATAAAGACAATTGCACGCAGCTGTTACCATAGCAACGGAGCTCCAAAACCACCTACTAAACATAATAAATTGAATAATATTCACAATTTTACATAAAAATGCTTTTTCCTCAGAAACGGATAATGATAGGCATACCGTTCATTTGAAAGAAAATGTTGCACATCAAATTCTCTATCGACAGCTGATGAGAAAGAAGGGGTGTTTGTTCCATTTGAAAAAAATGAGTTATCCGTATTTGAAGTTTCTCAAGTTTACGAATTTATTGTGACCTTTCTACAGCTACAGAATTTAGCGACCACTCAGCCGATAAAGAAATTCTTGTGCAATTAATGGGTTTTTATTTCTTTTACTAGAATTAATGGTTCAAAAGTTATGATTGTTCTAACAAATCCTTGCAAGTAGTAATTTTTCCATAAAATTTGTTGTACCTCCGTAACCATGGAAACTAAATAAACATACGCTAGACAGAAAATGTAGTAAATTGAACAAGGAACCTAATGCCGGTAACAAAAATATATCGTTCCATTTAAAAAAATGAGGTTAATGGCCACTTCCGGTATTACCGGAAGTGCCATTGTAATGAAAATATTTTAGAAAGATAGATCGTCAGAAACTATGGCCGTGTTCCAAATTTCAACTCTCTAATGTTTTTAGGAGTTGAGAAACGTCTAATGGCCCAATTAAAAAAAATTACCCTGTGTATGTTTGTGTTTTGCAGCTTTCTCCTGTTTGTTATTATTTTTAGTTTGGTTCTATATGATGTAAACCCCACCACTAATGGTCCTTTGGTTTTGCTTAGTTTTTTAATAAAATCTATTTCATCTTTTCTTATGTTCAGCTCCATTTTTTCGTTCAGTTCTATGTTATCTGTTATTATTTTAGTTTCTTCTTTGAATATTTTCCGTATCTCTTCCACAGTTAAGCTCATTTTATTATAATATTGTTTAATATACTTTTATGTGTGTTACTATAAGTTTTGATATGAACGAATAAGTTCAAAGGTAAATATGTAATTAAAAATTATTATTTTTATTAAATACATAAATAAAAAGTTTACCTCGAGTAGGATTTGAACCTACAACCTGTACTTTGCTAGAGTAATAAAATTAATAATAATTTTTATGAATGTTATTCGGTATAGGTTTGATTCACTTGTATAAACAATGTTCATATGTATTTTTTAAGTTAATCCAAAATATTTGTATAGTTATATTCTTTTGTATGTGAAAAGCTTCTTTCCAATTTTATAGGTTTTGTTGATTTATTTATCTTTTCCCATATTTATAACGTATAAATTTTGTTTAAAATTTGCACTTTTCGGTCTTTTAACTTTAAGATTGTTGTCTGTTGTCTGATTTCTGCTTTTTGAGATCTGGTATTCTTTGTTCTTCTTCTTAAAGTTTATTTCTTCTTCCTGCAGCGTGTTTTAAGTAAATTTTCACACTATTTTAATTTGCACTCATCACTTCCTACTCTCACCACAAATTTACAATTTTTATTTAAAATAGTAAATACAGTGACTAATACTAAAGCTTAATGTGTAAGTGCAAAACAGTTACGGAAAATCCTGGACAAGAATCGCACACAGTCACAACTTGAGGTGCTCTTTTGATTTTTCCATTTACAACTTCTGTGCCTGCCATAAGATTTGTAACAAACAGAACATCGTCCTTTGATCGATTTGTTATCTCTTTTCTTTTTTATGAGATGATGAATGGACTTCTTTTGGAGTATCATCCAAAGTCACTTCATCTGTTATCAAGGAGAGAATCACATCACACTTTCATGAAATTCCGTTATCGAGAGAGCCTTTCTAGTGACTGTTAGACAAATACAAATGGTGAGCGTTGTCCAGACTTGTACACCACAGATCGCTAATGTGACGATTTTCCGGTATTGTAGTCAACAATAGCTTGGGGTTTCACAAATTCTTTCCCACTCGTCTTTTTTTACACGCGGATACTTTTTCAGAGTGTAGTGTTGACAACATCAAAACTGGTCTTTTATCTTGCCATTTGAGTACGGTAACACCTTCATTCGTTTCTTGAGCTGTAAACTCATCTTTCTTCAGTTTAGACTGATATATTCCAGGTATGACCCTTTTCAGTACATGTTTTAAATATTTTAATTCCGTACTTGTGCGCCTTGGACGGGGTATACTGACGAAATTTCAGTCTGCCTCGGAACGGAATCAGACTCTTCTATTTTGTACATGCGATTTCCTGTTATCGCTTTAGAATTGTCTGCAACATGCCAGAATTTTTAAATTAGCTCAAAGCGATTCTAGTCATAATAGACTTGGGGAATGGAATAAGGTACAAAAGACTTGTTCGCCAGTAGTCCACCAACTCCGGTAATTTAACTAAACCCATCCAATCAAGAAGTGCGACAACTTTCTTCATTTCTCCATAGCTAGTTGGCTCTCATTTATGTACGCGTGCATGTTTCGAAGCATCAGTCATTGCCATAAGGGTTTGATCAGCATATACGTTAGTTTGTTCAACCATTGTTTTTATAATATTTGGTATTAGAAAAAGAGAGTAATAATCACCTGGTTCTGCCGTTGCGAGAATACCACTTAAATTTTCATTCATGTCTTGTTGCCGGTAAATGGACATGAAGCTTGGTTACCGATCGGGTCAAGCCAAGTTATTTTTTCGATGTCTTCTTCTTTACCTGCAGCTTGTATATCTCCTTGTTGAATGTATGTAAAGCCTGGAATGATAGGCACTGTTGAGTGCAAATTAGATGTTGAAGGTTCGGATTCAGAAACATTAACATTGTGGTGGATTTGCGTTAAGCCTATTGGAGATGGAAGACTTTGCGATGAAGTTGATCCAATTGTTGGATCTACTTTCTTGGGAGTAGAGGTTAATGCTAACTTCAGAGGGCGCTCAAAAACTTCCTATCTCCTTAACAGATAACGAGCCCTCTTCGATTGGCTATCATTGTCTGCTAACTAGATTAACAAGGTAGTATTAGAAAGTAAAATATTACGGTAATAATTACATGAAAAAAAAATTTCATTGCGTATACTAAACTATGCAATTGGCCTAGTAAGACACTCCGTGCTTAACAGGCCACGTGTATAGTTTAATATACACAAAATAAACTTACGAAAAACGAAGGAAAACCCTGTTTAGGTTAAAACATTAAGACGAAAAGGCTTCATTCAGAACGTCGCTTGCATCCAAACATCAGATTAGCCAACTTTGGCCTGTAGGCGCGAAATTAAAAAATTATCTACGGCAGTCAACGTGTTTAATAACGCTAATGTTTACTTAATGGGATTCTGCGGTATCTTCAGGCAATAATAAAAAATAACTAGTAGGCAGCTATGATCATGACGTTTCTTTCTCTTGTTTTTTGAAGGCTTTTAGTCTATATATATTTATTTAAATGTAACGTAATTCTGTAAAAAAAGTTTTTAAAGCAAGAAAAGTGGTGTTTTTGTTAAGTTTTTATGCAAGTTGTATTTCATTTTGATAATTGCTTCATTTTGTTTTTCTAAATATACGAAAACTATGAAACGCACCACATGCTGGAATGTTAGTTACATCGAAAGTAATGGAAACTCTGACGCAGCAGGTAATTTGTATTTTAACGACGGCAACCGTTCAGAGATATATTCGGTAACAGTGGCGGCTCGTAGCCTTAAAATTTGGAGGTTTTGCCTGAAAAAAATCAAGATAGAAAAGGCGGCCTCTTTAAATTTATTTATTTTACTTAATAACGAACCAAGAAATTATTTTTTGTAAATCAAGTTAATCCTTCGATTTTTTTTGAAGCAAACTTTTCTATAATTTTTTCGTTAAAATTACGTGTTTCGTTAATTCGTTTTTTTTTCTATAGATAACATTGATAATGAAACTAGACGGTCTGCAATCGTATTTCTCAAAAAGGTCTCTATTCTTTTCAAACTGGAAAGGCATCGTTCAGCTTCCGCTGTAGTCATTAGAATTGTCATAATTTCCAGTAATTTTCTGGTTTCTTGGAATGGATTTGAAAGATTATTTTCTATTTAAAAATTTTAGAAAATTTTAACAGATGTTTTCAAACGTTTCTTGTCTAAATTTAGATATGCAGAGCACGTGAAATTTAATTTTTCTTCAGGAAAATTAGCACAATATTCAACAAATTTGTCCGAGTAAAATAAAGATGCCGCTGATAAGTGATTTTTAATATCGAACCTGTAATCCAGTCTACTGTCATTCTTCCTTTTTCTTTTAGTGAACAAAGGTTCGTCAGAGCATAGATTAGAAGCGTAACTCAAATAAAATATCTACGTGAGGCATCACATGATCAAAAAGGTCAATCAAAAAACAAAATTGGGAACATTACGAATTCTTGTAATGGACGACGCGGCCCTACACACTGTTTGGTTACTAAAACTTTGTTCTATTTCTTCCATGCATTAAATGAAAGCTTCCCGATGTCCAAAAATTACATTTACAGTCATAATATTAAAATTCCAACGGGTTGGGGCACCATGCGGAATTTTTCTTTAAACTATACTACTCAAAACTGCTACGCGTTGGGAACAATTTTTAAAGAATATTTTTATATCATCTGCGAATAACAAAATTTTAGAAGATTGAAATACAGGTTTGATGTCGTTTATGAAAATTAAAAATACCAATGGGGCCAAGTGAGCGCCTCGTGGTACACTAGATGTAACAAATATAGATTTGGACACAAAATTCCTATACTTAACCTTTTGAATATAAAATGAGTGCTTAACATTATCAGATATGCTATTTTATGTTGAGTAAGCAAGCCTTGCATGTAATTGTCAGATTTATAATTCTTACATTAATTTTGACGTTCATAAAGTAAAACGATTGTTTTCTATCCAAATTCTGTTAATATTTAGGTAAATTCAGTCACAACGTAATTTTCAATACCTGCCACATTAACCCATCGGGAATATGCAGATACCATTTTTATTTATGAGTTTTGCAACGGTAATGATACTAGTGCAGTTGCTGAGTATCGCCTTCGTTTGCCCTACAGAAGATCACCCAATCGATATATATTCCAGACAGTCTTCAACAATGCAGTTGAAACCGGAATATTTCCCACTGCAGAAATTGTATCTGAAAGGCGATCTGGTCCCGATGTAGATGTAGAAGAAGCAATTCTTAACATGACAGAGCGTAGTCCTTCTGTGGGCGCATTACAACTCGTCTTCAAATTAATCAAACCACTACATGGAAGACTCTTCGCAGAAATGGTTTAAAACCGTTCCAAAATCTTCACGAAGGTCATTGTGCTCAGCGATTGCAATTTTGCCATTGGGTAAACAGAAATCGTACATTTTACAAACACATTTTGTTTACTGATGAGGCTTAGTTCACTCGTAATGGAGTAAATAACGACTAGCGAACATCGCTAGTCAAATGAAAATCCGCATGCCACGGTGGAAAGCAACTTTCAACATAGATTCAGCGTTAACGTGTGGTATGGCATGATTAATAATCAATTACTCGGCCCATTTTTTCTGCAAGAGCGTCTGACGGGAGCCAGGTATTTAGAATTTTTAGAAAATGATTTGACAAATCTACTGGGCGAAACATGTACTTTTGACACGATGGCGCCCCTATTCATTTTAATTGTGATGTGATCAATCATCTAAATAAACGGTTTCCTCAAAGATGGATGGACCGTGGGGGTTTTCAGAATTGACCACCAAGGTCACCGCATTTCACTCCTCTTAATTATTGCCCTTGGTGATGGCCGAAGTCATTAGTTTATAAAACCAAAGTGAACACAAGAGAGACAGTTATCAATCGAATAACTAACCGCGCAGCACTCATCAGAGATAATTATCGTGCACTTCAACATGCTACCCGTGCAATCCACAAACGGGCTGATGAATGCATCGAGGTAAACGGGGGTATTTTTGAGAATTCAATTAATTAGTCTGTATTTTATGTTACTAAATCAACACGTTTCATTCTTAATGCGTTACAATAATTTTTCTTGATTAAAATTTATTTTCGATAATACCTCAGTCACGGTTGATATTTGACCATATGTTTATGACTTTTTGTTTGCTTTGGTTCCCTAAACACTATCCAAATACAAGGGTTCCTCACGAACCATCCATGATTATTATCATATCGGTACTAACGGTAGTGCGATTCATTTTTCTTGATTAAAATTTATTTTTAATAATAACTCAGTAGCGGTTGACATTTGACCATTTGACATTTATTAGACAGTTTTTGTTTGATCTGGTTACCTGAATACGATATCCAAATACGGGGGGTTCCTCACGAATCACCGTATATGTATCATGATTTAATTTTTAAAGTTTTTTACGTTGACTCCTCAGTTTAGGAAATGTTGAATAGAAATGTAGACTATTCAATTTTTTAAGCTTTATATGAGCAAAATTGTTCAGAACATAGATGTTTTAATCCATTTAACAACCATAGAGGGAAACTTTTTGTTTCAATTTGTGACTTTCTTAATGGGTACAAACTTAACCCATCAAATGGAATCTCATAAAAAATATCAACTTCTTCATTTATATCAAGACACGGAAAAAGCCTTCAATCAAATGAGGAAAGATAACCCTTTGTGAAATCATAGCAGTAAGAATCATACTGTAGTTTAGAATCCATTGATAACACATTTGTTGAAACAATGAGAGATGTGTGGCAATTATCCTCAGGAACAAGGTAATATCATTACCATTGTCTAATAGATACCATTAATAGAACCTTGTGTTTTAAGTCAGCTAGATGGAGTAATTTACGAGACTTCTTCGCAACATTTCCATGGCGTCCCCTTCTTCGGACATTACTCTTTCAATATCTGAAGTCATCCTCATGGGCATGGAGTTATACATTCCCAAAAAAGAGAATCGTATAGGTCATTCACGTTTCCAACCTTGGTTCAATAAGGCTGGTGCTGATGCAATATCTTTGAAAAATAAATCTTATATTAAGTGGAAATCTAGTAAAATGGTCGAGAGTCATGCGGAATACATTGGTGCTAGAAATATCTGCAAAAGTGTCATCGCTAAAGCAAAAAAAAAAAAAATGTTTGAACAATGAAAGTGCAATGAACCAGCTACATCTCTTTTGGGCAGTCGTAAATTTTGGTTTTTAGGTGAAGCCATTAGTAAAAACTTTGGTACATCTTCAACCCCCCCGACATCTTTTGACGGATCTGTAGTTGCTCATTTGGTAGACAAAGCCAATGTTTTTGTGAATTTATTTGCACCAAACTAATGTCTCAATGATGAAAAGATGTGCCCCTAGCCAACTCTTCTTCATACGCTATGAAACAGATTCATTTTCGGTACAAACTCCTAGAATCGATTATCAGTAGGCTTGATCTCAATAAGGTGACTGGCCCAAACTTTATGCCAGCTATTGTGTTAAAGAAATGTTGCCCCTAACTAGTACCAGTCCTATCTAAGCTCTATACGACTCTATGTGATCTGGGGAATGGAAGTTAGCAAATGTTCAACCTATACCCAAAAAAGGCGATAAGACCGATCCTTCGAAATACCGACCAATTGCTATCACTTCTATTTTGCCTAAAATCATGGAAAAACCCACCAATCAGCAACTTGTTCCTTGAAACCAACAAACTCTTTAGTGACCACCAATATGGGTTTAGGCAGATTCGTTTAAAAGGTGATCTTTCATATGTGACCCAAGTTTGAAATAATACATTAGAACAATCCGGTGAAATAGTTGTAGTCGCTTTAGATATCTCAAAAGGCATTTGACCAAGTTTGGCATAACGTTTACTTGCCAAAATCACCTCGTTTAGGTTGAATTATACGCGCATCAACTAGGTTTCTAGTTTTCTAGATAAAAGACGAATACGTGTCGTAGTTGATGGATGTTTTTCAAAAGAAGTTAGTACTAACGCGGGCGTGCCACAGGGATCAGTTATAGCGCCTACACTTTTCCTGCTATACATAAACGACCTTATTTCTTCAACAACTAATCCGATCCATTGTTTTCTAACGACAACACTCTTCATTGTAGTTCATCTCATTCTACAATGGTTAATCTATCTTCTATGTTTCAAGACATTAAAGCTGACATGGCAAATTCAGTTTTAAGTTTAATGCTAACACAACTCAGTGTTGCCTTGTCTCTGCCAAAAACAGATCGATCATTTCTTGTTGTAAGTATGAAAGGCAGAAATACCTTCTTTATCGACATCCGTATTCAAAATGAGGCATAGAAAAGATTCATTTTTTTACTTTTGACCATTTCAGACCACTGTGGTGTGGAACAATAATATTGGGTCCTTTTATTTTCCACAATACCTTAATAGGGGAAATTATTTCAACGTGCTACATAATTAGTTGCAAGAAAGTTTGCCGTTACAGAATGTACAAAATGTGTGGTTTCAACTAGACGGTGCTCCAGCGCATAACGCTAGGCAGGTTCAAGGGTACACCCGGCGTCACTGAAAAAGCCCATCCTCGAAGTAGTTTTAAAAAGGCAAATAAATTTGTACATCATTTAAATGCAAAACTGGTCGGGTAGATTTTCTATTGTTTCGTTGCACAAAGCAGGTCCAAAGCCCCTCAGGGGGCCGATATAAATTGAAAAGGATTTGTTAAATTACAATACAAAAAAATTAGTTTTTTTTATAAAAACTAATATAGTATTCAATTTCTTTCCCATAAGTGGGCATTATATTTCATTTTGAGATTTCCTAAAAAAACCTAAATTGACATTTCCGGTTTCTTAGAAAAGCATTTGGGATGTGTGTAAATTAAATAATGCCACCCTACCTATGGGAAATTTTATTTTAGCAATTATAATGTTTTTCCATTCAATACAAATATTTATCTTATCAAATTATCTAAGATGTAATCGAAATCAATCAGTATAGAAAGTATAATAATGTATTTTCCTATTATTCTGGTGTATTCGGCATATTTTATTTTTAGAATAATTACGATTATTGCACAAAGATTAAGCCGGAAATCGATTAATTTGCAATACCATTTCAAGTAATTACATATAATACTACAAGTAACAATAGAATTTAAAATTGCTTTTTGCGAAAGGCAAACGGATAGTTCGTTACAGCAAAGGAGAATTATTCTTGGTTTATTGAATAGTGGACAAATTTTAAGGGGCAGCATGCGTCGAAGAATGCGGGCGTGTCAAAGGATTTTATATTAATTATTAAAAACTATGATTAGATAGTATTATTTTGTTATATGTGTTTCGTGTTTACTTTTAGATTAATCGTTAACTCAGTTGTAATTAATGCTAATAATAATAAATAATAAATATAAAAGGCCAGAAAGAAATCGATTTTTTTAATTTAATTTCCATATTTGTCGTTTAAAAAAACGAATTTGGTAAATTCAAAAACAGTTTTTCATTTTGGATTGTAAACTGCCACTTTTATATTAATTCTACTTTTAGCGGTACTTGTGCCTATACTCTATAGAGACAGAGTTAAAATTTTTTATATTTAAATCACAATTAATGGGAAGTTAGATGCCAAATAATGTGTTTTTATTTTTAATTTCAATTACATCCTTGATAATACGATTTCATAAATATTCCTCTTTTGCTAATAGTATTTTGAATTCAAATGGAAACAACAATCGTCGTGTTATCAGGGAAATAATGAAATCAAAACCATTTAGAATTGCATTGTTACTTGTATTTCTTCTATATCAGTCTAATTATATCGTAGATTAATTGATTTTTTATTTTTGTGCAACAATTTTATTGAAGTTAATTCATATTAAAAATATATTACTCCTATTATCAATTCCTGTATGTGAAGAAAAACAACTTGACTTGGAGCTGTTTTAAATTCCTCAAAGTAAACCATAATGACATTTAAATTTATTATCTAATTCCATTATAATGCAATAAAAATAAGACCATTTTTTTGGTTTTATGAATAGACATATATTCAAATTCATTAAAAATATAAAAAAATATAATTCTTCTTTTTATATAACAGATTTTCAAGTTTCGAACAAGGCATTACGTATTTTCATACCAATTCTTTGCTGAACAAACTGGTTGTTTAAGAGAATATCTACGTGTCCGTAATATAATGGAAAATTTACTTGATTTACAATAGGTTCTTGGTTATTGCTAACATTTAAAGGGTGTCCAAAATGTCTACATTAGATCGCCTCGGGCGGATTTTTCATTGACGTCGGGTGTACCTTTCTCAAGAATTTCCAGGGATACTAATTGGTACTTATGGTAACGTTTCCGGGTCAGCGCGGTCACCCGACTTAACCTCATTGAATTTTTTCCTCTGGGGTTACTTAAAAAACCAAGTTTACGAAAAAAAATTTTTTTTGACAAAAAGTTTGCTATCAATCACATTGTGTTATATATACATTATTGCAATGCTATGAAAAATGCTACAGGGTGTATTAAGTTTTCGCACCCTATAAAAAAATTAAGTTGATGATATCTCTATTCGTAAACGATACATCGAAAAATAAGTTTATAAATACCATCTTGGCGAGGTCGAAGAATGGCAGAGAGAAAGTATTCTTTGCTTTTTGATATCTTTTGAAATAACTTCAAAAATAAAAAAAATCATATTTTTCAAAATATTAAAAAACGAAAAAAAATAAACTTTTCCAAACGCTGTTTAACGGATTCTGTATCTATCATGGTTTCTGAGACCCTTATGGTGTGCATCCTTATCTTGGACGTACTGTATACTTGAATAGTACAGAAAAGATCTTTTTAATAGTTTCAAAACCTACTATGGGTTCCACTTAAAAAAATGCAACTCTTTACTGTAACTCTATAAAAAATACGCCACGTAAAAAAACTGTATAAGAATAAATTTTTATATTTCAAATATATTTACACAATAGAATTATATGGAGGAATTGAAAATAGGGAAATACAAAACTGAAGCAGATATTGATAATATGATTACAGGATTGTAATCTACTTGAAAAAGTAGTACAATGACCATGTCTCTGCTCCTTATATAAAAAAAACACTCAGATCACACCGAAAATAGGATACCCTGTACAATAAAAAAAACGTGAGCGAGTGGCACGTGGAAATATCTCTTGTTCAAATTTTTCGCGAGTTTAAAGTGTAATTTTTTGGATACTGTCAAACATTAAATTCAGTGTAGGAAGGATGAGGTAGTGGAAACTAAATGAGGATTTGCTTGCGACGTTCTCGCTTCACGGCAGCAACCGTACGACCCAATGCCGCCTTGTTGACAACATACAATCATAGGTTTAAAATATGTAACTTGTCATGCATAAAAACTAACATATAAAATGTAGTTAAACGATTTTCCTTATAATTTTTTTATAGAAATAATAGATCACAACTTGAATAAAAATAATTAATATGTAATTATTGTAGTATATTAACAGAAATAGAATTTTAGAAATGCAGATATTAAAATTAGAAAGATAGTAAACAGTTTCTTTTTAATAACTGCCATAATAATTAATAATTACCGATTATTCAACCAATTATTATAAATATTAATAATACTGACAGTGAAGTATGCTCAAATATGGTAAAGTCGTCTGCCATTTAAAGCTATACTGAATTTAATGTTTGAAACGGTCTATTATTATGTATTAGTTTTATAAGTAAATGTTTGCGTATTACATATCAACTAACATTAATTCTTGTTTTAGGTCCACCACAACAGATTTCTATGTTGGCAATAAAACAAACTATGCAAATATTTAACCAAATACAGTTTTACTACACGCTTGTGAAGAGATATTACTTATTGACAAATGCAGGAGTTTGTCCAGAATCCATAAATAAACAATTGATCAATGCCAACGAATTATTATTATTGAGTAAACAAAAATTTAAGCAACGGATAGTGGATAGTCGTACAGTACCTTCTTTACCACTTTCTGCACCTCAAGTAACAGAATTAAGGCATTCTCAACAGAAACAATCACTTCCTCAATTATCTCCTTTAATAAGTCCTCCTAATCAGATCCTGTCCAATGTGAATCAAAGAGTTGATCCTGTTTTACATGCATTACGTAAATTAACATCTTCCAACTCGATCGTGCAAAACATAAATAATTGTCCACTTCAAAACAATAAATATTTAAGATCTATGTTAGAAAGTAATATTAGTACCCCTTCAACAAGTAGTGTAGCTACAAACCAAAGTTTAATTGTAAATCAGAGATATAACAGCTCTAATCAATTAGCACCAAATGTATCCAGATCTAGTACATCAGGAATTAACAATTTTAAAATTCATTTGCCTTTATCAAAACCTCGTACAGATAACAGTACGTCATCTTCAAAATCTAGTAACACCCCAATAACACCTCCGCAAGAGACATCTGTTCCTAATCACCAATTTGCATCAAATATCCCAATAACAGCTCAACCTGAGCCACCTGTTCCTAATCAACAATTTTCATCTAATAACATCCGAATTGCAGCTCAGTCAGAGCCACCTGTTCCTAATCAACAATTTTCATCTAGTAACACCCCAATAACAGCTCAACCAGAGCCGCCAGTTTCTGTTCAACAATTTCCTTCGACTATCAAGTTAAACACAGCTGTTGATATGCCAGAAACCAATATCGAGACTCAAAAAGACATCGCTAAAACTGAAATCTCATTAATTGAATCTGAACCACTGCAAAGCGATGAAATTATTGATGTTGAAAAGTACTTTTTGGAAAAAATGAATTCTGGTGATTGCTACATAGATGATTGTTGCTTTAATGATATTAAACTTGAAGATACTACTACCGAATCTCAAACCGAAGCACAAATGGAAGATGAACAGTTTTCTAATAACAAAGAAACTAAAAGTGCCATTCCTCAGCATCAAAGTGTGGTAAGTGGTGTAGTAAATTATATGAAATATGCTGCTTTAACTCCTTCATGATTGCTTCCAAACTTCAAGGTCATTTCATTCCTGTTAAGATGTAAATTCAGTTTACAGGAGATCTGACTATGCATTAGTTCGTTTATTCCTCAACTACAACTTATTCATAATTAGAAATACTTACCTTTTGGGTTCATAAATTGTGTATTTGAGGATACAAATTTTATATGTTTTGATAACAAGTTCAGTTATCATCACAAACTTAAAAATTAAAGTGCCTAAAAAATTAGAAAATATATTGATGTTGATAACTGTTATTGTTATCGAAACATAAATTTTATTGATTTACACAGAAGTTTGTTCTTATAAGTTTAAATAGTGAAAGCTTAATTTTTGAATAAGTTAATTTAATTTTTAGTATAAATGTAGGTGTATATAGGGTTTTTCCACATAAGTTCCGATGCGCGTCATGAATTTATGTAAGTAGTGCCAACATTCAAAATTGTTTCTCTCTCTTTTGGAATCGTGTTGACATACGATATAGCTATATGGATAATTTGTTGGATGTAGCTAAATAAATATATGACGTGCAATGGAACTTGCACATTATTATATTGTGTTTACCGAACAGAAATAGCTCCTCCCCAGAAATTCCGGCAACAGTTAAATGCAACGTTTTTGAAACCCGGAACACAAGCAATCACGTGCTTTCAACTGTTGTAGTTTGCCTACTTAACTGAACTTACATCTCTAATCTGTCTAAACAAAGTGACATTTCAATTTTTGTGGTTTTTTAATTCCCTGGTTTTTATAATTTCTGGGTGTGAAACTGGTTAGTGCTTAAAAATTTAGTGGGAGTGGCTTAACTGCATCTGTTGGGTAACCAGAGTCTAGTTACTTCAACAACACATTCTTTCCTCTACTTTGCAAGTGCAGTAATTAAACAGTTTGCATGGTCAGATTTTCTTGAATTTGTGTAAAACTTGTAATTAAGTACTGTACAAAAGATACCATATGGGCAAGAACGTAATACGGACATCTGCAATTCGTTACACAATTAAATTTTTAATTTAAGAAAATTTTCACCTTACATAATCAATTGTGTTTTTGCACTCGTAAGAATAAAAGTTTGTTACTATGTCCGCAAAGTAGGGGGTGAAATAGCGTATTATTTCCTAGGAAAATGATAATAAAAAGTTCCTCTTGTCTACAGACGTTTATTATAAATCACAAACATAGTTTTTAAAGTTATTGATGAATATTTTGAAATCTGTTCAAAACTAGGTTAACGTCTGCGCGAGTGCAAAAAATAATATATACTAATACTTCGTCCACGGGGTACAAGTTGCACCGCGGGAAAAATCATGCATTTTATATATATATATATATATATATATATATATATATATATATATATATATATATATATATATATATATATATATATATATATATAACGTACTATTTTATATAATGCAATAATTATGACATATGGTGTACCAGCTAATTGTGTTTAAAAACTAAAATACCTGAAAATGTGATAGTTTAATTAATAAAATAATAGAACTCATTTAAAAAAATATTTTTTGTAATCGTTACTTTTAATACATAAAGAGAAAAGTGGTATATAACTAAATATATAAACTTTTTTGTTTATGTATTTAATTTGACATTTGTCAACAAATATTTCAAAATTTAATTTTTGTCTAATTTTATGTGAACGATTACAAAAATGTATTCAACACGTGCGCTGTCACCTTTTGGTGCTCGGCCATATTTTATCCTCGGCTACGCCTCGGGTAAAAAGAACAGCCTCGCACCAAGAAATGTGTAAACAGCGCACTAGTTGCGAAATCTACTATTTTTAAAATACGGACTTTACTGCTCACACTATAAGAGGGGTTTATTAGAGCTTTTATTGATTTTTATCAAATATGTCTGAAACATCTTTATATTTCAAAGTTATTAATTATATATATATATATATATATATATATATATATATATATATATATATATATATATATATATATATATATATATATATATATATATATATATATATATATATATATATATATATATATATATATATATATATATATATATATATCAGTTTAAAAACACGTCAACCTATTTCGGTAGTTCAAATTAGTAGGTAAACTGACAGCTGTCACATTTTTAACCATCCATACCATCGTTACTCAGTTTAATAAGGATGGCGAAAATCTGCCACGTCCTCAATGAGGAATCATAATTAAACATGTGCTATGCCGAGGACAAACCCACAGCGTCATTGCGTTTAATAGCAAAAGAATTTCAAATTTCAAAGAGTTGATAAATACAATAACCAATAAATTATACCCTTATTACTTGCTGTATGACGTATGTCGAGCTAGTCCCCCCCCCCCACCTTGTAAAAATAAAAAAACAAATACATGAAAATTACGAGCTATTTATGAGATTTTATATTCCGAAAATTAAACATTTTAAGCTCGTCATGCTAGGGATGAATTTAAACATTTCAAGGGGTCGACGTCGACTCACCCCATTCCTTACCAATAAAAATATTGAATCGTTCTTTGCGGCAGAATTAGGAGCTATTTATGGGGTTTTAAAATAATGTAATTCGATTTTTGAGCTCATCGTTTTAACCCCAAAACAACCCTTTAAATAATTTAACTCAAGTGAGAACTACACTAAAATTGAAAAAGTAACTCTTTTGCAGGTAAATATCATTTATTGATTTAATAGATTTCAAAATACGTATTTTTATTTTTGGCCGCACCACTTTATGGTAGAACTACCCCTCGTTTCCCCGCACAAGAGAGAACTTTTTTTTTTATGATTGTGGACCTGAACAGGCTAAATAAGGCCTATCGTGCTAAAGTACTCAGGAACACTTAGGAGGATGGATAGAGGGATAATGAATTGCCAATAGATGCCTATGAACAGCTACCTTAAATTTTCTCATATCATAAGTGAGAGGAAAACAGGAACTAGGGAGATCATTCCAGAGTTTAGAAGCCGTGTAGAAAAATGTGGATTGCGCCCGTTTGGTACGACAAGTGGAGATTTGTACTGCATACTGATGATGTGAATGAGCGAACCGAGTGTTTCTCGCAAAGATAGCCCGAGATGGTATCAAAGAATATAATTCAGCAGCACAATAGCCGTTGTAATAATGATAATACAAAGAAAGAACTGAAACCATCCTTCTATGCTCAAGGGACTGTATGTGAGAAGTTAAGGACGGGTGTTTTATAAGCCTAATCGCTCTCTTTTGAATACGATCAACGATATCGAGAGCGTATTGGGGAGCACTAACCCATAGCTGAGAATTATATTCCAGATGAGGCCGAATTTGGGCCTTATACAGTAGGAGTTGTCGAGAGGTAAAGTACTGCTTAGATCTGTACAAAAAGCCTATTTTACGAGCAGCTGTTTTGGTAGCTGCCAAAGATGGTCAACCCATAAGAGATTTGAAGATACAGTCATACCCAACAGAGTAATAGAGTCTGAAAACTTAAGAACTGAGCCATTCATACTTACAACAGGAAATGATCGATCTTTTTTGGCGGAAATAAGGCAACACTGAGTTTTGTTAGCATTAAATTTAACTCGATTTATTGCTTCCCCATTCGAGAATACGTTGAATGTCTTTGTTGATTGAATTTGCCATTTCAGCTTTAATTTCTTGATTTGACATAGAAGGTGGATTATCACTATGAGTAGACTGAGATGAACTACAGTGAAGAGTGCTATCGTTAGCAAAGCAATGGATGGGGTTAGTTGTTGAAGAAATAAGGTCGTTTATGTACAGCAGAAAAAGTGTAGGCGCTATAACGGATCCCTGTGGTACGCCCGCGTTAATGCTAACTTCTTTTGAAAAAAAGCTACGACACGTATTCGTCTTTTATCAAGGAAGCTAGAAACCCAGTTGATGAGCGTATCATTTAACCCAAACGAGGTGAGTTTGGCAAGTAAACACTTATGCCAAACTTGGTCAAATGCCTTTGAGATATCTAAAGCGACTACAACTGTTTCACCGGACTGCTCTACTGTATTGTTCCAAACTTGGGTCACATATGAAATAAGATTGCCTGTTGAACGACTTTGCCTAAACCCATATTGGTGGTCACTAAGGAGTTTGTTAGTTTCAAGGAACGTGAGCAGTTGCTGATTGATGGCTTTTTCCATGATTTTAGACAAAATGGAAGTGATGGCAATTGGTCTGTAATTTGAGGGATCGGTCTTATCACCTTTTTTGGGAATAGGTTGAACATTTGCTAACTTCCATGATGAAGGAAATTCCCTAGAAGATATAGAGATCGTATAGAGCTTAGATAGGACTGGTACTAGTTCGGGGGAACATTTCTTTAAGACATAGCTGGGATACCGTCTGGGCCAGTCGCCTTATTGAGATCAAGCCTACTGATGGTCGATTCCAAGAGCTTGTACCGAAAATGAATTGGTTTCATAACGTATGAAGAAGAGTTGACTAGGGGCACATCTTTTCCAGAATCATTGAGACACGAGTTTGATGCAAACAAATCCACAAAAACGTTGGCTTTGTCTACAGAATCAGCAACTACCGATCCGTCAATAGATGTCAGGGGGGGAGATGAAGATGTTCGAATGTTTTTACTAATGGCTTTTGCTAAAGACCAAAATTTACGACTGCCTAAAGGAGATGTAGCTAGTTCATTGCATTTTCGTTGTTCGAACAACTTTTTAGTTTTAGTGATGACACCTTTGCAGATATTTCTAGCTAACTATGCTTAAAATGAAAAAAATTAACTATTTTGTAGGTAATTATTGTTTGTCGATTTATGAGCTCTCTAGACCTTTGCAGATATTTCTAGCTAACTATGCTTAAAATGAAAAAAATTAACTATTTTGTAGGTAATTATTGTTTGTCGATTTATGAGCTCTCTAGATACGTCTATTTTGATTATTGAGCTGCAACCCTGTTACCTCTCGTCTCTCCAGCAGACAAGAGAGAGCTTTACTTGAAATGAAAGAAATTGAATATTTTGTATTAACTGAATTATAATTAAATATTTTATATTATTAGTGCTTGTTACAGCTTGATGCAAAATAGTTCCTTTTTTTAATCTTAAAAACTTGTATTTTCTAAGTCCGTAAATTGATAAACAATATTTAGTCCCAAAATAGATTAAGCATAGTTTCTGTGGTGCTGGAAAGATTTGGGACTAGTTTTATTGTAAAAGAATTGCTGTAGTTCAATAATTAAAATACATGTATTTTTGTTCAGAAACAATTTTTCTTTAATAAATAATAGTGTGCAACTCAATAATAATTTCAAATCATAAATGAAAAGAAAAATTAAATTAATTGCACGGTGTTTTGTCAAGTTTTTATATATTCTTTTTATAAATTATGTTTTGATGTGTTAAATAAGTATTACTATATGAAATATGAAAGCAAATATTAAATATATACTATATGTTCATGCTTACTTATACTGGGTAGTCCGTAAGTAATGGTCCAAAGCGAAATGTAAAATTCTCTGCCTCAAAATATTACGATCTGACGCTTTAATAAAATAGTCATAATAAAAAAGACACATGATGTCAAAGTTCCAAAAAAATATATTGCTTTTGAAATATCTCCAAAACGAAAAAAGGTATTTTTCTCATTCTTGGTATTATAAATAGAGATATAAAGTACATTGATTTTAACTTATTAATACGTTTTTATTATGTGCAGTGGCGTAAAACGCAAGGGGTCGAGCAACCTTTTAATCTCTAATCTCGACGCCAATGGAGTAAATTGGATTTGTTTTATTAAAATACGAAACCTTGATGTTTTTCAGTTAAAAAGATATACTTTGTCTAAATCGATAGCTTTAACAGTTTCTAAGATATTTGCATTTTTAGGTGTTTATTACCAACTGCTTAGGCAGATTTTTAACTTTGATATCCTGCATCTCGAAAACGAAGTATTATTGGATTTACGTTTATATGAAAGTTTTGTATATTTTACGTTACGTGTATATTCCCGAAACATTGATTTTCACGTTTGTTGTTTCCCAAATAATACGGAAAAATAACCTGCCTAAGCAGTTGGTAATAAATACCTAAAAATGCAAGTATCTTAGAAACTGTTAAGCTTATCGATTTAGGCAAAGTATATCTTTTTTATCTGAAAAACATCAAGGTTTCATATTTTAATAAAAAAATTCAATTTACTCTATTGGCGTAGAAACTAGGGATTAAAAGGTTGTTCTACCCCTTGCGTTCTACGCCACTGTACATAATAAAAAGTATTAATAAGCTAAAACCAATGTACTTTATATCTGTATTTATTATACCAAGAATGAGAAAAATATCTTTTTTGGAACTTTGACACTGTGTCTTTTTATTATGAATATTTCATTAAAACAAGTTGCGCCAGATCGTAATATCTCCCGTCGTCAATAGCAACGGATAATCTTGGGATATTTTCTTACTGAATCCTCCACGTGGTTGATTTAATTACCGGAATTTTCTTCTCGTTCACGAATGTTTTGAGAAAATTATCGCTCGTCTTCGACTCGATAATTTTCAAAACATTTGTGACTCGAAAAAATTTCCTGAATTTATAAAAAGAATATATAAAAAAAATTATCACATATGCCAAAACATTGTGCAATTATTATTAATTTTATGAAATACATAAATAAAAAGTTTACCTCGAATAGGATTTGACCCTACGACCTGTACTTTGCTAGAGTACCGCGCTAACCAACTGCGCTTTATATTAATAAAGATCCTAACACATTAAACAAAAAAACTAATACTCAAAATTGAAGTGTTATATATTCAAATAATTTAATGATAAACAACCAAAAACAACCAATTACATGGTTAACAAAAAAATTTATTTTTCCTTATTGTGCATCGTTACAGTTACAGTTCTAGTTGTCTTAATTATCTGTTACATTTTAATCATTTTTAGTTTTTTATGTTTACCAATTTTATCATAATCTAGCATACAGTAAGTAATAATGGTATAATTTATTTATTATTGTATTATCACGTTAGTTTTGACTGAATCAGAAATTCTGAAAGCTTTTAATTTAATGTAATAGAGTGTAATAGTTGTCACTTTATTTTAGGTTGCATCCCTGTTATGCTAAAAATTACCTTAAATTTATACATCCGCGGCAATGTATTCAAGCACCGCACAATCTTATGATTGATTGTCCACCATCCTCTTTTATTTCTCAATATATGCCAAAATTAGGCATAGTAAATCGCAACGTTTTGCTTGACAGGCAGCGGCCCTCATAAATCTACAAAGTTAGCATTTCCTAGTTAATAACAATAATTCATATTAAAAATCGTTGTATTTCAAAAATAAAAACATCTAATTCGAACAAAAGTTAAACGTTTCCTGGACACAAAATTAATTATTCTAGTTAACATTGACAGATTTATTGGATTACGTAAGTCAATAACCAAAATACACTAAAAGTAATTGTCCTAGTAAAAATTATTATGCTGTTTATTTTGTATAAAGTCATTAAAACATCTGAGTTCTAACAATATATACCTTAAAACAACAATATAGGGCATATCTTTGTTTTTTGAACCTTTGAACAATTAAAAACAGTAATCCTATATATGAAAATAATCGAATTATACTAAATAGGATCATTATACATTGAACAGGTTTGTTTATACAAACATTTCTAAGAAACCATTTGATTATACAGATAAATAAGAGCATTTTACATACATGTATAGACATTATTCATATTTCTAAGGAACCACTTTTACATATGAGTTCGATAGGAACACCCCTTTTTTCATTGCAGTATAAAGAGAAACCCCTAAGAAACAGATAACAGTCAATAGTCAATAGTATGTAGTTAACAGACACTGTTCGCTCCTAGTTTAAGTTAGTAAATAAGCCAACTTGTTGCTATCAAAGTAACTTTTATTCAATATAAATGTTAGAATTAGAGATATTGAAATAGAGAGTTTTTTTTAAAAACAACTTATTTCAACAAAGACATTTAATTATCAGGTCATTTAGTTCACGTAGATTGCGAGACAACCGTTTGACGGATTTCGATGATTTTTTTGATATGAAGGTAATTTTGCGTAAAAAGAAATAACGGAGCCAGAATTTTATTTTAAAGTTTAGATTTTTTTGAAAATAATTTATTATTATGCGTTTTATTATAATTATTAAATTTAATGTTAACCGCAAAATAGTCATATTGTTATTGTTAATTGACCTCAAAATATTAGAAAAATCACAATCAGATAAAAATTAAACATAATATTCCAATACCTACTGTATGTGCAATTTTATTACTTCTATTACAGAATAATAACATTTCGAGAGCAGAGAAAATCTCATGATTGACTGTTTAGTCCCCATTTTATTTATAAATGTATCCAAAATTAGATGTAGCAATATTTTTATTGACTATAACAATTTACATAAATGTAGGAGATATTTTCGAACATACACACACAAAAGTTAGCGTTTCGTAGCCTCGTATAATAAATTATTGCCAAGCAGATTTATGGGAATACATAATCCAATAACGAAAACTCGCACATAAAACTAATTGGTCTATTAAAAATTGTTGTTTCTAACACTATTAGTTTATTTACATTACCGCTCTTCTATATACGTGACTAATGTGTAAAATGTACATGTATAAATATCGTCACTAATAGTTCCTTTAATAATAACAAAATAACAAAAAGGCGTATATACTTCATGAAATCGTAAACCACTGTGATGATATCATTTTTGTAAGTTATTCTTCACAATAACAAAGAAATTTTATTTTTATAATACAACCAGTGACGTTCTATAAAATTTTATACAGGGTGATTGGTCGAAACCATTCATTAGAAGTATTAGGAGTTCCAGCCATGGCTGATTTCTGAAAGTTTGTATCTGGACTAAGTGATTCATATTCTATTTAAGGAAAATATTTTCATGATGACTACACTTCCGGTTATACCGGAAGTAGCCATCAACTTTGTTATTTTAAATTGAATCGTAACATTTTTATGGCATATTCGAATTGTACTCGCCATTTTAGTAGAAATTTTATCAATGTTCCCTATACTTAAATTTAATATTTTTTGAGATTTAAATTTTTTTTCGAAAATTATTAGTTGAACACTATGACATTTAACAATGCTTACTGGCGCCATTTTTAGTACGAAGCAAGTAATATTGACGTTATGCATAGGGGTATCCTAAAGCTTTACGTTGATGCTTCCGGTACTGCCGAATTATCTACAGGGTGTTCAAAATGTGACTTCCATCTTTTGAAAATAAAAACCATAACTTAACTTTTTCAAATACAATGCCCAATATTTTCTTCCTTTAACGGATACAGAATAAAACTCTGCATTTATTTGTATTAGCATTCCCTATACCTATCTTCAACAGTTTTTCAGTTATTCAGGTATTTCTAAAATCTCGTCCGAAATTTAGAAAAATTAATTCGATTTCTCCACGGCCGAAGCCTACTACAGATGCAGAAACCAATTACATTAATGTAGTTTATCAAAGCAAACAGAACTGTTAAATTTCGTCAACAAATAAGATGAGAATAAAAGTAATATGCAAATAATGACTATTAATATTATTGAAAGTAAGAAAAACAATTCAAAATTTTATAAATGTTCTATGTGACCTCCATTTTGTTGAAGACAACCTAAAAGTCTTGACTGAACTTCTTTCGTGCAAGCTTTTTAAAGTGATGACGATTTAACTGGCGAAATGCCGTCGTTACTCTTAAGCCTAGGTCTTCTCTTGTGTGGACTGGAGTGGCGTATACTTGATTCTTGACTTCGCCCCACACGTAGAAGTCGAGTGGAGTTAGATCGGGAGATTGGGGAGGCCACCGCCATGGTCCGTTTCGACTGATCACCAAACATAGTGGTGAGCTCTTGATCAACGTCACGCGTTGAATGTGCAGGAGCTCCGTCCATTTGATACCAGCAGTATTGTAAAATATTAAGAGGCAGATTTTCTAAAAATTCAGAGACATCCGTTCTCAGAATCTCCAAATATTTTATACTTGTCAAATTTTCATCATAAATTTGAAAAGAGACACTACCATTCATTACAAGACAAAACACGTTAAAACTAAATTTGTTTTGAAAATTTGATTCTCGCTTGAAATGTGGGTTTTCCGACGCCCAATAGTGCCAATTACGTCGATTAACAATTCCTTCTCTGGTAAATTTTGCTTCGTCCGTCCAAATTATTTTTCGTAAAAACAGCGGGTCTTCCTGAATTCTGATTAACATTTGCTCACAAAATTCCACTCGCTTGAAATTATCGCCTGGATGAAGTGCTTGAACGAAGGTAAACGAATAATCATGCATTTTATGCTTCTTTAAGATGTATTGTATGGAATAGTAAGACAGGCCCAAATCTTCTGCAGCAGATCGTATCGAGCCGTGGGGATAGTTATTAAAATATGCTAGGACAATAACTTCATTAGCTTCTTCGCCAGTAATAGGCTTTGATCGTGTTCTGGCAGCTTTCCTTGTTCCATACCGTAAAAAGTTTGACTCTATTCGCTTAAATTTGTGCTTGTTCATTGGTGTTAAATGAGGATATCGGTCATTAAACAAACGGCAAGTTCTGCTATTAATCTTATCACATTCTCCATGACTATAAAATAAGTTCAAAATATCCCTGTTTGAATACTTCCCATTTTCCATTTTGATAAACCGAACACAGAAACACAACAAAATGTATTGACAGTTACTAACAACAAACTTAGCTGTGGTTTCCATGGCTATCCATGGAAAAATCAGGTAAATCGTTTTGAATTTCAGAAGAAATGAACAAATACCTCGATATGAGATAAACTATCGAAGATGGGTATAGGGAATGCTCTAATACAAATCAATGCAGAATTTTATTCTGCATCCGTTAAAGGAAGAAAATATTGGGCATTGCATTTGAAAAAGTTAAGTTTTGATGGTTTTTATTTTCAAAAGATGGAAGTCACATTTTGAACACCCTGTAGATAATTCGGCAGTACCGGAAGCATCAGCGTAAAGCTTTAGGATACCCCTATGCATAACGTCAATATTACTTGCTTCGTACTAAAAATGGCGCCAGTAAGCATTGTCAAATGTCATAGTGTTCAACCAATAATTTTCGAAAAAAAATTTAAATCTCAAAAACTATTAAATTAAATTTAAAATAACAAAGTTGATGGCTACTTCCGGTATAACCGGAAGTGTAGTCATCATGAAAATATTTTCCTTAAATAGAATATGAATCACTTAGTCAAGATACAAACTTTCAGAAATCAGCCATGGCTGGAACTCCTAATACTTCTAATGAATGGTTTCGACCAATCACCCTGTATAACGTGTATTTAAAGTAGATCTTTATACATGCATTTTATTTACTCGTATATTAGAGGGTGCAATTACAAGTAACAGTTCGTAGCCTGGCCCAGGTAGGCGAGCTCCAATGCATTGGATGTTGGCCGCTGTAATGGTACACTTCTGACAAATGTTAGAGGGTGAAATTACAAGTAACTTTAAAATACAAAGAGATATCACTATAATTTTATTAATTACAATATTTCGCTTACACTTTAAAGCTTCGGCACTAAAACACTTCAAAATGTCAAAAATGTTGCACAACACTCGCCTCGTATTATCTGTTGCCGACCTCTGACCTTCGCTGGCGGCCCATTGGACTTATTCTTTCTCCGTGAGCCCCCCCAACGCACGTAACTTACGCGAGTATTCGCAATGTAATTCATCCCTCGCAGTTATTATAGTACGAGATATATGAGAAAACATGCAACAAAGATTACAATTACTGTTCTGCATAATCTTATTGTTAGGTGACTCACCTTTCGGCCTTTTACTTTATTCTGTGATCCATTATTGATCTGGTAGTGTCCCCAGGTACCCTATCCTAAAAAGTGTAATTTGAACTTATTCGCATTAATGCAGATTTAAGAACAAAACAATCGCTAATGGATGTATCTTGACTTTACTGATAATAATGCTACTATTATTCAAATTAATTGCTTGTTTTACATTGAATTTCCTGGCAGTAATTAAAACATTTGAATTTATTTACAAATCTGATATTAAACTACTCGCAACCTCAAACCTGATCAAAAAATTGGCCGTCTGTAATAAGAAAATACTAATGCAGATTTACGGTAATGTGGTAATCCAATCTATTGATACCACTAATATAACGATACACGTCACACAGACAATCTATTTATTTATTCTCAGAATACAATACACAACCTTTTCTGTCCACTTACAACTAACTTAATTCACTATTCAATCATCGTCCTTCGACCGCTGGCTCGCCCGAGTCTGATCAACCGGTTCCCACAGGTACATATAAAATATAACAAACTGTAAAATTAAACAAGTAGAATAAGGTAACTTCAATGCAGTTTTAACTATATTTAAACAAGAACAAAAAAAAAATAGGCAAGGAATTTACACATACACAATTGTATAGTGGATAATAGACGCACCAAATACGCATGGACAATTACAATAAATTACATATAAAGAAAAATTAGTTCGTAGACAATTCTAAAGCCGACTGAATCAAAGACACGAAAAAAAACTCATTAAAACAAAGCTTGCAAGGGTAAGATGTAAATAAATTATAACAAAGTGACCTGCCCGCAGGTTTAAATTCCCGATTAGTAGCACCTCTCTTACTGTTTCCTTCCTTTTTCCCATTTATTTTTTTGTTAGGTCTCTTATCATACAACTCTTCGTCTAGTGTTTCTATGTCTATGTCTTCGATGCAGTGTATTTTGTCACGCATTCTCCGATTCATTAGTAACTCAGACGGAGATTTTCCAATCTTCCCATGTGGTGTTACATTGTACATCATCAGGTAAGCCAGTATTTCCATCTTGTAGTCTTTTCTGATCTGGTATGCTATTTGGAGTCGTTTTTCAAAGATTTGTTTATATTTTCAACTTCTCCATTAGCTTGAGGCCAATATGGGGGAGAATTGACAAGGTCGATTCCGTTTATTGAACAATAAATTCTTGAATTCCTCGCTATTGAAATTGGCAGCGTTATCTGTTTGTGGAAGTCCTAATCGAGATAAAATTTCTTCCAAAGCTCTAATTACCGTTGAAGAATCGGTACCTTTTGTGAAACAGCTTCGACGGAGTAATAATCGAAAACTACAAGTAGGTAGTCGTGGTTTGGTTCACCTGACATGTAGTCGAATGGTACATAACTCCATGGCCCCTTGTCAGTGGCGAGGATTTACTAGGTTGTGAAGCTAGTATGCACTCCTTGCAGGTTTACACATGTTTGTCGGCTTCCTTGTCTATTTGCGGCCACCATAGTTTTGATCGTAGGCGACGTTTCATGACGGTTTCTCCCGGATGACCCTCATGGGCCAATTCTAGTGTTTGAAGTCGAAGGTTGCTTTGTATTATTATTTTATTTCCTCTCAGAAGCAAATGATCATGTATGTTAATTCCAAACGGAGAGGGTATAATGGACCCTTGTCATTAGGTGACCACGAATTTCCTGGTAGTTTATTAATCGCATCATCTCTACTTTCAAATATCACTCTGCAGATAGAAAGTGCCTTGGGGATTGTTTAATTGATGATCATTTGTATGTAGTGTTCATTCGGTTCATCAAAGGTTTCGTCTGATTCCAACCTTAAGAGAGGATCCGCAATGTTTGATTTTCCAGATTTGTATTTAATCGTAAATCTGAAGGCTTGTAACCTCAATAGCCATCGCTCTATCCTCGCAGGCGGTTTTGATGTGGGTTTAAATATGGCCTCTAGCGGTTTGTGGTGCGTTACTAGTTGAAACTCTATCCCGGCCAGATAAAAATAGAATCTTTAAATAGCCCACACCAAAGCCAAGCTTTCTTTCTTCATATGTGAATATCGGCGCTCTACTGCAGATAATGTTGCGAAAGAGATGACAAGGGCGATTGGGCTGGCATTAGCTATTAGCTGCGTGTGTCTTTGTAGTTCAAAATATGCTAATGAAGGTAATTTCCCCAGTGCTGATTTTAGTTTTTCAAAATTTCCTTGCTGGTGTTATTTCGATTCCTTCAAGATTAATCTGAGAGGTTCGGTCAGGTTTCCCAGATTGGGAATGAATTTTTCCAAATAAGTTACCATTCCTAGAAAGCTTTTAACTTCTTTATCTGTCGGCACTCGAATATTCTGAATGACAGTCCTTATTGGGATCTGGTAGTATACCTGACGACTTCAGTATGTGTCCCATAAATTTTAATTTGCGTACTTTGAAGTGGCATTTCTTGTTGTTCAGGAGGACATTATTAGTTTTTAATACCTCCAACACTTTATTGAAACATGTATCGTGTTGTTCTTCTGTTTGCCCAAACACGATAATTTCGTCGGTATAGTTCAAGCAGTTTGTGCAAGGAGCAAGAATGCTTTGAAATATCCGCTGGAAAATCAGGAGCCGAATTGATACCAAACATCAAACGTTTGTACCGAAACAATCCTTTATGTGTTATGAAAGATGTTATGGGTCGACATTCTTCCTCCAGTTCAAGCTGATGATACGCACTTGCCACGTCTAAACGCGAGAAATATTGTGCCCCATTCTGCTTGGTCATACAATTATCGAATGTCGGCAATGGAAATTTTTCCTGCATAATAGGTTCGTTAGCTCATCTCATGTCGATGCACATTCTTATGCCGTTGCCTGGTTTGAATGCAATCACCATTGGTGAAATCCATTGACTTGGTTCCGTTACTCGTTCGATGATAGTGCTTATCCAACTTTTGTTCCAATTTGGGTTCTACCGCAATGTGAATTCTTTTCACTCGTTGTTGCACAGGTTTTATTTTTGTATCCATTGACAGCTTCACTGTGATGTGGATTTTTGGGAAGCGTGTGATGCCCTCGACTTGATTGGCTCCAACACCTAGTCCTAATCTGAGTATTCCAAGACAAATTGATGTCTGTTTTCCCAATAGAGATGTCATTCCATCTTCGACAACCATAAAAGTTTCCACGAATTCTCGACCCTTCTCTATGCAGATTGGTGCACTAAATTTGAGTTTAATGCTGAGATGAGTATTCGAAGCGCAAGACTTGATGGTACTCCTAACATCTTGCTGAATTTCAAGCATGGTGGCGTTGTTTTCAATCAACGTGTCCCAATCTCGGTTGATTATGCTGTAGACTGCCCCTGAATCGATTAACGTGTCTATGAATATTCCTCCTATAGAGACCGATACCATTGTCATCACGTCTGTTTTGGTTTAGGTCGCCCGAATCGAGAACTTCAAAACATTCATAATTACCCATACTGCTAGTAGACGGTTCAATCTTTTCGAGTCTCATTTATGAAATTTATTCTTCTTGTTTTCGTTAAGTCGAAACGTCTACGATTAAATGACACTTTTGGGGAGAAATGGCTATCCTTCTTGGTCCTGCATCTCCTAGAAAAATGCCCGTTGTGGCCGCATTTGTGGCATTGCTTGCCAGTTGCTGGACAGTTTCTTACTTCTGAAGGTTTGTGATCGCCTCCACAGCGCAAGCAGTCCAACGCCTTTTTTGTTTCCCCATAAGTTCGCATTCTGGATTGTTCAATCCTATTGAGTTGAAATTCAAAGCCTTCCAGCTGCTTCTTTTATTGCATACCTGAGCTCTGATTTCTGGTTTGTTCATATATCTGACACTGGTCAATGACGTCATTCAAGGGCAATTCTTTTCCAATAGTTTCCTCTTTAGCTCGGTAGCTGCGGATTATTGGTTTACCTTCAGACATTAATTATACTATTACACAGGTTTTTATTTATGTGAAATAATTTTGTTATGTTGATCGAGTTTAAAATATAAAACCTTTGTTTTCTATTAAACTGAATCGTTCGCGTCTAACAATAATGATATTAATTATTTAACACGAAATAGATCACCGGGTGGTTTCTGGTTTACAGGTAACAATCTTACTAATTGCAAACGGTATAACTTACGTTTATCGGTAGTGGCGGCGGCGGCGGTTTAATTACAGGCGATAATTTAGTACTGATGAACACGTCTAGTTTTTACGGTTACGTTTCGATTTTACTGAATTAACGGCGTAAACTAGGTGTTCAGCATAATCTCCTGACGAGGGTTTAATTACAGGTACTCTGCGGTTTCTGGTACGTTTGTCGAGGTGTTTTTTTAGTGTTTGTGTAAGGTTGTGTAGGTAGGTCTCCTTTGTTAGTAATCTGGGTGTCTACCCGTTAAACTAAACAATAAGATCTTTTGTGGTCAATGGAATGTAGGGCGACTACCCTCCAAGTCCACAGTGTAGGTGTGTAGTAATGAAAGAGTACGTCGGGCTTTCAACCCTGCATATTCTTCTCACCGGGTGTATAGTAATGTAGGTATCTCAACTTACGTACGTTTAACGTTAGATCTCTGCAGCTTTGGCTTCGGTAATGATATCAAGTCGCGGTGTCGCGTGTTCTTCTCCGGACGGCTGTTACAGGCTGGCGGTTTTAAACAGGTAGCAGTCGGCGCGAACGCGAAAATGGAGTACTCGATTTCTGCTCAGATTCTTCTGGTATATATATATATATATATATATCCTTTTAGCAGCGCGGGCCGCGTTTTTATAAAGCATTTCCGAGGGTGGCTAAAAAATTTTGGGGGTGCGGTTCCGTAAGCCAGTATTGGCGGAAGATGCTCTGACGTATACAAACTTAAACGTTTGTGAGATTTACGTCTGGGGGGAGAATGCATGATTAAATATTATGCATCTTTTGCAACGTTATGAAATATGTTTAAATTTTTCTAAAAATTCTACGAATTTTTGTAATTGCTTGCACCTGTGCATTTAGCAAGTCACTTTATCTTAATGGATTCCTCGATCCCTCTAACTATCGAACAACAGCTATCACTTTCATTCTGTCGAAAATCATAGAAAAAGCCATCAACCACCAACTACTTTCGTTCCTCGAGTCTAATAAACTCTTAAACGACCACCAGTATGGGTTCAGACAGAGTCGTTCACCCAACTTTGGAATAGCACATTAGAGAGGTCCGGTGAAATAGGAAATGATCGAGTCTTTCTTGGCGGACACAAGACAACTTTGTGTTTTGTCGGCGTTGAACGTGAGTAGATTATTACTTACCCATTCAAGGACACGTTCTAAGTCACTGTTGATTGAGGCTGCCATTTTCACCTTAACGTCCTGACTAGACTTATTGTTGTGGGAAAACTGAGAAGAACTAAAATGTTGAGTGCTGTCGTCCGCAAAGCAATGGATCGGGTTAGTTGTTGAGGAAATGAGGTCATTTGTGTATAGTAAGAAAAGTGTGGGAGCTATCACTGACCCTTGGGGTACTCCCGCGTTAATAGTAGTTTCTTTCGAAAAGAAGCCGTCGACGACAACGCATATACGTCTCTTGTCGAGAAAGCTGGATATCCAATTGATGAGCGTATCGGATAAGCCGAACGAAGTGAGCTTAGCAAGTAGGCACTTGTGCCAAACCTGGTCAAAAGCCTTTGAAATATCTAAAGCTACTACGACTATTTCACCGGACCTCTCTAATGTGCTATTCCAAAGTTGGGTGAACGACTCTGTCTGAACCCATACTGGTGGTCGTTTAAGAGTTTATTAGACTCGAGGAACGAAAGTAGTTGGTGGTTGATGGCTTTTTCTATGATTTTCAACAGAATGAAAGTGTTGTTCGCTAGTTAGAGGGATCAGTTTTCTCGCCCTTTTTAGGAATAGGTTGGGCATATGCCAACTTCCACGATGAGGTAAATTCTCCAGATGACATAGAGATCGAAAAGGGTGTGAACAATACAGGTACTAGCTCGGGGTAGCATTTTTTAAGGACGATAGCTGGAATACCGCCAGGGCCAGTCTCCTTGTTTGAGTCAAGTTTATTGATAATTGATTCTAGGAGCTTGTAACGAAAGTGGATTGGTTTAATAGCGTGTGGGGTAGATTTTGGCGACGGCACAGTTTTACCAGAATCATTGAGACATGGATTTGATGCAAAGTAACCGACAAAGATGTTGGCTTTTCAGCAGGATCAGCTACTACATGCCCAAAGGACATGAGACTAATTCTTTGCATTTACGTTCTTCAAACATCTTTTTGGCCTTGGTGACGATGCTTTTGTAGCTATTCCTTGCAGAAATATAGTAGGCGTGATTTTCGATAGATTTACTTGATTTCCATTTGGTATAGAGTTCATGCTTTTGCGATACTGCATCAGTGCAAGCCCTATTAAACCAGGGTTGGGAACGAGCATGACTTACACGATTATGTTTTTTGGGAATGTGTAACTCCATACCCATTAAGGTAACTTCAGTTATTGAAAGAGCAATGTTTGAAGAGGAGGACTGTTTTAAGCTATACTCACGGCAGGGGAAGGTTGCAAAAAAAATCTCGCAGTTTGCAGCTGATTTAAAACACCACATAGTTCTATCTGTTTTTCGAGTAACAGTGGGATTGGGTACAGGGGAAGTTATTTCGATTAGGCAGTGGTTTGGTTGATCAAGTGGGGAAAGGACTCTTGTTTTATAGACAAGTGGGTTAGTTGTAAGGTCCAGGAGATGTGGAGTATGGTTAGGGTTGTCAGGGATTCTGTTTGGTTCGGTGATGATTTGTGTGACATCACAGGATATAGCACATGCATCTGCACTATGACCTGCGGGATTGGTAGTAGGCGAAAATTGAAGCCAATTGGAGTTGTGGGCATTAAAATCTCCCAAAATTGAAATATCGCAACATGAAAACTGCGATAATCGGTAGTCTATTTTCAGATTAAAGTAATCAAAAAGATCTTGGAGGTTGTTATCATTGGGAGACCTACACAAACAACTGTAGAATTTCACAAATTGGTTCCCAGAATGTTTGAACCAAATCCCATCAAATTTGTTGTTTTCAAAGTGGACGTCCTCTTAAACCTACGTTGTCCAGTGTATACGCACATACTTCGCCTTTAAGGCGAAAGTTAGAGTGGAGGTTGTATCTGGGAAATTGCAGGTCAGGCGAATCAGTGCTTCCAGGGGAGACTTGTGTGTTTCTGACAGAAACAGAATGTCCGGTTGCACTTGTTCAAGGTGTTGGTGAACAGCGTTAAGATTCTACCTGATACCACGTATGTTGCAGTAATGAATCCGGACGTTAGTATGTACTTTCAATGACCGAGGTTGCTCGAGTCCTGCCCTCCCGGGCATCCGAATGGGGCAGAATTTTATTCCTGATATGTCTTGCTTTTCTTAGTCTCGATTTTGGTATTGACGATTTTTGCCCCCCGAATCCTTGGGACGGATCGACGAATCGATGTGAGAGTGTGGGTGTCTCTCCCTACTCACCTAGGGTATAGCGACTGTTTTAGAACTCGTCATTTTAAGGGTTTAGCCGTTAAAATGCCATGCTTGGCTAGTGCGTGTTTGCAAGTACATAAACCAGCCCTTACCGAGCTCAGAAAATTGCAGCTCCAATATTAAGGAGCCCATGATAAAGGTGGTGGTATTGCACCGAGCGCATGTGGTGTACATGCCTTACACCTATGAAGTTGTAGAATATTAGATCTGAAAAGGAAACATTAAATAGTTTACTTTGCATCATACAAGAAAACATTTTTTTTGTACGATTGCTGAATAAAGTAATTGTATTGAAAACAAAGAAGGATATACATTAACCTAATTACAAAGATCGTACATAAGTTGTATAGTACCCCAATCTGTTTATGGTTAGTTTCGTAGGTGTTGACAGCATTCAGATTGAAATAAATTGTTTACTTTGGTATATTATTTAGGTTCCAACTTGCATGTTATTGCCATTTTAAACTAATCAAATCTGTTTATTATTGTCGTGAAACTTAACTTCCTATTTTTTTTAAGTTCCTTTTTATTTAATTGAAAGGTAATAATAAATAACGATAATGACCCTGATAGCCCTCCCGACTTTCATTGCCTACTTTTAGGGTCAATTAATTACTATTAAAATTAAATATAGTAACAATGGTAAAAGTTAGATTAAATTTTAAATTTGTTGTCAAAGAAAAATATAATACAAAATAATATGAAATATAGTGTTATAATTAAACTTAAAATTCAATATAGTATCAAAAATAAAATTGGATTAACTTTTGAATTTGAAACTACCAGGTATTCGATTTTATGAGCTTCAATGGTCGTCTGGCATAGGTGGTGGTATACGTACTATACTTTTTCTACGCCCACCCTACCCTATTTTCCATTAAATGTTTAGCTCCAAGGCTAAACACTTAAATTTTATTATAATAATTATTTATAACAATGGAACCGTTATTGTATCTGGTTTGACCTTGTGGCTTACTACATGCAGGTAGTGAATGACTTTTTGTAATAGTTGCGCTACTAAACGATTATAACAACGCGTTATCATTTTTATATTTTAGCGAGTCATTTACATAGCCTTCCGATACTGCAGAAGATTGCCAACCACCAAGTCTCTTTAAAGATAACAAATCACCTTCTGCATCTACTAATATGGTGGCTGACAGTCTTCTTAAACAGTGGCCGGTGTGTTGTTTTAGTTCCGCAAGTTGACGATATTCTGCAATTTTACGTGGTGTACTACCGATTATGTTAATCCCTACAACTTGTTTTATACACATCTCATTTCTGTAGTTGACACATAAGAGATGTTCCATCCCAGTAGGACTGAAATTCATGTACTTTTTGATGTAGTATAAAACGTTTCCGGATTCGTTTCAGTTTTTGAATCTGGGATGGCAATTATTAACGATTTTCCCAATGTCCTCAACGTGCTCTAAGTTCTTGCTTATGACAAGCTCCGCTTAAACCACAATGAGGATAACCTGAAAAATTAAATAGGTGACAAACACTGTAACGTGTTACAGTTGCAACTACATATTTTTGTCGATTGTTTACCTATATAGGTAGTTGTCAGAATTTCTCGTGAACACAAAATTTTTTATTTTGCGGTTGCTCAAGGTTATAGCTTACGAGACATCCCTTTGTATTTATGATTAGAGTTCTATGCCTATCTATTTTAATGATTTACCTTTGACAGCAAACATTGAGTATATGGAGCATCCTGCAGAAACTTATTAATTTGTTGATGAGGGTTTTTGATTTTTTACTTTTAAATCCATCTGACTTTCGCTTCAGTAGACTGATTAATTTTGGATAATCTGCTATGTTAATATTATTATTAATATTTAGTGCAGTTTTCCGAATCGAATATATTGCCTAAAGTGAAGATGCCTTCATAATTTTCGATAGTTCTTCAAAATAGGCTAGTAAAACATTCTCAAAAAACGATTCCACGCTGTGTTTTTGTCGCCAATCCATAAATTATTGGTATGTAATCTCGTATCTTTCTTTGTATTTTTCGGGTAATAAATTATCTGTTGCAACCTAGGCTGTTTCAAGTATCTCCGGCGGAGTGTTTGTAATAATTGCATTACTTTCATCACTAGACATATTCATTGAATTAAATCAGAAACTTGAGAACATGCAATACACCTATTTTTCATTGCAAAAAGTGGCAATATGTCGGATGACATTAGTTTTCAGTCTACTACATATATATATATATATATATATATATATATATATATATATATATATATATAGGGAAAAATCATTTCAATTCTAAATTCTTTTTAAATTAAAATACATCGTTTTCTGTTTTTTACTGAATTAAATTTATGTAAATAGATCAGATACCATAGTACTATCGCGCTCAATAAATACTGGTAACAGCAAAATTTTGTCTTGTGCGCATTTGGTTTGACGGCACATAATCAAATGCCCTAGCAGGCTATGACCACGAAATATCAAAATGACAGTTTCATAAAAATTAGAATTTTCAATACTTTCAACGTCACGCCGCACCTTACAGAAAAGGAAATAATAAGCGCCCATTTGAGAAATAAACCAATTCGGCCAATTGTTAATTGTGCTACTCGCCCCCCTTAATAAACGAAACAGAGCTCTCCACTTAACATTGTCACAATTGAAAGACGCGGCATATAGTTTATCTGGAGCGAGCGAATTCCCTAATGCATACGAAACTAATGACGTATACAAAATACTTGATAAATAAAACGTTTAATAAGTTCCTGTTAAGAATCAGACAACAGGCGAAACGATGTTCTTTTGGAAAACTGAAGCTGAAGCCGCAGTAGTGAATATGAAAGATAAAATAATTGATAGCTGGGCACCCATTGACTTAAAAAAGACACTATTAGAGAAAGAACGCACACTGGTGGAAATTATCGAGTTTTGTCAAGTCCATGAATAAATACGAAACCAATTAAAACAAATGAATAACACAACTAGTGGTCCAAGTACGTCATTATCAGGAATCAATAAAATTGATATACAGCAAAAACGTCGTGACCAATGTATAAGATGTGGGAAATTAGGACACTTCGCAAACTTGTGCAAAATGTCGAAAGTGTGGATTTCAAGGACATTTCACCCACTGTTGTAGAAGCCGCACTACCAAAAAAAAAGCCATTTTCAAATACAATGTTTGACCGAGGCTATCAACAACCCAAGTTTATAATAAATTTCGTCGAAACAGAAGATGCCTTTGATCCACAAGATAAGTTCAGACATTTCCAAATCAATAAAACGGAGAGTCCAAGTAACGAAAGACTACCTGATAACCTTATTCAGTGCTTAATCGTAGGGGTGCAAGTAACGATACTTATAGATTCTGGATCCAAAGTTAACATTATTAAAGCTGTAGATTGGGAATCACTACGGAAAAAGAAAGCCGTTGTTTGGGATATGACTAAGAAACTACGGATGTATTGAAGGCTTACGCTTATGGAAATACACTTAAAATTAGATGCAGATTTCAAACTACTATTAATATCGTAACACACTCTACTGCTATTCATCGATGACTGCCAAATAGCCATGATAATAATTCATCACCGCTCTCGCTGAATCACGTATTGGATATCGGTTTCCACACCAAAGAACTGAATATTAGCAAAACCACAGTTTTGTTGCCAGTTTGACAAATGCTTAAAGGGTGCCTATAATAACTCTGTATTCTTCTGTATTCTACGTGCTAAACTATTTTTAGATGCGGAGTGTTGTTGAAGGAAACAAGGCAATCATCTCAAGTAATATACATTTTGCTGGTGATGTAAATGTGTGTAACTTAGACTGGGATTTCGCCTTGACTCGTGGATAATCTTGAAGGTGGCCTCTTGACATTTCTTGGCGTGTTTGGCTCCTAGATCCATAATTTTCTCAAGCGAGCCAATTGCCACAAGCCTACGACCAACAGGAGTTTCGTCACCGAGGCTTTCAACTTGAGGAATTTTGGCACTATCCAAATGTAAATTCACATTCTCCAAATTTACATTCACGGTATCCAGATTCACATTCACACTATCTAAATTCACAGTTTCAACTAAATTGAGATTTTCACTCGTGTTCTTACGTCAATTCAATCCAGCAGATTCTCGTTTGAGTCTCCTGGCCTGGTTCATAGCCTGTCAACGCTGCTTCTTCACGAAAAATTAAATGAAAAAAAAATGATACGAATTAGTGGCTTACAACTCAATAATGACTACTAAAACGCAATAATGACAACTACACATCAATAATGACAACCAAATCGTCACAAAATTCCGAATGACAGTTCGAAATCATTGAAAAAGAATACAAAATAATAATTTTCATCAGACTCTCAAAAACTTGAAGATTGCTCTGGAACCACTGGATGGAAAATTATGAGTGAAGTGTGAAAAAATTCCCCAAAGGCCCAGACTTCAATCTCACCGTGAGTTTGTTTGAGATTTGTCTTTCGTTTTCTCAGAATCTATAAAACATTAGGGATGTGATATTCAAAAAAATAATTATTTGGATTAGAGACTCTTAAAGACTTGGAGATTACTCTGGAACCACTGGATGGAAAATTATGAGTGAAATGTGAAAATGACCTCAAAAGGTCAGACTTCAATATCACGGTGAGCTTGTTTGAGATTTGTCTTTCGTTTTCTCAGAATCTATAAAACATTCTTATGGAAAATAATATGCTTTATTAAAAGTTACACTTAACCCCTTCTTGAAAATCTGGAAATGTCGATTTACATACAGAAAATGTGTCTTTGAGCGCGATGGTAGCTAGATAATAATTTAGACTGCAATTTGAATAAAGCATTAAATTTCAGTGTTCTCATCACAAAGTATGTGTTGTTATGAGATCAAATCGCACGCAAATCATGCATGTCAAGCAATCTTGATAGTGTGTTTTTTGACGTTTACTGACATAGGCGTAGAATATTAGCATTATACAAAATTATTTTCCATTATGTAATTGAAAAGTTAATCAAATTTATAGATTCTTCAACACACACGTGTTCCTTGTTCTTTGTCGTGTAATTAAAATAAGGACCTCATAAAAATGTCACACATAATAAACAAAGGGGAAAAATGACGGTCTACGACTTAATAGAGACGGTTATACAAAACAACGGAATAAATCTTATTTTATAATTTTGTATGAATTTATATTTAATAAGACAATAAGCATGCAACTGAACAACACTTATGATTAGGAACAAAACGATTCAAGAACGCGTGCACCTCTTAATTCCTAAAACCAAAAAAATCTGTCTTTTATTATATTTTTCTCGACCGCTCCTAATCCTTCTACGTCGCAGTCTCCATTTTTTTTTGTCTGGATATAATAAATCTGACAATTTTAAATATTATGAGACTGTTGTTGGTGCAGAAGTAAGATATATTATTGTAATTAATTCATAAATGGAATATGTAAAAATTCAATAATGGATCATAGAATAAAGTAAGGGCCGGCAGGCTCCCGGTGAGTACACCTAAAAGTAAGATTATGCAGGACAGTAATTGTAATCTTTGTTGCATGTTTTCTCACATATATTTCTTGCCTATTAAATTTTACGATTAAATTAAATTAAATTGCATTGCGAATACCGACGTAAGTGCGAGTAAACAAAATGAATGTATAAACAATTAACCATTTCTTACATACAATACACCAATTTATTATTTGTAAGAAATGGTAATTATTTGTTGCGTATTTTTATATACGAGGACATTTTGATAAGTCAGTGACCTTTTGAATTTCCCGCGCAGTAATTTTAAATGCAACACTGCTCCCGTCAACTGTCAAATTTTGAGTAAGCTGCGTCATTCTGTTTGTTTGATCGCCACTGAAAGCAGACAACCTCGTGAATTTTTACGAAAACGAAAAAGTGAATTTCGTGTGCTGATTAAGCATCATTTTTTGCGTAAAAAAACATCACCGAAACCAAGAAAAGGCTTAATAAATTTCAGTGGTTAAGAAGTGGTTTACAGAGTTCCGTGTACAAGTGACGTCGAACGTTCATAAGTTCATAAGTGGCTGTAACGCCAGAAATCGTCGATAAATTCAATGGAATGATAAAGGATGATCGTAGAATGAAAGTGAGTGAGATGGCTGAGGCTGTAGGCATTTCAACTGAACGGGTACATAACATTTTACATGAATATTTGGACATTTGCGCAACCGTGTGACCACCTCAAAGGAGTGTTTGGCGATGTTCAGACGCATTCCGAACGAGTTTTTGCGCCGTATCGTTAACCGTTGACGGAACATGGATCCATCAGAGACCAAGCAACAATCAAGACAATGGGTTTCTCCGCGTGAACGTGCACTAAAGAAGGCCTAGGTGGGTCTGTCGGCCAACAAGGTCATGGCCACAGTTATTTGGGATGCACGCGGTGTCATTCAGATCGATTACCTTCAAAATGGCAAAACGATCATCGGCGAATATTATTCAGAGCTTTTGGATAGAATCGATACTGATTTGAAGGATAAAAGACCGCATTTGGCGAAAAAAGTGCTGTTCCAAGATAATGGACACATGCATGCGCGTGTAGTAACCATGACAAAAATCCATAAATTGGGCTACGAACTGCTACCCCATCTAGCATATTCTCCAGATTTTGCCCCCTGTAACTATTTCACGTTTCCAAAACCTTAAGGAATAGCAATATAATTCAATCCATCGGAGTTATCATAGGTATTGACAAGAGATATTTGAGAAACATGCAACAAAGATTATAATTACTGTTTTCCATAATCTTATTTTCAGGTATACTCTCTAGGGGCCTTCCAGACCTTACTTTATTCTATAATCCATCATTGATCTTTTTATATCGATTCCATTGTGGATTAATTATAATAATTACTTTAACCTTTTCAACAACTAGCTAGCGTCACCATAAATAAGTATAGACCCCCAGGATACATATCTGATACTAAACAGTTTGCATCCCACCGTATCGATATCAGGGTGTCATCATACGTCATCTTTTTACCTATTCGTGTCATTTTGAACAGCATACATGACACAGGTCCCCCCACTTGCAGCACACTTCGAAGGTATGGCGCCGTTTTCACAACTTAACAGGGATTTCGACATCAATGTGCAATCAAACGTTATCTTAATTGATATCAACTCTCATATATCAACACATTGAGTCTACCGCACTACTTAGTGCGTATTTCAATGACGTGACAATTTATATCAGAGTTCACGTACCACCATACACCAATGCGTTATCTAAAATGCTAGCTACTTCATATCGCCACTTAACATGTATTTATGTATGTGTACTTTTCAAGACACACCTAACACTTCACTTACCCTGCACCCTTTTCATATTTATCACAATCCTTTCTTTCTGTTTACTGTAGACCGTCATGAATAACAAGCAACTGATCGTTAGGATAGTAAGTCATTAAGAAGACGGAGATTAATATAAACTGATTATTGCTAACCACCTTACATTTAGTATAGTAAAAATAAACAAAGCTACGATAGTATTTTATGCGTTACAAATAAGTACTTGATTAATTAATTATATTGAAGTACTTCATTTTTCTTTTTCGACTAGTTTTTATTAACGCAAATGGAAGAAAGGGCCATCTTATCTCTAAAACCCGTTGTCTTTACCATGCGCTATAATAATACACTTATAATGTATGTGTCAACATTTTAATATACGAGCAACCCATCACAATTCAATAAATCGAATGTATAATCGCTTAAACTTCATCACTCACAAAACTCAATCCTATTTGATAGGGACTCTAACAGGGCTGTGTCATTACTACTCTTGGCCTGTCTACTGGAATTATAAAGAAAACAAAAGGAGCACCTCTGAGTATGCCAATATCTACTGACGCGTTTACAGTTACAGTACAATTCTAAATGCCAATCTGTTATTCTAAACAATAGCTGTGTCGGGATAACATTGTCTATGAATCTGAGGATCTTCTTATGCCAGGTCCTTCTACCCTCAATTACGTATCCCCCAATGATTAAACCACCCTCATAAACAGAGGGTCTGATGGAGTCTTCTAACGTCAGACTGAAGTAAGAAGTTCTATATTCGAATGTCTGAATACTCCAATGGATTAATGGAGATTACGTAACCCACAACAACAAACCAAGGCCACGTGCTGCTTAGCATGGATACTGACCCTGTGCTTGAACGTAAAACCCCCACGAGATACGAGGGGTTTTTTAACCTCGGTCTGGTCATAATCATTCTTAATAATTACAGAACCGGCAGTATCTGAACTGTACATACGAACCGAGGAACATCACGAGGATCTTCTTATGCCAGGTCCTTCTACCCTCAATTACGTATCCCCCAATGATTAAGCCACCCTCATAAACAGAGGGTCTGATGGAGTCTTCTAACGTCAGACTGAAGCAAGAAGTTCTATATTGGCATGTCTGAATACTCCAATGGATTAATGGAGATTACGTAACCCACAACAACAAACCAAGGCCACGTGCTGCTTAGCATGGATACTGACCCTGTGCCTGAACGTAACCCCCACGAGATACGAGAGGTTTTTTAACCTCGGTCTGGTCATAATCATTCTTAATAATTACAGAACCGGCAGTATCTGAACTGTACATACGAACCGAGGAACATCGCATTATGCGCATCAATCAATCATAGATAGAAAACCGTAACATTTAATATATCACTAATATCGTTTGAAGCGTATAAGTTACTAGAAAATTATTCATTGCGCCTTGCATACTCGTATAACCAAGGTAGTAAGACGTTTGTATATTTTGGAATTTTCTCTCTTATAAAATATGACTAATTTTTATCAATATTCTGAAATAAATTATCTCCCAATTAAAATTATAATAATTACGACTATTAATTTTTAATCACGAAATCCTATCTCAAAATTAAAACAAACGTAACGATCTGTATGTACTTTATAAATTATATTTTCTTTAAAAACACATACCAATCGTAACCAAAAAGAAAAATTTACTGTATTAAATCTTCGTGACCATTGATATAACTTTACACAAGATAATACAATGACATCTATTAAAGCAACATTAATTGTTAATTCTTAGATTTACTTTTTAGTTTACTGACGTCCAACATTTAAATCGCCAGCGAAGATCCATTACAAATCAGATGAATGATACCATATTTGTAATTAATTTGCAATAAAATTATTCGTGTACAGTTTCTTTGCTAATGAAGCAGCGGTCAAAATGTCAGAAAAATAATAATGTAATTTGCCTTACGAACTTATTCCATTTTTTAAACTTTAAGGTACACATGAAAAAGAAAAGGTAGTGATTAGGATGGACTGTCTTCTAGCACAATTAAAAATTTTATCTTTATTTTGCGTTATGATCAGTTTCCTAATGGTCTATACACTAAATTTATCTTATGCCGTGCACCATTACACACATATGTTATCTCGGTGATAATAATCATTTATAGCAGTCTTAACTTTTGATTTACGCTAAACAAAATTTCTATTTAGTTATAAAAGTTCAATTTGAAAGCTTCTTCTACGGTCACCGCACTTACCCTTAATATAACGGTGATTGTTTCTTTCAAATCTGCGTAAATACTTTGATTAAATTTTTGGAAAAGTTTCACATCAGTTTATAATTCTCAATAAAATCTTTAAATTAAAAAAAAAAAAAAAAGTAATAAACCCTAAATTACAACATCCGCTCTTCATATTCGCTCAGCACAATGTTCAGAACTAAACTAAAATTTCTATAGAAGCGCGACACCCTTTTCTGCAAAATTCACTAAATTCTAATACAATTTGCCCTTGACTCTTAGATTTTTCCATTGTGAAATCTCAACTCATTTATACGAATAACTATACACATTCTTTGTACTCTTGAATATAATACCAACATATCATTAATTATCATACGCTACTCATCCATAGCAATTTAAGCCTCCATTCCTAAAAATACAGAAGCTACACATAGTGGCATTCATTATCGTCTCAACACAGTTTTTACTAAAAGGTTAATTCTCATTATTTAATCACACTCTTTTATACAACATCTAAATTTGCTTTTACGTAATATTCAACGCTTAATTCATATTCCAGAGATGTAACATCTACACTATATATATATATATATATATATATATATATATATATATCAAATTAATACAATACATAAATAATATCGTATTTGGTCATTTAATTCCAATTCATTTTACTGAGGTGAACATTTTCATCTAGTTTGTATTTATGGAAATAAGAAAAGTTGATGAAGTGATCGTTATATCTATTGCAAAATAGTTGGTATTGGATGGCGCTGTTCGTCTGGATTACTTGATCACATTGTATAACAACTGACTTTGTGTTCTACAGTTCCAGACTCGTATTCATACCACAAATTTAGATCGCCTCTAAAGCGCATCTAACTAGATCTCCTCTAAATTGAGTTAGATGTGGTCATATTGATATCTACCTTTAGTACTAAACGGGACATCTAAATAAGCCATGGTCTAAACACGCACATTTAGAGACGCTCTAGCACTAAGTGTGCGGTATGAATACGGGTCCCAGTCTATATCCTTCATAGAAATTTGGCAGCATCTGTATCACACTTAATATAGTGTTCGTAAAAAAAAACCATGTGTAGATGGAAGAACTTAGGTCTGAAATTTGTGCCTTCAAGTGAACTTAACAAATTGGTATAGTTTCAACAATTTTTTCATCTCGTGTCGTCTGTAGAAATATGGTTTACACACTGACTCATTGTAAAAAATTGATAAGACTTACATACCATTGAGACAATAATTTTTGTGTAATTAGTGAAAAGAACTATCACATTTTCATAAGTAATCATGATTTGACCTTTTACATTAATAATTTATGGTACATCGCTTGTACATTGCTTGTGCACTATCATTCTGGTAAATAATCTTTTCACACGCTTAACAAAATGGGTACACTACGCTTTTGGTTTGTTCAAAATTCTTTGATTATTCCAGGATCCACTTCTAGGACTGGGTCCTACGGATAGTGATCTGTCAATTTCTCAATTCAGGTTAGTTAATTTAAAAATATTTATGAAAAGCTGAATATTATGTCTTTTTTGTGCTCAACTATAAACTATTAATCACATGATTTGAGGGTGAATTTTTGTTGGTTCTCTTTTATTGATGGGTAAGTAAATATAATTGAATGGGAATTTGCGTCAACGTACAGATCCAAGACATGAAAACTTGCAAATATTGAGTATTATTCTATAGCCATATTTATAGCACATCATCGAAGAAAAAAAATTGGCTGACATATTATGAAATTGTTTTAAAAAATTGGTTTGCACCAAACATCATCAAAACGTCAAACTGGCACAAGAATAACAATTTTAATTCTAGACTTTTTTTTATCATGTAGCAAATAAGTATATACTGTGATCCAAAAAAGAAATCAGAAACAATTGTGACGACCAAAAGCATCTACTTGTGGTTTGGATCACTTGATACTTGGCTTACTAGTCTTTAACATAATTGTAATTAATACAAGTTTGGAGGGGATAAGATGGAGTAAAGTGAAAATTTAAGAAAGTTTAAGTTTATTTTATATTGCAGATTGAACATTTGGAAGTTTTAGACAGACAAAGATATTGCATTTGTTCTAATAAGGCTGAACTAGTGTGTCCGTGTGGAAAAGCTATCTACTGTTCCACCAATTGTCAGGTACAATTTTTTAATTTTTTTTTAATAATTTCGCTTCGAGACAATAATAATAACTGAGTTAATTCAAAAATTTATTATAGAATCATGTTGCTTTGGGTTGACAGGTGTAAGGTTGTAGTATTAGTGTTGTATTTGGCATGTATAAGCAATAGGCTACTAGTCAATGTTTTGTTTTTTATATTAAATTTTGTAATGATATTGACATAATCGTTGTGTGTTAAAATTGACGATAGGGAAGGACTCTAATTTAATTGCTTTTTGGAAGGAGTTTTAATGGTATTCTCAACCTGCTGTACCCACTATCCAAGATATACCAAGATGTGCTTTAAGAAACAGTCTTGTTTGATTTCTCGTTTACAATATTATTCATTTGTAAATTTTGAGGGTTTACATATTGATACCAAATTTCACTTTGCGAGTCATTTTCATGTTCAATCAAGTACCAACCTGTTTGTTTTGTGCAGATTACCTAACAGTGTTTCCAATTAAGTTTTAATAAACGCTTACTATTCTCATTATCACACCGTCGTGTCGTAGATAATTTCTGTTGCCAACTTTGGATGCAGACAACATTGCAAATTAGCTTTTATCCATCGGAAAATTCTTACGTTACCTCGCGTACTTACCATACCTGTTAATGTATACTATGCAGTTTCGCTCATCAGTCAAAAATTCATAATAAACCCAATTTTGTCTTTCACTACAGAAGCAGGTCCAGATTTTGTATAATTTGCTTTTATCACAAACTTACAACTATTATAAGTTTTTTTTTCACAGAACTACTATGCAGCATAGGGGATTTGAATGCAAAATTCTTAATGTGCAATACAGCCAATTAGTTACTACGTCGCGTCGCAATTTGCTGCGGAAGGTCTGTGTTCTGTATCGAAACAAACCGGATATCCTGTGTATTGATATTGTTTATTACGTTTTTGAGCGTTTTTAGAGGAATAGGTACCTTGGGTGGTTCTTCGATACTTACCACTACGTTTAAATGCCGGATTCCGTCGTAAATAACGAGAATATTGGTGAATCTTGTTACGACAACCTCAATATTGCATTTTAAGTGACGTTATTACATATATATATATATATATATATATATATATATATATATATATATATATATATATATATATATGTCCGCGATTGAAGTAATTTGATAATTTAAATAAAATACGCATTCTTACAAACATCCTGCGCTATTTCAGTTTATACAAAATGGTGATGTACACTCGTTAGTTATGACACAATCCGGTGTTTATTTAAACACACCGGCAAGTATCTAAATACGTTAATGCTCTCCATTCAAAGTACGTATCCCCCTAAAAACGCTGACAAAACGGTTTTTTGAACTCTGTAAGGGCTGCCGGGTAACCCTTGTTCTATTCTCATTCTATTCGTCCTTTCGCCCTTACTGTCTTTCTATCGGATTGAAAATCCAAAATTAAAAAAAAGGCTGTGGTTTTTAACCTAATAAATGCCGGACGTAAAATCCTGTCCCGTGCGGATACCCGGAAGGGCATCGAAAGTACTCACTTTCTGATCCATTATTGCAACATCCGCGGTATCAGGTCTAATCTGAACGGTGTTCACCAACATCTCGAACAATTACAACCTGGCGATTTGTTTTTATCTGACTTAAGTCTCTTCTGAAAGCTCTGATTCATCCGACTTGCAATTTCCCCAATACAATCTTCACTCTAACTTTCAATACAAAGGATACATATGTGTCTATCTCAAGGACAACATAGCTTGCAAGAGGATTTCTTGTTCGAAGAATTAAAAATTCGACGTGATCTGGTTTAAACATTCTGTACTAAACTTGTGAAATTCTAGTTCCATTTATAGGTCTCCCAATGGCAGTAACTTTCAAGACTTCATGGAGATGTCTTTCATATTTCAAACCCACTAGTTTATGATACTTCAGTACTTTTACCACTAGATCTATCTGACCATTGCCTAATAGAAATAACTTCTACTGTCCCTAATTCCTCTGTTGTTTGCAACACTGATAGAACCTTGTGGTATTTTAAGTCAGCTAAATGGAGTGATTTACGGGATTTCTTTGCGGTCTTTCCATGGCGTGAATATTATTTTAAGTCGCCCTCTTCCTCAGACGTTGCTCTTTCAGTATCTGAAGTCATCCCCATGGGCATGGAGTTATACATTCCCAAAATACAAAATCGTATAGGTCATTCTCGCTCCCAATCCTGGTTCTATAAGGCTTGTGCTGATGCTGTATATTTGAAAAATAAATTTTATACTAAATGGAAATCTAATAAAACGGTCAAGAGTCATGCGCAATATGTTGGTGCTAGAAATACCTGTAAAAGTGTTATCACTAAAGCTAAAAAGTTGTTTGAACAACAAAATGCTACATCTTCCTTTGAGCAGTTGTAAATTTTCATCCTTAACTAAAGCCATCAATAAAAACTTTGGTACCCCCCCCCCCCCCGACATCCTTTGACGTATTTGTAGTTGCTGATTCTGTCAACGAAGCCAATCTTTTTGTGGATTTATGTGCATGAAACTACTGTCTTAATGATTCTGGAATAGATGTGCCTTTAGTCACCTGTTCCTCATATACTATGCAACCAATTAGTTTTTGGAGCAAGCTCTTAGAATCGATCTTCATTAGGCTTGATCTCAATAAGGCGACTTGTCTTAAAGGAATACTACCCTGATCTAGTACCAGTCCTATCTAAGTTCTGTTTGATGTCTTGCCTTCTGGCGAATTTCACTCATCATGGCAAACTAGCAAACTAATTCCCAAAAAAGGCGATAAGACCGAACCTTACAACTACCGACCAATTGCCATCACTACGATTTTGTCTAAAATCCTGGAAAAGCCACCTATCAGCCACTGTCTCGTTCCTTGAAACTAACAAACTCCTTAGTGACTGCCAATAGTTTTAGGCAGAATCGTTCAACAGATGGTTTTCCTTCATGTGTGACCCAAGTTTGGAACAATACATTAGAACATTCCGGTGAAACAGTTGTAGTCGCTTTAGATATCTCAAAAGCATTTCACCAAGTTTGGCACCATTGTTTACTTGCCAAACTCACCTTGTTTGGGTTAAACGATACGCTTATCAATTGGGTTTCTAGTTTCCTGGGCAAATGACAAATGCGTGTCGTAATTGATGGGTTCTTTTCAAAAGAAGTTGGCATTAACTCCTTCGTGCCACAGGGATCAGTTATAGCGCGTACACTTTTTTCTGCTATACATAAATGATCATTATTTCTTCAATGACTAACCTGGTCAATTGTTTTGCAGACGACAGCACTCTTTATTCTAGTTCATCTCAGCCTACTCCTAATGGTAATACATTTTCTATCTCAAATCGATTGATGATTTCCTGTTGAAATCATGAATGGCTTCATTACTAAGTTGGGAATAACTGTATCTTCAAATCTGTCATGGGTTTGACTATCTTCTGTCAGCTACTAAAGTAGCTCCTTGTACAATTCGACCTCATCTAGAATATAATTCTCACCTCTGAATTGGTTCTCCTCAATATGCTCTCGATATCGTTGATCATATTGAAAAAAAGCGATTATACTTATAAATGGCGCGTCCTTCACTTCTGACATACAGTCCCTTGAGCATAGAAGAATCGTTTCAGTTCTTTCTTTGTATTATCGGTATTACTATGACTATTGCGCTGCCGAATTTCATTCTTTGGTAGCATCTCGAGTCACCTTTGCTAGGAATACTTGGTTTGCTCATTCACATCATCAATATGCAGTACAAATCTCCACTTGTACCAAACGGGCGCAATCCACGTTCTTCTACACGGCTTCTAAACTCTGGAATGATCTAGTTTCTGTTTTCCTCTCACTTATGGTATAAAAAATTTCATACACATCTCTTGGCAATTAATTAGCCCTGTATCCATCATCCTCTAACTGCTGCTGGGTGCTTCAGCTCGGTAGGCCAAACAGCCTGTTTGGGACGCCAATTATTTAAAAAAAACAAATAACAATAGCCTTGAATTTATCATTACTCTTTCGCGTTTAAAATTTAATAAATAACATTAAATTTTTAATATTAAATTGATATAAGTGTAGCAACAAAACTTACACGAAGATGAAGAGGAAATTGAGCATGCTTCTCATGTTTCGGCGGCTGTGGCGGAAAATATTATTAAGTTTACGGCAAATTGCAAACGTTGTCGAGTAGAATCATAATCAAGTATTAACGATTTTAAACAACCACAAGTTTGGCTCATATGAGTACTAGTTTCACCAAGAGTTGCGAGATGGTGATTTGGACAAGATGGGAAAATACAACGAAGACATAGCATTTTTACAAAAGATTCGGTTTACAGATGATGCCAACGTACAAAATTGTAGAATGTGGGGCACTAGAGAATGTACATAACCTTCTACAAACCAGAATACCATACCAACAAAAAGTTAATGTCTAGACCGTTTTTTTTTATCAAAATTTAAGAGGAGAACGGTTCTTACAGCTCCTGCAAAAAGAAATATGTCCAGCAGTGGCTGAAATTGCTAGAGACGACCAAGAGATTTCGTTCCAGATGGATGGTGATCCTGTACACAACATGTGTGATGTACATCAGTTTTTAAATGACAATTTGTCTGAAAAGGTGATTGGTAAATATTACGTAATACATTGGGCCGTTAGGTACCTTGATCTTTCTTCCAATGATTTTTTCTGTCGGGCCATTTAAAATCGATCATTTATTTTGTTCACTCATTTGGAACCCTTGAAAAATCGGATTTAAAGTGAATTTGGTAAAATATCTCAATAAATCGCAAATGTTAGACATCAGTTTTAGGATTATATTGTTTTAACAGTTCATGGTGGTTTGTTTGAACATTAGTGGTGATTAATTTACGTTTTATTTATTTCGATATGTGTTAGTTTTGGAGTTTTTGTTATTGAAATAATTAAGGTTATATCTATTATGCTATTTATGGTTTGTTTGTTAATCATGTTTAATAACAAATGCGCAACATAAATGATATTGCTCTTACTGTTTGATTTTATACTGCTTGAATTAAATGGTACACAAGGGTACATATGGATACATAATTTTATTCTCTACGAAAAGTCTAAATAGACTTTTCCTCTAAAATAAGTTGGGAGAAACCAATAATTGCACATTTAGAATTTTGTAATGAGATCCGTTTATTTATGGACAGTAGCCCAATCATGTTTTTTGTAACCCTTCGAATTGATGAGGTTGTTTCCACATATGATATTGTCTCCACTGTAAAATGTGGCCATGGTGGAGATTAGAAAAGAAGTAGTAGCAAGACGTACCTAGAAAAATTTATTTTGATTATTTTCCTTGTTTTATATTAACGAATGAAATGTCAAATTTAATTTACACCGGAAATAATCTTCCTAAGTATAACACGACCTTGATAAAGACTGCTATTTTTGTTGTTGCCAAATTTCTCTTATATTTTACAATTTGATTCAACATAGGTTTGGCATTAATAATCTTAAAGCCGTCATGAAATGCTCTCTGGCTTTAATCAGATTATTAATGCCAAAATTACATTTCATCAAATTGATACTCAAATATTCCTGAAATTTAGATACAACAAAAATAGCCGACTGTTTCTCAAGCTCTTGTTATATTACCTAAATTTCTTGTCGTTCACGAATGTTTTGAAAAAATTATCCCTCGTCTTCGAATCGAGGTAATTTTCAAAACATTCGTGATTCGAACAAATTTACGGTAATAATCCAAGCACTAGAGAGATTACAAATGAAAATTTGATGTTTTTAATTTTTATATGTTTCTGTAAATTTTACTGTAATATTCATGTCTATCTTTTTTTCAGACAAAAGACTGGATCAATCATCAGAACATGTGCATTTCAGCTAGAGAGGAGAAAACACCTAAATAATGTAGTTAATTTATTAATTAGTGCATTTTCCATACGTATATTAATAGCACAAACACAAGTTTTATTTTATTGCTTTTATAAAATGACAAAAGTGCTATAAACTTATAGTTGAATTGTACCTTATGTATTTTAGTGTTTTTAGTTGTGCCATATAGGTTAAGTGATGGTGATAATAGATTAAGAATAATCCTTCAAAAACAAAAATATTGTTTTATTGTTTTTGTTAATATAAATAACACTCTATTTTTGTTAGCAAGAGTTACTATTGCATAGTAATGCGAATTTCTTTTTAGTAAATTTTGTTTTTTGTATGGTTAATGACACATTGTTAAATATTACTATTAAATGCTTACGAACATATTTTTTAACATTTGTCATATTCCATTAATGCAGTATTTATTTATATTTTTGTATTTTTTCATTAAATTACTTTCTCAATTAAGTTGTAAGCACAAAATTGGTAACTTTAAGTCTAAAAGTGTTTTGCAGCTTTACTCACATGAACACTTGATGATATGTGTGCAATATTTATTTTGTAATCACATTTAAATGTCTTCTACTTATTGCATGGCCAAATACAGGTTTGATTATCAGGTTTATGAGAATGCCTTTTCTGTTTAGAAAACAACGTACATTGTTCATGGTTGTTATATTCATAGGTAGAATTTTACCAGTGTTTATTAAAATGCTGTATGTTAAAGACTGTTATTATTAAGATGTATTGAAATTAAGTTCAATAAATTATTTTGAATTCATGAGCGTGAAAATTTCACTGAAATATGCTTTCAAGGGGAGGGCCTCAGCCATTAAACACTAAATTATTCTGCAATTAAGATAGTAGCAGTTAGTAGATCTGTCATTGAACTTTTTAATTATTCGACAGGGTCTCTTTTAATTATTCAGCGGGTCTCCGTCATTAAACTTTTAATTATTCTGCAGTTTAGATATGAGCGTTTAGTGGCTCTCCTTAATTACTCTGCAATAGTATATGATCCGGCAGGAGCTCCCTATTTTTTAATTATTCAGCAACTAGTACAGGATAATTTATATTTCAATTATATGCATTTCTTTTAACCCTAGGATACTTAACCAATAATCGGCATTTACATAATTCGGGAAGCAAAGTTATTAAAGTAAAATTTCATTTATTTATACATATACATTACAAAAGTGACATTAAATATGAAAGTGAACTTTATTGTTTAAAATTTTTACGGCATTAGAGAAGCATTAGTGCACATTCTAATATTATGCTCATTACTAAAGCTCGGATTTATAGGCAGAGAAATAATACCACAAAGGCGCCTATAAAGGCAAGAAATTTGGCTTAAAAAGGCAAGGATTAAGGCAAATTTTTACAAAACTACAAGATTTATTTACATAAGCTTAATACGTTATAAAATACCATTTTTAAAATATAGTTAAAAAAAATTAGTTATTGTAACCTATCACTAAATGTTTTTCTAAATTAGGCATTATAAAAGAGTGTCTTTTGTCACTTAGTATATTTTTGTATGCAGAAAAACTACGCCCGACGTCAACAGAAGTAATAGGCGCATACTTTAAGGCAAATATTATTTGTGGATTAAGCTCTAATTCATTTGAAAAAGTACCATTTAAACTGTTTGATACATTGCACAAAATTTTAAATCCTTCATTTTTTCGTAAAACATTTAGTTTCTTTGAAATGATTTGACCAATTGGATCTTTAAGTTTTTTAATATTTATCTTTAAGGCTCTACAGTACATCTGACAGAATTTTATTTTGCGCCTACCTTTATGCAAAAAATCGTACACTGCTCAAGTAGATTTTTGTTTACCTTACGTCTAGGGTATGAATAGTTTTTTTAGGACAAGTAAATCGAATTATGCCCTAACTAAACAAGTATAGAAAAATATTGTTCTAGTAACAAGTTGTAGACAAACGTAAATTTGCAAATGTATAAATTTATATCCGTATCAAATGTGTGACTTTCAAGTTTTCATGGAATAGCACAAATACTGCTTGAAATCCATTAATTAAATCTAATAAGTTTGATACCGCTGTATTGTCATGTATGTACCTACCGAAAAAATTTATAGGTATCACAAAAATTCGAAAATTTTCCGTAAATCTTTGAACGACTTCTGTCATCTTCACCTACATACCTTTCGACTATTATTGTTTGTATACTAGTACATCCTGTCTTATGCTAATAACAATAAGATTTGAACAAGTTTACCTGTTATGAATCATAAAACCTGTTCGTTAGGTAAACAACTCATTCTGGATTGCTAATAAACAATAAGTATATATAAATACAAACCCCTTGACACACTATTCTGCATAGTTTAGTCAGTGTCAATCTTTAGTGTTTTGTGCTAAACATATTACAGTTCATTTTGTAATTTTTTTCACTTCATATGATTAGAAAATGGGTCTACATAGCCAAAAAAATTTAACTTCTTCCCCGTAGAAAAACAAAAAGAAGTTTTTGAAACAAATTAGTCGATCTCGATTTATAAGGTAAGCATGTATTAATTTAACAAGTTTGAAAAAATTAAAGCAATATAGTAATCGATTTTCATTTTTCATATTGCTCTGGTATGACTAATGAGGCTTATACAGGGTGTATTAATAAAATTCTCAGGTAGGATATTTTGAAACTCATAAAATATCTACACTTTTAGCCGTTTTCAAATATACAGTGCATCCATAAAGTAACGCATAAATTCATTATTAGCTAAATAAACAATAATATTAGAAATTCCCGAAACAGGTTGATTTTTGATTTTAATTCACTGTTTTTTTAAATTACAATCTAATATACAGGGTGAACCACCTTTTAAATTGAACACCCCATTTTTTTTTCAATTTCCGGATTTCCCTTACTGAGCCGATTTAAAAAATGTATCACACGTTGCTTCAGATTGGTACAGGGTGGGAAAAAATACAATGATTTAATCATAAGAAGTTTCTAATTTTATTACCTAATATCGCTACATTTTCTGTGGATTTCATCATATTAATAATTATCCTCTTCCCCTTTTTTTTAGCAATTCTTCTCGCCATCACAAGAGTTTCCAAGAAAACATTACATCCAATGTTGATTTGGAAGAATTTCCCGATTTAGAAATTGATGCAACAAACAGTATGGTCGAAAAAAATGAAATGGACGAAAATATCATCGGCCGGCGTGTTGTTGATTTGGTTGCACTTTTGAAATCCTTGAAATCTCTGAAACATGATGGATTTGGCTGCAGTTTCTTCAATATGCGTTTAATTTCTGAAAAAAGACTAGGCTTGGAAAGTTTATTAACCTTTCAGTGTGAAGCATGCAATAAAAGAGAAGTAGTTTCTACAGAAGGCGAATTGAAAGGCATTAATAAATCTGCTGTCTGTGGTGCAATTTCTATTGGAATTGGCCACACTGAAACAAGCGAGTTATTGTCCTGATTGAATGTACCTTGTATGTCATCAAAAACGTTTCTAAAATATCATTCTGAAGCAGAGGAAACCATGCACCAAGTTAATTTAAATGATATGTTAGCTGCAGAAGAATCGCGTGTGGCAATCGAAGCGGGTGATATCGATACATATGGTGTTCCTTATACAACCGTAATTGTCGATGGAGCATTGTCGAAGAGATCCTACCGAACAAATTATAACGCGTTGTCTGGTGTGGCAAGTTTTAGAACTAAAAAGGTTCTGTACATGGGGTAAAAACAAATACTGTAGGTTCTGTGAAAAATATAAGGTTAGTGACATATTACCGGAACATAAATGCTACAAGAACTGGACCGGCACTTCTACAACTATGGAACCAGCTATTATTTTAGATGGTTTTAGGTGCTCAATGAAGATGTATAATTTACGATACAAATACTTAATAGGAGATGGTGATAGCAGCGTCTATAACAAAATATTGGAAAGTAAACCTTATGGACCAAACTATTACCAAAGAGTAATAGAATGTAAAGAGATGCGGCGTAATGCTTTAAAAGGTATACAATCTGATTTCAAGTAAGTTGGGTTGCATATCTATTTTTGTGGAATATTTGAACACAACACTTTAAAGTGCTCGAGGTCAACGAAATCTACTTGTAAACATGTCATTAAAAATGTTAATCTTTTGCGGTGTTGCCAGAAATTCCTACCTACTTGTAAACTTTTACCAAAGAACAAATTTTATTACTGCTCTTTACCTTAAATATTTCTATAGCACTGCAACCCCTGAAAATTCGTCTAAAGGGCGAGATTTGAGATTAGTATAAAAAATAGGCAATTTCATTTAGAAATACGTATTTAATACCAAACATAATTTAGAATTGCGTAAACTTGCAATGCTGAGAAGAACAAAAGCACAGCTTAAATTTGAAAAGAACACTAAAATTAATAAACAATTTTTTTATTGAAATTTTAGAAATTTGTTGTTACAAATATAAGTTCAATTATAATGAATGCTATGAATTAATAAAAATATTATTTATTAAATTTTGTTCTTCGAAAATTAAAATTACAATAACATAATGAAATAAATTTTTATTAATTTCCTAAATGTTTAACAGTAACTGTTTTCTGAAAGGATTATGACAATTTTCATTTCCTCTCTTTCTAACAGTTTAGCATTTGTGTGTCCCGCGAGCGATCATTTTCTATCAAGCGTTAGCTAACCTAGTCTTGAATGGTGTATACATTTAAACATTATTTAGGTGTTGTAGTTTGCTGTTACGTGTGTGTTTCGTTGTCCTTAAATCGTGTGATATCCATTTAAGGGACTTGTGTAGTTTACATTTAATTAAATGTTCGATTAAATATAATTTATGTTGGTAACACTCGTCTTTTTCATGTAACCAAGCCGGTAATAACCTACTTATTTTACGAACACTAGTATCAACAAACGTTTTTTTAAAACCTTTGCAGGATGGTTTATTTTTGAAATAAAGTTCAAAGTTCTCAAGCAATATTGTTACTACTTTTATCACTACACTAGATGGCCTTTTTAAATGTGAAATGCATTCTCCAGCACTGAAATCCTTTTGGACTATAAGAAGTTCACTTGGATTTAAATTAGCGTCGCTGCACATACTAGCACAATTCTCACACGTGAAACGCTTCAGTGTTTTATAAACCACATAGCCAGCAAAGTATACAACAGCACAAGTTTCTAAGTTTGCATTTGTGTAGTTTTCAATTACTACTGTTTCAGCGTCAGATTCATTTTCATCATTATCCGTATTACAGTCCTCAGTTACGTCTTTATTAACGAAATCTTGGTCGGAATTTTTCCCTAAACATCCATCTACATCCACTAAGTTCACCACACTATCCTCATCAATTTCGCAATTAGAATTTTCAGTGGGATGTTGTAATTTGACAAGCATATTGAACTGTAGGGCTTGACGAAATGCTTTAGCCGTAGGGTTGGAAGAATGACCTCTGTAACGCAGCACTGCAAACAGATTTTCCAGTGGATCCTGATTCAAACGACTGGTCAATAAAAATTGATACCCTTCTTGTTTCAAGTCGTCCCACAGTTGTAGAATGGAAATAATCGTTAAGATTAGCCTTTGCCTTTGATCATTAGTCATAGTTTTCACCTTAACGGCCAGCTTTGTAAAAGCTCAGTGTTGGTCCCTGTGTTTAATTGGTCTAACCGCAACCAAGAAACTATCGTAGATTTTGATGGAAGTGCAAATTGTAATTTCTGTCTCATAAAGAGATATAATGCTGGAGATTTATGGTACATATTCAAAGCAGGTTCCTTTTCTTCATATGTCCAAGGTTGGTTTTTTTTATGGAAAAGTTGCATATTAACAAAAACTCGAACACTTTTTGATTTTAGGTTAAGCACACTTAGAGGACTTTCTTTTGTCGTAAATCTTTTTTGCAGCCGATGAATACTTGAATTTTTTGCAACTACCTTTTTACGTAATTTTGCAATTTTGTGATGTAATACAGTTGAATTTGATCGTTTTCTACGTTTGGTGGGTGATGGCATTTCGATCCAAGCCTGCGGATAACATCATTTGTAAAACAGTCAACAAATAATATATAAAAATTGTGCCTATTGCACATGTTTCAGAAAAGTTGCCATGAAATGTTTCTCTTTCATGTCAACGTGGAAGTTAAAATATTGAATTTTGTGTTTTTTATTTTTACATTTAGTTTATTTCATTACTAAAGAGGTTTTTAACATCTTGGCCATGTAAAATTTATGCAAATGTCTTATTGACAAGTTGGAAATAAAACGAAATATAAACGTCACTTTTGACTTTTCGTTTATTTAGTAGAAGTTAAATAATTTCAATTGTGGTAAATCTAATACAATCGAGCAAAAAAGAGTATGAGCATCACGAACATTTAAGGGTTGTACCGGCCTCCGGCCAAATCAGAGGCTTCGCTATAGCCGTCGTCACTTACTTGATACTCAATATACCAAATTTATGTTTAATTAACTTACCTTCACTAAAGAAGAATCTTGTGAAATGTTAGTTTCTGCAACCAAAGAAACATTGCCATCAAGTACACTTGGAGATGATTGAGTAACTATTTTGTCTGAATAAAACGGCGATTTACCGTAAACTTTTGGAGCATTTTCTCGTTTTAACGTTAATTTTGTAGGTGATATGGGCAAGCTTTGTTCTGGAATGACGATTTCGCTAATTTCGCCGATTTTGTAATTTAACGGGACAGCACTATGAATAAGTCTATTTTTTAGAGGATTCATAAATTGATCGTCGCTAAAATGCATGGCACACACTTTTTTTTCACGTAATTGGTCCTCAGATACAGAAAAAAGATTAGAATTTCCACAATTCGCTAACCATATATTCCGCCTAAACTTTTCTGTTGGAAAACGAAAGAAACTTAAGTCGTTGTGGGTTTTGCGAGTTCGCTCGCAGTTAATGTACACGCACGAGTTAGAAGCCATACTTTAGTCTAACGCTCTCTCAACTGAGCTATTTCGGCTACATACATGTATTTCAAAAGAATCAATTAAAGCACACAATTTATTTTACTACGGAATGAAAATGAATATTTTCGTAAAAGACGGAAAGATAGCAAAATGCAGCAAGTCATAACTGAAGAACAATTGAACCTATTTTATGACCTTGCCGCAATACCTGTACGACATCCTGTTCTTTTGTTTTGCGTAGCAGGTATAGAAAGAAGGGTGAGCTTCGCTTGAGATAAAGTGGCAAGTCGAATTAAACAAAAACATTTTATAGTGATTTTTAAAATATTACAATGAAAACATTTTCTTATGAATATTTATAACCTACTTACTTGCAGTTTTAATATTTTTGAAACGTTATTTAAATATCTATTTCTTTGCTGATTGGGAAGTAGCTAATATGCCACCCGTTTGTTAAAATTCTAATATATAATCAAAGAGTATACTCTTTGATATAATAATTATTGAATGATTTTCCTTTCGACAGCAAACACTTAATTAATTTTAAGTCGGTACCCCAATAATGGTAAATTTGACATGTTAGCTATTATTTTTTATTAATTTTCCATACTTCAAACACAAATAAAGAATAATTAAATTGATCCATTTTGATCATCAATTTATTTATTTATTTAAGATAAAGGCATAGGTCCGAAACAATTATAGTTATTTAAACAAATTTGTTGTAGCAGACTTTGGGTATTTTTATTTTTATTAAATGTTGAGAAATAATTTTAACATTACTATGCTTATACTTTCTTAATTACGAACTTTTTCCAACTAAACTATAGGAATATTTTTATAGATGTAATTATAAAGTTATACATCCACATACCTTGTATTTTCCTATATTGCGACAATCTGACAACAATGTGCTTCTGCACTACGCCAAAAATGGTAAAGGTACCTGTAATTTCGTCACTCACCTGTACAAATACAATCTGTTTAGTTCGAGTCACGATTGGCAGAGGGCTAACGGCTAGAGCCCTCACGCGGACGTGACTGTATTTCTGATACGTAATTTCCGTAAACTTACATCTCTTTACATTCTATTACTCTTTGCTATTACATTAAAAAATTGAATGCCGAAATCATATACTGCGAAACTTTTGTCAAAAAATAAAGGACCTTACTAAGAGACCCAAAGTAGACGCCATAGTTAAATAGGTTAAATAGGTAGGTGCGGTAAAACACAGAAAGCAAGAAAGTTTTCCACTAGCTAAAAAGATAGAACATTTACGACACGATATAATTAATGGACCACGACCTGTACTTGGTGATCATAAAAACTGCATGAAAAACGGAAATCTAAAATATTTTTGCAAAGGACAAAAACTTGGTGAATGTAACATTAATCACAAATTAAAAAGTTCCCCAATTTTCGAAGAATTTCAGAGTGCACTCATGCGTGTTGCAAACAATTCTGCAAGTTTGCTGCATGATGTAGACAATAATAGTGTTGAGAATTATAACTCGATTGCGAATAAGTTAGTGGGTGGAAAAAGAATAAATTTTTCCTTACGTGGTTCTTATGAAACTAGGTGTAGGGCAGCAGCCATTTCTTATAATAACCGAGGTGCTTTTGTTGACATTGTATTACAGCAGTTTTCACATGAAGAAGTTGGCAGATTAACTAAAGAATATGCAAAGAATGTAAGAAAGAGGATTCACAAAATTTCAAAGAGAAGAACATGTGTTTTTAACGCAGATAGTGATTACGGTGCTGTCATAGACAATGTAAAAGATAAAAGTGAAATTTCCTTTCTACATGTAAATCCTATTGTTATGATTACTTTTTTTCAAACAGGTCAAATGAAATGAGATGAAATTTAAAAACAAGAAAGCTCTGTCAAAGTATGTTCATAAAACCGCAGTGGGCGGTCCAGCCTCGTAAAGGATTTCGAGAAATACCTAGATAATCTTTTGCTACTGGTTGTCAAGTTACCTGACTCGTTAAACCCTCGTTATTTTATAGAAAGTTAAATGTAATGTTGGTTGCCTAAATTTACTTTAATTATTGTTAAACAATGAGATAATGAGAAATGATAGAAGAAAATGCCCATCGTACCGTACTAGATTATGTCAATACCTACACGTTACTATAAAATATACTTCAATTACTATAAAGATAACTTAACTGTGATGTATAATAGTCTTATCTTATTTTATTAATTACACCTAAAGGTTTTAATTACATACAACATTTCATCGTAGCGGAGATATATAATACACTCAAAATCATTCTAATAATTGGAATGGTTTCCAAGATTATTAGTAACTATTTAAACAAGTTTTAAAAATTGAACCTTTTGTTAAATATTTCATTAAGTACCCTAGAGCCTTAAGCCTTAATGTTAATAAATAATAACAATTAAAACCAATTTTTGTACATAATCTATGTGCAATTTTGGGTTAATGAACCGGCAATAAATGAAGATTTAAACATTTATTTAATTAAAATTAACAATTTTTAAAGTTCAATGTATCATCTACATGTGGTAACCTAGCATTGACATGACATGATTTAGTATTATAAATCATTTTATACATGTTAGCACAATAATGAAATAAAAAACAATTTTTGATGAACTTATACGTTTGGTATAAAATTTTACTGTGTCTTTATATATTAAATCCCGAATGGGCATTCCTCTGGCCTGTCTGGAATCAATAATTTCAGGCAATAACGCTAATAAATAAAATTTAATTAACTGTTCCTACATATTTTTAAGCCAAAACTATGATCGTATTGAATTTTTCTACATCCATATCCACATTTGTATAAACTACAAAATAACAATATCGTTTTTGGGCAATATGCATTTGTCCCTGAATCTGATACATGTAGTTGTGATTTCGTTTTAATTTAATTTGAACGCCATTGTCCGCCCAAACTTTTTCACAATAAATAATTAATTTATTTTCTATGGCTTCTTCTATTTTATAGTTTCTTGCGGAATACGGACATTTCACTTCAAGAATTCTATCGTGATCTATGAGTCCGTCAGGAGATGCGCCCATGAAAGGATATTCTGCATCTACAAAATTCCAGATTCTCTAACGTCTAGATTGGTTATCTTGATAAACATATCCTTCGCATGAACTTCAGTTCTAATACCATGTTCCATTGTTTTTGATTTTATTGGTAACTTGTTTAGCAAGGCTTTTACTAGATTTTTAGTGTTAGTATTTTGTCTCATTTTGCAAATTGTTCCAAAGTTACTAGCAGTTATTCTATTAGCCCTTTCTTCTTGCCAGGTAGGATTTGAATGTTGACCTATCATGTTATTAAATATTTTGTCCCGATTAATGTTTTTAAGTTCGATTAAAAATTTATTTTTAGCCACTGCAAGTTCGTATTCACTTTTATCTTTTACATTGTCTATGACAGCACCGTAATCACTATCTGCGTTAAAAACACATGTTCTTCTTTTTGAAATTTTGTGAATCCTCTTTCTTACATTCTTTAGTGAATCTGCCCACTTCTCCATGTGAAAACTGCTGTAATACAATGTCAACAAAAGCACCTCGGTTATTATAAGAAATGGCTGCTGCCCTACACCTAGTTTCATAAGAACCACGTAAGGAAAAATTTATTCTTTTTCCACCCACTAACTTATTCACAATCGAGTTATAATTCTCAACACTATTATTGTCTACATCATGCAGCAAACTTGCAGAATTGTTTGCAACACGCATGAGTGCACTCTGAAATCCTTCGAAAATTGGGGAACTTTTTAATTTGTGATGAATGTTACATTCACCAAGTTTTTGTCCTTTGCAAAAATATTTTAGATTTCCGTTTTCCATGCAGTTTTCATGATCACCAAGTACATGTCGTGATCCATTAATTATATCGTGTCGTAAATGTTCTATCTTTTTAGCTAGTGGAAAACTTTCTTGCTTTCTGTGTTTTACCGCACCTACCTATTTAACCTATTTAACTATGGCGTCTACTTTGGGTCTCTTAGTAAGGTCCTTTATTTTTTGACAAAAGTTTCGCAGTATATGATTTCGGCATTCAATTTTTTAATGTAATAGCAAAGAGTAATAGAATGTAAAGAGATGTAAGTTTACGGAAATTACGTATCAGAAATACAGTCACGTCCGCGTGAGGGCTCTAGCCGTTAGCCCTCTGCCAATCGTGACTCGAACTAAACAGATTGTATTTGTACAGGTGAGTGACGAAATTACAGGTACCTTTACCATTTTTGGCGTAGTGCAGAAGCACATTGTTGTCAGATTGTCGCAACATAGGAAAATACAAGGTATGTGGATGTATAACTTTATAATTACATCTATAAAAAATATTCCTATAGTTTAGTTGGAAAAAAGTTCGTAATTAAGAAAGTATAAGCATAGTAATGATAAAAATTATTTCTCAACATTTAATAAAAATAAAAATACCCAAAGTCTGCTACAACAAATTTGTTTAAATAACTATAATTGTTTCGGACCTATGCCTTTATCTTAAATAAATAAATAAATTGATGATCAAAATGGATCAATTTAATTATTCTTTATTTGTGTTTGAAGTATGGAAAATTAATAAAAAAAATAATAGCTAACATGTCAAATTTACCATTATTGGGGTACCGACTTAAAATTAATTAAGTGTTTGCTGTCGAAAGGAAAATCATTCAATAATTATTATATCAAAGAGTATACTCTTTGATTATATATTAGGAATTTTAACAAACGGGTGGCATATTAGCTACTTCCCAATCAGCAAAGAAATAGATATTTAAATAACGTTTCATAAATATTAAAACTGCAAGTAAGTAGGTTATAAATAGTCATAAGAAAATGTTTTCATTGTAATATTTTAAAAATCACTATAATATGTTTTTGCCACTTGGCCACTTTATCTCAAGCGAAGCTCGCCCTTCTTTCTATACCTGCTACGCAAAACAAAAGAACAGGATGTCATACAGGTATTGCGGCAAGGTCATAAAACAAGTTCAATTGTTCTTCAGTTATGACTTGCTGCATTTTTGCTATCTTTCCGTCTTTTACGAAAATATTCATTTTCATTCCGTAGTAAAATAAATTGTGTGCTTTTAATTGATTCTTTTGAAATACATGTATGTAGCCGAAATAGCTCAGTTGAGAGAGCGTTAGACTAAAGTATGGCTTCTAACTCGTGCGTGTACATTAACTGCGAGCGAACTGCAAACCCACAACGACTTAAGTTTCTTTCGTTTTCCAACAGAAAAGTTTAGGCGGAATATATGGTTAGCGAATTGTGGAAATTCTAATCTTTTTTCTGTATCTGAGGACCAATTACGTGAAAAAAAAGTGTGTGCCATGCATTTTAGCGACGATCAATTTATGAATCCTCTAAAAATAGACTTATTCATAGTGCTGTCCTGTTAAATTACAAAATCGGCGAAATTAGCGAAATCGTCATTCCAGAACAAAGCTTGCCCATATCACCTACAAAATTAACGTTAAAACGAGAAAATGCTCCAAAAGTTTACGGTAAATCGCCGTTTTATTCAGAGAAAATAGTTACTCAATCATCTCCAAGTGTACTTGATGGCAATATTTCTTTGGTTGCAGAAACTAACATTTCACAAGATTCTTCTTTAGTGAAGGTAAGTTAATTAAACATAAATTTGGTATATTGAGTATCAAGTAAGTGACGACGGCTATAGCGAAGTCTCTGATTTGGCCGGAGGCCGGTACAACTTAAATGTTCGTGATGCTCATACTCTTTTTGGTCGATTGTATTAGATTTACCACAATTGAAATTATTTAACTTCTACTAAATAAACGAAAAGTCAAAAGTGACGTTTATATTTCGTTAAGTCCAACTTGTCAATAAGACATTTGTATAAATTTTACATGGCCAAGATGTTAAAACCTCTTTAGTAATGAAATAAACTAAATGTAAAAATAAAAACACAAAATTCAATATTTTAACTTCCACGTTGACATCAAAGAGAAACATTTCATGGCAACTTTTCTGAAACATGTACAATAGGCACAATTTTTATATATTATTTGTTGACTGTTTTACAAATGATGTTATCCGCAGGCTTGGATCGAAATGCCATCACCCACCAAACGTAGAAAACGATCAAATTCAACTGTATTACATCACAAAATTGCAAAATTACGTAAAAGGTAGTTGCAAAAATTCAAGTATTCATCGGCTGCAAAAAGATTTACGACAAAAGAAAGTCCTCTAAGTGTGCTTAACCTAAAATCAAAAAGTGTTCGAGTTTTGTTAATATGCAACTTTTCCATAAAAACCAACCTTGGACATATGAAGAAAAGGAACTTGCTTTGAATATGTACCATAAATCTCCAGCATTATATCTCTTTATGAGACAGAAATTACAATTTACACTTCCATCAAAATCTACGATAGTTTCTTGGTTGCGGTTAGACCAATTAAACACAGGGACCAACACTGAGCTTTTTACAAAGCTGGCCGTTAAGGTGAAAACTATGACTAATGATCAAAGGCAAAGGCTAATCTTAACGATTATTTCCATTCTACAACTGTGGGACGACTTGAAACAAGAAGGGTATCAATTTTATTGACCAGTCGTTTGAATCAGGATCCACTGGAAAATCTGTTTGCAGTGCTGCGTTACAGAGGTCATTCTTCCAACCCTACGGCTAAAGCATTTCGTCAAGCCCTACAGTTCAATATGCTTGTCAAATTACAACATCCCACTGAAAATTCTAATTGCGAAATTGATGAGGATAGTGTGGTGAACTTAGTGGATGTAGATGGATGTTTAGGAAAAATTCCGACCAAGATTTCGTTAATAAAGACGTAACTGAGGACTGTAATACGGATAATGATGAAAATGAATCTGACGCTGAAACAGTAGTAATTGAAAACTACACAAATGCAAACTTAGAAACTTGTGCTGTTGTGTACTTTGCTGGCTATGTGGTTTATAAAACACTGAAGCGTTTCACGTGTGAGAATTGTGCTAGTATGTGCAGCGACGCTAATTTAAATCCAAGTGAACTTCTTATAGTCCAAAAGGATTTCAGTGCTGGAGAATGCATTTCACATTTAAAAAGGCCATCTAGTGTAGTGATAAAAATAGTAACAATATTGCTTGAAAACTTTGAACTTTACTTCAAAAATAAACCATCCTGCAAAGGTTTTAAAAAACGTTTGTTGATACTAGTGTTCGTAAAATAAGTAGGTTATTACCGGCTTGGTTACATGAAAAGACGAGTGTTACCAACATAAATTATATTTAATCGAACATTTAATTAAATGTAAACTACATGTCCCTTAAATGGATATCACACGATTTAAGGACAACGAAACACACACGTAACAGCAAACTACAACACCTAAATAATGTTTAAATGTATAAACCATTCAAGACTAGGTTAGCTAACGCTTGATAGAAAATGATCGCTCGCGGGACACAAATGATAAACTGTTAGAAAGAGAGGAAATGAAAATTGTCATAATCCTTTCAGAAAACAGTTACTGTTAAACATTTAGGAAATTAATAAAAATTTATTTCATTATGTTATTGTAATTTTTATTTTCGAAGAACAAAATTTAATAAATAATATTTTTATTAATTCATAGCATTCATTATAATTGAACTTATATTTGTAAGAACAAATTTCTAAAATTTCAATAAAAAAATTGTTTATTTAAATCTTAGTGTTCTTTTCAAATTTAAGCTGCGCTTTTGTTCTTCTCAGGATTGCAAGTTTACGCAATTCTAAATTATGTTTGGTATTAAATACGTATTTCTAAATGAAATTGCCTATTTTTTATACTAATCTCAAATCTCGCCCTTTAGACGAATTTTCAGGGGTTGCAGTGCTATAGAAATATTTAAGGTAAAGAGCAGTAATAAAATTTATTCTTTGGTAAAAGTTTACAAGTAGGTAGGAATTTCTGGCAACACCGCAAAGATTAACATTTTTAATGACATGTTTACAAGTAGATTTCGTTGACCTCGAGCACTTTAAAGTGTTGTGTTCAAATATTCCACAAAAATAGATATGCAACCCAACTTACTTGAAATCAGATTGTATACCTTTTAAAGCATTACGCCGCATCTCTTTACATTCTATTACTCTTTGGTAATAGTTTGGTCCATAAGGTTTACTTTCCAATATTTTGTTATAGACGCTGCTATCACCATCTCCTATTAAGTATTTGTATCGTAAATTATACATCTTCATTGAGCACCTAAAACCATCTAAAATAATAGCTGGTTCCATAGTTGTAGAAGTGCCGGTCCAGTTCTTGTAGCATTTATGTTCCGGTAATATGTCACTAACCTTATATTTTTCACAGAACCTACAGTATTTGTTTTTACCCCCATGTACAGAACCTTTTTAGTTCTAAAACTTGCCACACCAGACAACGCGTTATAATTTGTTCGGTAGGATCTCTTCGACCATGCTCTATCGACAGTTACTGTTGTATAAGGTACACCATCTGTATCGATGTCACCCGCTTCGATTGCCAAACGCGATTCTTCTGCATCCGCAGCTAACATATCATTTAAATTAACTTGGTGTATGGTTTCTGCTTCAGACTGATATTTTAGAAAGGTTTTGATGACATACAAGGTACATTCAATGAGGACAAAACTCGCTTGTTTGAGTGTGGCCAATTCCAATAGAAATTGCACCACAGACAGCAGATTTATTAATGCCTTTCAATTCGCCTTCTGTAGAAACTACTTCTTTTTATTGCAGACTTCACACTGAAAGGTTAATAAACTTTCCAAGCCTAGTCTTTTTCAGAAATTAAACGCATATTGAAGAAACTGCAGCCAAATCCATCATGTTTCAGAGATTTCAAGGATTTTAAAAGTGCAACCAAATCAACTACACGCCGGCCGGTGATATTTTCGTCCATTTCATTTTTTTCGACCATACTGTTTGTTGCATCAATTTCTAAATCGGGAAATTCTTCCAAATCAACATTGGATGTAATGTTTTCTTGGAAACTCTTGTGATGGCGAGAAGAATTGCTAAAAAAAGGGTAGAGGATAGTTATTAATATGATGAAATCCACAGAAAATGTAGCGATATTAGGTAATAAAATTAGAAACTTTATGATTAAATCATTGTATTTTTTCCCACCCTGTACCAATCTGAAGCAACGTGTGATACATTTTTAAATCGGCTCAGTAAGGAAATCCGGAAATTGAAAAAATGGGTGTTCAATTTAAAGGTGGTTCACCCTGTATATTAGATTGTAATTTAAAAAACAGTGAATTAAAATCAAAAATCAACCTGTTTCGGAATTTCTAATATTATTGTTTATTTAGCTAATAATGAATTTATGCGTTATTTTATGGATGCACTATATTTGAAAACGGCTAAAAGTGTAGATATTTTATGAGTTTCCAAAATATCCTACCTGAGAATTTTATTAATACACCCTGTATAAGCCTCATTAGTCATACCAGAGCAATATGAAAATGAAAATCGATTACTACATTGCTTTAATTTTTTTCAAACTTGTTAAATGAATACATGCTTACCTTATAAATCGAGATCGACTAATTTGTTTCAAAAACTTCTTTTTGTTTTTTCTACGGGCGGAAGAAGTTAAATTTTTTTGGCTATGTAGACCCATTTTCTAATGATATGAAGTGAAAAAAATTACAAAATGAACTATGTTTAGCACAAAACACTAAAGATCGACACTGACTAAACTATGCAGAATAGTGTGTCGCAAGGGGTTTGTATTTATATATACTTATTGTTTATTAGCAATCCAGAATGAGTTGTTTACCTAACGAACAGGTTTTATGATTCATAACAGGTAAACTTGTTCAAATCTTATTGTTATTAGCGTAAGACAGGATGTACTAGTATGCAAACAATAATAGTCGAAAGGTATGTAGGTGAAGATGACAGAAGTCGTTCAAAGATTTACGGAAAATTTTCGAATTTTTTGTGATACCTATAAATTTTTTCGGTAGGTACATACATGACAATACAGCGGTATCAAACTTATTAGATTTAATTAATGGATTTCAAGCAGTATTTGTGCTATTCCATGAAAACTTGAAAGTAACACATTAGATACGGATATAAATTTATACATTTGCAAATTTACGTTTGTCTACAACTTGTTACTAGAACAATATTTTTCTATACTTGTTTAGTTAGGGTATAATTCGATTTACTTGTCCTAAAAACTATTCATACCCTAGACGTAAGGTAAACAAAAATCTACTTGAGCAGTGTACGATTTTTGCATAAAGGTAGGCGCAAAATAAAATTCTGTCAGATGTACTGTAGAGCCTTAACTGTTCTATTAATTCTACCAAATCTGATACTAGTACGTTTTGTTTTTCGAGTTTTAAAATGGTATCGGTAACTATTTTATAATTGGTATTAATATAACAAATATTGATTTATTTTTTCATTATTTAAAACTTTCTTAGCTTCCCCGATCGCGTACGATGATTTGCAAGTAAACTGTTCCATAATTTCTTTTATTTCTTTAAAATACTTTGAATAAAAAATGCCGCTTCAAGCCACGTACCCCAACGTGTAATTATAGGTTTACATCGGGTAATATTTAGCGATGTACTTGTACTCTTAAAGGTGACTTATTAAAACTTTTTCATACTATTAATTAAATCATTTACAAGCGGAAATTGATTTTGAATTTCTTCTGCCACTCTGTTGACGCCGTGCGCCAGGCAAGTACAATGAATTAAATTGGGATAGAACACCTTTAAATGTACTGATGCGTTTAACATATATCATGCGGCGTCGCTTAACATTAATACAATTTTATCAAATGGTACAGCGTTCGGCAAAAATATATTTGTTAAGCCTTGTTGAATAAATCTGCTAATTGTAACATTGTTCGTTTTGTTAAATTCTTGGGGCATCTGTAGACAAAACACCAATTAATAAATTAGCGATGATCGACCGCACACATCCGTTGTTTCATCGACGACTATATATATGAACTGATTGTGTAAAGATGCCTTAATTTTTGTAATAGCTTCATTGTAACAATGACCCAAAGTTTTCTTTCTCAAAGTAGTTTCGTCAGGAACTTGTTTTTTACACCATTTAATTTGCTTAAAGGAAAATTGGATTGAACCATAGACCGGCATAAATCTAATTTAAACTCATCTTCTTCGTTTTTCTTATAATGGATTGACAGTGATTGCCTTATGCTTAACTGAGACACGTTAGCATTTTTTGCTGTACAATTTTTTTGGTGAAGTGCAGTTTTGCAATGTTGATCAACAAAATACTTTTTGTTGACAGAAATCTAAAAAAAAAAATATCAAATTTAGCCAACAAGAATTTGTAAATATGACTTTAAGTCGACATTAAATCTTAATGCTTTGCCACAAGGTTTGCAAAAATCACCATCACCGTCGAGGGAAAGTTCAGGGTAAGGGCGTATCCAAGCACACAGTTTAGAAGTCATTTTAAATTAAATTAATTCGGACTTCCCATATTTGTTTTTATTAACTATTTCCTTCCATTCCTTTTTGTTTTTTGCCGTTTCTTTCCATCCATCTCAACCTTGGCCTCCCCCTTGATCTATCCTCGGTTGGTTTCCATTCCAATAATCTCTTTAGTGTATCATCCTCTTCTTTTTTGCTTATGTGTTCCAACCATTCTATTCTTCTAGACTTGATGTACTTTACTATGTCCTTTTGTGCAACTAATTTCATGAATCATTCTTTGTCTACTTTCATTTTCATTTATTTTCATTGGTCCTAGAATTATTCTTAGTATTTTTCTTTTCATCTGTTCTTCTTCTTGCCCTGTTACGCACATCGTTTCCCTAGCGTAGGTCATCACTGGTCTAATTAATGTCATATATTTACATTTTTGTTCTTATGCTTGCTTATCTTGTTGCTTTTGAACCATGCTTTGTTTGCATAATATGCTTTTAGACCTGCTTGTATTCTTTGTTTGCATTTTCTTTTATCGTTGCTCCTAAGTATTTGAATTTATTTACTCGCTCTAGTGTGTATTCATTGATTTTTTAAGCTTCTTTTTGTTCCTGCCTCGTCTCTGCTATATTTGAAGTATTTTGAATTATTTTCATTTATTCTCTGCCCCATATGTCTTGCCGTTTCATCTAAATCAGTAAATAGCTCTTTCAGTTTCTTTTCCGTTCTGCTATTATCACTACATCGTCCGCGTCTGCTATTATTTGTTCTTTGTTAATTATTGTTCCCTCACAGATTAGCTTTATCACATTTTCCCTTGCTACATTAAATAGCGTAGCTGATAAGGAGTCCCTCTGTCTTAATCCTTTATGGAAACTAACTCTGTCTGTATCTCATGGTGTTCTTATTATTGCATATGCATTTATTAATGTTGCCTCTATTAGTCTTATTAGCTTACTGTGGAATTCTATCATATTTCAGGAATTGTATCAGTTTCTTGCTGTCAACACTATCAAAAGCTTTGTTTAAAGTCCACAAAAATCATGTGTAATGTGATGTGGTACTCGTTACTTTTCTTTACTATTTGTTTGATTATGTGTATGGCATCTATTACAGATTTTCCCTTTGTAAATCCAAATTGGCATTTACCTATTTTAACGTGGCCCTTTAGTTTTTTTGAAGTATTGTGGAGAATATTTTGTATGGCGGTCATGTGGAACATTTGTAATGATTCATTTTATCTTTTTTATCACTTTTCTTCTAGTTATGTTCAAATAATTGTTTTATGTTTTTCATTTGTTATTATGCTCTCAATTTTGTTATCTTCTTGTTTTATTTCATTGTTTTAATAAAATAGAATTTGTGTAGTTTGATTTAAGTTCATTTTATTTTTGAAAAACATTTCAGTTTCTGTCTAAAATCACATTAAAGTAGAAAATATTAATTAACAGGAAAATTGTCGATAATAGGTATAGGTAATGTTATAGCCAAACGATGCATAACTAAACATTTGAATTAACAAAGTTTTTCAACTTTGAAAATTGTTTAATAGTTCATCAAATTTTGAACACCATGTATGCAATAAATCAATTGTCAATGAGTATTTCAAAAGTATAGTTCTTATACTTCTGTCTACTCCAGAAGCACTTTCCATCAGTCAAAAATAAGTAAGACAAGCAGTGTTGAAAATAGGGTTACATCTTTCAAAATTTTTGAAAAAATCAAGATATCTAAGAAACAGTTGAAAAAAGGTATAGGAAACCCTTATAAGACTTATCCTAAAATTTCAAGAATCCAAAAATAAAATAATATACAGGGTGTTCTATTTAAAATAAGGAAGTTAGTGGCGACTTCCGGTATAATGGATATATGGTGGAAATTTATGCTCAATAAAATGTCAATTAACGTGCTGCGGCCAGAGGTTATGGAAATATTTTTCCAAATCGTAGACAACCAAACAGAAAGTTATTTTCAAGATTGCGAGAAACAGGTGGCTTTCGTCCTCGCCAGCATTATGGACGAGCTATAGTACGTACCGTCGAACAAGAAGAAGCGGTATTAGATCTAGTTGAAATTGATTCGTTCATTAGCATTCGGCGAATATCTGTAAATACTTTATCATTACACACCAGTCCAAAATGTATTGCCAGATGATTTTCAATCTTTTATAAACATATTGTTTATAAAAGATTGATAAATAATATTTTGTTTACAAGAAGATGGGTATTTAACAGCAGAAATTGCCATATCTGGTCTAACGAAAACCCAACCTCCACAAGGGAGCGCCATTTTCAACACGAATTTAAAATTAGTATTTGGTTTGGGATAGTGAAGGATTCTCTTGTGGGTCCTTTTGAACTCGCAACTAAACTGAATGACCGCGTATATCTAAATTTCCTTCAGCATAACTTGTTTAACCTGCTGGAGGAAGTTCCTTTAAACGTTCGTCGTGAGAGGTGGTTCCTTCAAGAGGGCACCCCTGTCTATTATCCTCTTTCGGTGCAAAACCACTAAAATACTGTATTCCCGCATCGTTAGATTGGAAGAGGAAGTTGGCCTCCACGAAGCCCTGATTAAATACAATCCAATCTTCCGGAGGCGCATAAAAACTGTAGTATATTCTGCTGCTGTGATTAATACAAGAGCTGAACCATATAAAAAACTCGTTGCAGCTGCAAATGCCGTTAGAAATCTGCACCTATCGTCTTTGCAGTAAGAAGACGTTTTTTGAAAAGATGCCAAAGATGTATTGGGGCGAATAGGCGACTTTTTGAGAATACCATTCATCATAATAAAATACCTTACCTGTTCAATGTTTTAATAGTTTTTTAGTTGTTTGTAAATATGCAAGTGAAGCGGAACCATTTAGCGATATACAATAAGAGTGCCTTTTTTAAAGAAAATAAAAAGACCTTTCAGAAATGTCTTTCAAAACCTTTATCCACAAAAAATACAGCAGAAACCAGAAAAATTAGTAAGGTGTTGGTGGCGCCCTCTATATTTTACGTTGAAAGTAAATAGATATTCATGTTTGTCTACCCGAAAAACTCCCCTGTACCCAGTATAAACATGATATCTTGAAAAATGCGACAGCTATCGAAAAAAACTGAAATAAAAAATGCATCTTTCAAAAGGTCATAATTCTTTATGGAAGCAGAATTGGATTAAGGTAAGTTGCCCAAAATGGGGTTATTTTAACCCAAGGAAATTATCTCTGAACTGTGGCCTATTCTTTACGGGACACGATGTTTCAAAAATGTCTGCCAAAATTTCTAGGACGTATTCTGTGTGTGAAATCAAGCTAAATGAGCATATGGTTCAAAGGTCACCATTTTCGAGATACAGGGTGTTAATGTTTCGAAAAAAAGGGACGTTTTCTTTTGATTTCTCAAGAACTATACACACAGACAGTCTGATATTATGTACACACTCTACACGAGTCATGCACTGATGGTCGCGATATATACGATACAATGGCGGAGATACGGCCAGGTCGAAAGGGTTTTGCAGGCTGAACTCAAATTTTGTTTCCATTTCCGTATTTGAGAACTCAATATACGCTAAGGTCACTTGCGATTTTATGGCGGCTCGTTTCCAAGATAAATAAGAAAATGTACTTCATAGCGTACGCCACTGGTTTATTTCGATCTGAAAATCTGTGAAGCTGAGGAAAACATCAAGGCAAAGAAAAATTTCAAATAGGATTTTTCTTTAAATTGCTTCGTTTCAGCAGAGATATAGGGTGTTGTAGTACATAAAAAGAAAACGTAAATTGAGGTGTGATAATCATATACGTATAATATGTATTTAAACAACATAAAATGAAACGAATTATATATATATATATATATATATATATATATATTATATATATATATATATATATATATATATATATATATATATATATGAATTAAGGATAATAAGACTTTTTTCAAACAGTCCCTAAATTTCATCATAAAAAGTTGTTTAAAATTGAAGAACCTTCTGAAATACGGAATTCCACGTACTCCAATTTCAATTTTAAATAATAATGCATTTTATGCAATATTATTTATTTTAATGGTGTTATTTACAACGAAGACCATTTAAAACAACATGGCAATATTTTTTTGTCTATTTAGTAGGTACAAGATTTGTAAATTTTTTATTTACCGGTTGCCCACCTTTCCTCTCGATGCGTGTAATGGTACTTCCACGAAAACTTTTTAATAATCCTGGATCATGTTGGTGTTATTGTTTGAACTTAGAAAATAAAAGTACTGCAATCTTATTCATAATTCATATTGTTTGACATTTGGCTTATGTCATTGGGAAAAATTATATTGTGATGATCTTGTTAGTTTTGAGGCGATACAGAACTTTTCTAAAAAATAGATTTTTTCTATAAAATTGAAGACAACAAAGTTTCCCATATGTTGCCAATTTAAACAGACACAGACAGTATTTAAAATTTAAAAAATATGAACAGCTTTATAGGAATTACAGGAGCGTGTAGGCACGACGAGTTGTCCATAGCAGACTGGTGAGCGATTATAAAATATTCCTCTCTGCGCCCGAAAGGTACTCCCCATAGAAAGTGTTTTGTGAATTATCGGAATTAAAATGCAGTGTGCATTGGGTAGGCATTAACAAATTAGAAAAAACCTAAATAGTGGTGATAATTGTAATTTACTATAGGGGCATTTCACGCGAAGCGGACAACGACTAAAAAGTCAGGTTCTGAAATTCGTTTATATTGGGCATATTTGTGCTTCTAGGGGATATGAACATTTTCACATTATATTTTTTTATTTGAGGTTTAGCTGTTAAGATATGAGATTCTATAGAATTCACCTGATTGACGGAAGGGTTTCTTTAAAATTTTATTTTCATATTGAAGTTAATTATAATAAAATACTGAATGTAATGTTTTTTATGGAAAAAAGGAAAAGGCCACGTATTTCATTCCCTCCCCAAGGGGGAGGGCGGACTGCTCGAGCTTTCCGAGCTCCTTCAGCCACAATCATGGATTCCCGGCATACATACATACATTACGTATATATGCATGGTGGGATTAAGGATGGGTGTGGTCAGGATAGCATCGGAAGGAACGGAGTTAGGATTCTGAGGGGGAAAATACGACCCCAGCATTCGCCTAAGCAGCCGCATATGGTGTGCATATACGCAGTGACCATGCTGCTACATGTGTATGAGGAAAACCCTCTGAAAAAACCTCATACAAGGTAGACGGTAACGGGAATCGAACCCATTACCTCCCGAATGCTAAGCAGATTGTGTTACCAGTTTTTTATGGGAAATTTACTGCTCCTTTTTGAATTTTCTAATCAGTTTTCGAATTTCTATTTTTTTCCAGTGTCAAACCAGAATTAAACATTTCAAATATTTCTTAACAATTTCGACCATTTTAATTTTAATTTTACCGTAAAAATTGCAGAATGAGATCTAAATTAGTTTAAGAGATAAATCAATTAGAGTACGTACATGTCGCGCTGAGCGTGATACCTGTCGCTTCTTAAAGCCAATTGGTAATTAAAACGTTGGTTTAGAACGTTGGTTATATTTCAAAAATATTGATTATGTATAGTTGTCTTGCCTAGTTGTGTCATTATAAGGTTCTTTAATACCTAAATTTAAAATAAAATAAATGAATTTGAACAAAAGTTTGTGTAGAAAGCAATATCAAAATAAAACATTATTTTACGTGATTTTTTCTCATATTGTGGCGACGAAATACGAATAATAACGCCATCTCTTAGTTGCGAAAAGAATCACTTCATCAATACGAATCAAAATTATATAATAGAAAGAAATAGAAGTATCACGCCAAGCCATGCTTGTTTCGTTATGTTTTTAGTTGTCGTTCTAACCCCTTAGTGAGTTACGTTCGTTAATCAGATTTATCATTTTTATTGATTTATTATGGTTCCCTACGGTGATCGGTGCTTCAATCCATTTAATTTACCAGCTCACTGGAAGTTTAAAGATATAAGAAAAATTTCTAAAAGTTTAACTGAAAAATGGAATTGTTCCTCAAATGTGTATGTGTGCATCCTGCAGGAAACGAAAGTTGGTTGAAACACCTCCGATAGTGGTAGAAAATCTCGTGCAGGGTAGTCAATCATCAGTTGAAACATCACTAAACACCCAAGATGTACCGTGCGTTTTCGAAGATAAGTATAAACATAGTTCTACCCAAACTGACCAAGACCAAGAAATTTTGAATCAGTTGAAGGAGAAATTTAATCATTCGTTTACATCTACTTCTAGGAGGACAATGATACTGACTGTAGCACCTAAATCTTGGAGTGAAAATAAACTCGCAGAAGAATTTAAAACATCCAGGCGACAAGCAAGAAAAGCAAAGCTATTAGTAGATCAGTTTGGCTTTTTATCATCTTCTAATCCACGAGGTGGCCGCAAATTATCCGTCGATACAGGTAACTTGGTGAAATCCTTTTATCTACGAGAAGACATTAGTCGCATCATGCCTGGTAAAAAAGATTTTATATCCCTGAAATTACATGATGGAAAAAGAACACACATCCAGAAACAACTTCTAATGTGCAAGATTGACGAACTTTATCAGAAGTTTAAAGGTGAATATCCTAATGTTCAGGTGGGCTTAACAAAATTTTTTACCTTAAGACGCAAACAATGTATTCTCGCCGGCGATTGTGGAACACATATGGTGTGTGTTTGTGTTTACCATCAAAATGTCAAGCTGATATTGATTGCCAATCTTACCGCTGGAACTGCCATGGAACTTTCATCGTATAAAGATTTCCTTCGCAATATGATGTGTCCTAATCCAACATCGACATGTCATTTAACGACTTCAAAGACGTCGCCAACAGAATGTTGTAAATCGTGTCCTGGCTTGAATGCGATTCGTGATCATTTGAAAATGATATTTGATGACAATCAAGTGACAAACGTGCAGTTTGAAAAATGGGATGGCACAGACCGGTTCACGATATCTACTCAACTACTTCCATCTGATGATTTCGTAGTAGTTTGTGTGACGCTTTGGATAAATTGAAACCCCATGCCCACATTGCAGAAGATCAAGCACTTTATTTTAAAAGATTTAAGGAGAACATCGCAGAAGGTGAAATCATAGTACAATGCGATTTCGCAGAAAATTATAGTTTTGTTGCTCAAGGCGCAGCTCAAGCTTTTCATTGGAATAATGGGCAGGCAACGCTACTAACATCGGTCTTTTATTATACAAATGAAAATGAAATAAAACACGGTAGCATTGTAACGATTTCAGACGATTTGAAGCATGGCAGAGCTACATTCTATGCTTTCTAAAAAATACTACACGAGCATCTTTTAAAAAAAGCAATAAAACTATCTATATCACAGATGGTGCCTCATTTTAAAAATAGGTTCAATTTTACAAACTTATTTTATTATAAACGAGATTTTAAGACAGATGCAGAGTTTTATTTTCACGCAACCTCTCACGGTAAAGGCCCATGTGATGGACTTGGAAGAAACTTGAAACGTTTAGCGACTCGTGCAAGCTTGCAGTTACCTCCAAGTAGAGCAATTGCGCTAATGCAATTGTATGAATGGGCGAATTCAAATTTAACTCAATCGGTCATTTACTACGGCTCCAAAGATGATATTGAACGCCAAAGAATTTTTCCCCAACCACGATTTCAATCATCAGTAACTATTCCAGGGACCAAACCGTACCACTGTTTTGTTCCAACTACTGAAGGTATGGTTATAAAACGAACCAGTGTTGATTGGAATAGTGAAATTGTAAAAATTATAAAATAAAATATTTTTTTTGACACAATATTGTTTTATTTAGTTATAAATTTATTATTAAGACTATATAGGTATCAAATGTAAAACTAGTTCAGTACGTTCCTGCATAAATAGGTGGCATGTACGTACTCGAATTGATTTATCTCTTAAACTAATTTAAATCCCATTCTGCAACCTTTACGGTAAAATTTATAAACGTTAAGTTTTATTTTGCCGTCAAAAAAATTAAAATTAAAATGGCCGAAGTTGTTAAAAAAAAATATGTGAAATATTTACTTCCGGTTTAACACTGGAAAAAAAATTCGCATTTGAAATTTGATTGGAAAATCAAAAAGAGCAGTAAATTTCCCATTAAAAACATTACATTTATTATTTTATTATAATTAACTTCAATATGAAAATAAAGTTTCAAAGAAACCCTTCCGTCAATGAGGTGAATTCTATAGAATCCCATAAACTAAACCTCAAATAAAAAATTTAATGTGAACACGTTCATATCCTCTAGAAGTACAAATATGCCCAATATGAACGAATTTCAGAACCTCACTTTTTTTTTTGTTGTCCGCTTCACGTCAAATGCCCCTATTCAAATTAAGTTTTGAATAAAGAAAATAAAATTTTTCAACTTTCACAAAATTGTTTCAACATCTTTAATAATTTTAATACATATTACTACTGGCGAAGATAACTGTAAGTGTTATGGAAATTCGATGTATAATATAAAAATACACCATTAAAAAACCAAAAGATAAGTATTTCATTAAAATTCTAGCGTTTTTAGTTTACTCTTAACGCGTTCGTTGGCAATAAATGTTCTTAACACGTACGTAAAGTACCTTTTCGCATTTGACTGCGTGACTCAAACGCCGCTTTGCTTAGTTTAGTCAGCGGCAGCCTCGTGGGGAAAAGTCTACTTTGGGCACTTGTTAGGAGGTATACTATTGTTGTATATTGTTTTCGTCCCAAATTTATGCATAATAATGTAACGTACAGACCGGAAGATGTGGAATATCCCATAATAGCAAATTTCTAAAAAATTTGACTCTTTGTGAAAAAAGAAAGGTAGTATCCACATAAATCCTGTACAGTTTAAGAACTACTGGATAAAAATTGGAGTTTTTAGTTAATTTCAGTGGATGGCAATATAAATTCTAAAAACGTTTCAACAAGAAAATCGTATTACTGGACAATCCTTATCAGTCTCTGGAGAACATTTGGTGGGAATCGTTGGAAGCCAAGTATATTAAGACCGTTTTTCCTGCAAGACAATCTAATCCGGTTCTTCGCAGTGTAAGCGCTGCGGATGAAACTCCCATCAATTAAAAATTGTTTTAAAAACGTTATAGTTTTGAGATTATTCTCATTGTATTACTGACATTACACCAAAGGCATAGTGTAAGTTACATACTTTTGCGATTTTCCGCTCCGGAGAATACCAGGTATTCCTAAATCGGCTCTAGCGTTCAAATTTTGAAAATAAATGTGTTCAATTTGTGACATACTAAAATTTCATACGATTTGTTTGAGTGAGTTTGTTTTATATTTAGACCGATTGAGTTGAATTTGCCCAGAATTTTGTGTTGGGGCTACTCTGATCACTTTTATTAAATTTATGTAAAATCGTTTTCCTCTTTCATTAATATTGCTCGAACTTTTATTAAACTTTGTTCCTCTTAGTTCTATTCTATAATTATTCTATATTTAAATTTACACATGCAGATGGTTCCACCCCTTACTTGACCGAGCTAATTGTATCCGTGGTAACACAGTATGCTTAGCGTTCGGGAGGTAATGGGTTCGACCCTCGTTACTGTCCACCTGGTATTAGGTTCTTTCCGGGGGTTTTCTTTATACACATATAGCGGCGTATACACACATTATATGCAGATATGTAGGCGAATGACGGTGTAGTATCTTCCCCCTCAGAACCCTAACTCCATTCCTTCCGATTCTATCCTGACTGCACCAAGCCTTAATCCCGCCATGCATACATATATATATATATATATATATATATATATATATATATATATATATATATATATATATACGGGGTGTCTAGGAACTCTACGGACAAATTTTGCGTAGCGATTCTAGACCCAAAAATAAGAAAAAAAGTTCATATAAACCCAGGTCCGGAAACACTTCGTTTAGGACCTACTGGGTGTGAAAAAATTTTATTTTCCTCGGTTGATCTGAGAGGCATCGACCAAGTATACCTTTTTTGCTTAGAACTGAAAAGGGAACAGACTAATTCAAACGGAACGTCAATATACTGGGTGGTAAAAAAGTTAAGGCCAATTAACTTTTAGCATACCACTGTAGATGTCTGCGATACCTTCAGAAATAATGTGGGAATATGTCCCTGAAAAGGGAACAAACTAATTCAAACGGAACGTCAATATACCGGGTGGTAAAAAAGTTAAGGTCAATTAACTTTTAGCATACCACTGTAGATGGCGCCCTTTGCAGGTAGCATCAAAATCAATAAAATATTTAAGTTTCTCGACCACAAAAACCCCCACACTCCAAATTTCAGGACCATATTCAAATTTATTCGCAAAATATCGCCATAAAACCGAGGAAAATAAAATTTTTTCACACCCTGTAGGTCTACACGAAGCGTTTCCGGACCTGGGTTTATATGAACTTTTTTTCTTATTTTTGGGTCTAGAATCACTACGCAAAATTTGTCCGTAGAGTTTCTGGACACCCTGTGTATGTATATATATATATATATATATATATATATATATATATATATATATAGGTGTGTGCTGGGAATTCATGACTGTGCCTGAAAGAGCATGGAGAACACGTGCAGCCTGCCATCCCCTTTGGTAAGGACAGGCCTTTCTTTTTCCTTCCCTTACTTGGCGCATGTTGTTTTTAAATGATGTGCAAGTAACAAATCACAATTTAGTAAAAAATTGTTTTGGAGCAGAGCGGTTAATCAAACAATCTGAAGCTTACCTTCTCTCAAATTACTCCTTAGGCCTTCTTGCTGCAATCCAGTAAGTCTGGTAATCTGAGTGTTCTTTTCATATAAGTGCAACAGTTGAACTTTTGTCAATACAATTACAAACATTTAATTCTTTACTATTTAATAACAGACACATTGCGGCAATGGAAATTTTCACGATCACCACACATAATTAAAAATTATATATATATATATATATATATATATATATATATATATATATATATAGACCCCTGCTTCAAGTGTATATTCTGTACATAAATTGAAGACTAAAAGTCAGATAATATTTTTCTCGAAAATGTATGGCTACAATGTGACAGGCCCTCAAAGTTGAATTTTGAAAATAGTTTTTCGCAATAACTCGAGAACCTTTAGGAATTTCAGAATACTATCCCAATGAAAATTATTTCTTTGTTGGCGAGGATTTTTTCTGATTTGATTGGATCGTCTATGAATGGACTGGAAGTATTAGTTTTCACATTTTTCCCGTATACTTTCTTTTTGTGTGTGATTTTTCAGGTATTTTGGTGACTTTTGGGTTCGTTATTCAATCTTCTGCAAATTTGGCCCTCTTGGTTGAAGTTGATAATAATAACGGTTTACGAGTTATTTGCAATTTCATCAATCACGGTCAATTAAATACTACTGCACCAAAATTTAGAAAGTGGGCAGTGAACTAAAAGTCATAGTTGTCATATTGTGATTTTTGATCAGTGTATCCATAATGAATAGTAATCGGTATTCCAACTCCGAAATGGCAGATATGCACGTAATGTATGGCAGAGCTTTTGGGAACTGTGCTGAATCTGTTCGCTTATTTTCCCAAGCATTTCCAAATCGGCGGATATCGAATAAAAAGACGTATGGCAACATTGACCGGCGTCTTCGTAAAAGTGGTACATATTATCAAAAATTCTATTTATATCGGGTTCTCACAGGTTGTTTGAAGCCACCAAAAATTGACAGTGGTAGAAGACGAACTGCAAGAACACCAGTTTTAGAACAAAGAGTGTTGTATCCAATTGACGCTGATCCCACAACAAGCTCTCGTCAATTGGCAAGAGAAAATAATTCAAATCAGTCCACGATATGTAGAATTATTAAAACGGAACTCTTGCGACCTTTCCATTATCGTAAGATACAAGCTTTGACCATTAATGATTTTCAAGCAAGAGTGAACTTTTCACGTTGGTTTTTAGAAAATTTCAATAATGACCGAAATTATCCATCGATTATCTTATTCCCTGATGAGGCAGGTTTCGCCAAAAACGGAACTTTTAACTTCCATAACAACCATTACTACGATTATCAAAATTCACGCGTTTTCATTGAAACCAATCATCAACAGCAATTCAGTGTGAATGTATGGGCTGGTATTATTGGCAATAATTTAATTGGTTCATTCTTTTTGCCACAACGTTTAAATGGTAATTCATACACCAATTTTTTGGATAATGATTTACCCGAGTTAATAGATGTTCATCTGGATGTTAGGGGTCGGATGTGTTTCATGCACGATGGTGCGCCTCCTCATTTTCCACTCACTGCTAGGCGGTCATTCAATCGAACTTTTAACGCAAACTGGATTAGACGTGGAGGACCGGTTCCTTGGCCTGCACGTTCACCGGATCTAAACCCTATGGATTTCTTTTCTGAGGACGTTTAAAAGGCATGGTGTATTCGGTGCCAATTACAAACGTCCAACATCTCCAGCAATTATTTTTTCAACGTACGTCAGTCAATCATGAAAAGAGTTCGTAAATGAATAGCAGTCAACGGTGAACAATTCGAACATTTAATCAACTAATTTGTTTGTTAATTAATACTTTGTTTAACTTAATAAACTCTTTGACAACTATGACTTTTAGTCCACGGCCCACTTAATAAATTTTGGTGCGGTAGTATTTAATTGACCGTGATTGATGAAATTGCAAATAATTCGTAAACCGTTCACTTTATCAACTTCAACTAAGAGCACCAAATTTGCAGAAAATTGAATAACGGACCCAAAAAAGTCACCAAAAAAATCTGAAAAATCACACACAAAAAAGTTGGAATAGAAAGTATACGGGAACAATATGAAAACTAATACTTCCAGTCCATTCATAGACAATCCAATCAAACCAGAAAAATCCTCGTCAACAAAGAAATAATTTTCATTGGGGATAGTATTTTGAAATTCCTAAAGGTTTTCGAGTTATTTGCGAAAATTATATATATATATATATATATATATATATATATATATATAGTATAGTGTATGTAGAGTACTAGTAACTGCTGAATTTTATCATTTGATAATAATTCTGAAAGTAAAGATGTTCAAATTCTACTTACATTTTTATATTTTTATTTTATTGCATTACTCTTGTACCTACTTATTTAAAATAAGCGGGGATAATGTTAATGCGAGATTTTAACTACGAGTTAGTTAAGTAAAAATTCGTAACACAATGTTTTATTTTAGATAGTTAATACGCAATGATGAATAAGGAGTATAATTACAAGTTAGTTAAGTGAATTTAATAATGAATTAAGTACAAGAAAGTAAATTACAAAAAGGGTGTTAATTCTTTATACTGCTAATTCAGATTGCCATAACTTTCACACTGTTTACATTGGACAAACAAAACTAGATCTAACATACAGAATTAACCAACAACTTAATTAGAAAAGCACACATTCACAAAAATGTCATAGAAACAACTTTATCAGTGCACTCATGATAAAGTAGACAATTTATGTCATAATTACAATTAAATATATAGGGACGAAACATATGATGTATACCAAGATGAAGGGTAAGGTTTATAAACCATTTAATCCTTTGTTTTACTTAGTTAACATCACATAAACCTTGAATGGATTCAGCCAAAAAATTATTTATTTTTATCGTCTTCATCTGATTCATAATCAGTATCTATGATTAATACATCCATATCATCCTTATTATTGCAGGTCAAAAAATCTATTACTAGAAAAATAAATAAAAAGTGATTTACGATACACTTTGAATGAAATACCTGAAGTAGCATTAGCTTCTTCAATAGTTGACACTAGAGCCTCCTCAAAGTCTTCCAATTTTGGATTTTTATTATCTTCGAGTGATTTAAAAGCTAGTATTCCATTTGTAAATGAACCGGGCATTATCTGTTGCAGATGTGAAACCTAGAAGTGATTAAAGTCTTAATATTACCAGTGGGAAATTAGAATACAGGACGGGTATAAAGTCTCGCCCCTTCCTCTTAACTTTTGCATAAATTCTGTTGAAAAATTCGGAAAAAAAGAGGTAAAATCTCATTACATAAGCTATTTTGTATATAGTTACACAGGTAGGGCCGTAGTAGACTGGTATGTAGTTCTGTAATATCCGTTAGGTAATGACTTAGGGTGTTATTGCCGAACTAGCGCCAAACCTAACACGATTCCAAATATGCTACATATTTATATTAAGCTATTGTATTTCAAAATTTGCGGGTAATCAAATGCATATTTAAATTCCAGGGCATGGATAATATATATATATATATATATATATATATATATATATATATATATATATATATATATATATATATATATATAGTGTCAGTGAGGAACTGTACAAACTGAAATGGTATGTTCCTTGGGTCAATTTAAGTAAAAAGTCCCATAAACATAGGTCTGATTCGCAATAGTTATCCAGATACAAGCGTTTAAAGTTTATAAATGATCACATTTTTTTTCAAAAGTAATTATTATTAGTCAACTGGAAAAACAAAATCGAAACAATCTGTCATTTATTCGTTTGTGTTCTAATAATGACAAAGTGGATTGTAGTAAATTAAGTGTAATTTAAATTTAAAATGCCTTTTCAATTTTCTAACGAAGAGTATGCTGACATCATTTACATTTATGGATTTTGTGATGGAAATGCGAGAGCTGCCCATAGTGTAATGTTTGCCATACTGACATACGGGGGACTCCCGTTCGAGAAGAAATTCTTCTAACACTCAACCCTGGACTCCGATCAACCATCTGTAGAATGTTTTCTTGCTCATTCACATTTAACTCCACAGGACGATCAGATCTTATTGAAATCATGAGTTCGAACGTGTTGAAACACAGAAGAAAAGGTTTGGTGATTTGGAATCCTCCTGTTGGGAAACCTTCGTTCATATTCCCTAACGGCAGCTCTCGCATTTCCATCACAAAGTCCATAAATGTAAATGATGTCAGCATACTCTTCGTTAGAAAATTGAAAAGGCATTTTAAATTTAAATTACACTTAATTTACTACAATTCAGTTTGTCATTATTAGAACACAAACGAATAAATGACAGATTGTTTCGGTTTTTTTTTCCAGTTGACTAATAATAATTACTTTTGAAAAAATGTGATCATTTATAAACTTTAAACGCTTGTATCTGGGTAACTATTGCGAATCAGACCTATGTTTATGGGACTTTTTTACTTAAATTGACCCAAGGAACATACCATTTCAGTTTGTACAGTTCCTCACCGGACACCCTGTATGTATATATATATATATATATATATATATATATATATATATATATATATATATATATATATATATATATATATATATGCATGCAGCGTTGTTCATTAGTGCGTTAAAGTGAATTTGCGGCTAAGCTGTGCACAGTAGAAAAATATGTTTTATACAAAAGTTGCTTGAATTCAAACACGCTCTAACCTAAAAGTATTTTCGCATATGTAGAGTATTCCATAACAGCAGTGCATAATCTATATTTCTTATTTTAAATGGAATGGTATATTTTTTACTGTGGATTTCGTGTCTACTCTAAAACAACCACTATGTATTAAGCATACCCTTTAGCTAAATTTGACCGTTTTTGAAATATTTGTACTTTTAGATAAAAAATTATCATTTTTAGTCGGAGTTCAAAAATTTATGTTGAGGTGCTATCACATCTATGAATTTGTAACTCTGCGTGTAATTAGTGCAGACGTTGATCTTTTAAGAAATATTACGACTTATTTAACTTTTATACAGTGTGTACCAGAAATATGAATTTATAGCTCTTTTGATTTAAATGTAAATAACTATCTTACCTTGAATGCAACACCCTGTATATTATTACATTATTCGAAAGAAAATTGGAAGAGCTACATTTTCTTGTAAGAAAATATTGTCTATCAGCAACGGTTTTTGAAATATTTACAATTTTAAGATTTTTATTTTAATTCTTCGATGTCTAATTAATGTGCACCCTGTACAATATTAGGTATATTGACCGGAAAACGATTATAACAGTTGCCATACTTAAACAAATGGTAAAATGTATTGACTTTTGTATTATGTATGTGAGAGAGAATGTAATTTCATAAACTTTTAAAAATGAGAACATTTTTTTTGCACTAAAATGTTTAGCTATATGACATGTTTAACAGAAAGGGGTTGTTTTTCAGACTAGAAACGGACATCCGCAGTGAGAACTATACCATTCCATTTAAAATAAGAAATATAGGTTATATACCGCTGTTGTGGAATACTATATATATATATATATATATATATATATATATATATATATATATATATATACAGGGTGTCCGGTGAGGAACTGTACAAACTGAAATGGTATGTTCCTTGGGTCAATTTAAGTAAAAAAAGTCCCATACACATAGGTGTGATTCGCAATAGTTACCCAGATACAAGCGTTTAAAGTTTATAAATGATCACATATTTTTTCAAAAGTAATTATTATTAGTCAACTGGAAAAACAAAACCGAAACAATCTGTCACTTATTCGTTTGTGTTCTAATAATGACAAAGTGGATTGTAGTAAATTAAGTGTAATTTAAATTTAAAATGCCTTTTCAATTTTCTAACGAAGAGTATGCTGACATCATTTACATTTATGGATTTTGTGATGGAAATGCGAGAGCTGCCGTTAGGGAATATGAACGAAAATTTCCCAACAGGAGGATTCCAAATCACCAAACCTTTTCTTCTGTGTTTCAACACGTTCGAACTCATGGTTCATTTCCATCAATTTCAATAAGATCTGATCGTCCTGTGGAGTTAAATGTGAATGAGCAAGAAAACATTCTACAGATGGTTGATCGGAGTCCAGGGTTGAGTGTTAGAAGAATTTCTTCTCGAACGGGAGTCCCCCGTATATCAGTATGGCAAACATTACATGATGGGCTTTTGTATCCCTATCATACACAAAAGCCAGCACCTTAAACCTGGAGATTTTGCTTTGCGGTTGAATTTCTGCCAGTGGCTACAAGAAAATCCACAACTAGTTCCATTCATTTTATTTAGTGACGAGGCGCAATTTACTAGAGATGGAGTGAACAATACACGCAATTCTCATTTGTGGTCAGATGAAAATCCACATGGTACAACAGAAGCTAACTTTCAGCGCAGATTTTCTGTTAATGTATGGTGTGGTATGATTGACGATCAACTTATTGAACCTTTTTGTTTGAGGAACGTCTTACAGAGAAGCATATGCTAACTTTTTGCGGAATGAATTGCTACCGCTTTTGGAAGAAGTATCTTTACTAACAAGACAACAAATGTTTCTTCAACAAGATGGGGCTCCTCCCCATTTTAGTCGACAGGTGACAGAATATCTAAATGTTGCTTACCCGAATAGGTGGATTGGGCGTGGAGGTCCGCATAATAATAATAATTACTTTTGAAAAAATATGTGATCATTTATAAACTTTAAACGCTTGTATCTGGGTAACTATTGCGAATCAGACCTATGTTTATGGGACTTTTTTTACTTAAATTGACCCAAGGAACATACCATTTCAGTTTGTACAGTTCCTCACCGGACACCCTGTATATGCGAGAAATTTTTAGGTTACAGCGTGCTGAATTCAAGCAACTTTTGTGTAAAACGTTTTTTTCTATTGTGCAGAGTTTAACCGCAAATTCACTTTGACGCACTATCTCTGTTAGAGAATCTAAACTAGTGGTTTATAGAGAATAAGCTACACATCAACTTTTCAAAAACAAGTCTTATGCCGTTCAATAAACATATTTTAAATAATGGATTTAATATAAATAATATAGATGTATTACAGCTACCAGTAGTAAAATTTCTCGGTCTTGAACTCGACGAATCTTTGAATTGGAAAACACATTGCTCTGCTTTGATAAAAAAATTAAGTGTACTGGCTTTCAAATTAGATCCTTAAAGTATGCACTTCCATTCAATGTTATAATTTCCTTTTACTATGGTCAAGTTCATTCAAAACTGTTGTACGGTATTTGTTTTTGGGGATTATCAATATTAGCGCAAGAAGTGTTTCTGCGCCAGAAAAGAGTATTCGAATCATGGCTGGTATAAAAAGTAGCGAATCTTACAGACCTTATTTTAAAAAATATAATATATTGCCATTCCTTAGCTTATACATTCTGGAGCTTCTCTGTTTTGTCTATAAGAACCAAAACCAGTTTAAAAAAAACTCAGATGTTCACTTGTACAATACAAGAAAAAGGAATGGTTACCTTAATCCTTTCAATAAAACCAATATAACCGCAAAAGCTCCTTCCTCGTTTGGTATAAAGCTTTACAATTATTTTCCTCAAACTTTAAAGCAATGTGGCTCTATCAAGCAATTTAAAGTTAAATTAAAATCACTTTTAATGCACCATTTCATATACAATGTGGAAGAATTTCTTTCACTGCTAAAAAAACAATAACTTCTAGTCAGTCCTATTTGTCACATTGTTTGTAATGTTTTGTTTTATACACATTGTATTAATATTTATTTTATTGTACACTGTTTGTTTATATTTTAAATATGTTAATTAATGACTTTACTTAAATTTAATTTTATGTATATGTTTTGACAATCTATACCACTTTTGTGGCCTAACGATCGAATAAATATTATTATTAAGAAACCATACACAGGGCTTTTCACGATGAGCGTTAATTAGACGTTTCTGGCAAATCAGACAACGGATCAACCTGAAAATTTGACAGTATACATAAATTAATATGGTCTACGTGCCTAAAATATTTTAGATGATGCGGCGTTGCCGCCTCTACTATAAAGTAGCCACTACATTGATTTTTCAAATGGAACACTCTGTATATAATATCATATTATGATTTCCTATTACTTTGTCAACAACTTCATGTACTATTTCCCTATACCTATCTATTACCGTTTAAGAGATATAAATTTATTTCGATTTTTTTTTTACAAAACGTACTTTTATAAACGCTGATAATCTTGAACTCTCTAGTACTAAGACGATCAAATTCGAAATGGAGTCGAGTGATACCATGAGGATCTTCACTTCGAGTCATATTTTTATTTGCCTCATACAGGGTCTTTAAAAAATGCAGATACTTTGTTCACATGAAAAAAGGAGTGGAAGTCAATTTTTTCAAATGGAAAACACTGTATATTTACACATTTTTGAGCTCTACATCCAATTTTAGATTGACTTTAATCAGATAATGCTATTTCAATTTCGAACCGTTTTCGAGATAAACTGTTTCAAACAGAAACTGACGTGGTTTCCTTGTGTTCATCACTTATTTTTGAGACTTAACATCTATTTTATACTACGTAATACAATTTCTTTTCGATTTAGTTTTTCAACAGTCTCAAATCAGTCAATTCGAAATTGATATGTACCTTAGAAAAAGTTACAATTTGTATGTATTGAGGTATTGAGTGTCTCTACCGTACAACATTGCAAATTAATGTTTTTTAATAGTGTGCTCTGGAAAAATAAGTGACCCAATTTTGAAACGTCAAACTTTCGTTGGTGGTTGTGACTGATTGTGATACTAATTATAATAGAAAAATGTCAAGATTAGGTTACAGTAATGAAGATTTCTTGAATTTATTAATTATTCGTGGGGAGTGCAATAGAATTGCAAGTAGAACATGCCGAGTATTTCATGAAAGATATCCACAACTTCCGAAGCCGAATAATAATGTGATAAATCGACTACTACAAAACTGTAGGTTGAATGGAACCTTTCGTCTAAAAATCATTCGTAGAAAGCCTGAAGTGGATGATGATGACAATGGCATAACAGTTTTGGGATTTTTTAATGCATTTCCAAGTGCTTCTCTATACGAGGCTGAAAGGGGGATAGGTATACCCTACGTGACAATTTATCGCATTCTTAATAAGCACAAATGGCATCCCTATAAATTCTACTGTGTCCAACATTTGAAAGAGACTGATTTGCCTCGTAGAGTGGAATTCTTTGAATGGTTACTTGTCAAGACTCAAGAGGATGTACATTTTCTTGACAATATCAGATGGACAGATGAGGCCAAGTTTACAAAAAATGGAATTTTCAACAGGCACAACAGTCATTATTGAGCGCCAGAAAATCCTCATGTCGTTCGCCAAAGGGGTTTTCAAGAAAGATGGCAATTTAATGTATTTTGTGCCATAAAGAATGAGTCAATTTTTTATATCGAGTTTTATGATGATAATTTGAATGCAACAAAATATAAAGATTTACTGAGAAATGGAATTCAAATGATTTTAAATAATAGGCCAGGAAGAGAACGTGTATGGTACCAAAGGGATGGTGCTCCACCCCATAATTCTCGTTCAGTAGGCGAAGCTTTAACTGAAATCTTCGAAGACAGATGGATTGGTAATAATGGACCTTTTCGTTGGCTTCGTAGAACACCAGATGGCAATCTAATATATTATTTTGTGTGAGGTTTCATTAAAAATATGGTTTACTCCAACCCAGTAACAACAATGGAAGATATGAAATCGAGAGTTAGAACTGCTTTCAATAGTTTAACTCCAGACTTAATGAGAAGCGCTACACATGAAAATCTTTTGAAGAGATTACATGTTTGTTTAATTAGTGGTGGAGATGTGTTCGAACATATTCTGAAATACACTGATAATTGAATTAACTTACTAATTCATGAAATTATTTTCAGTTCGTGTGTCAGCGTTAATAAAACTTTTGTTTGAAGAGAAGTTTCATTTGATAGAGTATTTTAATAATTATTTATTCATTGTATTATCTGTGACTGATGAAGGAACATCGAACGGAATCTGTTAAATTTCAAAAATAAGTGATGAATACAAGGAAATCACGTCAGTTTCTGTTTAAAACAGTTTATCTCGAAAACGGTTCGAAATCGAAATAGCATTATCTGATTAAAGTCAATCTAAAATTGGATGTAGAGCTCAAAAATGTGTAAATATACAGGGTGTTCCATTTGAAAAAATTGACTTGTACTCCTTTTTTCATGTAAACAAAGTATCTGCATTTTTAAAGACCCTGTATGAGGCAAATAAAAATATGACTCGAAGTGAAGATCCTCATGGTATCACTCTACTCCATTTCGAATTTGATCGTTTTATTACTAGAGAGTTCAAGATTATCAGCGTTTATAAAAGTACATGTTTTGTAAAAAAAAAATCGAAATTAATTTATATCGGTTAAACGGTAATAGATAGGTATAGGAAAATTGTACATGAAGTTGTTGACAAAGTAATAGGAAATCATAATATGATATTACATACAGGGTGTTCCATTTGAAAAATCAAAGTAGTCGCTACTTTTAGTAGAAGCGGCAACGCCGCAACATCTAAAATATTTTAGGCGTGTAGATCATATTAATTTATGCATATTGTCAAATTTTCAGGTTGATCCCTTGTCTGGTTTGCCAGAAACGTCAAAAGCCCTGTATATATATATATATATATATATATATATATATATATATATATATATATATATATATATATATATATATATTGGTTTCGGTTTCGAATGAGATATAATTTTAGAGTGTCACTCCTTTTTGGCGCAAAATCTCAAAGGCAAGCCTTGCTGCCATGTGGTGTTGTCAAGTTTTTGCTCACAGCCTGGTGGTCGATTCCTACAAATCTGAAACCCAAAGTTCATTGACCACCGCCTGGATCATATTACGATTCGTAGTAATATAAAAATAGAACTAACTCAATTAACTTAGGCAACTAGATCACAATACTGGTAACTGGAAAAATGATTAGCGTATTGCCCAAATCACTTACATTCTTTAGTTTCTAAGCTAAGATTGTTTACCTAAATAGATGGATAAAGCAGGGATACTTAAACAAAGACCAAAGTTTTATTAATTATTATTAATATTAATTGGTAAATGTTTTACATTATGTAAGCCGGATGGTTATGCAGAATTTCTCGCAATCACAGAGTGTTATGTGAATAGTAGTTATATTTCACATTTAGAACATGTTCCATTTCTTTATAATTGTGATTATTATGGAATTCTATTTTACTAAATCTATTATAACCAAAAGTATATCGAACAATCTTAATAAATTATGTGATTCTAAGAAGTCTAAGCTACAATTTATTATATCTTTTAAACTAAATAAATGCTCAAAGTTATGAACGTTGAAAGTGGAAGAACGGAATTGTGGTTTTCTATTATAACAGTTTTGTACGAATATTGAATAATTTCCCAATTGTAATATACACATTGATTAGATGAAAGTGATTCATATTGTTGTTCATACACTATATACTCGTTTACTTTGGATCAATCGATTTCAACAGCGCAGGAAAATTGCCTCTCCACATATGGTTACTATCTCACTAGTTTATTGTTTAATTTCCTAAACTAGATTACAAAGATTGACCTCATTCAATTCGTTGGACAGGTGCAAGATTGAGGTATGTACTGCATCCTACTTCCACGTACCGAGTAATTCTTTAATACTAATGACAGTTTGAATTTCCCGCAAAACAAACAATTTTAAACATTGGTAATTATATATTGTCATTTAATTCCAGTGGTGTATGTAGTCTCTAAATTAATAATTTATTTTTAAATTACAAATAAATCTCCTGTTTTACAATAAATTTTATATTTACACTAAGCAGAGTTACGTTATTAACATTTTATTAAATAAACTATCAAAATTGCTCAAAATGTCCACCGTTATGTTCCTGACACAATGCCACTCTACGCTTCATATTGTCAAACACTTTTTCGAGAGATATCGCAGGTGTAATTCTTTCAGCTTCCTCTTCAAAATTATGTGGATTTTCAGTTGGCCACGTTCGATAATTTTGACTATTAATTTAGCCAAATAAATGAAACCACGCTTCATCGGTCATTAAAGTTACATTTAAAGTATCGTTATTTAAATTGTTAGTAAACCAATCACAATAATTACGTTTATTCTCATTATCAACAGCATGCAGTGGCTGTACAACTGAAACCCGGTATGAGTGCATATGTAGATTTGTATTCAAAATCCGTTGGCATGTGGAACAAGACAACCCGGTAATTTGAAAATAAAGTTAGTAGGTATCACAAATTAATCCTACGTTGACATCTTGCCAGCTTGAGCACTTAACTGACGGATTGATTTTTTGGGACTTGCTTCCATTCGTTGCCTTACGACTTCTACCACGTCATCATTTCATAGCAATGGACGACCTATAGGTTTTGACTTATAAGTGTAATTATTATTTTGTTATTTTAAAAAAGGTTTTTAACCTACAAATGCAGATTAGCCTGATGTGAACATTTTCTAATTACTTGCTTTAATAAATTGGGTTTACGAAAAAAAAATTTGTAATACATGGAACGTTTTATAACAAAACTATTTTTGTTTTTTTTTGCGCTAATTCAAAAGTTATATTACATTAAAAATACATTTTTGAACCCAATACTGAAAACACGCCGAAAGTTCCCGAACAAACCAGAGCGCGTGTGACGTCACAATATTTATTTTTACTCATCGTAACATACAGCTAATACAGTGTTTTGACTTTTAATCGATGAAATGTTGTTATTATGTTCAATATATTGATAGATATATCAAAAATGTCAAACCTTAAAAGTTATCGTGCTTTTATAATAATATAGTAATTAATAATTATTTATGTAAACGTATAAATTGAATAAATAGAATTCGATAATAACATTTTTTAACTAAACTCCAGAATCGCAACTTTTAAAAATCATATCATCAAAAAAATTTCGATGAAAAATTTAAAACGATTAAATAATAAATTTGTACACGGTTATTGAATGGTTTCGGTTTAATTTAGTATTTTATATTTTAATTACGCGCTAGGTTATGTACTATACGAAATTGAAATTTTGAAAGTGTATATAATGGTGGTTCTTCCATTAGGTCATTTAAATAATTCTCATGATTTGATGTTTTTTTAGCTGAAAGAAGACATGGAGAATTATATTTACTATACTGCATTGGGAAGTAGAGCAAAAATTGAAGTTGTCAACCTAACCTTAAACTTTATCACACATGACTAAACGAGTTATTATAAATAAATTTTGCACTAAATTGATAATACAGAATGGAAAAGTAAATGAAAATCAAAAACAAATTAACGACTGCACTGATATCAAAGAAGAAGGAATTAAGTAACTAATAGTATATTATTTTATACGGAGGAGAAATATGACTTTTCATGGCGTGCCTTAGTTTACAAGGCAAGTTATGAAAAGTCACTTTTTCTCCAAATAAAATATGCTATTTTCTCTTCAAACATTTTAAAATGTGTATTATAAAGCTGCCATGTTGTTTGTGTTTTTCATACTTAGCTCTCGGTTTAATTGATGCATACAATAAATATTTGAGTGCCATGATTAATAAATGCGAGTAGTTTCAATTGTTATACAAAAACGTTTTGACAGGTATAAATTGTTCAGTGTTGCCGTCAGTTGTGACCGGCCAGTTTTTGAAATGCAATCGAGCTTGTCGGCAGATTCAGGCTGCCTCCTATGAACCGGTCTTCTCTCTTGGACCCACAAAATCAGGCGAGAAATGTAGTGCCGCGTGCAATCATTTTAAAGAGTGGTGCAATTTAAAGAATGTAAATACATTTGAAGAAAATGTGCTTCTAGCATATTTCAACACAATGGCTAAGGAGAAAAAATGGAAATCATCGACCAGATAGTCGCGACATTCCATGATCAAATCGCAACTAATAATTAAACATGGAATGTATATAAATAAATATTTAAAGTTACGGGCGTTCTTGAAAAAAGCAAACAAGGGATACCCGGCAAAAAAATCTAGAATCAAGAAGGAGCAGTTTGAAACTTTTTTTATGTGAAGCGCAAGATGATTTGTATGTAGGATTTAAAGGTAATATTACGTTTTAGGTTGTGTGGTTTAAATATGTAACTGCTTTAGACTGTTTTATTAATTGCAGTAACTGGAGCCTGCAGATGTGATGAAATGGTAAAAATGAAAATTGCAGACATACACGACATGGGGAATGTTATTTTGATTAAAATTCCGGACAGTAAGACTACAAAAGTTCGATCGTTCACAATAATTGCAGAAATCGAACATTTTGAAATACGAGTGTTAAGACCAATAGACATGCCAGAAATAATTCTTTTTTAAAATATAAATATAAAATGCTCAGAAGCTTAATATTGATAATAGTATTAATATTTCCTAGAAAGGTGAAATTCTAAAATTAAATAATTAATTGAATTAACTGTTAAGACGTATTCAATATCTATATAATTGAGAGAGGTAATATTGAATCGAAAGCGTAAATCAATATGTACGAAGGTTATGAGGGTCCTTAGAAATCAACATTAGAATTCAGATATAAGATATAGAATTTCATAATTGATAAAGTTTTAACTTAATCATTAATAATAACTGATAGAAATTTGTTAGATAGTTGATTAATTATTAAACCTTGGTTTCAATAATATTGATTAACTTGTCAAAGTTCGTATAAAGTGTACTCTTAGATTTTACCAATGATTGCAACAAATTTGAATTTATAGCAGAATGATTTACATTAATTGATCATAACTGCAGAATGTCTACGCATATTTTCATTATAGATTAGTAAGATATTTTATACCATTTTAGCAATATGAACTTCACAGCTCTAGCTGTTTAACATTAAGTAAAGACTTCACAAAGTTATGAACCTCAGATTCATTTGATCAAAAATTTAACTTGTTCAGATTTAAGTACTGCATGTTGTTTTTATATTTTAAAATGCTACATTCACAAATTGCAGCCTTTAATATCAGTTTGACAAGATAAAATACGTTTAGATTATATAATTGTTGTTGCGTGTTATATTTTAAATATGGCAACACTTTTCCGGCATAAAAGGACAGATAGAACGCCGGAAAAAGAAGAGGAGAGAAAGAGAGAAAAGAGGGAGAAAAAAGAGAAAAGAGGGAGAAAGAAGAAAAGAGGAGAAAGAAAAGGAAGAAAAAGAAAAAGAAAAGAGGAGAAGGGAAAAAAAAAGAGGGAGAAAGAAAAAAAAGAGGGAAGAAAGAGAAAAAAAGAAAAGAGGGAGAGAAGAGGGAGAGGGAAAAGAGAGAAGAGGAAGGAAAGAGGGAGAGGGAGAGGAGAAAGGAGAGAGGGAGAGGGAAAAGAGGGAGAGGGAAGGAAGAGAAGAGGAGAAGGAAGGAAGAGGAGAGAGGAGAGGAGAGGGAGAAAAAAGAGGAGAGAGGAGAGAAAGAAAGGAGAGGAGGAGAAGGGAGAGGAGAAAGGGAGAAGGAGAGGGAGAGAGAGAAGAGGGAGAGGGAGAAGGGAGAAGGGAGAAAAAGAGGGAGAGAGAGGGAGAGGGAGAGAGGAGAGGGAGAGGGAGAGGGAGAGGAAGAGGAGAGGGAGAGGAGAGGAGAGAGGAGAGGAGAGGGAGAGGGAGAGGAAGAGGGAGAGGAGAGGGAGAGGGAGAGGAGAAGAGGGAGAGGGAGAGGGAGAGGGAGAGGGAGAGGGAGAGGAGAGGAGAGGAGAGGAGAGGGAGAGGGAGAGGAGAGGAGAGGAGAAGGGAGAGGGAGAGGGAGAGGGAGAGGGAGAGGGAGAGGGAGAGGGAGAGGGAGAGGAGAGGGAGAGGGAGAGGGAGAGAGAGGGAGAGGAGAGGAGAGGGAGAGGAGAGGGAGAGAGAGAGAGGGAGAGGAGAGGCAGAGGGAGAGTTTCCAAAAAACTGAATAGATTACCCGAAAGACCCAAATTTTGTTTACTTTATTAAATTCACCGGTACGCACTTAACCTATTTATTTTAAACTGCCTTACGAAAACAACAGTACTTTTTTAGTTTTATTCTGTATTCTGATCAAAAGCTTATGAGTAAATCATGCCTTGCACTTCATACATACAGCATATTTAAACAATCTTGTATTGCCCCGCGTAAGATTGGTCTGGTTCTAGAAACGCATAAAACGTATCACAGTTATTGATATTCTACATTAGTAGCTATGCTGTGTGAAAGCAGGTCAAACGCGTACACTTGACAACGCTAATTACCACGTCATGGATTTAGTAAGTTTTAAGCTATGACGTACAACGGCTGGTGGCTTGAATAGCGTATATCTAGCAACAACCAGCATCCTTCAAATACCCCACAAAGTAACATTTATGAAGTTACCAACTAAAAACTTTAATACATAATAACGTTATGTTTATTATGTTTGACTTTCACAATTGTCATTCAGAATTTTAAATATTTCCAATTTATATTTTTGAAAGTATTCAACTATTGTTAAGTGAGATGTTTTTTTGACACGCAACGTTACCAAGTAATGTTTATGAAAGTACCAACTCAAACAGTATAACATGCAACATTGTCATTTGTATTAATAAATCGCACAATTACTTTACAAATGAAGTATAACTTACTTTGAAAGATTCATTTATAAAATTATTGCAAAATGAATAATTGAACGGATTTTAATAGTAAATGGTAAATATTTCGGCCGAACGGTAAGTAAAAATAAGGATGCTTGAGTATGCATTTGTATCTATGGAAACCATGACTAGGTACTCTATAATTTCGCATCCTTAACTCAACCAAAGAATTAAGAGAAAGACGTTGAATGAAAAATAGTATAAGCATCACGAATGTTAAGGGTTTAGTTGATCCCACACAATATTGGAGACGTCAGTTCTTTCAGTTTCCAAATATTGTCATCGAAATGTTGTTTTATTTTATAATGACGTGCATGAAAAACTCTTTAAAATCCTTATATGTAATAAATTATTATATTATTTGTAATAATTTTCATATAAATAAAACGCATCCTTCAGCGCAATATTGAAATTGCAAAATACTACAGATAGCAACCTTTTTTCATTCAATTAACATTGATATAAGGTTGTACTGCAACATATTGACATTTTCTTCCTAACAAGTAATTTTATTGCAGTGGCAAATTCATGTCTATGGCATACTATAATACTTATAAATATGCATTTAATATTTTTATGAAACATTAAAAAGGCTAATAAAAAGAAAGATAATGTGAGGCCTGTGAGGGAATACTTATTTTTAAGTTCATTTAAGTTCAAATACCAAAAATGCACGATCTTTAGTAATATTAGCAATGAACCATTTCTAAATATCACACAAGTTTCAGCAAATTTATTTTTATCTAACACAGAATTTCTTATCTTGACTGGTGCACTGCTTGTACACCTGCAGTATTTCATTTGGATTTCTTTCCTGTTCTCAATGCTGACTATCGCATCCTGTAAATATCCTAATAGCATTGTATAATATATATATATATATATATATATATATATATATATATATATATATATATATATATATATATATACAGGGTGACTGGTAACGTATGCAGTTAACGGAAAGTGCTATTAGAGAATCCTAAACTGAACAATTTTTCTTAATAAACTAACAGACGAAACCTAATAATAACTAAACTGCAGTATTTTAAAAATGATTGCCCACTTGTGGAAAACCACTGGTACTAGTTCACAATTTTAATTAAAAGATACAATTTTTCGATAAATCAGAGTGCTTGATGGGAATCAGCGATTGTTTCAATCTGACATGTCAATGTCATATCGATTGTTTCTTTGTTGACGTCTATCAAGTGAGTGGCTTGTCCTCCTACTGTAAGTAAATATATTTTGAATTTAACAACATTAGAATGGAAAGATGTCATTATACCAATGAACAGTACTGTGACATGTTAATCACTTATGACATGGCATTTTTAAAGTTCGCCAAGACATCCACTGCGACACTCTTAGCTCCCGTGAAACTTCTCGAGTACTTAATGAAGGTCTGTCATCTATCATCCAAAATGTCTTGTTCTACACGTACACCATGGCGATGTGGTCTACCACCATCGCACCCTTGTTTGAAGGCCAAAGCCCCAAACTTTTAATTAAAATTGTAAACTAGTACCAGTGGTTTTCCACAAGTGCGCAATCATTTTTAAAATACTGTAGTTTAGTAATTGGGTTTCGCCTGTTAGTTTACTAAGAAAAATTGTTCAGTTTAAGGTCGTCTATTAGCACTTTCAGTTAACTGCATATATATATATATATATATATATATATATAAATGTGTGTGTGTGTGTGTGTGTGTGTGTGTGTGTGTATTAAATTGGTGTCTAAAAGACTGTTTACTCGACGTTTCGGCAAGATTCCACTCTCCATCTTCAGGATACGTTTAACTTTCGGCTGCTGCTTCGAGTTACTCGTATTGAACTGACTCATTTTGCTTGAGACTCCGGGTTATATAGTGTTTCGAGTCGCTGGTTACGTGCTTGATTGCGTTTTTTTGGTCCCTTTGTTACGTTTTCACTAGTTTCATTTTTTTTTGTTTTCTTTCGGTGTACTTTCATTTTCGGTTTCGTTTGTCGTCGTGTTTGAATGTGTTGTTTTTATATGTTTATTCATTAGAATTGGTTTCCATGTTGTCGGTAATCTTGATCCATCATCCCAAGTATTGAGGTTGTCTATGTGCTTCTCTATTTCGATAGCCTCTCTGATGATGCGAGATATTGCTTTGATTTTGTGCTTCTGTAGTATCTTGCTGATTTTATCGGTTGTTACTTTTATGTACGGTAGATATACTATTGTTGTAGGTTCTTCGTCTTCTGGTTGACCTGTGTTGTTTTGTTTTCTCGGATTTCTTGCTCTTTATATGTCCCGTTCCTTCAGTCCATTTTGGCGTAAGGATCTGCTTACTTGGTTTACCTCTGCTTGTCTGTGGTCCTCGTCACTTAGCTTTTTAGGGCGGTGTATTAGCGTTTTCAATACTGACTGTGCTTGTCCTGGATGATGGTATGAGTCTATTTGAAGATATCGATCCGAGTGTGCCTGTTTCCGGTATATGGTGTGAACAAATCGATCGTCGCCCCTTTTTATCAATACTATTGCAAACGCTAATACACCGCTCTAAAACGCTAACTGTCGAGGGCCACAGACAAGCAATAAACCAAGTAAGCAGATCCTTACGCCAAAAACAACAATAGCATATATTCCGTACATAAAAGAAACAACCGATAAAATAAGGAAGATACTACAGAAACACAAAATCAAAACACAAATACTTAAACCAGTAAGGAAGATCAACACGATGCTCAAAATTCCCAAGAAACAAATAAACCTAGAAGGACAAGGAGTGTACCGAATTCGATGTGACGGATGTGCTTCGGTATATATCGGACAAACAAACAGGAAGATCAGTGGAAGAAGAGAAGAACATATTAATGCTGTTAAAAAAAGGCCTAACTACCTCATCTTTGGCACAACATGTAGAATCATCAGGCCATAAAATCGACTTTCAGAATACTACAATGCTAGCCATCCTGGAACATTTCAAATCTCGCATCATCAGAGAGGCTATCGAAATAGACAAGCACATAGACAACCTCAATACCAGGGATGATTGATCAAGGTTACCGACAACATGGAAACCAATATAATAAATGAACACATAAAAACAACGCATTCAAATACGACGACAAACGAAACCGAAAGTGAAAGTCAACGAAAGAAAACAACAAAAAAGAAAGTAGATAAAGTGAAAGCGCAATCAAGTACGTAACCAGCGACTCGGAATACTATATAAAACAGAACTCAACCAAAAGGAGTCAGTTCAATACGAGTAAGACGAAGTAGGATCCGAAAGTTAAACGTATTCTGAAGATGACATGTGTGATCTTGCTGAAACGTCGAGTGAACAGTCTCTTAGAGACTACTACAACACCAACGCGGGCCAGCACTCAAAACACCAATTCAACACATGGAGGACGCTGAAATTTAAAATTCAATATATATATATATATATATATATATATATATATATATATATATATATAACTATAAACATTGTTTTTTAATGAACGAACATAAGTTAATAATCATTAATTGTATTTTGTTTAAAATTAACTTTTAAAGTACAAATAGAAAAAGATTAACTCGAGTGGGACTTCCACTTTTCCAGAGTGTGGCTCTTCCATCTGAGGTATCGAGGAGTCACAATCGATTCAAACTTAAACTGTATGTACTACCCTAGTTACGATGTATTATAATTTTTATACTCACGATGAAGGATCACAGTCAACTTTTTGTGAATGTCATGTGAGTCCGCAATTCGCTAAGGTTTCGCATATAACAACACTGATTGTTAATTTTTGTTTGTTGTATGCAACACCCGACTTAATCTTTTACTGTATATACTTTGAAAGTTAATTTTAAATAAAATACAATTAATGATTATTAAATTGAAATTCCGTTTGTTCATTAAATACAATTTTTATACTTATCTATTAGTGTTGCACATAGCAAATAAAAATTAATAATCAGTCAGTGTTGTCATGTGCGAAACCTTAGCGAATTGCGGGCTCACGACATTCACAAAAAGTTGACTGTGATCCTTCATACATCATAACTAGGGAGTACTACAGTTTAAGTTTGAATCGATTGTGACTTGCCTCCTCACATGGAAGAGCCACACTCTAGCAAAGTGGAGGTCGCGGGTTCAAGTCCCACTCGAGTTAATCTTTTACTGTATGTACTTTAAAAGTTAATCTTAAATAAAATGTAATATATATATATATATATATATATATATATATATATATATATATATATATATACAGGGTGTATCAATCTTACGACAAAGTTCGGTATATGGCTTATTTCAAGAGATAACAAAAAATGTTAAGAAAAATAATAGATGTCTTTAAGGACCATATTTTGAAATTATCTTGAACTATACAGGGTGTTACATAACTCCGTTACAACCGAAACATATGATTTTTTAAATGAGAACCCCATCAACGCCCTCTAGCTTACTGTACATTACAGAAAAAAACAATCTTTGCCTAATCAAGTTTCGTAATATGATGATATCCCATCATTCGATTAAATTTCAATTATTTTCTCTTTTGTGTACAGGGTGGATCGAAACTCAGGCCTTTCATTTCCTTTCTTCTTTTAAATAAAACATCCTGTATTTAATAGCACAAATAGAATCTTTAATTATGTAACTTTAATAGCTCATAAAAACGGTTATTTTGTAATATATATTATAAACTATAATTATTAATCTATTAAGTTAAAGCAAGGGTTGAATTTAACAAAAAACCATAAATAATAAATACCGATATGATTTAAAGTAGAGAAACTAATTATTTATACTAAATAAAACAAGACACCAAAAGTACAATCCTAACCTTAATATTAAAATAAATATTCAAAGTGTTCATCATTAACATCAATGCAAGGCTGCAGTCTAAGTTCAAATGACTGACTTACATTTCTGAGCATATTAACATTAACGGATCGAAATGCTGCTCTAATTCTCTCTTTCATGTTCTCTCTGGTAGACGGGGATTTTTATAGATCTCATTTTTTATAAAACCCCAAAAAAATAAATCAACTTTTGTTAAATCGGGAGACCGAGTTGGCCCCCCACTTCCGATCCATCTGTTTTCGAATTCGTTATTTAGATGATCTCGTATAGGCGCAGTATTATGGACAGGCGCACCATCATGCAAATACCACATTTGTCGCCGAATATTAAGTGAACTTCTAATAAAACTGGCAGATGATTCTGAAGAAAATTTAAATAAACCGCACCAGTTACCCGTTCATCAAAGAAGTATGGTCGTATCACATGATTACCTACAATTCCACCCCAAACATTTAACGACCACCTCAATTGGCTATTATGGGTTGAAACGAAATTTGGATTAGAAGCTGGATAATAATGAAAATTATGTCGATTCACACATCCACTTTTGTGAAAAGTCGCTTCATCTCCAAAAAGGCAAAAATAAAAAAAATTCTCTGGCGATTGATTTTAGATTGAGCTCATTCGCAAAACGTTATTCTTCTTTGAAAATCACGGTTAAGTTGAATATGATGCGGATGCATTTTATGTTTTTTAAGAATTCTTTGAACCGTGCCATGACTAATATCTTGCTGTTGTGAAATATTTCTTACACTTGAATGCGGATCCTCTGCAATACTTAGCAATACATTCATTTCATTTTCCTCAGTTAAGGCTGTTTTTGCTACTTCTTTTTTTTCGTAGTTTACTGTACCCGTGCGATTGAAGCGATCCATTAGTTTTTCAAATGCTCTCTGACTTGCGGTCTGGAAATCTTTGATGATAAACTTTAGATGCCAGCTAACCGTTTTTGTTACATTCACCCAGTACCCAAATCATGTCCACAATTTCTTGAGTAGGAAAATCTACACTATTCATCTTACAACACTTATTACGTTATTGGAAAGAATTGTAAAAGTGCAGGCGACAATTACTGCTATATTTAAGAAGTAAAATATACAAACGGTAAAAACTGACGTTTGTGTCAAATTTTACTGAGAAAAGGTTAATAACCTATTGTAATAGATTAATTATAGTTTACAATAAATATTACAAAATAACTCTGTTTTTATAAACTTTGGCTATAGGGAATGCTTAACCAAAATTAAAGTTACATAATCAAAGATTCTATTTGTGCTACTAAATACAGAGTGTTCCATTTAAAAGAAGAAAGAAAATGAAACGTCTAAGTTTCGATCCACCCTGTACACAAAAGAGAAAATAATTGAAATTTAATCGAATGAGGGGATATTACGTTATATTACGAAACTCAATTCGCAAAAAATAGTTTTTTTCTATAACGCACAGTAAGCTAGAGGGCGTTAATTTAGCTACATAAATGTGTCCATCACTTTTAATGGACTCTGTATAACGTAGCAAAACCTTATATCAAATAAATAAAAAAATGTGGATAATCCGAATTTGGCATAATATTCAGGGGTTCTCATTTAAAAAATCATATGTTTGGTTTGTAACGGAGTTATGTAACACCCTGTATAGATACTAATACTAATTGATAGTGTACGTACCTGAATTGTGTGACATGTTTTCTGAGAGCTGTTGTACCGTTTTTGTGTATTTATGACCATTTAATCTATTGCATACAAGTTCCAATATATGATTTGTTTCAATTACTACATGGAATTTGATAAACAACGTTAGCTTTCTTTGTTAAAGGTGTTTTGCTTTTTAGTTTTGTATAAAAATGAATTTTTTAGTGTTGTGGCTTCTATAGCTAACCTTGTATTTTTTGTATTTCAATTTATTCATATTATTGTAGTTCACAATAAATTTTTGATAATGTTGTAAGTCCAAACAGCGAAACGTAAAACACTTAAGTAACTGAACAATTCATTCCCAGAAATAATTTTATAGATATATATATATATATATATATATATATATATATATATATATATATATATATATATATATATATATATATATATATATATATATATATATATATATATATATATATATATATATATATATATATATATATATATATATATATATATACACACGGTGTCCAGAAAATAGTGGAAAAACCACACGTGGCAATCTTCCTTGGACTATTTTGAGAAAAAAATCCTAATACAAAAATTCCATACATGGCTTCAGAGTCCATCGGAAGCAACAAAGAATATGTACATCTGGCAACACAGAATCACACCAGGTATCATGTAGTCGTGTGTAACTACGTAAAACGCAATCAAATTTATCAAATTCAATCAAATTTATTTGTATATCTTCGTTAATATCGAAATACATACTAGCATCATAAAATCTAAAAGTGTAATAGTTTATTTCTATTAAAATGCAATCCTTGTTCGAAAATTGAGAAATAATCAATGGGTCTATTAATTTATTATTTATGGGTATTGCTGCCCTTGGTTTTTGATTAACAGCCTAAGTACGAATATTATTTATAATTCATGATAGCTTATCCAATCATTTGCAATCGACCGAGTTGTTGAAAATTTGTCTCTTGTTGCCAAAAGTCTTAAGCAACGTTCCTCGCGATCTGTAGTCCTGCGGGGACGTCCAGATCCATGACGACGTTGTTGCACCCCTTCCTCGGACCATTTGGACCAAAATTTCAATACCGTTGTAACATTTCGGTTTACACGACGAGCAATTTCTCATAGCGAAAGTCCGGCCTCTCTCATGCCAATAATACGGCCACGTTCAAAATCAGTCAATTGAGAAAAATGTTGATGTTGACGTACTCTTGGGGTTGTTCCCAAGTTCAGAACGAAATCGTGAACAAACAAAAATTGATAGTTAATTACACACTGATTGGTTTACTTCTTCAAATTTATTGTTACTAAGTGCAAAGGAAAAAGCAAAAAAAACTACTAGCTAGATTTTATTCACATTTTAATCGTTTGTTTGTTCTAATGAAAGACATCGTTGACGAAAATTTCAATAAAATCGTTCAACAAATTCTAGGTGTTGCAATTTTTATGGAAGCCAGTATAATTAACAAACAAAATACACCCACGTATCATACAAAATTAAGAAACATCAAACTCGTTTCGATAGCTACGCTATCATCATCAGCGGTCGACTAGGGCGAAAATTTCTAACATATATATATATATATATATATATATATATATATATATATATATATATATATATATATAATACCATCAGCGAGTAACGCTTTGTTGCTTATGGTGAAAGTGGAAGTTATGAAAGTTTAATGAGTTCTCAGTAGCCTAAAGGTCTTTGATTATAATTACGTTATCGCATAAAGAAGGTAAGATCATCGTCATTAAAAACCAAAGCAAAGGTCATCACATCGAGTATATACGGGACGAAAAACAATATTCTTACAGTCCAACAAACACATTTAAGTATGCTGATATTTGATATTCTTTTGGCCACTAAATTTACTACATGGACTACATACATTTAAAAGGTACTGGTTATTGACATCGATCCTGATAACCAGTCAGTAACGTTCAAGACTTTTTCGATTACCACCATTTCTAATTTGATTATCTACTGCGTCAGCTTCCCTCTTGCGATATTTCAATTCTCGGAGATTTCGATATTCACATCTCTAATTGGCTTCAATATTTATCTACCACCAATCTTGCTGGTCATGGCGCAGAAGCATTTGTTATTTCATGTGATCGCATACTGATCTCCAAACTCACTAAAACCCCTGATAACTCTAACCACACACCTCATCTCGTAGACCTCCATTTTACGTCAAACCCACTAGTTCATAAAACATCATTTTTTCTTTGTTAATTCCTTTGTTGCTTACATTGATAGAACCCTGTGGTGTTGTAGGTGAACTAAATAGATTGACCTACGAGGTTTCTTGCAACCTTCCGAAGACGTGATTATTGTCTTCGTATTTGGACGTTACTATTTAAGTATATTCTTATGGATATGAAGTTAAATATTTCAAAAAAAAAAATCGTATAGATCATTCTCGTTCCCAACCATGGTTCAATAGGAATTAACATAACATTTACGCCACTCCCTTGCGGGGTAGTCAAAACAATCCCTGCTTCTTATTTATTGTTCATTCACAATCGTTCTCCAATATTTCCTATCTCTACATACCTTCTTAGCTTCGGCAAGAGTCATAGGTGATCTCTTACATGCCCGTTTTATTTTTATAGGTCCCTATCTTTCTTTCTTTTATCATACATTCTATTGCATTCAGCCGCGGCCTTCCAGACTCGGCTTTACCTCTAACTTCACCCACATATATTCGTTAATCTTGCGTTGTTCATTTCCTCAATGTAGCCAAACCAATGTAGTTTACTACTTTTATACATATCCATTATCGTGTTTTCCTCACCACACTCCTCCAATATACACTCATTCTTGATCTTATCCCTTCTCGTTTTACCGCACACACTTCTAAGGAATCTCATGCCCACGGCATTTATTTTCCTTTCGTGGTTACATTTTGCCGAAAATACAAAGTACATCACTAAATTCATTTTTTTGTGCTCTTTTCAAACACAGAATCCATTTCAGAAAAATCTGATGTACAGGGTGTTGTTGTTGGGTGTGAATATTTTGTAATTTTTTTGTAATCCGGACCTGAATTTTTTTATTGTAAATAAATTAATCGATTGGACATCTTGAGGGCAATATGCCTCCCAAATATCAAGAAAATATATAGTGTGGTTAGAAAGTTATGAACCAAGCAGGAAGTTTGCAAAATAGATAAACCATCCTCTATCTTGGTTATTAAGTAGTAAAACCCATTAAGAGTACGGTTTTTGATATCGTCAGCTAGCGTATGTCACTTTCCCAATGAAACACCCTGTATATATATATATATATATATATATATATATATATATATATATATATATATATACACACAGATGAAAATTTAGTATAAGTAGGATTATTTTAAGCTGTCGCATATACAATTAAAAGACTATAATTTATGCACAAATTTTAATTTTATATGCGACAGCTTAAAATAATCCTACTTATATATAGTAAAAGTTACTTAAATGTGTCAGTAGCTTTATTTAGTTGAAACTATGGCAATATACCAATGTAGAATATACCGATATGTTATTGGTTTTTGGATATTGTCCAGGAAATACCGAGAGTGTATCAGAGTTCACAATGTGTCAAACAAGGAAAAATCTTTTACGTTTGCCAAAGTCTTCAAAAAAATGGTAATACCTTATAATAGCTTTTGACTCACTTTGACGATTTACACGAGTCATCAGCTTCAGATGCGTTTTTCTTGGAAAGGGTTGCTTCTTAACTAAAAAAGATAGAGAAAAAGATTTATCAAGCCCTAAATGATATACCTTGTGGCACAAAAAGGTTATAGTGGTTTTGAAGCCTCCTAATCGTCGCTTGTGACGCCCTATAGGAGATACAACAAAATCGTTCACAAATTTAAATTTCTCATCCCAAGAAACCACAGTATACCAAATTTCGTGAAATTAACTCGAATTAGTCGAAAGATATTAAAGAAAATGTGATTTATTTGTTCAACTTTGACTGTAGCTCCGTTATTATCAACTTTTGGACTAAGGTAAGTTCAGTTAAATCGACTTATTTGAGGTGTATTCTACGTGGAAGATCGTTGTAAAGACCTTTCTGGAACACCATATATACACGGTGTTCAAAAAATAGTGGAAAAACCACACGTGGCGATCTTCCTTGGACTATTTTAAGTAAAAAATCACGCACGGTCATCAAGGTTGAAAATTTTGGGTCACAAATATGCATATTTTATTTCAATTGTATTTCTCTTGGCAATAAGACTTTTGCAAAGTCCTATTTCATTTAATTCTCATTGCACTCCAGTAATTAACTTTTTAAACATTTATAAATTTCAACAATTTTGACCATTATATGTCACCCGGATTGTCAGATTTTCAGTATCATCCGTACCGTACATGTTTTCTCATTGTGATTATCGTTTGCGTGTTCTCGTTTTTCGTTTCTTTGTTAGACAAGCGTTTCGTTAAAGTGAACAACGGAATTCAGTACAACTGAGTATGCTGATATGTATTTTATACAACAATGTCTCAGTGCTTTGCAAATAATAATATGAATACTCTTAAGTACAACTCTGTATTTTAATAATTAATATCGTCAATTTGACATACCGATTTGATTGCGTTTTACGTAGTTACACACGACTACATGATACCTGGTGTGATTCTGTGTTGCCAGATGTACATATTCTTTGTTGCTTCCGATGGACTCTGAAGCCATGTATGGAATTTTTGTATTAGGATTTTTTTCTCAAAATAGTCCAAGGAAGATTGCCACGTGTGGTTTTTCCACTATTTTCTGGACACCTGTATATATATATATATATATATATATATATATATATATATATGTTAGAAATTTTCGCCCTAGTCGACCGCTGATGATGATAGCGTAGCTATCGAAACTAGTTGATGTTTCTTAATTTTGTATGATACGTGGGTGTATTTTGTTTGTTAATTATACTGGCTTCCATAAAATTGCAACACCTAGAATTTGTTGAACGATTTTATTGAAATTTTCGTCAACGATGTCTTTCATTAGAACAAACAAACGATTAAAATGTGAATAAAATCTAGCTAGTAGTTTTTTTGCTTTTCCTTTGCACTTAGTAACAATAAATTTGAAGAAGTAAATCAATCAGTGTGTAATTAACTATCAATTTTGCAAATTGTTTGTTCACGATTTCGTTCTGAACTTGGGAACAACCCCAAGAGTACGTCAACCTCAACATTTTTCTCAATTGACTGATTTTGAACGTGGCTGTATTATTGGCATGAGAGAGGCCGGACTTTCGCTATGAGAAATTGCTCGTCGTGTAAACCGAAATGTTACAACGGTATTGAAATTTTGGTCCAAATGGTCCGAGGAAGGGGTGCAACAACGTCGTCATGGATCTGGACGTCCCCGCAGGACTACATATCGCGAGGAACGTTGCTTAAGACTTTTGGCAACAAGAGACAGATTTTCAACAACTCGATCGATTGCAAATGATTGGATAAGCTATCATGAATTATAAATAATATTCGTACTTAGGCTGTTAATCAAAAACCAAGGGCAGCAATACCCATAAATAATAAATTAATAGACCCATTGATTATTTCTCAATTTTCGAGCAAGGATTGCATTTTAATAGAAATAAACTATTACACTTTTAGATTTTATGATGCTAGTATGTATTTCGATATTAACGAAGATATACAAATAAATTTAGAACGGATGGAAAATATTTAAGTTTTGTTGGAATTTTCAAATAATTATTTACAGTGATAGTAACGTCAGATCAAAATTTTGGAACGACGTCATAACAAACTCTAGAGGTTAGAAGTATATTTAATTACAAATGATCTTATAGTACATTTAGTATCAAGAATAGTAAGGGACGTTTACCGGTCGACGGCCATGTATGGCTGAGCGGTAGCAAAGCCTCCAATTTAGCCGGAGACCGGTACAACCCTTAATGTTCGTGATGCTCATACTGTTTTTTGCACGATTGTATTAAATTTACCACAATTGAAATCATTTAATTTCTACTAAATAAACGAAAAGTAAAAAGTGACGTTTTAAATAGAAATGTCCAAATTTTTTGTTCTTATTGTTGGGAAATATAGTACCTATATATAATTTTACGTTGGTAAGTAAAAGACGTCGGTAAGTAAAATACTTACCGACGAGTTGGGCCTCGCAACCAGTAAATATATCCTACTGTCCTGGAAACAGATATGGTAAATAAACGAAAAAGCTCAATCGTGCAAAAATATTATTAATGAATTACCTACCTTTTGTAATAGTAGAGGCAGCAGTAATATAGATTTAACCTATCGTAAACAGTCAAGTACATTCATTTAAACAAAGTGGAGATCTGGTGATATCGAAAGAAAGTAATCATAGTCTTATTCAATTCAGCATAAAAGATGTAAAGACCCAGCAGCCTTTACCAAAATTTTTCTAATTAATTATTTGTTAATTATTCCGCAGTAATCAAATTGTGTAAAAATTACACAATATTGCACAACAAATAATTCTTTTATCCCCTCCGACGTAGATTTCAAAAACATCGAATGTCTTTACGTCAGAGATTACGCCAGAATATCAACCAATCACCGCATTAGCATCCCTGCACAGAAGCCGTCCCCGCCTACCGCGGATCCTCTATAAAACCGCGAGACGTGCTACCGAAAGTTTGAGATCTCGATCCGAAAAGGTCAACTTTAGACAAGACTAGCCAGTCGTTTTCACGATGTGGGAGCAGGGCTACAACAGGCGCTGCTACCAGCAGTTCCTGGAGGAGCGGGCAGCTCGGGGAGAGCCGCTGTCACTGACAACGTCCCAGGAGTTCCGGATACCGCCGCAACCGACAACACCGAAGAAGAGGCCCGCCCCGGATCTACCAGCCCCGACGAATTCAGGACACAGAAGAAGAAGCCGAAGAAGACGTCGAAGGTTCGCCAGCCTACGCCGTCGCCTACCGACAACGGGTTCGAGAGTCTCGGACAGCCCTGCAGCGATGGAGCAGACAGCAAGAGAAGACGCCAGGGAGAAGGTGCCTCCGGTAATCCTTCGCCAGAAGGAGAACTGTATTGCGTTCTCCCGTGAAATGGACCGACAGCGGATTGCCTTCACGAGGGCCAAGGCCTTCAGCGAGGGAATCCGGATTCAGCCTGCCTCACTCCAGGACCGAGACAGGCTGATTGGGTATATGGATAGGTGTGGTAGTCCGTATCACACCTACCAGGCAAAGAGCGAGCAATTTGCTAAGGTGGTGATACGTGGCGTGCTCGTTGAACTATCCGAGGTCGATGTTAGCTCAGAGCTAAAAACGGCAAGGAATTAATGCTCTCTCTGTTTTAAGGATGAAGCAACGAGGACGCCCGATCCCCTCGTGATGGTGGAGTTGCCGTCCGAGGACGACAGGAAGAAGATCCGGGAGGTGCAGCATGTCGCCCGCCTCCGAATCACCGTCGAGGAATTGCGGCGGAAATCCGGCATCGGGCAGTGTTACCGGTGTCAAGGTTTCCGTCACGTACAGCGTTGTTACAGGGCGGCAGCACGCTGTGTCAAGTGCGCCGGCGATCACCACAGCAGTGAATGCACAAAGCCCCGTACAGACCGGGCAAAGTGTGTTAACTGCGGTGGGGACCACCCCGCCAGCTACAGGGGATGCCCGAAGTTCCCTCGACCTCCGCAACGGAAGAAGACGGAAGTACATCAGAGACCGAAGAGGACACCGCCTTCTTCAACCCGGACCGGCGTCAGTTACGCCCCAGCGGCAGCAGGCAAGGTTCAGAAGGTGGAAGTACCGAGAATGGCTCCCGCCGCTGTCGTTACCCCGCCTGCCCAACCCGTCTTAGGGTTCGACGCCATAGTGGGCCTCCTCAGAGGTCTCGATATGGAGAAGGCCCTACCTGTCATCCGTAAGGTGGCAGCGGCGCTCGTTCAGGCGCAAACTGCGATGGATGTGTGGGGAGTGATCCTCTCTCACGGTTCAGAGGTGATTGCCCTTTTCGGGTAATCATACAAAGGTTCGGAGTGAAGTCTGGTGCCCCAGATAAGTATACAGTATCGACAATTTAATTTATTCTGTTCTGTTAAAACCGACAATGTTTCACACAACTAACACGTTTCTATTTATTTCAGATACGCAGGGCATCAGCAACCAGCCACAACCGAGCGACGACAGGACAGTCCACACAACACACTCCAACATTACCACATCTCCACAACTCGTCTTTTTTTTTTACGAACGACCAATAATGCAAAGCACAACACTGTCAACAGGCAATCCACACGACCCACAACCCAACAACTTCGCAATCCACGCGCTGAAGAGGAAGAAGATTCCTGAGCAGCGCACCACCAATACAACACAATACACATTTATTATTATATTTAGTTTTAAGTGTGATATGTATAATAAAATGAATTGTTAATTTCTAAAAATTTTAATAAACTTTGTTGAACTTGAACTGACTACCGAAAAGAAAGCTTGTGCGTCGGGCCGTTACCGCGACACCTTGCTATTCGTGCGCGATCCGGTCCATAGTCCACTTCCTGTTTGTGCGTTGGGCTGTTGCACCGACCGCTTGCTTGTAGATCTGTTCCGGCGTCGCTACCTGACCTGTGTGTCGATCCTTTCCGCCGACGCTACCGAATAAAGAATATCCTGACCGCGCGCCTGCTTCTCTTAATCGCGTTATTTAAGAGAATCCTGAAACCTGACCAAAACCTGATCGCTCACTGCGATAAATCCTGAAAAACCTCACCAGAATCCTGATCGCTTATTGCGATAACCCAGAAATAATATCCAGACCGCGCGCGCCTACCGTTCTTCGTTTCGTCGTATACGACTGTCACTTGCGTTCATACTGAACCGTCGCGATACTCGCAGCCGCCTGAGAACCCGCTCCAGCTAACCGATCACCTGGCCGTCGTATTCGGAGGTTGAAAGTACGTGATTTGAGTATACAAACATTACACCAGACACCCAGATAAACGACGGGATATACAGCCCGGAAGTTATCTCACATTTTCAGTACATACAGCAGAAGGTGCCACGACGGGCTGTAAAAGCCCGAAGTCATCTTCTACAACCATACACAAACCAGGACGGTGTCACGACAGTCTCTAACGCCTAGCCATTACTTGTAACGCCTAAATGATGTACGATTTACCTCGCGTATAAAAACAACTTTTACTAAATTAAAAGTGAATAAGTCCGTAAAAATTCAGTATTCCCTGTATTTAATAATTTGAACAAATTTCGTTTATCTGTACGTGTTTAAAAGTAATAGACGCTTTCTTATAAATAAACTTTAAGTAAATACGTTCTAAATTAATTAATCCTGATTATTTAGAAGATTGAGAATTCATTGTAAAAAAATAATCAATCGTGCACGAACAAGTTGCATTCGGAAACGTATAAATATCAACCTGTCCTTTGTAAAGAATTCCAAGTGCCGGATATACTCGATCCGAAAGACAAATCGAGAATAAGAATAGTTATGCGCACCAATGCTACTTTAACTTATTGATTTTTCTGAGGAACTGACCTGCTCGAAACGCCAGCACGGAGGTTGACTTATACTCCCTTAAGTAGTACCGGAACATTCCAGCACGGCGACTATAGCTACTGGTCTTTTTTTAGTCAGGGTCGACTTTACGATTTTTCTAACTAATTTTAGAGTCATTTTTGTCCGGATTTTTCTATAATACGCATTCAATTGAACCGTAATCATTTCTATTTTCACAGAAACGTGCCAGAATCCAATAGCCAGCCAGACCACACAGAAAGAAGAATCCTCCGCTGAAGTAGGAGTGTAAAGTATTAACACATTGTAACATTGTTTTGTTTCCGTAGTTTAGTGGCTTCACCTATTTATTTTAATTAATTTTAGGAATGATTTATTTTAGTTCCCTTTTTCTGACTTTATCAGATACTTAGCATTGTAGTAATATGAGAATATATGTTTAAACCTAATTATTCAAGTTGAACAGTGTTAAGCCTAAATATCTCGTATTTACGAACCACCCCCGTCTTGTTAAAATAGACCCGATTGGGCTAGTTGGAGGAAAATTATGGTAAGCAATGTGGCTTACAAATACAACAAAATAAGCTTTCCAATAATAAGGTGTCTAGTTAAAAATGAAAGCTATATTTTTTGATAATCACATTACAGTTGAATTTTCACCCATTATTCATTGTACTAAAGTTATAGATAATTTAGAAGAATTGAATCTAACATTAAGTAAGCGAATTTTGAACATACCTGATTTGAATGTGTTTTAAATAATTTTAAAGAAAAACTGGCAAATACTTGTAAATATTCTTTTGGGAGTTAAAAAAATATCCAGAAAAAACTATTCCATGGTGGAGTACAGAACTAACAGTTTTAAGAAAAAAAGTAAACGTTTCAAGAAGACTATCCGAGAAATTTAAATAACGTAGATCTTAGAGCGCAAAGGAGATTAACTTATATTGATTATAAAAAAAATATTTAAAATCAAGTTTAAACATTCTCAAACTTTAAGTACCTTCAAGAAAACAGATGGATCTTACACAATATTTTAGTGAAACAATAATTTACTTAATAAATTATATGATTCCAAAAGATGATCCAAAAAATGACAATGTTATTCATATGAATACAAGACAAAGGATAAATCAAAATTTACACACAATCAATGATAAAGGATTTTCACAACAAGAAATTTTCGAAGTTATAACCAAGGTAGACAATAATAAAAAATCTCCCGGTGAAGATGGTATTCAACACAATATTTGGCTGAGGCTGTTTATTAATTTGCCACGTTTCATAACTTCAATAAATAGTAGAGGAGCTTTTTCCGAAATCAATAATTATACCAATTATTAAACCAGGTAAAGAAAACGATAATGACACTATTAAACTTTATATAAGAATGCATTGACGTAGATTGCAGGAGCTAGGCTAACAGCTTATCAAGTTCTACGGCTAAACGCTGCTCTGGAACATCAAAACCGAAGCGAAATATTCCCATTGACTAATCGTGCCTTACTTTACGGTCTCTTAATGGACGCGTATGTGTTCGAAAAAACTTGAAGGGCGCTTTCACGATTGCTAGATTTGATGAAAACAGCGTAATGGTGGTGCTGGCGTTTCAATGGGGGCGTTTGGACTTTGCAGTTTCGCGAACCTTGGTAAAAGGTTAGTAGGAAATGTGGCAACATTTGTGCATGAATACTCCAACCCAATACATGAAACGTAAAACCTTATCTCGTAAGTATTGCGTGACTATGATGAGCTTGATTTGATAAAGTGGTTAATTATTTTGTGATCAATTTTACTGTCATGATACATAAAATCCGTTTTTCGATGTGATTACAGAACTAGCGGCAGTGTTCAATAATACTTTGTGAATGAAGCTTATGGAAACATGGCATCAGTAACACGAACGTATTTAATTCTATTGATTATGTTTATACAGGGTGTCCAGAAACTCTCCTGACAAACGGAAACTACAACACATACTGAATTGCCTTAATCCACAAATGCCTCCTAAGGGAGCTAGAGCCCTTTGAAGACGGCTCCGTCAAGTCACTGTGAAATATCTCAAACCGGTTCAAATTTGGTACAACGGGTAAGTCGATAATGATAAACCGGCCATAGAGAACACGATTTTCTTATGGCGGTCCACTTGGGGGCCAACAGCTTTTTAACGAATATTTTTTATTTTCAATTTTTTATGGATTTTACATCAAATTTAAAAACTTTGCGATATTTTCGATACAAAATGTGCCTTAGTTGAAATCGATATCTCGTACCGTTTGCGAGAAAAATCAATTTAAACTTTTTGCGTTTCTGACAGAAAATACCGTTTCATTACTAAGTTATGTTTACAATGCCTAGTTGGCTGTGACAAATGAACAAAATATGACGTTACGTCAAATTGTTTCGATGTCAAACAGTTATTGTTGTATTAAAAAGATAAAAATTTGATACTTTAAATCAAAACAAAAATCAGACGTTCGGCAAATTGCGTTATTGTTATATTAAAAGGCTAAAAGTTTGTTACTTTAAATCAGAACAAAAGCAGACGTTACGTCAAATTGTTTTGATATCAAACAGTTATTGTTGTATTAAAAAGATTAAAATGTGTTACTTTAAATCAAAACAAAAATCAGACGTTCGGCAAATTGTGTTATTGTTATATTAAAAGGCTAAAAATTTGTTACTTTAAATCAGAACAAAACCAGACGTTACGTCAAAATGTTTTGATATCAAACAGTTATTGTTGTATTAAAAAGATAAACATTTGTTACTTTAAATCAAAACAAAATCGGATGTTACGTCAAATTGTTTTGATGTCAAACAATTATTGTTGTATTAATAAGATAAAAATTTGTTACTTTAAATCAGAACAAAACCAGACGTTACGTCAAATTGTTTTGATATCAAACAGTTATTATTGTATTAAAAAGATAAAAATTCGTTACTTTAAATGAAAACAAAAATCAGACGTTCAGCAAATTGTGTTATTGTTATATTAAAAGCTAAAAATTTGTTACTTTAAATCAGAACAAAACCTGACGTTACGTCAGATTGTGTTGATATCAAACAGTTATTGTTGTATTAAAAAGATAAAAATTTGTTACTTTAAATCAAAACAAAATCGGATGTTACGTCAAATTGTTTTGATGTCAAACAGTTATTGTTGTATTAATAAGATAAACATTTGTTACCTTAAATCAAAACAAAATCGGATGTTACGTCAAATTGTTTTGATGTCAAACAGTCATTGTTGTATTAATAAGATAACAATTTGTTACTTTAAATCAGAACAAAACCAGACGTTGCGTCAAATTGTTTTGATATCAAACAGTTATTGTTGTATTAGAAATATAAAAATTCGTTACTTTAAATCAAAACAAAAATCAGACGTTCGGCAAATTGTGTTATTGTTATATTAAAAGGCTAAAAATTTGTTACTTTAAATCAGAACAAAAGCTGACGTTACGTCAAATTGTTTTGTTATCAAACAGGTATTGTTGTATTAAAACGATAAAAATTTGTTACTTTAAATCAAAACAAAATCGGATGTTACGTCAAATTGTTTTGATGCCAAACAGTTATTGTTGTAATAAAATACTTATCTTTTTTGGGGTTTTTTAATGGTGTACTTTAAATTATACAATCTAAACGTTTCGATAACACTTATAGTTATCTTCGTCAGTAGTAATGTTTGTTAAAAATTGTTAAAGATGTTGTAAACAATTTTGTCAAATTTGAAAAATTAAAACATAAACATAAGCCTGCTATTAATATAACAGTTTGGGAAACATAAAGCCAACTATAAAATTTTTAGTAAAAAATAACTAGGTCATAAAAATTAAATATTGTTAAACTGCCTCAAAGATAACAAACCAGAACACTCTCTACGACGAAAGCTAACGATGAAATTTGTCAGCCAAAAAACACATTTAACAAAATTTAATCGAGTTATGATGTAAGTGTAAATTTGTGAAAAACTTCAATTTGAAAATGATAGAAGCATTCACAAATCCAAACATCACATCAAATAAAATAACCCAGTTAAATCTAACAAAGCGATATCTTTATTAATAATTGGAAGTGTTATTAACAATGAAAAGCACAATGCAGAACGTTCTTTGTAATTTCTAATTTTAATTTAATTTCAACTACTTATGTTAAATTATAGTGTTATTGTTGTATTAATAAGATAAAAATTTGTTACTTTAAATTAAAACAAAATCAGACGTTACGTCAAATTGTTTTGATGTCAAACAGTTATTGTTGCATTAAAAAGATAAACATTTGTTACTTTAAACCAAAACAAAATCTTGCAATGAAGTTAGAAATAGTCGTGGAATTTTTGCAAAAATTAGACAATCTTTACAGAAAAGAATAGATTTATGTATTGAAACAAATGGTCATTATGTAAAGCATATGCTATAAAAATTCGTTCTGTTCTCCTTACTGTTAGTGCCTTTAATGTTATTTTTTATGTTAGATACATAATTGTACTATCTTTAGAAAATAAAACATTTGTTTTATGAATCATGATTTCCCCAAAATTTTACAGAAAATTAAATAACTAATTAAAACAAGTAAAATCAGACACTGTATGTTGATTTATCACAGCCAACCAGGCATTGAAAGCATAATTTAGTAATGAAACGGTATTTTCTACCAGAAACAGAAAAAGTTTAAATTTATTTTTTCCGCAAACGGTACGAGATAGCGATTTGAATTAAGAGCACATTTTGTATGGAAAATATTGTAAAGTTCTTTAATTTGATGTAAAGTCCTTAAAATAAAAAATTTTCGTTAAAAAAAACGTTTGCCCGCCAAGCGGACCGCGCTTGATGGCAATAAGAAAATCGTGTTCTCAGTGGTCGGTTTATCATTATCGACTTATTCGTTGTACCAAGTTTGAACTTGTTACGTAGCGGTATTTTTGAGATATTTAATAAAAAGTGACTCGACGGTACCGCCTTCAAACGGCTTTAGCTCCCTTAGGAGGCATTTTTGGATTAAGGTAATTTAGGTTAAAGCAGCCCGTTTGTCAGGAGAGTTTCTGGACACCCTGTATAACGGAATATGCGTCAAATAAAGTTATAGAGTATCTTAAAATGAAAAAAACTGTGGTTAAATCCGTAATTATCTTATTAAGGAACTATTAACTGTGTTGTTTGATCTCAATAACTTTTATGTTCACATTAGTACTTAATCCGCTAACGTGGATTTAAAATTAATCTTCACCCATATCAATGGATATGAAAATATAAAACTCAAACTCACCTGCTGACCCTGGTTGATTTCTTCTTTAGTAGCATTTTCAGGTGAACAGTAAATTATCGGCTCCATTATTGCATTTTGATATTCTTCAATGTTGTATTCTGGCAACTCGTAAATTATTTGATTACATACTTCAAAGTAACTTTTGCATTCCTCTATAAAATCCAATTCGGTTTGTTCCAATTGTTTCTTTAACTGATCGTGAATTTCAAAATACGTTTTACATTGTGCCACAAATTGTGCCCTTTGAATAGGTAACATTATTATCTGATTAATTAGCATGCAAGCGACGCGCACCTAATGCATAACTTTCTTAATACGTGTATGAATTGATACTACTATGATTAAAATGTTTATAACTCGTGATATCGAGTAGTTTGTTTATACACACGCATACTTTTGACTTTAATTACAATTATTCATATACAAGTAGAGTTCAAATTAAACTGTAACATTAGAAGCATTGCTAATTTATTTTTAATATCAACGAAATGTTAACACCTAGAAACAGTCGCTGTGTAATTATACGTACGTTAAATTTCCTCTCAGAAAACTTAATGCACGTCGATTCAATTACCCTTAATAAGACATTTATCAAAAGCTTAATACAATTTTGAAGCATACGAGCCGTCGTACTCTTATTGATCGCACCCTGTATATTCATAACATTAAAGTAATAAAACGTTATCGGGATACTTTCTAATGTACCCTTGTATACACATAGATTAATATTTATAACTGTCATAAAAATTTTGAAATAAAGAGATATGACTCAATTTAGAAAAATAATACTTCGGTCTATCAATTTTTAACTATAACATTAATTCGTGACTTAAAAAAAATTAAAGACGTAACGGTCAGTGTTGTTTACACAAATCATATATTTTCTGTCAAATACTATTTGAAAATAAAAAAATAAAATGTATTTACACATTCACCTGCATGAATCAATTGTAATAATTCAAATCTGAAATTTCTTCTTAACAAATAGCCTTGTTACCGGTATTATGTATTTAATGACTGTTAATGAATGCAAAATAAGTAAATTTTGTAATCGATCTGACTCAAAATAAACAACTCTCAGATCAATCATTTAACCAAAATATCAAAAGATTGATTGATTTTAAACGGTGTAATCCTTTATGTAATTTCACACAGAGAAATAATGACCCCTTATAATATTGCCCTCTTTAAAAACTTTAGACTGTCAGGAATCACAATTTAAACAAATAAAAAAAAATTAACTAATGCAACTATATTGACCAATGCAAAAGAACTAATCCTTATAAATTAAAGTTCCTTAATCTTATAACCTAAACATATAAAACCAGGTAATAGAGAGTGATTATCCATAATAGTTTAACGAAATTAACCATATAAATAATAACATCTCTAAAGATAATCAAACTTGTATCACTAAAAAATCTAAAATTATCCTTACATAACTAAATTGCTTAGCCCTTTATCCGGTATAATGTGTCCACTGGTTTGATTGGTTGTAATTAATGGTTATTTGTAATTAATCCTTTATGTGGAAGTACTTTGGCCGACGCACTATTCACTATCTTAAATGTCCGAGTTCATTCATATACTTACATCGCTAACATTAATGTTCAATACTGTTTAACTTAATAAACACACCTTTATTTTGTTACATAAAAAATCACTTTAGGCTCCCTTTCAGATCGCGCGATTATACATAATACCATAACCCTTGTATTAATATAACAGATTGATAAACGTATAAACCCAACTATGGAATCCAATTTTAGGTAGGGATGACTAGATGATTAATAAAATTAAATATTATTAAACTTCCTTGAAAATGACAAATCAAAACACCCTCTAACTGTCGAAAGCTAACAGTGAAAAATGTCATAATCAAAGAACAAACTTAATAAAACTTAATTAAATATGAAACTGTACAATATCGTCAATATTACATATATTTAAAATACTTAGCTTTTTGGTTTTTTAATGGTGTATTTTTGTATTTACGTTTATACAAATCTAAACGTTTCGATAACACTTACAGTTATCGTTCTCAGTAGTCATAAAATCTTTTAGAAATGTTTAAGGTGTTGAAACAAATTTTTGAAATGTGAAAACGCAAATATAAGCCTGATATTAATAAAACAGTTTGATAAACGTATAAAGCCAACTATGGAATACAATCTTAGTACCTAGTACTTAGTAACTAGATCTTTAATAAATTAAATATTGTTAAACTACCTTGAAGAAAACAACACCGTCTAACAGTAAAAAATATAATCGAAGAGTAAATTAAACAAAATTTAATCAAACTATGATGTAAGTGTAAAGTTGTGAAAAATTTTAAGTTGAAATTAATAAAAGCGACCACAAATAAAAATTTGACATCAATTAAAAATCCAACTAAATCTAATATTTTTTAAACGTAATTTAAAAATAGTCATTACTTCACTCTTTATGGGAATCCAATGGATCAAGTAGATAAGCAATACAGGTAGCAAATTAAATTTTCTCAATGGTTTCAGAGGATAAATTTTGTCTTCTATCATCAGACAGTTATTTCGTGATTTACTCAAATTACATACGAATTCTCATTTAAAGTTTCAAATACTGGGTTTTTATTGAATACTTCTGTCATACTAAGTAAGGTAGGTTTAGTAACTACCGTCGGTATTTCTAAAAGGGTTTGCCTTACTTTGTGTATGATATCCATTGATCTGATTAAATCTAGTCCTATAGTTACTAGTTCAGTCATTGCTTCCATAACAGGTTCGAAGTGTGCAAGATACACAAGGTCACGTTCTACTGATTTCATCTCCAGAAGGATTTTGGCTCCTTTATCGCGTAACTACCATTTATAAATACGTGAATGATATTTTTTATGAAACTATAATTTTTTTGGTTCGGTAAAAAAGCCCTGATTTTATTAAATATCTGGTGTTGATCAATACATGAAGATTTATTTGACCTTGTATTAATAAACTTTATGAAAAATCTAAAAAAGTAAGTATCCACATTTTGCTTATTTTGATAAACGACGTTTCGGTCGCATCTACTATTTTCAAGTCACTTTACTTCTGCTTGTAGTAATTCGAATGGCTGGTCGCTGGTATTTTTATATCCTTCTCTTTCACTTTCTTTTTTGCTGCTTTCTTTTTTGTTGTTAATTTCTCCATTCTTTGTTTTCCAAGTATCCGGTAACCTTGGTGTATCGTTTCTTTTATTTATGTTCCCTTGGTGTTCTTCAATTTCAATTACTTTCCTTGTCATTCGATGTGTTTTGCATTGTATGTTGGCTACCATTTTTGTGTTTTCAAAATCAATTACATGTGATAAACTGCTTACATGTTGTGCGAGTGACGACGTGTAAGCAGTATATCACATGCAAAAACGTCCTAAAACGCTTTCTTACCAGATATAAATGGCGCCAAAATTTGAATTTCATTTTCGATTTTTGCACTAGTTTTTGAGTTACTTTACTCAAACATCGAGGATGCTCCAATGTCTTTCATATGTAAGAAGTACTATTATCATGTAGGTATATTGGTACATATTCAACAAGGAACTGTGTACGTATATAATGGCCTAAATTATTGAGGTGTTAAATGTTTTATTACTTTGGATGTAAATATTATAATTTTGAAATTTATTAAATTGAAGGAAGCTGTAAAAGGAATTCTATTCCTTACTGAAACATGTTAATTATTTTAATTGCATTTTCTTTTACATTAGACTCCAAGTTTGAAGCTCTAAATAGGGTTGTGGTATACTTAGAAACACAAAACCTTCCCCACAATGTTTATAATTTGAAACTCTTAATAATTGGTTAAAAAATGGTGAATAGTTTCGACAAAAAATTGTCATCTTAAGACCTTAAACTATTGGCGAATTTTACCATCATATATGAATAACTAACAAATACTTACAAGTACTTATACATATGGTTAATAACATGCACAAATACATAATTTAATGTAGTTTCATACTATGGTTAAAAAGCTAAAGCGTAAGGTTAATTAATTTCTAAATATGTTTTGACGTACATATAAAAAAAAAAGTTAGAAACTCCCTTTTACCTGAGGTTTCATAAAACGAAAGTTTCAAAATTAACAAATTTTTATAAAACCAACAATCTAATCTATTAACAAAAGAAACAATAAGAACGTCAAGAAATTTTTTTTAATTAAATAGCTTCCTAAAAAGAGAATATGTCACAAACTTAAAAAATTAGAACTAAATTAGTTGCCTAGTTATGTTAAAACATTAGAATCCCATTACGAGAAGGATAACAAAATTCAAACCCATGTTGAAATATAGGAGTGCGTTTGTAAGTATAGGTACATTTGCATTTTGTTTGTTTAATTCACTTATGCATAAGTACGAAGTATCAGTATACTAATAAAAGTAAAGATAAAATATATAACTATAAATCACGCACAAGTCCTAAAAATACAACACATAGTCAATTGTTAAACAAATGATAATAACTCCACTAAAAAAACATTCTAGTTAGACAGCTTTAATAGGTAATATAAGAGCTAATATAATGTACAGCACTTTTTGCAAATACTGCAACCTGTTGAATGTAAGATTGGCAATGCAACTCATCAAAGATGCTTCCAAAATAAGTATAATATATATATATATATATATATATATATATATATATATATATATATATATATATATATATATATATGTATATATATATATATATATACAGGGTAACGCATTAGTGTGACAAAGTCCCATATCTCCTTTATTTAAATAGATACAAAAAAAAATATGAATACAAAAGTTGTAAGATATGTTCTGGTGCATATTCCAAAAATATTTTTAATTATACAGGGTAGATCATAAAAGCTTAGAAGTAATTTTAAATTTTTTTTAAATAGAAAACCCTATATATTATTACATATTTAGATTCTACATACAATTTTAGACACATTTTATGTATAATGTCTTATACCTAAGTCTAACCGTTTTTGACAAATTTCAAATTTTTTGTCAAAAATGACGTTTGCGGGCCAAAACAGGTGGAAATCTTTTCTAAACGAAGCCTTTATCAATTAGTTATGGTTGGTTTCCTTGGAAATGGGGACCTACTCTAATGGGCTGTATTAATATTTTTGTAATACATTCATACAGGGTAATCAAAAATGGACAATAAAAAGTAGATTCAAAAAAACCTATAAAGTCATTTTTTTTTTAAATGGAAACCCCCTATTTTTTTAATTCTATCTTATTTAGCATTAAAAATAAGGGTGACTTTGTATAAGAGTGTATATTCCAAAAAATTGTAGTTCTTGAAATAATGACAATTTAACATTTTTTTATTGTAAAAAGGCTATACGGCTTTCAAGTTTTGTTGTTAGTTGGCCGTGATGGCGAGGCGTGGCATATAAAAATAATAGAGATCATCAGAAACGTCATTATTTATTGTCAGTTGATAATTTGTGTGATGTATTAGTGTATTTTATAGCAGATTGATTTAAAAATTGAATTAAAATTGTAAATAATGATTTTTTCGCAAGTCGAGATGTTTGATATGATTTTTGTTTTGGGAGCTAGTGATAAGAATGTGCTCTTAGCAAGAAGACTGTATCAACAACGGTTTCCAGAGAGACGGCAACCTGAAAGAAGGGCATTTGAAAAGCTTTTGGAGCGTTTTGAAAGAACTGGCAATGTGTTATATGAAAAAAATACTAGGAAAAAACGTGCACAGACTGAGGAAAATCAATTAAATGTACTATTAACAGCTACCGAAAATCCATATATTGGACAACGACCTATTTCTCAGCAGGTTGGTGTTGAACGACGTACGGTACAGCGGATATTGAAGTCTCAAAAAATGCACCCCTATCACATTCAACTACTTCAGGAGTTGGTTCCTGAAGATTATCAAAGACGACTGGAATTTTGTCAATGGGCTCAAAACAAAATAAACCAACAAAGAAAATTTGTTCATTTGATTTTATTTACAGATGAGGCCACATTTCACAGAAACGGAAGTGTAAACAGACACAATTTTCATTACTATTCTACCGAAAATCCACATTTTGTAAGATATACTTCTCAAACTAGATGGTCTTTAAATGTTTGGGGAGGTGTTGTCGGTAATCATGTAATTGGGGCATTTTTTTTAATCAACGAGTAACAGGGGAAGTATACTTAGACTTTCTGCAAAACCATCTACCTAATTTATTGCGTCAAGTGCCACAGGATACGCAACAAAAAATGTGGTTTCTTCATGATGGGGCCCCAGTACATCATACAGGTTCGATAATAACTTTTTTAAATGCTAGAAATCCAGAATGTTGGATTGGGAGAGGAGGGCCTGTTGCTTGGCCTGCTAGATCCCCAGATCTTACTAAAATGGACTTTAGCATATGGGGGTACGTCAAAGAGCAGGTTTATAAAATACCACCTACAACAAAGGAAGACATGAAGATTAGGATTGGAAACTGTTTTCAAAACATTAGTGTTGAAATGTGTAGAAATTTAAGCAGCGAATTTGGGAGACGTATTGCATTGTGTATTCAAGAAAGAGGCGGACATTTCGAACAACTTATTAGGAAGTACGTATTTGACGTGTTTCTAGTACTTTTATCTGATAATTATTTACAGGTTTAGTTACATTAGAGGTGTTAAGTTTATGATTAGGATTAGGACATAATTTGTTGAGTAAAAAAAAAAAAGTCTTTACTTTAAGTTCGTTTAATAAAATAATTATTTATATGGGGTTCAATAAATTGTAATATTTCGATCTGAAGTGCTCGATTTTTTTTGTTTCGCCACGCCCCGCCGTCACGGCCAACTAACAACAAAACAATAAAAAAATGTTAAATTGTCATTATTTCAAAAACTACATTTTTTTGGAATATACACTCTTATACAAAGTCATCCCTATTTTTAATGCTAAATAAGATAGAATTAAAAAAATAGGGGGTTTCCATTTAAAAAAAAATGACTTTATAGGTTTTTTTGAATCTACTTTTTATTGTCCATTTTTGATTACCCTGTATGAATGTATTACAAAAATATTAATACAGCCCATTAGAGTAGGTCCCCATTTCCAAGGAAACCAACCATAACTAATTGATAAGGGTTTCGTTCAGAAAAGATTTCCACCTATGTTTTGGCCTGCAAACGTCATTTTTGACAAAAAATTTGAAATTTGTTAAAAACGGTTAGACTTAGGTATAGGACATTATACATAAAATGTGTCTAAAATTGTATGTAGAATCTAAATATGTAATAATATATAGGGTTTTCTATTTAAAAAAAATTTTAAATTACTTCTAAGCTTTTATGATCTACCCTGTACAATTAAAAATATTTTTGGAATATGCACCAGAACATATCTTATAACTTTTGCATTTAATTTTTTTTTGTATCTCTTTAAATAAAGGAGATATGGGACTTTGTCATTCTAATGCGCCACCCTGTGTGTATATATATATATATATATATATATATATATATATATATATATATATATATATATATATATATACATGTAAGACTCCTTTCTGGATGATACCAGGTTTCTTTTAAAGATATCTTACTGATTACCACTATGTGGATTTTGTGTTAACCTCGGCTAGTCAGGGAATTTAGGGGTGGATTTTTAGACTCATATAACTGTTAAACAACGCCGTACCCAGGTTTAATACATATATTTAAACAAACTCCTTAATTATAATAATAAATAAAAGTAATAAAATAAAAAGTATTCTGGTAAAATAAATTAAAGTTCTTAATTTAAACAATACTGGAAAAATGTAAAGGAAATTAATATTCTGGTTCAGCGCCTGGTATTTGGGCAGCCCACCGTACACCAACGTGAGCCTGGCGTCCTCGACTCTGAAGGCGGTAATTCCTCGTTTGGTACTTTCGGCACAGGGGTCGCCTGTGAGTCGATGGTCGGTTGGGAAAATTTCTGTAAATCAACCGCGTTATAATACAGTATTTAAAACAACTAAATTAATGGTGGATTTTGTTTCTTTCTAAACAAATTATAAGGTGTTCAGGTGAAAATAATACAAGGGTGTGTGTACAATTCCAAGGAGGATTACTGTGTTTTTGCCAGGTAAGTTTATTCTGGTTTATTATATTTTACATTAAAGACAATGTTTTTGAAGTGAGGTTAAAGCGTAATTCAAATTTTCCATCAGGGACTGGTCTTTATATTACTGATATTTTATTTAATAACGTTCTGAAATACGGAACAAGTTACAGAAACAGGCCCTACACGGGGTTTTGGTATTTACACGATTTGTGTTAATACAAAGTCCGTTTATATCATGGGGTAATTGTTCTGGTTAATTTGTACACAACGGCTAAGGAAAAGATTACTTCTAATTACTATAATTTATATATACAATCAAAATATCTACAAGGGGTTATTCAACGTTTTGGAATTCGTAATTTACGGTTTGTAATGTTTCATATGATACATGGATATTTTCAACATGTGTTGTTGAAAATTTGATAAGAGTTCATTCACTACTAAAATGTAACGCGACCTTCGTTTTATTGGTATAAAGAGGATGATTCTTTACACTTAATCGAATGTGAATACTTATTTGCGGAATTGGGATTTCCCCTTTTATTTTCTTTAAGAATATTTAACTTAAAGTTTTAATTGTTAAAGCAGAATAAATTGCTTTATTCTAATTAACGTAATGGATTTCTTATTGGGAAATAGAAATTCTTTCACTTTTGAAGTAAAACGTAAAATTTACTTTTAGTTGTATAAATGTAATATTTTACACAATTCAGGTCGGTTTTTCGGTAACAATTTGGATTTGATATTCAGGTGTATTTTTGTGATATACAAGGGGAGTAAATTATAAGTGTTGATAGCCAAGCAGGAAGCTCGAGCTAAATCAACAAATTCTAGAGATTCTATTTATTCAAAGTTGTAACGGACGCTTCGAATATATACAGGAGGTTCAGGATATATTGGTTGTTCGTTTATAATTTCGTTAATAGCCAAGCCAATGGGCTCAATAGTCTAAATTAACGAATCTTAGAAATCCTATTTATTCAAAGTTATAACGGACACTGTGAATATATAGAACTTTATACAGGGGGTTCAGGATGGAATTGGTAAATTGCCGTTTCTGGAGGTTATAGCGCGTGAGTGGGAAACCAGACTTGCTTATAGCCTCATTTACTAGAAGAAACCCTATAATAATCCGGGTGATCGCCGGTGTTAACCAGTCAATCTACCTAAGATCAGTATAATACGCAAAACCTCTTTGACGTCAATTTATTTCTTAAGGATGGTTTTTTAATAGGAATGTCTAGGTATTACAACTCTTTTCATAAAAATCGGTTATACTTCGGAGTATTTGGATTCTATTTAAATTTAATTGAAATTGCTTTAAGAGCGGTTCAGGCGGTTATGTTCTCGAATTGAGAATTTCAGGTGTAATAATAAATTATTACAAACAAGCAGGCAGGAGAGTATATTTGCAGAGAAGCGTTCTACAAATAGAAGTTTTCTATTTATTGCTTTAAGAGCTGTTCAGGCGGTTATGTTCTCGAATAGAGAATTTCAGGTGTAATAAATTACAAACGGAAAGGCAGGCGAGTATTTGCAGAGAAGCGTTCTACAAATAGAAGTTTTCTATTTATTGCTTTAAGAGCTGTTCAGGCGATTATGTTCTCGAATAGAGAATTTCAGGTGTAATAATAAATTATTACAAACAGGCAGGCAGGAGAGTATTTGCAGAGAAGCGTTCTACAAATAGAAGTAATTTAAAAGTGCCAAAATTTCGCTTATAAACCTTGCGAATGAGTGGGGTTTTTGGTAGGAAATGTCGCAACGTTTCTGCACATCGTGAAAGTGGGGTACCGGTGCGCACGCAAAAGTGCTGATTATTTACATTTATTTAGAACTGGAATAAAATAAATTATTATTAAAACATTATCTTAATAATTTTTATTAAAATAATAATTAATTTATCTTACCCAAATTCTGGCTCGTTACATACATATTTATATATATATATATATATATATATATATATATTGAGACGATATTTACAAAGATAAATATCATGGTAATATAGAAATAAGCTCAGAATAAAAGGTACATTAAACATAGAGTAATTCCGAAGGAATTGATTAAACATATATGTAAACGGCAAGTTGCATAAGTTCAACTTAACATAAAACTACATAACTATGTAGTTATAAGGCATGTTGTTAGCTATTTAATTCAAGTTTCACATGTATTACATTTCAATCATGGCTGTACAACAGACTTATTCATGCTAGTAATTTCCTATCATTTTCGGAAGTGTTAGAATATGTATTTGCTTCAATAAAATTCATGTTATCTATTTGAATAAGAAATCCAATTCTGGTGGCATAATCTGCTTCTGTTCTGAAAGTAAAAGAAGATAATTCGTATCAACTAATCAATTAATGTAGTAATTAGAAGAGATTCATAGAATTTACAAGTGTAAAATATGAAATTAAACAATTATTATGAAAAATGAAGTGCAAGTGTTGAGAAACCAGATTGTCACGTACGAACATAGAGGTTCTGATGGAAATTTTCAAAATAAACTATAATTGTGTTAGAAACTGATGTATCATTTTGTTTTTTGGGTCATAGAATCCATTTCTATTTATAGTTTTCCTGTAGAAAGTAAGAAAAGTTAGATATAAGTAATTTGTATATGTATAACTCCATAATTATTGAAATTTAAATGAATTAAGTGTTTTAAAAGTAAATAGGGCATATGAGGTACCGGTGGAAAGGAAATTTTGTGTAGATTTTAAAAATAATCATGTTTTTAAGATTTGTCCTCATATTAAAACGTTATGTATAAAAGTAATAATTTGCAAATTTCAGAAATATGATTATCCAATCAGAATTAAGGTCTGTTATGTTTGTATAGAAAAATTGTTCCAATCAAATTGGTTGTTAGGCAAAGAAATGATATGATTCTGTTATATTTTTCAAACAGTCTCTACCAATCCTTCAAGCTGAAAGCATGCCACTCGATGTATACATGGGTTCAGATTTAAGATTGATCGTGCGTTTCGTATAACCTAAAATAATTCCGATACAGAAACAATTGAAATTTTTGAAATACACAATAAGTAAGGTTAACGTGAATTATTTGTACGAGTGATGTGTTATCGTTAAACAATCGAAGTTAAATCATGTTTTCAATTTTTTTTTTAATATAAAATTATTTTAACATTAAGTTAACATGGGGTTAGTATTTCTATAGAAATAAAATTTAAAAAAATTTGATTAAATAAAATTTGTATGCAGATAAGTTATTGTATTTAGTTATACAATAACTTTAAATCAAATAATTATATTTAATTATATAATAAATTAAATTAAAAGTGTTTACGAGAAGTTTAGTAAATATTTCAAAGAAATACTTAAGCATCATACCTGTATAAACTTATGCTGTATATGAACCACCGCTGGATTAGTATACTTTGTGGGATTCAAATTACATCTGATCTGGATGATGGAACTTCAATAAAGAAAATGGGAGCAGCTGAAAGAAGATAAATATTTTTTTAAGTTTATGAATCTTATATTAATTTTCGAGGTTATGTTGATGATTATTACTTATCACCTATGTGTGACTGATAATTATATACCAGTCTGCAAATAGTACAACCATACATTGATTTTATATTGATCCAATATTATATTAAAAAGCTAAGTATACTTCTCCGAAATTATATATTCTTCATTGTTTAGCCATGATACAATGTGCGCACAAATTGAACTCGGTAATAACCGCATGCGTGAAACATGTGTAATTGCATACAAGGTGTTTGAATAAAAGAATTTTTATACAGTGCCAACTTTATTTTAAAATTATAATTGATTTTATTTTGCAAAAGAACCTAACGTACATGTTTAATACTTTTAATACTGAACTAATCCTGAACTCTATCACCTGATAAGCTAGTTGAGGCAGTTATATTAAACAATATAATAATAATTTTATTTGCGTAATTATAATAATCATATAATTTTAATCATGAATATATATATATATATATATATATATATATATATATATATATATATATATATATATCATATGTATTTATTGGACTGTACTTATTTAATAAGATTTGCCCCACGTTGTGGCATTATATATATATATATATATATATATATATATATATATATATATCCTTGTTTGATTACAGATAGAAAGTAAACGGTTAATACATACTTATTTAACAAACTTTTAGTAGAAACTTCACTACCGAGAAAGTTTAGAAACTGTTGCTTTTTTAAGGAACATGTCAACTTTCGAAACCAATTAAAAAATACGATTTATGTATTTGAATTTGTAATTTTAAACATTGGCACCAGTTTACTTTTATTTGCAATTTCGATAAATTATTTACTTACATTAATGCATGCACCTAATTTTAAAGGCTAATTTATATTATAGCTAATCTTTCAGTAATTTGAATTACTTCATTATAACCGCTGTATATTAGCGGTAAGCCGGTATCATTTGAATAAATTAATTCTATATCAAAAGAATACCTAGTTAATAGTGCACAACAATACTAATAAACATAATATATGAGCGTTGACCAGTGGATATGTAAATATAATAATTATGTTTCAAGCACATTATTTCACAGTTCTATGAACTTTGTTACATTCCACTTCAGCTATATGAAAACTAATTTTTTTATCCTATCTAAAACAATTCGATCCATTTAAATTTGATGTAACCGTAACAAATAAGTCTGGTAGCTTAATGTACTTATCTTAGATATACTGCATTAACACTAGCAGCACTGAAAATGTAATACTAAAATCTACTTTTACAATTTTAAACCGTTAAGCACCTCGTGTATCTTGATGACTTTTTAAACCCATCATTGCTTGTGGACTTTGAATAACGCGATATATAATTGCCCAAAATAGTTTCGCTGGTAAATAACTGAAATAAAATGTTAATTTTGTGTAGATATTACATTCAAGCTTACTTCTTAATTGGAATAACAAATCTGGCAATAGAAGGCATAGTTACGAAAATTTCTTCTCGTCTAATGGCAGTAACTATACGCCTAGCTACATTTTTTGGTTCCAACATTGACATGCTTCGTGGTTTACAACCAGCAAACATTCCTGTGTTTATGAAATAAGGGGATATTAGTGTTAGATGAATATTATCGTGCCCATGAGCCTACAATACGAGTTTTAATTGTTACATCATTTCGATTATATTTACTGTACCTTTAATTCGGTTGAAAGACTTTCGTGTAATCCATTTAAGGCATATTTTGTAGCGCTATAATCTGTACATTTGTAGGTACCTAACATTCCAGTTAAACTTCCGACGGTTACAATGTGGCCTTTTCCTCGTTTCAACATATCTCCCAAAACTGATTTAATTGTCTAAAATTAAAATCTGATTATTCAATCTGAAAATCTGGAACACTGCTTCTGTGACAGGACACTGTTAACACACAACATACACGTGCCAGACAAATAAAATCAATAACACCGAACGCGTTTAAATAGCTAATCGTCGACCGCTGATAATGATAGCCTATCTATTAAAACGAGTTTGGTGTTATTCGTTTTGTTTGTGAAGTACGTGAGTGTATTTTGCTTGTTATTGATTATTCACATTTAAAAGCAATAAAAAAAGACATGTAACAACGTGCATAATGCGTTATGAATAGTTGGATAGATAATGTGTTATTAGTAAATCATTGTTACTGTCGTCGTGTACATGTAGGAAAATAGACATTCTGTGTATGCTTAATGTTTTATTAGAAAGGGAAAGCAATTTATCACTTTACACTTAAGATTACTGAACATTAGTCAATAACGAATTACAAAACTTGCGACGGTAAATTACCCACGGCGTATCGGCACCAGCGAATTGTACCGCTCTGCGTATTCAGCAGTAAAAACTCTGTTCAACTATTGTGGAAAAAACCATTGATCAAACTGGCTCAATTGTTCTTGTGGGGTTATTTTGTTTATCATTAAATTAGGTGTTCATTGAAACTAGTTTAATTTAGAGGATAGAAATTGCGAAAATCATGGAATATTAGAGATTGATCAGTAGAAATCATTCTATAGTCGTTTTTTGTGTGTATTACATTTTTTTCTTGGTTAGTGCCATGTTGAGCCTGTCCTGGCACTGTACATTATATAATTATGTTGCTGTTTAAGTGATTTTATCAGTAAGATAACGTAAACAAACTAATTGTAATGAAGTACTCAATATGGACTGATTTTTCTTTGCATGTATTAACAAAATGATTTAATAGATATATGAGAAAAATTGAGTTAGCCGATCAGAAAACTTTCCCACCACACCTATTACTTCAGTCGATTCAACAAAAAAATATCACATCCTTCCAATACATAAATATGTTCATAAAGAAAATAGGCAACGTTTGAAAAAAACAAAATATTCTATGTCAGATGGACGTTTAAAACTTCATCCCAAATAAAGTTTATTAGACATATAAATGATAACTTGAAAAAAGTTCGTAAAGTCGCTCAGTTTTATAAAAATCTGGATAATGCAGTTTAATCACACACACATGCGCGTGCACACGCACGTGGAAATACATACGCACACGTACTCGCACATGTACACGCACACGCACGTGCACGCGCACGCACATACACACATTCATACCCTTTCAAACACACAGACACATAGACACGCATTTATACACACGCGCACGAGTACACACACATCAGTACAGACGCGAACACCCACACTCACACACACAAGCGCAAACTTAAGTAGAAACACACGTACAAGCACACGCACCCGCACACGCTCACAAAAACTGCTGAAAGTTTTATTTTCTAAGATAAAGATGTCAGTCATTATTGTATTATATTTTCGACAAAAGACCTTCGTTTTCCAAGGCAATGATGATTTAGACTATTGATCAAATGAAATCAATTTTTCTCAACTTTGCAATATTTATTGGTTTCTTACGTTATTTTAATCTGTCACCAATTCTACATTCTCAATTGCTACCCCCTGATCCACGTACAAGTTGTTAACCAATTTCCTACTAGACGATCAAACGCATACTAGTACCCTACCATTCTCTAAACATTCTTTTCCTTTGGTTATAACAGCTCCAATCGCTTACCTCGTATCAGTTCCCAACTTTACCACCCTTCATCCTAATCATAGTATCTGTGAGTCTGTGTGTCTGTGTGTCTGTGTGTCTGTGCCTGTGTGTCTGTGTGTCTGTGTGTCTGTGTGTCTGTGTGTCTGTGTGTCTGTGTGTCTGTGTGTCTGTGTGTCCGTGTGTCCGTGTGTCCGTGTGTCCGTGTGTCCGTGTCCGTGTGTCCGTGTGTCCGTGTGTCCGTGTGTCCGTGTGTCCGTGTGTCCGTGTGTCCGTGTGTCCGTGTGTCCGTGTGTCCGTGTGTCCGTGTGTCTGTGTGTCTGTGTGTCTGTGTGTCTGTGTGTCTGTGTGTCTGTGTGTCTGTGTGCCTGTGTGTCTGTGTTTCTGTGTGTCTGTGTGTCTGTGTGTCTGTGTTACTGTGTGTCTGATTGTCTGTGTGTCTGCGTGTCTGTGTGTCTGTGTGTCTGTGTCTCTGTGTCTGTGTGTCTGTGTGTCTGTGTGTCTGTGTGTCTGTGTGTCTGTGTGTCTGTGTGTCTGTGTGTCTGTGTGTCTGTGTGTCTGTGTGTCTGTGTGTCTGTGTGTCTGTGTGTCTGTGTGTCTGTGTGTCTGTGTGTCTGTGTGTCTGTGTGTCTGTGTGTCTGTGTGTCTGTGTGTCTGTGTGTCTGTGTGTCTGCGTGTCTGCGTTATTGTGTGTCTGTGTGTCTGTGTATCTGTGTGTCTGTGTGTCTGTGTGTCGTGTGTCTGTGTGTCTGTGTGTCTGTGTGTCTGTGTGTCTGTGTGTCTGTGTGTCTGTGTCTGTGTGTCTGTGTGTCTGTGTGTCTGTGTGTCTGTGTGTCTGTGTGTCTGTGTGTCTGTGTGTCTGTGTGTCCGTCTGTCCGTGTGTCCGTGTCTCCGTGCGTCCGTGTGTCCGTGCGTCCGTGTGTCCGTGTATCCGTGTGTCTGTGTGTCTGAGTGTCTGTGTTACTGTGTGTCTGTGTGTCTGTGTGTCTGTGTGTCTACGTGTCTGTGTTACTGTGTGTCTGTGTGTCTGTGTATCTGTGTGTCTGTGTGTCTGTGTGTCTGTGTGTCTGTGTGTCTGTGTGTCTGTGTGTCTGTGTGTCTGTGTCTGTGTGTCTGTGTGTCTGTGTGTCTGTGTGTCTGTGTGTCTGTGTGTCTGTGTGTCCGTCTGTCCGTGTGTCCGTGTCTCCGTGCGTCCGTGTGTCCGTGTCGTCCGTGTGTCCGTGTATCCGTGTGTCTGTGTGTCTGAGTGTCTGTGTTACTGTGTGTCTGTGTGTCTGTGTGTCTGTGTGTCTACGTGTCTGTGTTCTGTGTGTCTGTGTGTCTGTGTCTGTGTGTCTGTGTGTCTGTGTGTCTTGTGTGTCTTGTGTCTGTGTGTCTGTGTGTCTGTGTGTCTGTGTCTGTGTGTCTGTGTGTCTGTGTGTCTGTGTGTCTGTGTGTCTGTGTGTCTGTGTGTCTGTGTGTCTGTGTGTCTGTGTGTGTGTGTCTGTGTCTGTGTGTCTGTGTGTCTGTGTCTGTGTGTCTGTGTGTCTGTGTGTCTGTGTGTCTGTTGTGTGTCTGTGTGTCTGTGTGTCGTGTGCTGTGTTGTTGTGTGTCTTGTGTCTGTGTGTCGTGTTGTGTCTGTGTGTCTGTGTGTGTGTGTCTGTGTGTCTGTGTGTCTGTGTCTGTGTGTCTGTGTGTCTGTGTGTCTGTTGTCTGTGTGTCTGTGTGTCTGTGTGTCTGTGTCTGTGTGTCTGTGTGTCTGTGTGTCTGTGTCTGTGTCGTGTGTCTGTGTGTCCTGTGTGTCTGTGTCTCGTGTGTCCGTGTTCGTGTGTCTGTGTGTCTGGTGTCTGTGTCTGTGTGTTTGTGCTGTGTGTCTGTCGTGTCGTGTGTCTGTGTCGTGTGTGTCTGTGTGTCTGTGTGTCTGTGTGTCTGTGTGTCTTTTTTTTTTTTTTTCGTCTTCTCTCTTCGTGTTCGTGTCTGTGTGTCGTGTTCGTGCGTGTGTCTGTGCTGTCTTGTCTTTGTTTGTTTGTGTGTGTGTGTGTTGTGGTTGTGTCTTGTGTCTGTGGTCTTTTTTGCTTTCGTGGTGTCTGGTCTGTGTGTCTGTGTGTCTGTTCTGTGTTCTGTGTGTTGTGTGTCTGTGTGTCTGTGTGTCTGTGTCTGTGTGTCTGTGTGTTGTGTTGTGTGTCTGTGTCTGTGTGTCGTGTCGTGTGTCTGTCGTGTCTGTGTCTGTCGTTCGTGTCGTTGTGTGTCTGGTGTCGTGTTGTGTTGTCTGTGTGCTGTGTCTTGTCTGTGTTCTGTGTGTCTGTGTCTGTGTGTCTGTGTGTCTGTGTGTCTGTGTGTCTGTGTGTCTGTGTGTCTGTGTGTCTGTGTCTGTGTCTGTGTGTCTGTGTCTGTGGTCTGTGTCTGTTCTGTGTGTCGTGTGTCTGTGTCGTCTGTGTGTTCTGTCTTGTGTCTTGTGTGTGTGTTGTGTGTGTGTGTGTGCTGTGTCTTGTGTGTCTGTGTGTCTGTGCTGTGTCTGTGTGTTCTGTGTGTCTGTGTCTGTGTCTGTGTTCTGTGGTCTGTTTGTGTCGTGTTCTGTGTCGTGTCGTGTGTCTGTGTCGTGTCGTGTCGTGTGTCGTGTGTCGTTCTGTCTTTGTTCTGTGTCGTGTCGTGTGTGTTGTGTCGGTCGTGTCGTGTCTTTCTGGTCTGTTCTGGTGTTGTGTTCTGTGTGTCTGTGTGTCTGGTCGTCTGTTGTGTCTGTGTGTCTGGTTTCTGTGTCTGTGTGTGTGTGTCTCTTGTGTTGTGTGTCTGTGTGTCTGTGTGTCTGTGTGTGTTGTGTTGTCTGTCTGTGTGTCTGTGTGTCTGTGTGTCTGTGTCGTGTGTTGTTGTGTGTCTGTGTGTCTGTGTGTCTGTGTGTCTGTGTGTCTGTGTGTCTGTGTGTCTGTGCTGTGTGTTGTGTCTGTGTCTGTGTTCTGTGTGTCTGTGTCTGTGTGTCTGTGTGTTGTGCTGTGTGTCTGTGTGTCTGTGTTTGTGTCTGTGTGTCTGTGGTCTGTGTCGTTTCGTGTCCGTGTTGTGGTCCGTGTGTCCGTGCTCGTGTGTCCGTGTTCCGTGTGCCCCGGTGTCGTGTATCGTTGTTGTTTGTGTTGTGTGTTGTGTGTGTTCTGTGCTGTGTCTGTGTGTCTGTGTGTGTCTGTGTGTCTGTGTGTCTGTGTGTCTGTGTGTCTGTGTGTCTGTGTGTCTGTGTGTCTGTGTGTCTGTGGTCTGTGTGTCTGTGTGTCCGTGTCTCCGTGTGTCCGTGTGTCCGTGTGCCCGTGTGTTCGTGTATCCGTATGTCTTTGTGTCTGTGTGTGTGTGTGTGTGTGTGTGTTGTGTGTGTTGTGTCTGTGTGTCTGTGTGTCTGTGTCGTGTGTCTGTGTGTGGTCTGTGTCTGTGTTGTGTGTCTGTGTTGTGTCTGTGTGTCTGTGTGTGTCTGTGTGTTCTGTGTGTCTGTGTCTGTGTGTCTGTGTGTCTGTGTGTCTGTGTCTGTGTGTCGTGTTGTGTGTCTGTGTGTCTGTGTGTCTGTGTGTCTGTGTGTCTGTGTGTCTGTGTGTCTGTGTGTCTGTGTTCTGTGTCGTTGTGTGTCTGTGTGTCTGTGTCGTGTCGTGTGTCTGTGTCTGTTCTGTGTGTCTTGTGTGTCTGTGTGTTGTGTTGTGTGTGTGTGTTGTGTCTGTGTGTCTGTGTGTCTGTGTGTCTGTGTGTCTGTGGTCTTGTGTCTGTTGTGTCTGTGTCGTGTCTGTGTGTCTGTGTGTCTGTGTGTGTCTGTGTGCTTGTGTCTGTGTGTCTGTGTCTGTGTCTGTGTCTGTCTGTCTGTGTCTGTGTGTCTGTGCCTGTCTGTACCTGTGTGTCTGTGTCTGTGTCTGTGTCTGTCTGTGTGTCTGTGTCTGTGTGTGTCTGGTCTGTGTGTCTGTGTCTTGTGTGTCTGTGTCTGTGTGTCCGTGTGTCGTGTGTCGTGTGTCTGTGTGTCGTGTGTCTGTGTCGTGTGTGTCTGTGTCGTGTGTCGTGTGTCTTTGTCTGTGTCTGTGTGTTGTGTGTCTGTGTGTGTGTGTGCTGTGTGTCTGTGTGTCTGTGTGTCTGTGTGTCTGTGTGTCTGTGTGTCTGTGTGTGTCTGTTGGTGTCGTGTGTCTGTTGTCTGTTGTGTCTGTGTGTGTGTGTGTCTGTGTCGTGTGTGTCTGTGTGTCTGTGTGTCTTGTGTCTGTGTGTCTGTGTGTGTCTGTGTGTCTGTGTGTCTGTGTCTGTGTGTTGTCTGTGTGTGTGTCTCGTGGTCTGTGTGCTGTGTGTCTGTGTGTCTGTGTGTCTGTGTCTGTGTGTCTGTGTCTGTGTGTCTGTGTCGTGTGTCTGTGTGTCTGTGTGTCTGTGTGTCTGTGTCTGTTGTGTGTCTTGTGTGTCTGTGTGTCTGTGTGTCTGTGTGTCTGTGTCGTGTGTGTGTCTGTGTCTGTGTGTCTGTGTGTCTGTGTTCGTGTCTTGTGTCGTGTGTCTGTGTGTCGTGTTCGTGTCGTGTGTCTGTGTGTCTGTGTGTCGTGTCTGGTGTGTCTGTGTGGTCTGTGTGTCTGTGTGTCTGTGTGTCTGTGTGTCTGTGTGTCTGTGTGTCTGTGTGTCTGTGTCTGTGTCTGTGTGTCGTGTGTCCGTGTGTCCGTGTGCGTGTGTCTGTGTGTCTGTGTGTCTGTGTGTCTGTGTGTCTGTGTGTGTGTGCTTGTGTCTGTGTGTCTGTGTGTCTGGTGTGTCTGTGGTGTCTGTGTGTGCTGTGTGCGTGTGCCTGTGGTCGTGTGTCCTGGTGTCGTGTGTGTCGTGTGGTCTGTGTGCTGTGTCGTGTGTCGTGTGTCGTGTGTCGTGTGTCTGTGGTGTCTGTGTGTGTCGTGTGTCGTGTGTGCTGTGTGTCGTGTGCGTGTCTGTGTGTTCGTGTGTCTGTCTGTGTGCTGTGTGTGTGTGTGCGTGTGTGTGTGTGTGTGCTGTGTGTTGTGTGTCGTGTGTGCTGTGTGCTGTGTGCTGTGTGCTGTGTCTGTGTGTGTGTGTGCGTGTGTGCGTCTGTGTGTCTGGTGTCTGTGTCTGTGTGCGTGTGTGTGTGTTGTGCTGTGTGTGTGTGTGTGTGTCTGTGTGCTGCTGTGTTGTGTCGTGTGGTGTGTGTGTGGTGTCTGTGTCGGTTCTGTGTCTGTGCTGTGCTTGGGGGGGTGGCGTTCTCTCTGTGCTTGTCTGGCTGGCGCGTGTCGTGCTGTTTGGGTTTTCGTTGGGGTGGTGTGTGTGTGGTGCGTGTCGTGCGTGCGTTGGTGGTGTGGTGGGGTGGTGTGGGTGTGCGGGTGGGGGTGTTGGTGCGTGGTGTGGCTGGTGTGTGGTGCGTTGTGTTGGTGTTGTTGTGTTGTGTGTGTGTGTGTGGTTGTGTTGTGTGTGTGTGTGGTGTGGTGTGTGTGGTGTGGGTGTGTGGGTGTGTTGTGGGTTGTGTGGTGTGTGTGGGTGGTGTGTGGTGTGTGTCGTGTGTGTGCTGTGCGTGTGTGCTGTGGTCGTGTGTGCGTGTGTCTGCGTGCTGTGTGTGTGCTGTGTGCGTGTGTCTGTGTGTGCTGTGTGTCGTGTGTGTCGTGTGTGTCGTGTGTGCTGTGTGCGTGTGTGCTGGTGTGTGGTGTGCGTGTGTGTCTGTGTGTCTGTGTGCTGTGTGTCTGTGTGTGTGTGTGTGCTGTGTGTCGTGTGCTGTGTGCGTGTGTCGTGTGTGTGTGTGCTGTGTGCTGTGTGCTGTGTGCTGTGTGCTGTGTGCTGTGTGTCTGTGTGTCTGTGTGCGTGTGTGCTGTGTGCGTGTGTGCTGTGTGTCTGTGTGTCTGTGTGTCTGTGTGTGTGTGTGTTGTGAAATGTGGCGGCGGTCTAAAGTTTGTATTTAGTTTGTGTACTTTCCGGCTGGTTAGATTTTGGAAAAATTGAGCGGCGTGAATGTGTCTTATTGATGTTCTTAATTTTCAATTTACTTATTAATATTGTGTTCTATAATTTCTTGTGTACGGCATTTAGCGTCAAAAAGATTCCTAAAGTAGAATTGAAGTGTTCAAATTTTTTCAATATCGGAATAATGATTAATTTTATCAGTCATGTTTTTTTTGTTTGCTGTTTTCACACCGATTTATGTTATAACGCTGTATAGCATAAAGAAACATGACTAAAGTATTGAGGTAAAGTTACACCTCAGGGCTGTGGAATTATATCCATGGAAAGAAAAATCATAAAACACTAATCTATATGTAGAGCTGGTACCTTGAACATGACCTTTTTTAAACATTCTACGTTCATTATTTCGAAAACCACTGTATAGGGTATGATAAACAAAGGTGCTTTAAAATTAATCATATAAATGTAAAAATATATGGTGTGTCATTTAAAAAAAATTCCACACTTTTGTGAGCCTGTATTAATAAAAATAATTTTAAAATTCGCATATACTTGTTTACAACTTTTGTATTAGATTTTCACCTTTAAGGTTAGTTCTCCACCCAAAAGAGCGTATAAAAAATATTAATCAATTTTGGTTATGGAGTAACAATTCGCGTGGATGTAGTTTACAAGAGTATTAAAATGTCTTATTTAATTATTCATTTAACCCAAAATATAAAGAGAGTGAAACTTTAAACGAAGATTTTTGGTAGGTATATGCAAATTTCCATAACATGATTTAGAATAACACTAATGTAATTGAATTTATTTAAATGAGAACACTAAGGTTATCTTTACCGTCCAACCTACATATACATATGTAGGTATAGAAGGTTAAGCAATCGACTTTTTTTCACTATCGCTAAATCGACTTTAGCTCATTTTACAACTTTTGGCCAAGCTTCTCCAAGATCGGACATCATGCCTGGATGTCTATTTGAGTGTGTCTGTCTGTGACGTGTGTCTCTCTGTGTGGATGTATGTTAGTATCCACAACTCCAGACGAAAATACTTACGTACCTAAGATTTTGTAATTAAGTTTTTTTTTCATTTGGCTTAGAGCTGATTAGATTTTGGGAGAAATCCAGCGGCGGTGAGGGGGTGTTTATTAGTGGCAGTTTTTTGGTTTTTATCAAATATTTCTAAAACAGCTGCATATTTCAAAGACATAAAAATACCTAGATATAGACCTTCAACATGTCGATTAATTATGTTCTATGCATTTTTTTGATATGACGCGTAATTTAGCGACAAAAAATTCCTAAAGTAGAATTTAAGTTAAAATTTTTTGGTTAGTTGAATAACAGTTAATTTTATCAGAAAAAGTGTACACGTATTTTTACAGAAAATTTAATTTTACATACATTTTTTATCTGACATGAAGTTTTAAATTTCATTCTGACATAGATCATTGATTTTGTTTTTACAATGTTGCCTGTTTTCGTTATGAACGTATAAAAATGAGGCTGTATGGTTATCCTAAAAAAATTGAAATTAAAATTATTTCTTCTCTTTTAATTTAAGTTAGCATCTAGATGTCTATTAACCTCTGTCTGTCATGAAGTTTTAAATGCCGGTTTGACATAGATTATGGTTTTTGCGTTTACAATGTTGCCTATTTTCGTAATGAACTCATTATAAAAAATAAAATACTTATCTTTTTTGGTTTTTTTTAATGGTGTACTTTAAATTATACAATCTAAAGGTTTCGAAACACTTACAGTTATCTTCGTCAGTAGTAATGTTTGTTAAAAATTGTTAAAGATGTAAACAATTTTGTCAAATTTGAAAAATTAAATTAAATTAATTTGTCATCTTTGAGGCAGTTTAATGAAATTTAATTTTTATGACCTAGTTATTCTTTACTAAAAATTTTATAGTTGGCTTTATGTTTCCCAAACTGTTATATTAATAGCAGGCTTATGTTTATGTTTTAATTTTTCAAATTTGACAAAATTGTTTACTACATCTTTAACAATTTTTAACAAACATTACTACTGACGAAGATAACTGTAAGTGTTATCGAAACGTTTAGATTGTATAATTTAAAGTACACCATTAAAAAACCCCAAAAAAGATAAGTATTTTATTATGAGTGTTAATGGTGAAAGTTTACATTTTCATATCCTTTAAAAAATTTTAATTTCTATTTTGTACCTGGATATAGACCTTAAACATATTGATTAATTATGTTCTATGCAATTTTTTGATAAGACGCGTAATTTAGCGGCAAAACAATTCCTAAGGTAGAAAGTAAGTGTTAGTTTTTCATTATCTGAACAACAATTAATTTTATAAGAAAAAGTGTAGATGTATTTTTTAAAGAAAATTTAATTTTACATAAATTTTCTTTGTAAAGTTTTTTAATGTAAAACGAAATAAATGTAAAAATTATTTAAATATGATTGGAAATGCTGAAACTCTATTATAGATATTTTTATAGAAGCGGGAAGATTTGGAATTTTTTTTACGTTAACATGTATTTATGTCTATGAATTTCTATCTGACGTGAAATTTTAAACGTCATACTGACATAGATTATCGTTTTTGTTTTTACAGTGTTGCCTGTTTTCGTTATGAACGTATGAAAAGGAGATTGCAGAGTTACCCTAAAAAAATTGGAATTAAAATTATTTTTTTCTTATAAAAGAGGTTGCATAATTATCCTTAAAAAATGTTATTATAGTAATTAAGATATCAAGGGTGTTACGGGTATAATAATGCCCCGAGGTCAACGGTCGACTTCCCGAGGGCTTCTGGCCTGAGGGATGTACGTTGACCGAGGGCATTATTCCTGAACAGCCGTGGTGCCTTCCATATTTAATGTCCTTTTAGTGTCTTATTCAATTAAGAAAAGATATTGAATTTTATTTTTGACATTTATTGTCATGTGTATTTGAATTAATCGACAAAGTGGGTTTTTTACTTTTATTTTAGCAAAAAATATAATCGACTTTGTTCAGTCACCTTGGTTTCGTAACTATGCATTTTGTTTGTCATAATACCTTAGGGTATTATATCGCGTCTAACGTGTTAGTTGTGGCATAATTATCCTAAAAAATATGTTATTAAAATTATTTAATTTCTTTTAATTCCCATATTATAGGTTGGAAGGTCGGGTGGTGTTCCACACCAAATATTTACTATTTTGATTAGCTACAGTCTGATTATTTTCCGAAGTATAATTTCTTTTAAATATTAATGAAATTTTGTATGATTACAATTAATTATGGAAGATTTCGTTACATTTCAATAAAAAACTAGGTAATACATTATCTGACAAATATTAATTACAGTTTTGAAAAATTTTGTTAATTTGAAAAATGTGGAACACTGGAACTGTGGCAAGATCTGTAACAAACAAAACACCCATGTTATCTATTGAAGTTACATCTTAACCCTCATCCTATGTCTTTGTTTCCTAATGATAATGATAACCACTTCATCTGAAAAGCAATTTCTTTAATAGTGCACAACTCTTTATTATAATTTTGAACTGAAAGAGAAAAATTAAGCAATCTATGAACCAAAAAATTAAAAGCCGCGAGTTTATGCTGCCTAGAGTGATTAGAGTCATTGATTATGAATCTGTTGGTGCTAGTTTTTCTCGCGATAAATATTTATACATAGTTTACTTCCATTTCTTGTTACTACAGTATGAAGAAACGGGAGATTGTCATTTGCCTCTATCTCATGGGTAAATTTGATTGTCGGAAATTTGGAATTTAAAGTTTCTACAAAGTTCTCATCACTACAAATGTTATTATTAAGGATGACAAACACATCATCCACGTATCTAGTCCAAACTCTACGGTAATACGGCAAATCGCGTTTTTTAAGTCAGTCTCAAATTTACCCATGAATATATTGGTCATACACGGAGATAAGCTATTGCCCATTGTCGTACCACGTTCTTGTTTAAAAAATTGATGGCTAATTTTGAAAAAGGTTTGTTTCATACACAACTCTGTTAATTTAAGAAATTCTTCTACATCTGCATAGTCCGAATGATATTGTTTTAAAACATACTCTAAATAAACTAAAATTTGATCTACTGGAACGCTCGGAAACCATGAACAAACGTCGAATGAGATTAAAATTTGATCTTCTGTAAGCTTAATGTTTTTAATTTTATCAATAAATTCATATGAATGTGAAACACTAAAATTGGGCTGTTGGTAGAAGAGAGATTATGAAATTTACTAGGCAACCATTTCGATAGCAGTAGGTGCATTACTACCATAAATAATGTGTCGCATATGTAATTATATTTAGGATTCACATCAGTTCTACATACATAAAGACAAAATTTACATCGATTGGGGCTTGAACCTTGATGGCGCAGTTGGTTAGCGCGGTACTCTGTCAAAGTACAGGTCGTAGGTTCAAATCCTACTCGAGGTAAACTTTTTATTTATGTATTTAATAAACTTAATAATAATTGTTAATTACATATTGTAACAACCCTTTCTGAGTTGTATTAAAATATACCTTAATTTAAAGTCTTTCATTCGTTCTGTTGTAAATATAAGAAAAAGTTTTTAATTATTGAAAATAGGTATGAGGTAGGCAACTTAATTTGCATATCTTTTTAAGGGTTTATAGTGCATATCTTCTTAAGTGTATATATTTCTTAAAGGTTTATATTCCCATAAATTGTTTTCTGATCATTTGATTTGCGCAACGCATCATCATGATCATCTGACCTCCTCCGACTTCAAAGCATCCATTTTGCTTACTTCCTGATGCACATTACAGCAGAAAGCGTTGTTTTAGGTTTTTCACCTAAATTTTGTGCAAGTGCCATTAATTTGATGGCACTTTTATTTTAGTTCAGTTTTATTTGTACTTTGATTACATTTTAAGTACGTATTTAATTTCACTGTTGCGTACGTTTTCATTTTATGATTGCAATTTTTGCATTCAAAACTTCAAAATAATGCAATAAATATTGGATTCAAAATTTCAAGAAGAAATAAGAGATAAAATTCCTTTCATTTGTTGGAAAACATTATTTCAAGTAATTGCGCAATAATGGTGCAAGGATGACATCACCTTGGTAGATCGTTTCGTAAACATTTAGATACCAGAGGTTACTAAAAAATTTGTGTACAAAAATTTTACGAAGGTATTTATGTAATGATTTTCTTTGTAATTTAAGGATAGTTTTAAGATATATTTTATTTAATCATCTCACATTAACTGTCAATAAACATAATTGTATATTTTTATTTTTTACATTTTGATAAAATTTTTATTGTTAACAAACTCGGTTTAGTTGTTCCGAGATAATTAATAAATAACTTGGCGTCCGAGATCATTTTATTAGTATTACATACAATTTTTTTATTATTTATGTTCGGTGGAAGTAAGCGAGCAGATTTAGTGTAATTAAGCAAATCAAAATATTGAACCTCTCCTACTTAAACTACCGACTGGGACAAAGGCATTATTTGTGGTGTATGGTTAGTATCTCCAGTCAGTTTGACGATTTGTGTTTTGGAGAACTTTACACTTATTTCATTATTACATTTATTATACCATTTACACCACCTATTTTATAATATTTACCTTTGAACTTATTCATGCATAGTTTATGAAACTTAAGCAAGCAATACATTCTAGGTAACACTGGATTGGATACCGTTAGTAGAAATCTACGAGAATCATGCACAACTCTATTACATTCTAATAAAACCTTACTAGTTGAAATAATCATTTTAGCAATGACTGAATAAGAATGTGAATATAAGTGTTCTTTCACTGGCGCAATATAATCCTCCTTGTTTAAAATGACTACTTGATTGCCTTCATCTGCTTTAAGATAAAAATCATTTTTACTTTTGAGATCTTTAACAAATCTAAGTTCTGAATGATTTAAGTTAAATTTTGACTCCTGTTGGATATTTTTTCCGAAATTTGAATTTTACTGGCGTGCCTAACGTTCTTTTTGCATTTTCATCCAATGATTTAATCAGACTTTCTATGCTAACTATAATTTTATCCAACGAAGGTTTATTAAAAATAAAATTATATTACAAACCTTTATTTAAGAAATCTTTTTCTTCTCTGTTAAAAGTATTGGACGATTTGTTAACAACAATATTTTCGTTTATGGCATTACGCGTTTGTTGAATCTACATAATTTTGAAAATTTGTTCAGATGAATAAGTCTCTTAGCAAACATTTAGTGGCCAATGACCTCTTCCAAGTGATAAAAAAAGTAATCCACTCTTCAAACTCAATTAACATTTTGCGAAGTTGATAATAAAAACTTTGTTTAAGTTTGTTTTTAAATTAAAATTTAAAAGAATGTAAGTAATGCTCAATAATTATACATTTTTTATGTGATTTGTAGTTCGGAGTAGAACCTTATTGTACTATGATAACACGAGCAAGAAGTTAACTCCGAGAAACATGATATTGCGTTTGCGCCCTATGCGACCATTAGTCACACTTTTTCAGGCGGCGAAAATAAGAGAGTTTGCCTTCTTCTCTAACCGTAAAATGAAATGTCGCAAGTACGGCTCTCGTCTAGCAAGATTTTCAAACCATTTGCACCTGAGTTCTATAAAGAATAAAATAGCTTCCTAGAAATCTCGTGGGGTTTTGGCACTTTTCTTAAAGAACATTTTTATATGTATCTACACCAGCGTAGTTGTGGTGGGTTTAATAGTTCCACAAATACTGACATCATTCTCGCAGTCCACTTCGACAATCTTTTCCTATTCTTATTTTTTACTATTATGTTTGTTATTACCTCTGTTTCCGCTAACTCTAGTTATGATGTGATGATTTTATGTTTGGCTCGTGAAGTTGTTTTCTTTTCCCTAGCGTGATTTGCATCCCTTTCGGTTTCCCAGCTGATGTTTCAAATTCTAGTCGCTGAAGTCTTCTCCAAATTGATTCTTGGCATGGCTAAAGCAAACATTCATTTTTTTGTCCTGAAACAATGGTAATGTAGATTCCTATTAAATATGCCATACTTTCCGAATATACACTTTCAACTTCTTACGCTTGTTGTTGCAAAAACATATTACAAAAGCTGGTTGGACGTTCTGTATCATTTTCGTGCTTGTTGGACTAGGTTGGTTTTATATTCAATATTCTAAAAACCGTAGAAGCAGATAAATCTAAGTTTTGCGCTCTTTCACGTCTAAATATTTGTTCTATCCTTATGAATTTCCATCTTGATGGAGCTTCTCTATTAGGATACTTTGTAATGTATCTTCTACGAGCCTCGTTACAATTTTTGCCGCAAGAGTAGTATATTTCAAGCGTATCTTTAAATACATATTTTCGATTGTGGAATATTATCTGGAATTTTGTCACTGAAATGCACTCAAAAGCTTCTTTGATAATTAGTATTAATTACTTTTCATGCAAAATAATTTAAAACGTCAAACACACGCCGTCTTTTGACATAAACAATCATATTAGTTGTTTCTTGTCACAGCCAACTTAAGCAATCGTTTTGACTCGTCATTATAGATGTTCTAAATTTCACGCAGATATAACATACGCATTATTTATCGTAGAAATTCTTTCCAAAAACGACTGTATTCAAAATTACTGCGTTAATAAATTTATAAAAAAATATACAGGGTAATGCGTTTAAAAATCGCAAGTTCCGGTTACTAGCTAGACTACTTGTCACTCATGCACAATATAGGGGCAGTAGTCTGAAATGCTCCATAAAAATTCAAATTTTAAAAATAAAAATTGTGGAAGTTATAGGGTGGCGCGATTTTCAAAAAACAGACGTTATATAAGTATACATATCAAACCACACGTAAAAAAACATTTTCACCCCTATATTGAAAATTGTATCGCCGAACATTAAATACAAATATAATAACTTCAGTTTCCCGCACGCGTACGCTAATGCACATCGGATTTTTCCTCCCATTATCGAATAAAATAGCCTAAATGGTATTGTAATTTTTGACAGCATTTAAAATTTTAAATGTTTGTTTTTAAGCGTATTAAAAACCATGCAAATGAATAGAATTTAATTATGCTGCCGGTAATGCAGACCCCGACTTTATCGACAAAGTTAATGTTCATGCACTAGAAATAATGAAGTTTGATGTACTTACGTTAACGTACCTATATATGATAAATAAATTTAAATATACCCGTACTTTTTTCAGTAGCATTCCTGCTAATATGCCGTCTAACATTTTAGACTAAAAAATTCACTTATCTGCTATGTTATTCTAAAAATACATGCCTGTTTTTCAGAAAAATAATTTTGTTTTAATTAGAAATTGTTTAAATATATAGATAAATAAACTTTTCTTTTATGGTTGCATACGATTTTCAGAAAAACAAACATTTATTTATATTTTCGATTTTTTAAAAACTTGTTTATTTTTCTTCATATTTAATAAATTTCTATTTTAAATTAAACATTTTTTTCTGAAATTTAGAATATTAATAAATACGCATAAAAAAATTAAGAAACCACTTAGGTGAAAAGATAAACGGAAATTAAAAAAGATACTATTAACTTTGAAAAAAAAAACAGTGCGCATACATTTTTTTTATCAGAAATAAAATGCCATTTTGGCGCCCGCGAACCACTTAAGCGCCCGCGCACAGTGAAGTAAGTGTTATTTTTTTGTATTCAAAATTCACGTTTAGTTAGTAGTTAGATAAAGATGGCGATGCAGATTGTTTTATTAGTGACAATAAGAATAATTATTTTCTCTATAACGAATACAAATTATTTAGTAGATTATGATACAGAGCGAGTTTTGATAATATCGTGATATAAAATTCATACAACTTAAAACAATATGTATAATAAACTGCTCATAAAAGATGAAAAGAATAAATAGAATACATATTTATTGATAAACGGTCGCTATTTTTCAAATTGGTCTGTCAGTAGCAATTTAGATCCTCTTTATAAATGTGACTTATTATTACAAGCAGCGAAAATTTTATAAACATTTAAAAAAGAAATCAAGTCAGCGTTCAAACAAAAACAGCTAAATCAAAACCGGTTCTTCTGTTTGGAAGGTACGATTCCACAGGCAGATACACATGTTAAACTTATAACACCGCTCTGATTGCGTCGTGAGTTACAACCCCACAATCTATATCGTAATATGTACTATTTTGGTCATAAGTAATGTCTCGGCATACGCGTAGCATCCCACTGTTCAATGTCCAAGTTTTTGATATATTTTCAAATGTGTTTTCCTTAAATCAAACGAGGAGATTACCAAACAAAATAGCTTCTAAGCGTTATATAAGTTATTTAATTTGTTAGAGAAAAAACAACAAATAATATCGTTATTATCACAATTACATATTTTTAATGTCCGGTGAAAGTAGTATATTTATGTGATACAATACAGAATCTCTATACAACTTGTCGAATTTACTTAAGTAAAGTAAATAATGTTTAATTAAATTATTATATTAAATTATTATAAGTCTTTGTCGTAAGTTCAAATCCTACTCGAGGTAAACTTTTTATTTATGTATTTAATAACATTAATAATAAACACGTGACTAACAGATTAAGCTTAAACGATAAAGCGATAGACACATCCTGCTTAAATATTAGGTATTTTGAAATTACGTAAAGATAAATAGACTACTTATTCAGTTAATGTAATATTATCACTGAAGATAATGTTACTTAATAAATCGATCGCTATCAGTTAATATTCTAATGGATTTATAATATTACATTAATTGAATAAGTAGTCTACTTATCCTAATATTTAACTGCAACATTTTCGGGTCGCATCGGCGAAGTGTAATGTTGGTTGCCTACACGTATGCTGGGACATTACTTATGACCAAAATACTACGTAACTGACTACTTTGTTCACAACTATTAAGATTTGTCAGCAATATTAAAATACATAATACATACAAGTTACTTTATAGCAATCTGATACCCTTCGGCAGAGGGCACAAACGACAGGTCCAGTAAAAAGTGATAAAGAATGACAAAAGAAGAAAGGTTTAGGATTTGTAAAGTAAACATATACCTGACTCTGAAATGAAAATTCATAACCGCTATCTTATTGTTGTACCAACTGTATGTTAACCCATTTAATTGTCAAGCAAATTTATTACTGGACAGCTCTATAACAAGCCAACGCGTTCCGACATCAAATTATTTCTTATTATTATTATCACTACACTGCATTGTAAATATGCGAATTAAAAACTGCAATGTCATGAAACCTTAAGAAAATTATTACACGTAGGGAATAAAAAAAATCTGATGCAACCAGCACATAAGTTGTTATGCCTGTGTCATTTTTCATTAACAAATATATAAGAAAAGACTCCTTTTATATTAAATGTACAACAAACTAAGTCTTGTTTTTTACTTACACCTAAGCGATTTAAAAATTATATGGGTATACGGTTGATCTTTTGATTGAGAAAAGGAATCATTATTATACGAACTAACCTGACAAGATTTTCTCTTTGTATAATACAATTTAATAATTTTTAAATAGAATAACACCAAAATCCATTTACACTGTTAAATGTAATCCCATTAAGGCAAATGAGGATTCTAGATCATTTGTTAAAGGTGAAAATCAAGGCCAGATTAAATTAACGTTTTATATAAGCTTGTTACATTTTCCATTATATTGCATTAATTCTTAAAGCTTATTTAGTTTCGTATGAAAAACTTATGTGAAATTTAATTATTTTTAAAAAAGTTGTCTATACTTCTTTCTATAAAGTTGATGGTTTTTCAAATATTCACAAGAGGTCTTTAGGTATACTTTTGATTTTGAAGGGTTCTTTACTACTCTAGAGAAAAAAATGATAAAGAAAGCTTGCCTAAAATTTAATTGTCTTTAATAACGGTTCCTTCATTTGTTTCAATAAAGTTAATAATGTTTTGAAATATTCACAAAACCTTTACCGACCTCTATAAAATTCCTTTTTCGTAAGCATATTTTATCCAAAAGTTGATAGAACCGAGTCATTAAGAAGTAACCGAATATAAAATTTCATTTCAGTTACGTATTTCTGTGAATGGGTCATTTTTGCGGCTGGAGTAATTATATTTTGTTTAAAAAAATTTTAAGTGTCAAAATATTTAGATACGAAAATTTTTATGTTCATTCTGCAGGCCTCAGATAATATTTTAAGAAATCATTTGTATAGATTCAAACACGATTCTTAAGTTATCGATTTATTCCTTTGTTAGTTAGACATTTTCACCTTTAACCATAATATTAATTATAAGTGAAAAATATATGTTATACTGTACCATAAGGCAAACCAGCATTGTCGACCAGTTGTTCAATAAAGCACTAACACATATGGCTACACACACAAACCCTCCTCCTACCCTCCAGACATCTATACGCACACGCACCCCTACTATCACTCGTACTCGCGCACGCACATGCTCACGCACGCACACACGCGTTAACACATACCACACGCCACACACCACACTCCCACACACACGCACGCACACACGCACACTCATACACACACAAAAGGCGCACACGCACACACTTACCTCATAATAGACAATGAATGAATTGGAAATCTTCTAATGAATTGGCAGTAATGAAGTCTTCTAGATTGGTCTGGATATGGGTGTTAAGGGAACTTAGTCTCTTTTGAAGGTAGGTTAAAGGATAATTATAAGCAACAAGTGAATATTTACCCAATAGTGTGAAATAACGTTAACTTGAAACGTCTTCTCAATCATCACGTCTGGTATCTCCAAAAATGTTTGTCCCGCAACAATTCCGGCATTATTAATAAGGATATCAATTGGTCCTATTTCATTTTTCACTAAACTGGCATGTTTATAAACACTTTCTTTATCTGTAACATCTACGATATATGATCGAGCTTCTAATCCTTCATTGTATAAGCGAGCGTGCAGTTTTTCAATTGCTGAAAAATAGAAATGAAAAAAATTACTCATTTAGAATTTTTGCATATTTTTAAATATTCTTATAGACTATCAAAACTCTATAATCCATTCAGGATCTTTTTGCAATATAGTAGGTCATATAATTTTTTTACCAGGTTGGCATTTAAATTAGCTGAAATATTACACATGACGTTTTAAGTGTTCCGGCCGGAGAACATTAGTACGGTTAGCAATTTTGCTTGGTGTTACAAATGTACTTGTTTTTCATTTACAAAATAAGTGCAGTAAAGTATGTAACCACAATGTGACATCTAGTAACAAGGTGTAAATGCGAACCAAATATCTAAAGGTACAAAATCTTTTCGTTTTGATCATTGGTTTACTGTAATTCGCAAGAACACCACGATAACATACCTTACTGTCGGATTCTCATCTGAGTTAATATTATATAAACACCATTCACTACGTTCTAACCTCCAACAGCGCGTAGGCACCTGAAGTTTTCACAGTGTGCTCTGTACTTTCTTTTCCTTATTATGAATATAACTTTTAATGTCAAGTTAGATACCTCTGTTACACACATGGAAAAATTTAGAGCAACAAAAAAAAGGATGTCTAAAATAACAATATCGTTAACATAAACATATTTTTGAGAAGTTTTGTTTATGTTGAGAATTCCAGTTAGTTTTTACGGCATTATGAGGTCAAATTCCTTCCTTAAATTAAGAAAGAATGGTTTTGAATATAGTTCGGCTAAAAGATGATTTTACATTTTACATAATTCAACCTTGAGATTTTGACGGATATTTACGTTTTGAGGGTTCTTGAATCCATTTTCTGCGTGTGTCACGTGTGAGTGTGAGTGTGTGTGTGTGTGTGTGTGAGTATGTGAGCCTACGTGTGAGTGTGTGTGTCGGTGTGTGCCTGTGTGTGGCTGTGTGTGTGTGTGTGTGTGTGTGTGTGTGTGTGTGTGTGTGTGTGTGTGTGTGTGTGTGTGTGTGTGTGTGTGTGTGTGTGTGTGTGTGTGTGTGTCTGTGTGTGTGTGTGTGTGTGTGTGTGTGTGTGTGTGTGTGTGTGTGTGTGTGTGTGTGTGTGTGTGTGTGTGTCTGTCTGTCTGTGTCTGTGTCTGTGTCTGTGTCTGTGTCTGTCTGTGTCTGTGTCTGTGTCTGTGTCTGTGTGTGTCTGTGTCTGTGTCTGTGTCTGTGTCTGTGTCTGTGTCTGTGTCTGTGTCTGTGTCTGTGTCTGTGTCTGTGTCTGTGTCTGTGTCTGTGTCTGTGTCTGTGTCTGTGCCTGTGCCTGTGTATGTCTGTGTCCGTGTCCGTGTCCGTGTCCCTGTCCGTGTTTGTGTCCATGTCTTGTGTCTTTGTGTGTGTGTGTGTGTGTGTGTGTGTGTGTGCGTGTATGCGTGTGTACATGCGTGTGTACGTGCGTGCATGCGTGCGTGTGTGCGTGTGTGTGTGTGTGTATGAACACAGAAACGGTCATACCGTTAGAGCTGGAGTTATTAAAGTTGGGATAGAAATGGTATTTAAATGAAAAACTATTCTAATATAAATTGTGACTTTTAACTAAGATTTTCGATTAGGATTAGCATCAATAAAAATCGTGAAAAACGCATATGTACGTAGTTTCAGCTTGTTTATCAAACTAAAATGAACAAAAATGGTAAAATCAACAATTTAGCAATATACTAATAATGTACATTAAACATGAATGTACCTAATGGCCACATGGTTAAGTGATTGGAATAGTAACGCAAGGAAGGAGACCAGGAAATTAATTTTTTTTGTAAAGATGCTTTTTTAATTTTATGTTAATGTGCACTTACATTTTAAAATGGTATCCTTATGCAAAATTTTGTGCAAGCGTTAAACATTAGAATCTACTTAGAAATGTAGTTTTAATTTTTTGTATTAAGTACAAGGCGTTGGACATTACCTACATTAAAGTGCATCTTAACACACTATTAAAATATGTATTAAACAAAAAGTGAAAATACTCAAGAAATATCGTAATTTTTCTTTTAGAGTACAATTAAAGTCTTGAAGGACATGTATAACATGAAATCAAATAATTTCAGTTTCTTTTTGCATGTACGTAGCTTTATTATGTAACTAGTCGTACCCGTCGCACATTTTTGCGTTTTTATTGAAACTTATATTCGGATGAATGGTGTAGTATGCAAATAATCCCCCCACCCCGCCGTAGTAATGCATAAAGGACAAACAGATAGACATAAAATAGTTTATATATATATATATATATATATATATATATAAATATAATAATATAATATAAATCCATTAGTACTCTTATGATATATGTAGGTATATGAGAATGTTGGGTGGAGACACTCCAGATTTTTAATTTTTATATTCACAAAACAGGACCTGTGCAGTAATAGTTAATTACAGTAACTAAGCACTATTATGTTCACAACTGACCTTAATGCATTTTAAATTGCCCGAGTCGTGATTTTGATGGAAAAAATGGTGCAATTACAGAGACGTTGCAGACCCTCGTTATTTTTCGTAATGTTAGACATTATCGGCACACAGGGCTGTACAAAAGGTTATGTGGGCAAGGTCGTACCGGCAGTATGACACAGAGATCACTCTTTCCACTTGAAGGATTCGGACTTCCACAGCTTCTGAGGTACGGAGTGCTTTAAGCATGTATGTCAAGTTACTGTATGTAGGAAGGCAGTTAAAAAAATCAGAAAAGCTAGGTTAGGTTCATTAATCCCTGTTAGAGGGCTACGGCTCCCTCCAGCACAAATAGTAGCATGATTAGTTTTTGTGCAAAACCATCCATGAAGGGTTGAGCAGGACTAAAGTCGTGTACTTTTTACAGATAAATCCAGGTTTTGCCTAAAACCTGATAGCCGAATGGTTATGGTATGGAGACAAGGAGAAAGATATTCTAACTTTGTTAAAACCACACCGCATGGTGAATGGTATGTAAAGGTTTGGGCAGGCATTTCTATAGAAGCTCACACAATGTTTCATGTCATTGATGGTGGTACTTTGACTGCAGACGGTACATAACATCATCCAAGGCATCATATTTTTTACAAAAATTAGTGTCGCTTTCCAGATTAATTCTGCCTGTTCTTCAATACATGCTCTAAATTGCGTTCGCATATTTCTTCTGACTATTCTGGTTATTTGAGGTCTTTGGCGTATTGTTTCATAAGCGTTGGTAATGCGTTCCACTAATGCGGCTTCATTCGTTATTGGAGTGGAATACACAGATTTCTTTAGAACCAGCGGTAGAAATTCTGAGGGATTCAAGTCAGGTGATCGGGGTGGTCATGGAAGGGGTTCGCCTTGACCAATCCAATTTCCTTGGAGTGTAACGTTTGAATAATCTCTTACCTTGAGACTAAAATGAGCACGCGCCCGTCGTGCATAAACCGTGAATGTTGCCTAATGTTAAGAGGGACAGCTTCTAGTAGGTTAGGTAAATTCTCTTGTAAAAAACGCAGGTATGTTTGTCCGTCTAATCTTCTAGGTAAACTAAAGGGTCTAACTAAATAATTTTGAACTATTCCTGCGTAATTGGGAGACTATAGTTTGCCCAGTTTTTCATTAGACTTAGATCCGATATAGCATGTTCGGACTACCTCGACAGACAAATAAAATAAGAGACTTTGTCCAAAATCACCAAAAATTCGCTATGTACAATTATCCGTAACATAACTCGCTGTGCACAACTTGTCGTAACAAAATTTACCGCGGCATACGTCACCACCGCACGACTGCGACTAGTCATAATGATATCATGAGCTTTTTAACTCGTATGCACAAAATTTCGATATTTCATACAATTATTCTAATAATTGCCGTCGTGAAGAAATTAAAAAAATAATCAAGTTTTTAAGCAATATCAAAAAAATTAATATAACAATTTTACTTCTGACTCACTGCGTGCTTAGTTTTTCATGCAAACAACGTGTACATGATGTAAATATAATACCTGAAAGGTTCCGTATAAAATTATACTTTAATATCGAGTTATAGTTAATAATTTCCCAAGTGACTCACCGTGGGGTTCTTTGGAATATACAAAGAAAATACTGTTAGTTTAGTGGTGATTAGAATACGTGATTTCTTTTGTATCTATTTCAAAACTATTGAAGAAACAAGGTCTTCATATCAATTAATACACTTTTCAAACCACTTCATTTGATTAATATGGTGTACCAGAAAGTTGCACGGCCAATTGTGGGCGAGTTGGGGACGATGAGTTTAATGCACCCCGCGGAGGATCGAAGCTGTACAACGGGCAAGAGGAGGATGCATAAAATATTAATATTTGGTTTTATCTTTATTTTTCTATTCAATACTTTCTTTTGTTAAAATGATCAATTAAATGAAAAATGAGCAAAATACTTAGGTTAGGTCTAGTACATATTTCAGATTTGTAAATTACGAGGGGAGTTTTTTTTTATTTACCTAGCTATAAAAACAATATGCTATCGCAAAAATTTCTTTATGTCAAGTTTCTGTGACATTTTATAGCGTCATCCCCAAATTTGGTTCCAATCGCTTAACTTTTGTCATTTCTATATCAGTTTAATAAGGCAAAAATGAGTGATTTGAGCACAGACGCGTCATGAAATTTTCATCGAAAGAAGGTAGCAGTCCGAATAATATCCATGCGATAGTGGTCGCAGTGCATGGAGAAAATAGCTCGTCCTATTTTCCAGTCAAATATTGGTGCAAGCAGTTCAAATGGGGTAGGCAGTCTATTCATGATGACCCAAAGTTTGGAAGACCTCTGGAACCACGAACTGACGAATCATCAAGAAAGTTGAAGATTTGGTGTCGATTGACCGCCGAGTAAAAGTTTCGGTTATTGAGAAATAGGAGTATTAGGAACGAGTGTTTTTAAAATTCTACACGAAGATTTGGGAATGAACAAAGTGTCGGCACGATAGATGTTCAGTCCCGAACAAAAACTGTGTGGACGACAAACGTCCGAGAGAATTTGGCTGCTTTATCCCAAGATTAAGAATTTTAATTGGGAATGAGACGTAGACACACCACTAGGACCCTCTCACGAAACAAGGGTGCATGCAATGTGTTCATAAGGGCTCTCCACCACGCAAGAAGGCGAAGATACAATTTTATGGGACGCTGAGGGGATTCTTTTACTTGAATGTATGCTAAAAGATACTACAATAACGAGGACGACACAACTAAGAACCTGAAAGCGCCAATACACGAAAAAGATTGCTTCTGCACGACAACTGTAGGGTGCACAACGCACGAATTATTCAAGAAGTAATCAATGAATGTGGCTTTTAGGAATTACAACATCCCCTTACAGTCCCGACCTCGTCCACTGTGACTATTATTTTTTTTCAAAACTCAAAAAACACTGTAGAGGGCATCACTTTTTATAGAATGTCGACTTGGAAAACGCTGTGGAGTATTTTGCAGAATTACCAAAAGAATTTTTTTTCTAAGGCATAATGTTATTCAAAAAACCTTGGAATAAGTGTGTTACTATTAATGGTTCTTACGTTGAAAAATAAAATTTTGTTTGTCCTCTAACTCCTTATTTTCATAGCTATGTGGTTAACAAAAAAAATCCCTTCGTATATTTAGAGACAGGGACGAAAAGTATTTCTTTTTTTGCATTCTTCTATATTTGTCCAGCTAAGTAGATTATAGTGTGTGTAGATTATGATCGCGACAGTTTGATGTTCCGCAAGTGTAACTTTAAGGGAACTCTAAACTTTCATTATAAATACGTATTTTTTAGGGTTTTAAAAGCGTATTTCGATATAACTTATACCAAACCTTTACACGTTTCGATGACAATTACAGTTATCATCGTCCTAAAAACGCAAATAATAAGCCTGCTATGAAGTTGAAGGTTCAGATATAAGTGACGAAGAAGGTTGTAGTAACACTTTGAAATGTCCAGTTCGTTATGGTTATCATGATATCGAAATAGCTTGTGCTGCTACTTTTAATGAACCCCAAACTTATATGGAAGCAATTACAGGCGAGAATAAAGAAGAATGGCAACATGTGATGGTTCATGAAATGAATTCGCTCAAGAAAAATGAAAGGGTGTATTAGACCTTTACCTTCAAATAGGAAGAAAAGTAAGTGCAAATGTATGTATAAAATTAAATACAAGCCGGATGGAAAATGTGCACAAATACAGGACAAGACTCTGTGCAAAAGGGTATTCTCAAGTCAAAGGTGTTGATTATAAGCGGTCAGGTATGATGGAGTAAGGTTGCTGCTGTCAATAGCGGCTGTCAAAAATTTGAATATCTGCCAATTTGATGCTAAGACTGCATTCTTAAATGGTGATCTACAGGAAGAAATATACAAGGTGTATTATGATCATGGTCTATTAGACGTATCTCAATTATTAACCAGAGTAGAATAACGAAACTTGGTACATAGGGATTGTAGGGCATGATGGTTTTAACTAAAATATTTTCAAACATTTCTATCTTCCGGTTATACCGGAAGTCGCCATCAACTTCGTTATTTTAAACAGCACACCCTGTGTTTTATGGCATTTTTAGAATCCTCTCTAAAATGTAGACGATATTTAATAATATTGTCCTATACCTAGTGTTTACCGTTTTCGAATTATGTACAGGGTGGCCAACTAAGAATGCGAGGTACTGTATCTGGGAAACTATACATCGTAGAGGCTTGTGCAATACAAAAACCTGGAAAGTATTTTCAAGTTTCTGAAATGTCCGCTAGGGGGCGTAACCGCAATCTTGAATCTAAAAGTGATGTTTCTATGACTTCTGCTATATTAACCTAATAAAAAAATAACTGATCTTTAAAGTCGAGGATAATCTGAACTTTTTTTGTTTGGCACTTTTTGACGTACCTATGTCTAAAAATAAAGTGGTGGGGTTTCCTTAAATAACCCCCTGTATCTTCGAAACGGCTAAGCCAAATGTTATAATATTTGAAGGTTTGTTAGTTTCACATGTCGTCACAAGAGGGCTTTGTTCGACATTCCAACTGAAACGGTTAATTTTCGCAAAAAAATTAAATGCATTGGTATGACTTTTTTTCATGAACAAGTAGCTAAATGATGCCTAAACTAGCTTGCGAAAACCGCATCTCGATATCTTGTTCCTAACCTAAAATATCGGTCAAAGAAAACTTTATACGAAAATCCCTTAAGTTATTATTTTTTTTTAACTATGTTTTTCTGGAATTGTTTCTATTATGTAAGTTGTGGCCCTAAAAAGGACCGATTTAAAGGAGGAAGGTTTTTAATGCCCCCGTAAATGCTCGAAATGCTGACCATCGCTCTGTGCATTGCTGAGGCCTCTTATGGGTAGACAAAACTGCAGCTTCAATTTCGGCTCTGAATAGATTACCTAGAAATTGCGATCTTGGATATATACGAAAAATACAATTAATAGAAGCAGGCAATGGAAACAGATACCTAAACAAAACATACATAATCCTCAAATTGTCAATAGTTGCCAATACTTTCGCGTTACTTTGAGCAATTTTTGTGCTTTCAAAATGCGTTTTACGAATAATGAAGCTGTTGATTTGCTTGCGGTTTATTTTGAATGTCTTCAGAATGCCGCAGTAGCTGAAAGAGTTTACGCAGCTCGATATCCAAATCGGCGTCCTTGCGATGAAGAGTTTTTCCACAATTAGTGGCGACCTTACGAGCCAATGGTAGTTTTCGGCCTACGTTTCAAGGGCAAAGAATTGGAAGAACACAAGAAAATATTAACCGTGTACTGGACTATATTGAAGGAAATCCTCATGTTAGCACAAAAGCATTATCCACTGAGTTGGGCATATCATGGACAACGGTTCAAAATATTTTGAAGGACCATACGTAAGTTCTAATGGCCATCGAAACATATAGGTATTCGTTTAAACTTTTTTTAATTATTTTAAGAATGCACCCATATCATGTCGTTTTGCATCAGGCCTTAAAAGAGGAAGATGTTGATCGAAGGTTAGACTATTGCCATTGGATGTTAGGCTTGATACGCGAAAATAGAGAATTTTTATTTCAAATTCTTTGGACCGATGAAGCCACCTTCAGTAGTGACGGAAGAATCAATCTGCACAATATGGATTATTGGTCTGAAGAAAATCCCCATTGGTTGCGTGAATTTCAGCGCCAAGGACGTTGGAGTTTACATGTATGGTGTGGCATACTGGGAGGCAGAATTATTGGGCCATATTTTTTCGAGCAAACCGTAATTATTTTTTGACTTTTTGGCCAATCAATTACCGTTGTTGTTGGAAGATGTGCCTCTGGAAACAAGGCAAAAATTGTTTTTGCAGTTGGATGGTTGCCCAGCACATTTTTCTATTAATGTGCGAGAGCATATTAATGCAGTATTTCAACAGCGGTGGATTGGAAGAGGAAGTCTGTTTTCTTCGCGATCGCCAGACTTAACTTGCCTCGATTTTTATTTATGGGGGCGCTTAAAGGACATCGTGTTTAGGACTCAACCTACTACTAGAAAAGATATGAAAAACCGGATTCGTAACGCAATACGTAACATACCGAGAACCAAAATAGAAGCTACAGTTTTGTCTAGTCATGAGAGGCTTCAGCAATGCATAGAGGGTGATGGTCAGCATTTCGAGCATTTACGGGGGCATTGAAAACCTTCCTCCTTTAAATCGGTCCTTTTTAGGGCCACAACTTACATAATAGAAACAATTCCAGAAAAATATAGTTAAAAAAAAATAAAAATGTAAAGGATTTTCGTATAAAGTTTTCTTTGGCCGATATTTTAGGTTAGGAACAAGATATCGAGATGCGGTTTTTGCGAGCTTGTGTAGGTATCATTTAGCTACGTGTTCATGAAAAAAAGTCACACCAATGCATTTAATTTTTTTGCGAAAATTAACCGTTTATGTCGGAATGTCGAACAAAGCCCTCTAGCGACGATATGTGAAACTAACAAAACTTCAAATATTATAACATTTGTAGCACAAGAATAGCTCATTTTAACGCGCCCAAATTTGTTAAAATCGGCTTTGCGGTTTCGAAGATACAGGGGGTTATTTAAGGAAAGTGCCAAACAAAAAAAGTTCAGATTATCCTCGACTTTAAAGATCAGTTATTTTTTATTAAGTTAATATAGCAGAATTCACAGAAACATCACTTTTAGATTCAAGATTGCAGTTACGCCCCCTAGCGGCCATTTCAGAAACATGAAAATATTTTCCAGGTTTTTGTATTGGCCGTTTTAGTAATAACTTTTTTTTTGCGCAAGCCTCTACGATGGATAGTTTCCCAGATACAGTACCTCGCATTCTTAGTTGGCCACCATGTATAAAAGAGTAATATTAAATGATAATTGTAACTTCTCATAAAACTGCTTAAAATTTTGTTATGTTATACAATTTTATTTTGAAATTTTAGCCAAGTTACAAGCAAATGATCATCTCTGCATGCAAGCAATCTAAATTTTAAATTATTATACTGGGTTTTCATAACAGCCTTACTATCCCAACCTATTTAAAATCAGTATATCTCTTTTTTTTTATTGAAATACCCTATCCATTTTTTTATTTTTGAATTCTATATAATTTTTAAGGGTAAGTTTATTAAGGATTCCCTATATCTAAGTCTAATAGGTTTTAAGTTAAAAGAAATTTAGATGATCTTCAGAAGAAATTTGTGATTACCATTTGTGGTTCCTAATTTTATATCAGATAGAACAGGAGATAAAACAAGATTGTGTTAACAATAGCATGGTTTTAACCCAAACAAACAGGATACATTATAAATATTTTGAACATTTTGCAATTTGTGATTGCAATCCTTCGTCAGTATCTGCAGACCTTAATGTGATTTTACGGTCAAATACTGTTTCTGGAGGTAACAATGAAATAATGAATCAAATTCGTATTAGGGGTACAGTTTTTTTTTTGTTCTTAGAAATTGTAACACGTCCAGACATTAAGTTTACCGTAAGCTAAGTTAGTCGTTTCCTATCTAATTCAAATAGAAGCCATTGGATCACAGTTAAAATGGGTTTTAGATATTTAAAGGGGATGATACATTTTGGCTTAAAGTGTACTAGAGAAAGATTTGATGAACTGAACGCAAAATCAGATGCAAATTTTGCGGGTGACGTTAACACAAACGGATATGTTACGACGACAACAGCACCTGACGCCTGGTCTCGTCATCGTCAAAATTGCATTTCACTGTCTACACCGGAAGCCGAATACGTTGTAGCTTCAGAAACGTCACGAGAAGTGATTTGGTTGACATGTTTCTTAAAAGAATTGGGTATTACTATACATGCTATTGAATCTTATTTTATTTTAGTTACGATAAATTATTATAACGTATGTCTCAAAAGTTTTGGCACAAAATCCAATGGATGTAAAATACGCGAGAATGATAAAATATTAGGTTGACTTGGGAAACAAAAATTCTCTGATGGTTTGTCTTCACTTTGACAGTTCAGTTTTAGAAATTAGTTGTACTAAAATGGCTTACAAACTAGATCTTTGTAAAAGTATTTACAGTCTAGTTGGACAAATGCCTAAGCGTGAAATAATTCGCATATTCGAAAACTAAATATGTTAAATATAAAGAAAAGACAATATTTTCTGACAAAATTTTAGTCTGGTGCGCGATTTCTGTAAGAGGGATATCGAGGCCTTATGTGGGGCGTGTAAGAGGCTAATCATTGGATAGTCAGCGCTATATTCAGAATTGTTCCATCAAACTGAATGATTTCATTAATGAGCATCATGCTGAAAACGATATAATGTTTTGGGCAGAGTTAGAATCATGCCATTACGCCAGGGAAACTCAGAACTAGCTCAACGCTCATAACATATCATTCCTACCGAAACGACAACCTCTCTAATCTACCTCAGGCCCGCCCAATAGAAGAATTTTGGGTACTTTTGAGTAAGAAAAGTGTATAATGGAGGACGCCAAGCCGAAAATGAAGAACTGTTAAGGCGGAAGATTTACAGAAAAATTCGGAGATAGATATTACAGCCGCCCCAGACCTTGTGTGAGATGTTCGTAGAAAATCGCGTCTTGTTGAAAACCACGGACCACTTCATTTAATTTAAGTTCTCACTTTTGTTAATTATAGGTCTATTAACCCTCCATTGGTCGCGCTGTTAGGAAAAAATCTAACAACATTTTATTTGCTGAAGTCTTTTTCTTTAAAATTTGATACATTTTCCCCAGAGCCTAGGAATGCCTCATAGATCTGGCAACGCATCATTACTGACTATTTAGGAGTAGTGGGAGAATCAGAAGCTTCTTAAATTTATTATTGTTAGTTTAAACCTAACACGCGACCGATTACGTCTTAGCATATTTCTTGCAGTGATAGAAAAATTCTAACGGTGCGACCTTTCGCGTTTGTGATTTTCTTTTTCTGAAGAAAATATTTGTTGGTAAGTTTTTTATATTTTGTTAATCTCTTTTGTAATTTTGATGGCATACTATTGGAACTTAACAGATACATTTTGTAATAACTGAATTTTATTTGGTTTGTGTAAATTTACTTTGAATTTTTCAAATTTACGGATATGTCGTTATCAAAAATGCAGAAACAATGGCTACAGTGGTATGAGGAATTTCCTTCTGATTGCGAGGTCGATTCTGATTTAGACGATAACGTTTCTGATCACAGTACACATGATACAGACACGGAACAGTCGTGCGAAGACGAGTGTGAAGATGACAATCGTCAACAGTCTTTCGCTCCCAATGAAGCACCTAAATTTTTTGGGAAAGACGGAACTCCTTGGCTGAAAGATTTACTACAAAAAAGGTCAACGAAAACAAGACGCCAAAATATAGTAACTAAACTTCCTGGGGTGTTACGAGAAGCAAGAAATAAATCTGAAATTGTTGATTGCTGGAACATATTTTTCCCTATGAATGTTCTTCAAGACATTGTGACATTCACAAATCAGAAGTTAGATGAAACACGAGTAGCTTGCGAGCGTCCACGTGATTGTCTACCAACAAATTTAGAAGAAGTAATGGCCTTTTTAGGTTTGCTATATTTGGCAGGTGTAAAAAAGGCGCAACATCTCAATACGAGCTAATTGTGGGCTACAGATGGATCAGCGTCGGATTATTTCCAGGCGACAATGTCAAAAAGGCGATTCCATATCCTAATGCAAGGAATTAGGTTTGACGACAAAGGTAGTAGACCACAAAGGACAGAAGTGGACAATTTAGCTCCAATTCGAAGCATTTTTGAAAGTTTCGTTGATAAGTGCATAACCAGTTACAGTCCAGCTCAGTACGTGACGATTGATGAAATGCTGGATGCGTTTAGAGAACGGTGCCGATTGCGGCAATATATAAGCAATAAACCAGCCAATTACGGCATAAAGATATATGCCCTTACAGATGCGAGAACATTTTATACTCTTAATATGGAGATATATGCTGGAAAGCAACCACAAGGGCCTTATCAGATATCAAATGAAGCAGCGAGTGTAGTAAAAAGGCTTATACGTCCTATTGACAAAACGGGAAGAAATATCACTGCCGACAACTATTTTACATCTCTGCCCCTCGCCAATGAACTATACGAAAATAATAGGTTAACTTTTGTAGGCACAATTAGAAAAAATAAAAGGCAGATTCCCCCAGAACTGCTTCTACAGAGGCCGGTTAACAGTACCGTGTGTGCATTTGGATATGGCGAAAACAGATGTACTCTGACATCATATATTCCGAAAAAATATAAAAATGTGCTTATGCTTTAAACGCTTCACAGTGATGATAAAATTGATGTGGATTCTCCCCAGAGCAAACCCGAGGTTATAACATTTTATAATGTTACCAAGAGTGGTGTAGATGTTGCTGATAAGATGAAGGCAGAATATTCGGTTACACGTTACAGTAACCGTTGGCCTTTTACAATTTTTTGTAGCCTTCTAAATATAGCAACCATAAATTCCCAAATTATTTACAACAGTAATACTGGAAAATTGATGCCAAGGCGTATCTTCATAACATCATTGGCCAAAGCTCTCATCAAGCCCCACATGTCCAGTCGAGCTTCTATCACCTCATTATCTGTGACACTTCGACAGAAAATCTGCACCATTTCCGGTACCAATATCAACTCAGTCCAGACACAGTAGCCCCTCAGCATAAACCACGGTGCGGTTTCGGTCCGGTTCGAAAAAACAGATTCACACAACATAAATGCCACATGTGTAATACTCCTTTATGTAAAGAGCATACTGCATCTACCGAATATACCTGTGTAAAGTGCAAGAATGGTGACGATGATTAACATAAATATTATTTTAATTATCCAAGTTGTTTAGTGTTTAGTTTCCCGTTTTTATACTTTTTTTATTGTGATAAGATAAGATAAAATTTCAAAAAATGTTTGGTTTTCATTATTTCTATAGTCAAATTGATATGACAGTGCGTAAATCCGTGTTAGAAAAAAACTATACGCGCGACCGTGCGTTAGGAAAAATCTATGCACGCGACCAATGGCGAGATAAAATGACACGCGACCGATGGAGGGTTAATTATGTCTGGTATCTACAAGTTTAGATAAAACATATTTGTTTCTAAAACTGAATATAATATTTTGTGCCAAAACTTTTGAGATATACGGTAGCAGGTTTATTATTGACGTTTCCTTATTTTATAAATTTGTTTGCCACTAGTTAATTTTTATAGTGTCTTTATTCACTAACGATGATAACTGTAATTGTTACCGAAACGTCTGGGGTTTTGGTTATAATTTACTGATAATGAAATACACGATGTTTAACACCTAAAAGATAAGTATTTAATTAATGCATGGGCCATAATAAAATAACGCTACAGTAATTTGCTTGCACTCATTTCTCTATTCGCGATCACATCATCTACAGTTATTAAAAATTAATTTATATAAAATACTTCTTTTTATGCAAAAGTTGTTTGAAAATTTAGATAGTGTTTATGAAAAATTGAGACAATTTACATACCTGTTTCATTAGTATCCCAAATAACTACCTTAGCTTTAAACTTAGCTAATCGAATAACTAATTCTTGGCCAACACCACCAGCTCCTCCAGTTACAATAACCGTTTTACCTCTCAAACTTTTTTCGGTTCTTGCAAACGATGGAGTTAAAGTTAACACAAACGTTTCTAAACAATAATAAACACTAAGGGCGCATAATACAATAAATTCCCATATAGCTGTAATCACGCGTACCAAAAATTGTTTAAACCACGACATTTTAAATAAAAATGTTATTACACAAGAAACGCATGCAGTTTAAAACGCAAGTAGAATACTAAATGAGGATCTGTAATTTCTTCTCAGTATTTGTTGTAAGATGATAACCAGGTCGGGGAAAGGCTCTTACTGACGACCTGGCTTAGAGAAAGCACCTAACAGTTATATTATACAGATCAAATACAACCTTATTTTTTTGTTTATTTTAATTGTTACTTCCACTCTTGTGTTTTCTCAAACATGAAGGAAATAAGTATAATACTATGTTGCGCTTAACGAATGAAACTTGTTATACAGCTTTCGTTGTCGTGCACTTAATTATATTCCTTTTGTATAATAAAACTTGTCATACATCGAACACAACAATTACTGTTTTCTTGTAAGCTTGTTAATGAACTTCCTGTGCGGTATACCTAATAACATTTAGAAAGTGTTTGTATGCAAAGACTTTCAGGTCACTTATTTTTAAATTTATGTATGAATAACGGGTTTTATTATTTTAGTATGAAACGAAATTAAGTGCATAACAATTTTATTGCCACACTGTAAATATTTAAATTTATTTATTTATTGTAGACACGAATCCGTTGAAAATGTTGTAATAAAACTGAAAACGACAGTGTTGCGCACATCTAGATACCTATATACAAATACATTTTGTGCAGTATCTAAACAATCTAGATATATGTGGACCATAAACCCGGGATAATTTTCATCAGTTTTTGTGGTATTGACAAATAATTGCTATTTATTCAATAAACATAAATGGAATTGGCACAAATTTTGTAAAGGATGCCACGATACTGATATTAGGAAACCATTAATGGGCGGGGGGAGGGGGGGGTTCCCAAGGGAAGGGCGGGCTGCTCGAGTTTTCCAAGCTCCTTCAGCCACAATCATAATATACATACATTAATTATGTATGCATGGTGGGATTAAGTATAGGTGCGGTAGGATAGGATCGGAAGAAATGAAGTTAGGGCTTTGAGGGGGAAGATACTGCCCCAGAATTCGCCTAGATAGCCGCACATGATGTGCGTATACGCTATATGTGTATAAGAAAAACCCCTCAAAAAACCTCATGCAGGGTAGACGGTAACAGTAATCCAACCCATTGCCTCCCGAATACTAAGCAAATCGTGTTACCATAACTCCACTAGCTCGGTCATTATTAAGGTGTACTGGCACCCTTTTATAGTTTCTTCAATTTTTTTATTTTGTTAAAAAGTGATGCTAATTTGCGTATTGGACAGGGCAATTCTGCATCACTATATAAAACCGGTTGTATTTAATAGAAAAAAACTGCGACTATTCAAAATTAGACTCAACAATACGTTCCTTGACATCACCCTAAACCATCATGCAACGATAGAGTCAATGTGAAATGAAAATAATGAAAATTATCTGGTGTGGAACAAAACACAGCCTTCTAATCTACAAAATGGAAATTAAAAATATCTGGTGAGGAACAATACACTATCTTCCAACCCACAAAATGGAAATTAAATAATTTTAACAACAATTTATTTAGGATAATTTCAAAACCTCTTTTATAATAAGTTAATTACAAAAATAGGGAACATTGTAAAAACAAAGACAATAATCTACCTCAAACACACGTTTAAAACTTCATGTCAGATAGAGGTTAATAGACATCTAGACACTAACTTAAAAACATACCAAACCAACCATCCGCTTCTATAAAAATATCGATTATACAGTTTAAGCATTTCCAATCATATTTATTTAATTTTTACACTTATTTCGATTTATGTCTAGAAACTTTTAAATAAACGTTATGTAAAATTAAATTTTAAACAAAAAATTTGAGTAAATTAATATTCCGATAAACCACACCCCTAAATAACAAACATTTACGACTTCTCGATATGTCATCCAAACTTCATATCTCGATATGTCAATCAAAAATAAGAAGCTATTTCCTATAACCCTCTTTGATATCTTGTAAAATAAAGATATTTTATTGAAAAAATTCAATTATCGGTCATTTACCACCAATCGGTACGACACTGATAGAATCTGTCTAGCTCATACTTAGTTTTACGTGATGCACCAACTTTTACCTGGAATAAAATTTTCTGAGAAATCGATATTAATATACATGTATATATATATATATATATATATATATATATATATATATACAGGGTGATTTTTAAGTTGATGCTTTTTTTTAAACTGTGTATGGAACTAATTAAAATAAACAACCTTTTCAAATGACATGTTCAATGTTGTCACCATTTTATTCTACACAACGCTGTGCGCGATGTAACCACTGTTCGGTGACAGCGCGTAATAACGAAATTCGTTTTGTTTTAATTGTTGCTGCTGCATGTTCTATGCGTCCAATTAATTCTTCAATATAATATTCACCAGAAATGGAATCAACAATTTCCGCAATACTCATGTTTGGTCATTTGAAAATCCCCATGCTATACGGCGATCAAGTTTTCAAGAAAGATTTTCCGTAAATGTTTGGGCTGGAATTGTAAATGGAATACTCATTGGTCCGCACATCTTGCCAGACCGTTTAACGGGCGAGAATTATCTGATTTTTTTGGAAAATCATCTACCTAATCTGCTGGAAGAATTGCCATTGGATATAAGGCAAAACATGTGACTTCTACAAGAGCAACTCCGCATTTTAGACGAGAAGTGCGGGAGTTCTTGGATTATACTTGCGATTTTTTCTGTGGGGTTACATGAAAGCGTTAGTTTTTAAAACACCGGTAAACACGCGGGAAGAATTAATTGGGTGCATAGAACAGGCAGCAGCAACAATTAAAACAAAACGAATTCGTTATTACGCGCTGTCACCGAACAGTGGTTACATCGCGCACAGCGTTGTGTAGAACAGAATGGTGACCATATTGAACATGTCATTTGAAATAGAACTTGACTGCTTATTCCTTTAAAACAAAATATCTCTTTTATTTTTGAGTTTATTAAAAAATGTTATTTGAAAAAGTTGTTTATTTTAATTAGTTCTATACACAGTTTAAAAAAAAGCATCAACTTAAAAATCACCGTGTATATATATATATATATATATATATATATATATATATATATATATATATACAGGGTTATTCATGCTATTCGACACGAAGTATTATAGCTAAAGTATTTGATTTTAAAAAAAGTTTTATTTTATGAATGGATAGGGACCTGTTGGCGCTACATTTTAAAATTATTTTCATGTTATACAGGGTGTGCCAAAAACACGAAAAGTATCAAAGTTTCTATTTTTTTAATGGAACACCCTGTATATTATTTTATTTTCAGTTTCTTTAATGAAAATAAATGCGAGTTTTTATACCTTATGGTTCTTGAAATATTTAATATTTTGTGAAAATGTAGTAACAAATTTAATACTTTATTTCTCAACTTGTATTTTTTTATTTTCAACCAAATTAAGACTGGAGTCTGCTAATTGATCAAGTTTTATGTCGTCCGTGTGAAACATTTACTAATACAAGGTGTCTTAAAATTAAGGGTCAATAGTTACAATCTATAAACGGTAGTAACTTATTTAATTTAAATAGGATAACCTGTATTTTATGGCAACAGCAGATGTAAAATTTAATTGTCTATCGAATAGTATTACATATTCCTATGGCTAACTCTTCATATTTTCAAGTAAAATGCACATTTTGTTTGTGCAAACTGGTTTCAAGAGATCTGTAATGTATCAAGTTACCTTGTCGTTTTGACAAGTCGTTACTATTGACTGATAGCTGTTGTCAGGTATTTACAAAAGTCCTTAATTGTAATAATTGCATATAGTAGTGGTAGCAGTATTTTTTGATATTTGTATTATTAGTCTATTTTTAAGAATGCTAGTTTATCCGAAAGAAGAACGCATCGACATGATTTTTATTCTCGGAAAATCTCTGCCAAACTGCCTCCTGGCATCACGAATTTATGCTGAGAGATTTCCCAACAGAAATCATCCAAATAAAGCAGCATTCGAAAGACTGTTGAATCAATTTAGACAAACTGGAAGTGTCCTGTATAAAAAACCCACTGCAAGCAAACCTGTGACAGAAAACGAAGAGACTCAGTTTGCAGTGCTTGCCTCTGTAACCTAAAATCCCCATATTAGTCAAAACCACATTGCCCAAAATATCAACATTAGCCAAGCAAGTGTGTCAAAAATTGTTAAGAGATACAATTATCATCCAATCCAGCTTCGTCAAGAACTCTCTGAAAACGATTATGGGATACAAGTTCAATTTTGTATGTGGGTATTAGATAAAGTGGCAGAATATGAAAACTTTTTTGATTCTGTTCTGTTTACTGATGAATGTACATTTCATAACAACGGAACCGTTAACAGACATAACTTCCACGATTATTCTGATTCCAATCCGCATCAATTTAGGATTATTCATAATCAATACAGGTGGTCAGTGAATGTGTGGAGCGGAATAATAGGTCAATATTTAATTGGTCCTTATTTTTTCCAAGAACATTTAAATGTAATGTTGTTTTTATAATTCTTAAGAAATTAGTTTCCAACCTTATTACAACACATGAGAAGAACGATGTGGCTTCAAACGGACGGAGCTCCCGCACATTTTCATCGCGGAGTCCGAGAACATTTAAATCACCATTACCAAAATTGATGGATTGGAAGAAATGGATCTCAACATTGGCCCCAAAGTCACCCAACTTAACGACAATGGATTTTTTTATGGGGATACGTAAAAGGAATGGTTTATAACACACCTCCAACAACACCAGATGATCTAAAACAGCGCATAAAAGAAGCTTTCCAAACTGTGAGCCCACGTATGTTGGAAAATGTTGCGGACATTTTTAAAAAGAGAATACGTTTGTGTTTAGAGAAGGAGGTTCTCATTTTGAACATTTGATTAAGTAATTTTTATGTACTACTATTCTCTTATTTTAAACTAGGTACTAAACTACTATTACCTACACAATAATTTAGATTAGGTTGTAGAACTTGATGACTGCTTCAATTAATTCTGTTTGTCAAAACGCCTTCCATTATAGATTTCTTGAACTCAGTTTGCACAAACAAAATGTGCATTTTATTTAAAAATATGAAGCCATAAGAATATGTAATACTATTCGATAGACAATTAAATTTTACATCTGCTGTTAAAATAAAATACAGGTTGTCCTATTTAAATTAAATAAGTTACTACCGTTTAAAAATTGTAAAGATTGACTCTTAATTTTAAGACACCTTGTATAAGTTAGTAAATGTTTCACACGGACGACCTAAAACTTGATCAATTAAACATTAAGTTTGTTACATTTTCACAAAATATTAAATATTTCAAAAACCATAAGGTTTAGGTAGGTTAAGCCTGCATAAAACTCGCATTTACCTCCATCATAGAAACTCAAAATAAAATTATACACAGGGTGTTCCATTTAAGAAATATCAACTTTGATACTTTTCTTGGTTTGGGCACACCCTGTACAACATGAAAATGATTTTAAAATGTAGCGCCAATTGGTCTCTGTCCACTCATAAAATTAAACTTTTTTAAAATCAAATATTTTAGCTATAATACTTCGTGAATAACTCTGGATATATATATATATATATATATATATATATATATAATCTTTGAAATATACAGATGTTTCAGATATATTTGATAAAAATCAATAACAGTTCTTAATAAACCCCCTCTTTGAAACTGAATTTCTTTCACAATCAGCTTAAATACAACATTTTAAGTACGTACTTTTATTCGTTCTGGAGCACACGCACACGCAAACGCACGCGCACACGCACACGCACACGCACACGCACACGCACACGCACACGCACACGCACACGCACACGCACACGCACACGCACACGCACACGCACTCGTACACGCACACGCACACGCACACGCACACGCACGCGCACGCACACGCACGCGCACATACACACACACCCACGCACCCACATACCCACACACCCCGGTCTTGGTCAAACGTAAAATGAGCTAATAAGTCGATATAGCGACACACACACGCACACACGCACACACGCACACACGCACACACGCACACACGCACACACGTACACACGCACACACGCACACACGCACACACGCACCCACGCATACGCGCACACACGTACACGTACACACGCACACACGCGCACACGCACTACACACGCACACACACGCACACACGCACACACACACACACGACACACGCACACACGCGACACACACGTACACACGCACACACACACACGACACCACACACGCACACACGCACACACGCACACACGCACACACGCACACACACACAGCACACACACGACACACGACACACACACGACACACGCACACACACACACACGCACACCACACACGCACACACGCACACAGCACACACGCACACACGCACACACACACACGCACACACGCACACACCACACGCATACGCACACACGCACACGACACACGCACACACGCGACACACACGTACACACGCACACACACGCACACACGCACACACGACACACACGCACACGACCACACACGTACACACGCACAACACACGACACACGCACACACAGCACACACGCACACACGCACACACGCACACACGACACACACGTACACACACACACGACACACACGCACACACACGACACACGCACACACGACACCACACGCACACACGACACACGACACACGCACACACGCACACACACGACACACGCACACGCACACACGCACACGCACGCACACACGACACGTACACACGCACACACGACACACGACACACACACACACGCACACACGCACACACGCACAGCGCACACACGTACACACGCACACACGACACACGCACACACCACACACACGCACACACGCAACACGCACACGACAGCACACACACCGACACACACGCAACACACAATGACAGCACACAAACAACAAACAGATCCCACACACACACACACACACACACACACACACACACACACACACGTACACACACACACCCACACACGCACACACGCACACAAATGGATACAATTTTGGTTATTTACTTTTATTTGTAAGAAAAGAACGACGCAGCAAATTTCATCACGAAAGTAAATCTTTGCATAGGATTACTTATGAAAGAGTGCTGTGGATTTTCTGGATAGATTAAATTAAATAGATACATATTGATGTTCCGATTACCTGTTGTAGAACTAAGTTTGCATATAAATATACCTCTACATCATGTTTAATAGCGAAGAAAAGGAAGAGAAAAATGAAGTAGGTAAATTTTAACACGAAAGCAAATCTTCACATTGGATTACTTATGAAGTTACGCTTTAGAGTTCCTGCACATTTCTCTCCTATTTTTTATTTTGAAAGAGTGAAAAAAAGGAGAAAACATTCTTATTAGTTTTTACGTAGATTTTGTTTACAAACAAAGCATTATATTAGAAAAGACACAATGTTGCCATTTATGGCCAATGTAAAAATTTCCAATTTCCATTTTATATATGTAATAGAACGGTCTGAAGAATAGAATTTACTTTTCACACGACCACATTGAAAAGTAACCTATATACTACTCTTTACTCCCACGGAAAGTGGCTTATATTCATACGTGGGTGGAAAATAATTGCCGCGTACGTACGGAAAGTAACTTTCCGCACGTGTGTGATAAGTTGTCCTATTCCGAATATAAATCGACACTCTTACCAACTGAGCTATGAGGGCATGCTTGTTAATTCTGATTCGAGGTACTTACGTCTTATAAAATTTATAATAGTAAAATAAATTAATAATAATGAAGCGCCTAATTCTGGTCTTCTAGGTGTTACGTTAAAAAATAATGTTTTTTTTTTACTTGAAACTGATTATTAAAAATAAATCAAGTCTCTTGAAATGGTTGGCATTAGCCTCTTGCACACATTATGCCAAATAACACATCCACTTTTCTTTTTTTTCTTTTAGTTCATTTTTCAATGATTTAAATACGCAAGGCAATTAATCCTTAAAACTGGTAATTTATTATCTACTTGTTGGTATATATATATATATATATATATATATATATATATATATATATATATATATATATATATATATATGATCACTCTGCAAGTTAGGCAACCCAATAAACGTTCGTCGAATTCTCCCAGTGCTTAAAAAAATAGATAGGCTTTGAAAAATTTGTAAAAAACCTCCTGAACCTTAACAGTAATTTGAGCTAAATTTTGGTCTCTATGTTTACCACTTTAATTTGTAGTCTTAAAAATAGTTTACGCCGTCCCTGCGTAGAGCGCGCATATTCTTCAATCAAGTGCGGCTCAACGTCAGGTGATTTAGTTGTATTCCAGCATTCATATGTTAAACTGCACGTATTTGTTTGAAAAGTGGTTTCTATATGTGCCACTGTCCTTTAAAAAATAGTGAATTTTTTTACAGTTTTGGCCTTTTTTCTCTATAGCGAGCACGTTTGTCAAAAGAATGGGTAAGTAAATATAAAATATTGTTGTGTATACCAGTATACCACTTATTATTGAAACTGTAGTGTGGATTATATCTGAGATGGTCGGCATACTTGTTATTTGTATTTTGGTTCAGTTAGACCATTATGTTGAAAAATTATAGCCAGGGTATTCAAAATTTTTTATGTGATACGAACTAATCATGTAATGCTATATAGGTTCAATTCAGGTGTAAATTATACTAAGTTTTTAGAATGTAGCTACAAATATATTCAAATATTATTTATTTTATTATTGAGAAAATAATTCAGGCTTTAACTCTTTATACCTATATTATTAAAATTTGAATGTCTTTACATTTTCCCTTTTATTTCTTAGATAAACTTCGGAATGCTACCAGGGCTCTATTGTTCGATGATGACCAAATTGGTTCAGATAAAGCTTATGGTGTTCTGGACTCCTTGTCCATTCCTGAAGAACAAGCTGAAAACTCAGAATAAGAAGGGGATAGCGATGCAGATGATGAAAAATTACAAACGACCACGAGTAATTCTCCTAGGCTTTCACGAAGTATTTCCTTGCCATCTACATCAACAGCTGATCCAATGGATTGGAATAGTGACGATTCCATAAATGATCCAGATTACCAAATTGATGATACTCCCGTCAAACGTAAGCCGTTTTTTGATACTAGCGATTCTTCAGCCGATGAAGATCATATAGAAAACACCACAGGTACTACCCAGGATTTTTGTGATTTTCGATCGTCTGATTGGAATAAAATGGCAATAGATCCAAAACTATATAAACAATATTCATATTCGGGTGTTTATAAACCAAATTTTTCTGTAAACTTCGAATCCCCTAAAGAAATATTTTTTCATTTTTTTTCAGAATGTAGACACCACATATTACTTGAGTCTGAACGTTATGCTACTCAAAATAATATAAATAATTTAAATTTGTCTGAAAAAGAGTTGGATGCTTTTTTAGGAATTCTAATTATAACAGGGGTCCACTGATCAAAATCTACATGTCAGTCGGATAGCTAACATAATGTCATTGAGGCGATTTTTGCAAATTTTAAGATACCTGCATGCAAATGACAACACTCAAATGCCTAAAAGGGGACAAGAAGGTTTTGATAAACTTTACAAAATCAGGCCACTGCTAAATATTTTGGCAAACAAATATAGGACATCCTGTTCAATAAGTCGACACGTGTCCATAGATGAAACCATGGTAGGTTTTAAAGGCAGAACAAGCCTAAAACAATACATGCCCTTAAAACCTACCAAAAGAGGTTTCAAAGTTTGGTCGCTAGCGTGCGCGGAAACTAGATATTTGTATAATTTTATTGTCTATGAAGGAAAATCCGATTCATCTGAAACAGGCACTTTAGGAGAAAAACTGTTCTTGCTTTATCAGAATCACTCAGAAATAAGGGAAGGTGGCTATATTTTGATAGTTTCTTTTCTACGATACCTCTTTTATCAAATTTGCTTTCGTTGGAGTTTTTTGCGTGTGGTACATTTCGTACAAATAGAAAATTTTATCCAAAAGATAAATTAGCTTCAGATAAAGAATCAAAAATTGGGGGACTCAGATTTCGTACAATCGAATGACATATCAATTGTCAAATGGAGAGACAGAGGTTCGAAACCTGTTGTAATTGTAAGCAATTTTCATAATCCTTTAGAAACATCTCAAGTTACCAGGACAAATAAAAACGGGGAACAAGAGGTAATTAAATGTCCACAGGTAATCAAAGATTATAATAAATTCATGGGGGGCGTAGACCACTTTGATCAGTTACTTGAATGTTATAGTGTGTCTAAAAAATCTCGTAGGTGGTGGGTAAAACTGTTTTATTATCTTCTTGACACAGCAATTGTAAATTCTTACATTGTACATTGCCAGGAAAGAAAAAGATCAAAAAAATAATACCACAATTACAATTTCGGAGTATTTTAGCAAATCAACTGATAAACGACTTTCAAGGAAAAAATAAAAGAGAGCCCCAAAAAGGTAACAAAACAACAAAAGATCTCTACAGTTGGATCAGAGAGGCCAATAAGTGTATCCAGTACATTACGTTAATCAAATGTTGGTTCGCATCTGGCTTCTAAAGGAACTTACAGAAGGTGCGCTTACTGTAGCACCAAAAAAAACGTCAAAAGATCAAATATTATATGTAATGAATGTGGTGTTGCTTTGTGCATAGCATGCTATAAACCGTTTCATGATAAGTAGTACTTGTTTTTTAAAATTTGACAGAGAAATAAATATTTCGCCGCATTTTTGTTCCTTCATGTATGCTATTAAGTATTTTTCAGAACAATTGTATTTCATTCTGTTTTTTTTTTTTTTGTTATGAATAAATATTTTTTGCTAAACTATCTCTTGTTGTTTTATTTTCAAATAAGTGGCTTCTATATCTACCACTAAATTTGTAAAAATAACGAGGATCCCAAACGGATAGTGGCAAATATTGTGACCATCCCGAATTTCAAAAAAGGACAAGCAAAATTTTTTTTTAATATTTTTGTTGATTTCAATACACGGAATTTGGCCTATTAAACCAAAAAAAACATAAAAATACATTAAAAATAGTTTTGTCCTATAAAGGGTTAAGGTACTCCCAAACATATTAGGGACCTAAACATAAATGAATTATCCAACAAAGTACGTCCAAATACATTGTTGTCATTATGTGCTACGTACTACTTTATATGTAACTCACAACGTAGATATTTCTAAATATTTAAAAGTAGACATTTTTGAAAAGAAAAAATGATGGATATAAACCAAAGAAATCAATTATTTTAACCATCCAGCAAATTAACCATTTCATAACAACAGCTTCTGACGATCAGTTTCTATTCATCAAGGTGAGTTTAAAGTAATGTGTATTAGGGGAATTAGGAGAAAAAGGGAAGTTTCGGCAGGTAGGTGTAAAACATTTTAAAAATCATAATTTTGCCGCCACAACAGCACTATTCTTAAGAAAACTGCTTGAAGGAGAATACCTAATATGGCCGCGGAGACATCGTTTGTGGAAGTTGATAATTGTTTGAGTTGGATTTTTTATGTGCTACAACGTAAGTTTTCAATGTTTTTCACTTTCATCACTTTGTACTACTTTTATATATATATATATATATATATATATATATATATATATATATATATATATATATATATATGTGTTGCTCGAACTAGTATTACGTCACATCAAAGTATGTGAACACTTTTATAACTTAACTAATCAGTTATTAAAAGTGACATTATACTCCATAATTAAGCTCGAAATGGGGTTTGATAATAAAGGTATACTTAAAAAACACGAAACCTTCCTCACAAGGTATATATTGAAAATCTTAGTGAAACATAACAAAAGGGTGACTAGTTTCGACACACAGTGTCATCTTCAGACCTTAAACTAATATTACAATTTAACACCATATATGAAATTCAATTTAAAAAACTTACAGTTATCCAATAACTTGCGATCATTAAGCACATACCTTTGCGATTGTATTCAGAACTCAATTGCTATCAAAGTTAAAAGCCTAGTTATGTGTTGAAATACATAAAGAGGAGAAATAAGAAATAATCTTTTAACAGGTTGTTCCATCAAAGGACAGTTTCAATGTTAAAAAATAATAAAAATCACCAAACTAGTTGAAAAACAGAAAAAAACAACAATTGAGCCCTAGAAGAGGAACTCATAAAACTTAAATAAAGAAATTTTTAAAAAACCATAAACGCCTAAAATTAAATTCAATAAAATAGTTGAAAACAATAACCTAAAAAAGTTACCTATTACAGTACAAACGATATTACTATAAATTTAAGAAGTAAAATTGTAGAGTTGAACAAATTTCTAAATGTGTTTTGACCTACACATTAGAAAATGGGAATTTCCTTTTACTTTAGTTTTCATAAAAGGAAAAACTCCAATTACCATTCCATTCTCAATAAAACTCTACAATTTTACTTCTTCTATTTGTAAAACTTGATAATCCCGAAACATACACGAGTCATTGTTTTCGAAGATCATCAGCTACAATTGTAGTAGATGCAGGAGATGTTACCTTTCTTAAGAGACACGGAGGATACAAATCTGATGCTGTCGCTGATGGGTATTTCAATCATTCAATGATTCGGACACGAACAGAATGGACAATGCGTTTAAAACGGTAGGCGCTGTACGTGAAACATGTGAAGATATTGCTCAGGCAGCGATATTACAAAATATAAATCCACAAGCATCAACTTGAAGCACAATTACAAGCAATACAGTTTCTCGTAACATCCAGGAAAAAATAGAAACTTATCTTTCCCTCACACCATTGCAATTTACAAATTGTAGCAAAAATCAGTTCACATTTAATTTTTATACCATTAAGGAGGAAAGATGTGTTAGAAGAATTCAAAGAACAGTAGGTACATTATTTAGTGGTTGTAAAGAAAATAGATAAGATGGCAATGTGTAGATCATATATGTTTACGTTCTCAGCTGTCAAAAAATTTCCACTTAAATATCGCCTCGCCTCGAAAAAATTTCCGGAAATTTTTCGGGTCGCTATGGTAACAAGTCAAAATAAAGGTATCTTATTGGTTTTAAAATAGAGGTGTGAAATTTTCACTTGCAATCTCCCTAGTGCTTGAATTATTTCCGGAATTTTTTTCGAGTCACGAATGTTTTGTAAATTATCCGGAGTCGAAGACGAGAGATAATTGTCTCAAAACATTCTCGAACGAGAAGAAATTTCCGGTAATTAATTCAAGCAGGTGGGGGATTCAGCAAGAAAATATCCCAAGAATATCTGTTGCTATTGACGACGGGATATTTTCGGGGATAATATAACTAGTGTTATGATTTATCATCGATGATAGCACGAGTTAAAACCGATGAAAATTGAACGAGTGCGAAGTACGAGTTCAATTTTCTAAAGGTTTTAACGAGTGGTATCATCGGTTGTTAATCATAACACGTGTTATATTTGGTAAGAGAATATAATGAACGTTAATAGAAAATATATATTTTTAAAGTCTACAATTTTAAACGATTTGTCACTTTGACAGTAAACTATTTTATCCATTAAAATCATGTGACAGTTAACATGCGGTGATAAAATTACCACCGATTTGATAGCCTATTCGGCGATTTTGTTTTGTATTTTAACCAATGAAAGTAATCAAAAATGTACCATGTGACATGTGAATTATATTCTCGTGAAAATAAAGTCTAAATAACGTGAAAAACTATGTTTGCAACGCTGCATTAGTTTCACTAAAAATATAACCTACAATTTTCAAAAGTCAAGCTACGGTAGTGACTTTTGTTATTTTGACAGTGCTACAACACTCTCCCTAGATTTCTAATTTTTCTAATGCAAAAAAAGATGGAAATGGAACAGAGTATACATATATTGTATACCCTATATGTGTAATTAGAATTTAAAATTAGAGGTTTCAAAAGTGACTGAATACAAGAAATAGTCATTGTAACTGTGATAAGCATCTGAATTATTTTCATATATTCTCCATTTTTAAAGAATAAAGGGGTTTTTCTCAACTGTAACATAATTGCATTTTGCAGTTTGTTTAGATAAACAAACACTTATGACATCAACAAGGAGTTGACTTGTAAATTCCTATAAAAATAAAATGTAAGCTTAGAGTTCTATTCATTTACTATTTACCTGCCCGACTTATGGTCTTTTACAAACAAATATATACATTAATGTTATCTTTCGATTTCCAAAATACGTGCCCTGATAATTTGACTGGCCTTCATATTAGATTTGACACATTGGTAAGCATTAACGAGTTCTGTACGGCATGTCAACATTCCCATAGACTAAAGATGCTTGTTTTCGAACCGTATTAAAACCGATTCATTGGTGACAGAGAATTTTGATTCGTAAAAATGTGTGATTTTAAAATATTTATATTTCTAAATATGTTTATTATTTGATTACTGTTAAAACTACATAATTATACATTTTAGGGACTACAATAATTCATATGCATACATTAAAGAACCGTTGAATGCAATTCAACCACTGTATTACCCAGAAAGCAATTTTTTGATGGTTGTAAACAAGGCCTATGCGCAGTTAGTAGCAATAACATTTGTAGGAGGAGCATTTACAGAATCTGTTCGTTAAACGTAGTATAGTCATTATAATGTTTAGATTATTATTATTGTGGTCAAGAACGGTAATTTCCCATGTGACCAACTAGATTCTGACCGAACATGCTTATCATATATGACAGAGAATACACAGCTTTATGATCCTGTACCATAATAATATAATATTGGTTTACTTAAAACAGTTACATTTCCTCTTATAATAAAAGTATACATAATTGTTGAGTCTAATATCTATCTGTTAGATCTGGAGTCAAGAATTATAAATAAACAACTCCAAACCGCTGAAGCTAAAGCTTGTGTGTGGATTTTGGGTAGTACTCTATTACTACTCCACTGAAGAAAGAACAAGAGAACAATATGGTAACTGTCTTATCATGTTCATTTTTACCTCACAATACGAAAGTATTGGTAGGTATTTTAATCAGTCGGCGAAATTTCGAGTGCAGCACTTTAGTTTTTGTGAATTATCACAAAATAGAAAATAGATAGAAAGTAGACCCGGGGATTATTAAAGAGGATTAAATTTGCTTTAAAATGAGCTACCATACTTAAACATTGCTTTACCGTACGTTGGAAAAAGAGGTTCAAACATGAAAGTTTCAGAATGTATGTCTGTCTGTATGTGTTCCAGCGCGATAGCGTCCACAAAGACAATCTGATCGTCATGAAATTTGGTACCCAGGTTCGGATCCATGAGTAGACGGAATGATGAACTTTTGAGCGATATCTGTCTAGTCAAAATGGAATTCCAGATTTCGACTATTGTTATTACCACCTAGAATTGAATATCTACCAAGTTTTTCGTTTGTTCGTGAACTACTCCGGTAGCGCAGTGCCAGCGCGTTTAGTTGATGTTCCGGCGTCTCGGGTTCAAGACGCATAATGTACGAGGTTTTTTATCTTATCTTATTAGACGTGTTAAGGCATTTCTGCCATTTGAAACGATTTTTGAAAAAAAAAATGTTGGTCCTTTGGTCAAACATTTTCGAATTTTTTTTTAATTTTTACAGGTTTTGAGACTATTTTTTTGCCCTTTGCTAAGTTTTGATGCATTTTTGACCATTTGAGACGATATTTTGAAAAAAAAAATTTTTGGCCCTTGGGCCAAAAATTTTCGAAAACTTTTTTTGCATTTTCACGTTTGAGAGCCATTTCTGGCCATTTGAGATGGTTTTTGCGGAAAAAACTTTTGTGGCCCTTTTCGGAAATTGCTAATATAACTGAAAAGTGGAAATTCCAGCAAGGTAATTAACTACCGGCCGATTAGCATTCTGAACAATTTTGCTAAAGTATTAGACATTATTATTCACAATAGAATATATCCTTCACTCAAAAGATTAATTTCAGAACATCAACATGGATTTATGCAACAGCGGTCTATGGCTACTAACTAATGTCTGTCAGATGTCCTAGCTACTTCACTAGATAATCGTGGTCAAGTAGATACTATCTATACGGATTTTAGCAAGGTAATTGATTCCATCCTGCATGACATTGTCATCACAACACTTAACCATTTTGGTTTTGATTATTTTCTAACCAGGTTTTTTAAATAATATTTAAGTAACAGAGTGCAACGTGTTGCCCACAATAATTTTGTATCTGATACAATTTTTGTCACTTCGGGGGTTCCTCAAGGATCAAATTCAGGCCCACTTCTTTTTATTGTTTATTAATGATATTCCAGCTATAGTAGAATGTGGTGTTGTATTGTTTGCAGACGATTTTAAAATTTTTTCAGAGGTATCATCTGTTACTGATTGTCAATTTTTGCAACTGCACCTTAACCGTATTTCGAAGTGGTGTTCTGTGAACTGTTTAAAATTAAATAAAGCTAAATGTAAGGTTCTGTCGTATACCAAAGAGCATAATCTAATTGTATATAATTACTGTTATGATTCAATGCAACTGGTAAGGTCGGAACTAGTGAAGGTCTTAGGAGTCTACTTTGATAACAGATTTACTTTTTCATACCATATTAATGTCACTGTTCGCTCCGCAATATCTATGCTGGGATTTATTACATATACTTGTAGAAGTTTTTTAAATATAATTGCTTTCAGAACGTTGTTTTTCTCTTATGTGCGTAGCAAACTCGAATACTGTTCTTTAATTTGGTATCCTTTTTGTAATTATCCAATCAACGCATTAGAATCTATTCAACGCGTTTCTTGAAACTGCTGTGGTTCAAAGTTAATGGCACTTATCCAGAACGGGCCTTTCCTCATAAGTCTTTACTACGTTCCACTTCCCGTCCTTAGAAAGTAGGAGAATTAAGTCTAGCTTAACGTTTATTTACAACATTATCCACAACAGACTAGCTACTCCTAAGTTGTTGTCTCTCATTAATTTTGTTGTTCCAGTTTATAAAACATGCCTTGCATATATTTTTTATCACTCTGCACCCAAAACTAATATTTTGTATTTGTTATCTATTATTAATTATTGTCGCATTTACAATAAACAATATTCAAATGTGGATTTTAGTACTTTGGATAGTTTGTTAAGTTATTTAGAATCTGAAACTCAATGTTAAATTTTTTTATTACTATCTTAATAACTTAAGCATTTAATTTTTAATTTTTAGCTAATTGTTTGCCTTCTTTCACCTATAATGTTATGTTTACGTTATATTGTCCTGTAATTGGATTATTTTCTGATGGACAGTAAATAATTATTATTATTATTAATCCTAACCTGTAGGACATTCTTACAAAATGAGTCAAAAACAGGCTGCGTCCAGTGGGAAACGTTGATGTGAGCAAATTTGCGACCGTATTTTTGGCAATTTCGCGTACTTCAGGGGGCGTACATACAAGATTTTCCTGATTACCTTCCATTTTCGTGTTTTGTGACAGAATTTGAATAGAAGAAAAGGGGACTAGATCAAATTTTCACTTATAACCATAAGACATTACCAACCGGCACAAAAATCCCTAAATCAACTAAAGTAAAAAAGTTTGTTTAAGGGATCAAACAAAAATTTTTTTTCCTGAAATTTGTTCTACATTTATTTAGGTTAATTTAAAAAAAATTTCATTCAAATCCTATGAGTGTTTTTCATTTTACACCCTTTTGCAAACCAATACACAAAGTTTTCAATGATGTTGTCACGAGAAGCCCCTCTTGTATACTGCTTTTCTTTTAAGTTCACATAGTATTTAGTGTACTTCTGTGTTACAGTGTTTTCGTTTTCTCATGTTGGCACTCACTGGTTTGTGATCTGTCAGCTCTACAAGTTTTGTTGTTTTCTTTACTTTATTAGTGTTTCAAAACAATAAACAAAGTTTTGTGATTGTGATGTGGGTTGTTTACCAGTAACTTCATTCTAAATTTATTTTACTGTTTTTTTAGTAGTAAAATGCCTAGATCATAGAAAGTTTTTAAAAGGTGTAAAATGTGTAGGAAACTGCAAACGTGGTGTTTGTACACCAATATATCAATAACGAAAGTGCCGGTAGTGACTGTGATTCTCCTGAAGATGGGCCTAGGTCTACCCCATCGCAAAGAGATGCTCCCAAGTGAGAATAGTTAAGCAAGATAAAAATTGGTAAGGATTTCCCATACTACAAAGATTAGATTAGATACTTAGGTAATTGTGATATCTATGACTTAGTTAGTTTAAAAACTATCCAAGATTTACTGAATAAAAATAGCTGTATGCGTACATTGTGGTACGAAACTTGGTCTTATTGCCACAAATAGAGTAAGCCTGAGTTTTATGTTAAAGCTTTGAGGTGTAATAGCTGTGAACTGAGTGCAAAGCAACAGCCCTGTTGTGTCTACAGAAAAGGCTGATGTAAATGTTATGTTAGCCTACAGTACCCGATGTATTGGAGCAGGCTAGCAAAGCACACGGACATTTGGTGGTGTCATGAACATGGCATCTTCTGCATTATTCAAGTGCTACAGCAATGTTCTTTGCGATGCGACAAAAGAAGTTTGTTTGGAAGCCATGGAGTCGAAGCAGAAGAAATAGAGATATTACTATTTTGCTGGACGGCTCATGGCAGAAACGTCGGCACACTTCACTAAATGTAGTCGTGACTGCAATTAGTGGGCCTACAGGTAAAGTTATGGATGCCCAGATATTATCTAAGCACTGCAGATGTCCAAGAAGATTTCAAAGAGAACATCACGCTAACTGTGTGGCCAATTACGTGGGGTCGACCGGAGGCATGGAGGTTGCTAAGGTGGTAGATATTTTCAAACGGTCTCACACGTCCCACAATGTTAGATATAAGAACTATCTTGGTGATGGTGGAACAGCTTCGTCCTCTACAGTGTCAAAGTTGAAACCCTATGGCTCTGACTTTACAATTAAGAAATTTGAATATGTCGGGCATGTTCAAAAGAGAATGTCCTCTCGACTACTCAACTTGAAAAATAAAAAGGGCAAATAAGAACTTTCCGACGGCAAAGCAATTGGCGGTCGTGGCAGACTTACCGGGGTTGCAATCAAACAGATTGCAATATATTATGGTATTGCCATTAGGCGAAATTCTGGTAACCTACAAAAAAGCTGTATGGATCTTTGCCCTAAAGATAAAACTAACTGGTGTAAATTTCAAAAAACAACTTTGAGCAATGAAAAATATGACCATAATGAACATCTCCATCTTCCTACCAGTGTCTGTTACACGTCCAATCTGCACTAGGCGTTGCGTATGCTTACATTAGTAAGCGTGTTACCAAGCCAGCTACAGTGGAAATGGGCGGGTTCGAGATAAGAAGTAAAATGATTGAATAACAATCTCAAACACCTTACACTTAACATAAATTCACATCTTATACAGATCAGTCCGGGAAAGATGTCTCTTGGCACCACCACAATCTTAAATTTTCCTAAAATAAATCGTCTTAGGCGAGACGGTAAATTAATCCTGTTTGATCGTGGAAAACAGGATTGATGCCTACTCAGTAAATTCATACACTAACTTCTCAAAGTCGAATACACTTCCAAACAAATCAACTCAAAACTTCAGAAAATTTAGTGATACACGGGTCGTTATAACTTACTGAACATACCCTGTATAAATGGAAACTCCAATTCATAAAAAAAATAAAACTTTAACTTATGTAGTTTTTAAAATGTTTCTCGTATATCTACCAATTTAAATCTGAAACGGTTAATGAAGTTTAAAATTAAATAAATAATCGATGCCCAATTCAGAAAAACATGTAACACAAAATGAATAAACGAAACAATTTAATGATATTCGTTATCTCAATGAAAACTACTTGTTAATTGCTAAATAACTCAACGTTAGAATGATTAGTGCTTTCCTCATTAATGATCTTTTTATGTTTTATTAAAACACCAACTTTAGTGGTCGTAGTTAGACATTCATAAATATATTTATGCATTATCACTTCAAATGTAAACGTTCTACTTGATGGAAATACTAAATTAAAATTGAGTATTTTGTTACTAATGTTCTGGTTTACTTTCCAAATTTTTACTGAAATTTTGTGAACGATCTGGCCAATACAAGATGCCAAATCGATTCTTAATCTCCAAAATAAAACAAGATAAATTTAAAATTATTATTAATTTTATTAAATACATAAATAAAATATGAAATGTAAACTTTCACCATTAACACTCATAATAAAATACTTACTTTATTTTAATGTACTTTAAATTATACATCTAAACGTTTCGATAACACTTACATTATTCGATGTAATGTTTTTAAAATTGTTAAAGATGTGTAAATTCAAATTTGAATCAAATTTAAAAATTAATTAAAAATTATTAATAAATTTATAATAAATAAAGTTTAATTTTCAATTATTAAAAATATTAAATACAATAATATATATTAAACAAACAAAATTTACTCGATTAAACTTAGACCTGATACTTTGCTAGAGTACGCTAACCATCTGCCATCGTACAAACCCCAATCGATGTAAATTTTGTCTTTATATATATGTAGAACTGATGTAAATTCTAAATATAATATAATTAAAAATTAATTAAAAAATTTATAATAATTTAAAATAAAGTAAAGATTATTTTCAATTATTAAAAATATGTAACCAGTCAAGTCAATATCACTATTAAACAACGAAATAATCTAAACACTCCATACATATTGTGGAGAAATATTTACACAACCGTGGTCGAAACTACCAAATGGCCCTAATTTAAAAAAATCCCCAAATCTTAGTACTAAACATATACAAAAAAATATCGATAAGGCTCACTACCTTTTTTTATTTTAACTTAAATGAATAATCGTCAAAGCAAATAAGAAAATTATCTTAAAAAGGCGATATTGGTCGCATTTGTCAATAAGTCTTACAGGTAATTCTTACAGTAAAGGTCATTTAATCCGTTTTCTGCCGGTATGATGTGTAGTCCATTTAATGGGTGAGATGTAATCCTTTATTTGCTAACGGCCTTTAAATTGGGCAACACTTTGGGTACACACACAACAACCGTATTCATTTAACGCAACCGCGAACAGTTCTTCATTCACATGTCTTCATGGTCCCTTTTATTTTTCTTTAATTTGGTATAACATCGTATTTATGTATAGATGTTAGATCTGCACTACATGCACGTCTAACACAAAGGGTATGTTTGTTTCCCCTTTAGATATCGAATCTCTTATTTGCTTTTTATACAATCTAATTGTATTTGGTGACGATTGTACGAATATACATAGAACGTTCATAAAACCACCACTTCTTTAAGCTACCTTTACAATTTTCGGTCCATTAACTTAAGTGGTTACTTAATCTTATAAAACTTTTGTAATGTCATGCGCTGTACTAAACACTTTTAACAAAATGCTCAGATCTGCTTAAGCACTTTTAACTTATTGAAGAAAAATAATATAAAATAGTGTTTCCTTCAATCCTCAATTTACTACTTGGTTTATTTATCAATGTCTACTTATTCTCAATCCCACTAAGGGTTATTGCAGTCGTTCTACTTACACGCTGCACACATTAAATTTTCATAAACAAAACTCCTGCGCTAAAACATTCTAAGCGTTAATCATAACCCAGTGCGCGCGACGTCTACTCTAGTCCACGCTTAAGTTTCTCTTCCCCTGTCTTAAGACGGACACTCCCTTATATGCTTTTAGCCCTCTTTTCCAAATGCATCTCGAGCTAAATTCAAAATCTACCTATCACAATCGCGTATTCACTGCGTCTCTACATCACGTCACAATGTCGAACATGGACTCAACCACGCTACCCTTGTACAACACCCGCCGCCATCTTTACTTTACGTGAAAATGTATAAAATCTCCTCGAGGAAATCATCTATCCTCACCACATTTATTCAGTGTATTCACCAGGTCGTTTTTCGTCTTTTCATACATATATTGCATGTGCGCGAATTTTATTTCCGCATCATTTTCGCGAAATCATCCCATTCTAATGTGCCTTTACGTAGTATATATATATATATATATATATATATATATAATACGCATTCAATTTACCAATATTGCACAATATTACCAAAAATTTTCACAATCAAAAAAACATGCATCCATATTCCTTACTGCACGTTAATACAATTTCAATGTACCACAAACTCACTCATTCGTACGTCTACAACCATTTCTTTAGTTTAAATTCCTTCATACACAGTAGTAAAAATACCAGTACCGTATCAATAAAAATTTACTCAAACCATTATTTCTCAACCAAATTTAACGCTTTTCAGAACGAAAATCTGTCTATAACATTCAAATATTCCTTCATACGATAACTAAGGCTTCATTAAGAATCCAGTGGCGTATCATTTACACCACTTACCTTAAGCACACACACACACACACACACAAAAATTCTTTTCGTGCAAACACTTCAACTGCACTTAAAATACGTTACATACGTTATCAAAATACTGTACATACATGATGCGTCAAAATAACCTTACATGTCATCACTGAAATAAAGCTCATTTTCAAAGATTTAGCCTCTCTAGAACTTAAGAAATGTTTACATGGAGAAGCACAAAATCCGAGCGAGTCGCTCAACATAATCTGGTCCCGGTTACCCAAAAGGACATTTGTTATGCGGAACACACTTGAGTTTGGAGTTTATGAGGCATTAGCTTATTTTAACTTACGAAGCCTAGCTAGATGTAAAGTTTCAGCAAAGCTAGGCATAGTTCCGGGAGTCAGTTGTGTAAGTGAGTTAAAAAAATCGATGAATCAAGAATCGGTAAGGCTGAAAAATCTATCCACGATGTAGAGAGAAAGTGCCGATAATGCTTAACTTTGGCGAAAATGCGGCTGAAGGGTGACCATGAAGCAGAAGAGGACTTAGCAACCCAACATATGGAGCTGGAATGCATTGAGATTGGTGTATGCTTTTTATTTGCCAATGTTGAATAAATTTAATTCTAAACGAAATTTCCCGAAAGTTATGATTTTTTGCACTTATGTACCATTTTCTCAGGAACTGTTGTTTTGTTTTGTAGGAGCAGTATAAATGCACACATTGACCCGGGCTTATTGTAAAATATTCAAAAATTAGCTATTAAGATTTTTTAAAATCAAAACATTTTTTAAGCATTTTTTAAAAAATAAAAAAAATACTTTATTAAAAAAATTAAAACCCCTAGTCAAAGCTTGAAGAAGAGAGTAAAGATGAAAATAAGAAAAATCATGTTGATATCTTGCATTGTCTCTGAAAAAAAAAGTTAAGTCAACTTTAACAATTTAACATTGGGGAGATAGGATCATCTGACTCCCCTTGAAAAGGGCAAATTACAAAAAATAGCATAAAAAACGTGTATCATAAGATCTTGAAGCACTCATTCTTTCAAAACTCGTAGCTACGTCACTCGTTTTTTGAATCCATGCTTTAAGGTCTTATGAAACTTGGTTTTTAATGTATTATTAATTAACTCGTTTGTAGGTAAATTCATGTCATGTATGTAGAACAAAAATTGAAAATAATTGCTGCAGGTATTTATCAAATTAACTCTGGATTCTAAAGCATTAATAGCAGGGGCGCGCCGTCCACGTGTCGAATGTGTCAGCGAACACAGGCGCCAGGAGGCCAAAGGCGCCTTAAAAATGTATATAAATTCAAAATTCGTTATAGGTTGCGATTAAAATAATTCAATATCGCCTTATTTTATTATAACTTATTTATGATCTCAGTAATTATTCTTGTTCTAACATGAATAGTTCGTATAGTCGTGTAATATCATGTATACAGTGGACTCTTCATATTAAATCGCCGATGGATATATAGCCGCGGGGGCGGGAGCGCGCGGGCGACGCGGCGGCAGAAATTTGTCCACGCACGAATTTACAAAATGAAGCGCAAGCGTTCTAACTCGTTTAGTCTTGTTAAAACATGTATTACTTGAAATCGTCTATGATTGAACAAACATATTACTTGCTTCATTCTCCTTCAGCAAGCAGTACTGCACTAGTGTAGAATTTATGTACCTTGTATTTTTAAAATATTTGTGAGTGAATGTGAATTTAAGAATATCAAGAACATTAAAGATTAAAGGTAAGCTGTTTTGCATTTAAAATAAACATACATACATAACAATACGCATTTCGCAATAGGGGTAGCGATCATGTTTGCAAAATCTAGAAAAAAAAGTAATAAAAGCGAAATTATTCGAAAATGTTACTTCATACTTTCCTATAATTAAAGCAAAACTAAAGCAAATAACGCAAACAAGACTTTTGGTAATAGAATAGTTACATTTATAATTTATTGAATATTTTTATTTAGATGTCTCAAGAAAGAAAGAAAAAGAAACTCTCCGGGCATCAAAATTTAATTAATAAAAAAAGACGCCAAGAAGAACAAGAGAAAAATGCTTCAAGATTAACACAGTATTTTACGAAACAAACGACCAGAACTGACCAAGATTATCCGCCAGATTGAATTCAGGAATCAGTACCCGGTTGCAGTGTAGATGAATTCAAAATACAAAGTCAGCCAGGACCAACTCCCAGTGAAGATAATCAAATCGTTGAAGAAATTACCGCTGTTTTTGGATCTGGGGACTATACTGAAGAGACAGGTACAGATACAATAAATAAATGTGCATTTGATGACCCAGGGCTTTGGCCGGAACCAACATCTCACATATCTAGGCAAGCTAATATAAAAACGGGTCCTAAACAAATAAAAAAACTTTAATTTTCCGCGCGATTTGTTGGGTCGAAAATTTTCTGAAAGTTACTATAAGAGAAACTTAAAAAATGGTGAAGAATGTAATAGAAATTGGTTGATTTACTCAATTACGAAAAATAATGTTTATTGCTTTTGTTGTAAACTTTTCGAACCTTCTCAGCAAAATGGATTTATTCAGGGATTTAATGACTGGCATCATATAGCAATGTACCTGAACCGCCATGAAAAAACTTCCACTCACTTTACTAACTACAAAAACTGGACAGAGTTGCTTCTATCGTTCAAAAATAAAACTACTGTTGATTATTTACAGCAAACAATATTAGACATTGAAAGTAAACGATGGTATGAAGTAATAAAGCGAATAATTTATGTAATTCAATTTTTATGTAAACAAAATTTAGCACTTCGAGGCAAAAGCAATAATCTTTACAATCGCAACAATGGTAATTTTTTTAAATGTATTGAAATGCTAGAAAAGTTTGATCCTATTATATCGGAACACACACGACGTATAAATAGCGATTCTGAATTTCACAAAATGCCAATATATCTAAGAAACAAAATCCAAAATAAAATACTTTCCTTAATGGCTTTTAATATTAAAAATCATATTATAAATTTATGTAGACAAAATAAATATTTTTCAATAATATTAGATTGCACTCCGGATGTTTCTCATATTGAGCAAATAAGTGTAATAATTCGATTCTTTCATTTCAATTTAGCATTAGGATCGACTGAAATACATGAACATTTTTTAGCATTTTATCCAATTTTAGATGTTACAGGGGCTGGATTAACAACATTTCTTATTGATCTATTAAAAACATTAAATTTAGACATAAATAATATAAGAGGCCAAGGGTATGATAATGGCTCTAACATGCGCGGCAAAAATAGTGGCCTACAAAAAAGAATTTTAGATTTGAACCTGCGAGCTTTTTATGTTCCTTGTGCGAATCACAGCCTGAATCTAATTGTAAATTATGCCGCTAATATCAACCATGAAACAATAAATTTTTTTAATATAATACAAGAATTATACAAATTTTTCTCAGCGTCTACTAATCGATGGAATATCTTAATCAATCATGTTACTAATTTAACTTTAAAGCCCTTATCCGAAACACGCTGGTCAAGTAGAATTGATGCCATAAAGCCTCTCTATAAATATTTACCAGAAGTTTTTGATGCATTATTTGAAATTTGCAATGACCACACAAGAGTCGACGAACAATCTAAATACCAAACAAAATGTCTGGGAGAAAAAATTTCTACATTTACATTTATTTGCTCCGTTAAAGTGTGGTATGATATGTTAAATCAAGTAAATTTTGTGAGTAAAATGCTTCAATCTCAAATTACAAATTTGCAACTTGCTTTGGATGCATTAAACAAATTAAATACATTTTTAACTAATTATCGATCTGATGCTAGTTTTGCAGAAATTGTTGAAAGTTCCAAATTAATTGCAGAAAAGTTTGACATAGAAACTGAATTTCGTAGTGCGAGGCCATTAAGACGACGTAAAAAATCTACTCAATTTGATTATGAACATGAAGATCAACCTATAGTAAATCCTGAAAATTCATTCAAAGTAAATTTTTATTTCTGTATAATAGATCAAACTTTAATTTCGTTACAAAACAGATTTTCTTTATTAAAAGAACATATGGATTCATTCCAATTTTTATATTCATTAGATAATTTACAAAATAAAGAATACCTATTATCTTGCTGCAAAAATTACAAGCGAAATTAACTCATGAAAATCAGTCCGATATTGACGCAGATGATTTATGTGAAGAAACTTTACAATGTCAAGTATTTATTACGAATTCAAAAAAAGATATATCCCAAATAATTCAGTATATTTATTCAAATGATTTAGTAGGAGTTTTTCCAAATTTTATTGTAGCACTCCGTATTCTTTTATCATTACCTGTGTCACTTGCGTCCGCGGAGCGGTCTTTTTCGAAATTAAAAATCATAGAGTTATTTACGCTCCAGAATGGCGCAAAATAGATTATCAGATCTCGCAATAATTTCAATTGAGTCTGACATACTGTATAAACTTGATATTCATGATATTATCCAAACTTTTTCTTTGCTAAAAGCTAGGAAAGTAAAATATATTTAATGACTTATTTACATTGTTTGTATTTAATTTACCATATAATATGTATTATGTTTATATTATAAATATTATATTTTTCATTTATTGTTGTTTATCTGTTTTCTTGTGTTTGTAATTTTGTATTTTAAATAAAACAATTTACACTGACTATTTCAATCTTTGTGTGTTTATTTCAATGCGTTAAGAATATAACAAAAACAGTCATTTAAATGTCCCTAAACATAAGCCTAAAAATTATAGTATTTCAAATTAATTATTATTCATTATTTTTTTATTCATGTCGTATTACTTAAAAATGCTACTAGAGAATTAAAAATTAAAGTGTCCGAACCTATAATAGTTGTTGGGCTCTTATCACCTAGGCATGCAAAATATTTATAATATTGTTTTTTGATACAAATGTTTTTAATTAATGGGGCGCCATCAAAAATTTTGACACAGGTGCCGCATGCTCCAGGCGCGCCCCTGATTAATAGCTTCATCAATTGTAAAAAAATAAAACTCTATTTTAAATTTCAATTTGGAATCTGCGACCGGATCATCGCGAGCTTCGTAAAGAAAGTTAATAGTTTTTTGTCGAACTCTGTGCTGCGGTGTGTTATGAAACTTGTTTTGTAATATACTATTAACATCTCCTGTATACTTTTTGTTGATTCACATTAGAGAATTTAGGTTGGTACATTGCATGCGCGGTAAGCTTGAATTTATCATATGTGTTTACGTAGGTTATGCTTATGTGTACATTGTCCATATTACTTATAATGTGATTAGATAAGTAACATATTACTTGTTAAAGTATATACAAAATTAAATAAAATCCCAGGTAAAATGTTGCAATGCATAATTCCAATACTTATGATACTTATTCTAACTGAAGCCACTTTAACACCAAAATCACCTAAAATTTATAAAGAAAATAAAAAAATTGGACCATTTGATAAAACTATCATAGAACGAGACCTTATACAAGAAAACCCTTCAGCTACTGATATAATTAGCAATTGTCAAAGTTATTACAAAGAAATTGATGAATCAAATTTAGAGGGAATAATTTTAGGATATGTAACACCTGTAAGTACTTCACTAATGCATAAAGTCCAAAACCACATTACTATTTTGCAGTGGAATAACCATGGATATGATATTGCGAAATTATTTGGAAATAAATTTACGCACATTAGTCCTGTGTGGTTGCAAATACGACCGAAAAATCCCTCTCAGTATGAAATAACAGGTACTCATGATGTTGATCGCAATTGGATGTCAGATGTTCGTAAATCAGGAAAACGAACTAAAGTTAAAAGTAGTTAATACAATATAATTTTTTTATAGATTAATTTGAGTGTTTGCAGTCGTTCCTAGGGTGTTACTAGAAGGATTTACAAATGACGATTATGGTAATCTACTAGGAAATGCAGATGCTGCTATTACATTTGGCAAAGCATTAATTGAAGCTGCTAAGAAATGGAAATTTGATGGATATGTTTTAGAAATTTGGCCACAACTTGGTGGTCGGCTGAGAGATGACAGTATATTAATAAATTTAATAAAAAATATTGGTAAGTAAATATGTGTGGCAGTTAATTTGGAAAATAAATTCAATTTGCAGGTAAATTATTAACTGAGAAGCATCTAGACTTAATTTTAGTAATTCCCCCAGAAAGAAAAGAAATGAGTTCATTTAATTCAGACCATTTTAATGCATTGTACGATCATGTGACTGCTTTCTCGTTAATGACTTATGATTACTCAAATATTCAACGTCCAGGACCTAATGCCCCAATACGTTGGATTAAGGACTGTATTACATCTTTATCACCAAATGTAAATAACCGTGATAAAATTTTAACAGGTTTTAATTTTTATGGCAATGCTTACACACCTAATGGAGGTGGACCTATAGTAGGACATGAATATCTAAATTTACTGAAGAGTTATAAAGGGCAGCTACATTATGATCCTGATTCAGCTGAAAACTACTTTGAAGTCAAGTAATTAATTTAATCTGTTAATCAGAAATTTAAAACTGTATCTGTTTTAGAACGGCTGAAGGAAAACGTATGGTTTTTTATCCAACATTACAGTCTGTTAATGAAAGAATCGAGTTAACTAAAGAATTAGGAACAGGTGTGTCTATTTGGGAGTTAGGACAAGGGCTTGATTATTTTTATGATCTGTTGTAACTGTTAAAAAGTATTTATGTGATTGTTTTATTTATTAAAAGGTTTCGTGGAATTATTGTGGTTTTATATACTTACAATTAAACAGCAACTTGAAAAAAATTCAAGTTCAAATAAAATTATATAAATTGAATTGTCAATGACCATTTATAATAATTGTAAAAATAAAACACTGTTTGGTTCATAATTTGTGAATTCACTGTTTGTAAAATACTTTGACCTTATATATTTATAACATACGCTTGAAACAATAGTATATTAAGTATCCGATATAATTTCTGATTGAAAACAATGTTTGAGACCAGTTAACCCTTAATGTTTGTGATGCATGTACTATTTTTCATGTGATGCCTTTTTTTAATTGGTTGAGTTAAGAAACTGAAATGATAGACTACTCATTTACTTTTCTGTAGAATGGTAATTGTTTACCCATCATGCTTGCTTGATGGGTACCAATTATGGTATGCCACAGCACCAATTATGAAGGGATAATATAAACCTACTGATCCAAATGTGGGCATGGTAAATTGATCATTAACTGTATTTATTTAAAATTAACTTTTAAAGTACATACAGTAAAAGATTAACTAGAGTGGGACTTGAACCCACAACCTCTACTTTGGAGGAAGTACATACAGTTATATGTACTTCCCTAGTTACGTAACTAGGGAAGTACATACAGTTTAATTTTGAATCGATTGTGACTTGCCTCCTCAATAGCTCAGTTGGAAGAACCTCTAGCAAGTGGAGGTCGTGGGTTCAAATCCCACGCGAGTTAATCTTTTACTGTATATACTTTAAAAATTAATTTGAAATAAATACAGTTAATGAGTATTCTCTCTCTCTCTCTCTCTCTCTCTCTCTCTATATATATATATATATATATATATATATATATATATATACACACACAGGTTTTCTCGGAAACTGACGCACACCCAGAGACAGGGGGTAGAGGACAACAATTGGAGATGTTTTGAGATAATTGTTTTTCTGCGGCGCCTGGTTTGCAAAATCAGTTTTTACGGAAACTGTACGTGACAACTGGAAACTAATCACACTTTTACTACTAATATCATGGGTGTCCAATTCAATGGTGTCAATTTTTTTCCGAAATTCTAACAATGGAGAATTCAAGATGGCGGAGGACATTTTTTTCCAGAATTCAGTGACATTTTGGGGAATGGAGTTTCAGTTACCGTTAAATAAAAAAAGAAATTAAAATTTTTAATCTTTAACAAAAAGTGCATGTCTTGTGGCGCATAAAAAATTGGTCGCATTTAGCTGAAATTGATGAAAATGACTTTATGCTACAGTCACCAACAACTTTTGTCTTTTCTGAGCAATTTCCAGTAGCCGAATTATTCTAATGTTGTAATGAACAAAACTATCTGTGTTTACTTGTGTAATACCTTTGACTAACAAAATTTTGCAAAAATCACCGCAAGTTCTCAAAGTGGCAACCAGGTCTTGTTCCTTTGCAATGTCAGTCCCGTCATAGACCAGACTTCATGTGGCCCCAGAGATAGAAGTCCAGTGGCGTCAGGTCAGGAGGACTAGTCCGTCTCTCCCAATCCGCCTGAAAAAAAAAATGAAATATATCACCTTATTAATTGTTAATTCATTTCCAAAAAACGGGTTAAAACTAAATTTACTCGAGTCAATGAAGTGTTGCTCACCGATTTGGGAAAGTCGCATCTATGTAGGTTCTGACAGGGCCAACAAAGTTTGACGCCGCTCCATCGTGCTGGAACCCAAGCGGCCCCGCAGAGCCAAAGGCAAATCGTCTAAATAATCTGGAAGTTGATGCTGCAGGAATGCCAAATATGACTGCGCATTCAGCCTAGCTTGGAGTATCTACGGGCCCCGGAAGCATTCGTCGACTAGACCAGGCTATAAGTTCACCGAAAAGCGCTGTTGAGCGCCGTGATGGATCATTGATTGATTGGGGATTTTCTTCAGCCCATTCGTGATCGTTTCTAAAGTTCACAAAGTGATCTCTGTGAAACGTGGCTTCATCCGTCTAAGGGATTCTTTGTCGAAAATCCCTTTTTCCATGCCGCCGAACCTTCCCGAAGTCACCGAACGTGACCCGGCGAGCTTCATCCCCGGCATGCAGCAGTTGAGTCTTTTGTAAATGATAAGGGTACAACAATTGCTCTTTTAAAACATTCCAAACAGCTGTTTTATTACAGTTTATTGCTTTGGCAATAGCGCGGGTACGAATTCTCTTCAATCTTGTGAAGTACGGCTTCGGTGAAAGCTAAGGGCGCGCCTATAGCCCTATCATGCCGCTGTTGTGGCATCACCGACCCAGTTCGAAGAAGGCGTTGATGGACTCCGCTGAAAACGCTTCCACTAGAGTGCCTTCGTTGTGGGTATCTAATAAAGCGAAAATATAAAGTAGCATAACGCAATGGAATCTGATACAAGTAAAACAAATAAAATGGGAAAATGTTTCGATAACGATTACAGGCTTTCAGAAATTACTTGAGATATTATAGAAAATGTATGAAATATGAAAAATATGAAAACGCGTTCTCATATTTTTCAAATTTCACATCTCAAGTAATTTCTGAAAAATTTACCACTTACTAAAGACGATATCTGTAATTGCTATCGAAAATTTCAGCTAATAGCTGAAGCAAGTGGGCACTTTGAGAACTTGCGGTGATTTTTGACAAACGTTGTTAGTCAAAGGTATTACATACATGAACTTTGATAGTTTTGTTCATTACAATATTATAGATTAATTCGGCTACTGGAAATTGCAGCGAAAAGAGAAAAGTTGTTCAAAGAAAAATGATGTTCATTTTTCCACTGGTGACTTTTACTATGAGTCCATAAAGTGATCAAAAAACAAACGGCTCGATTAATTTTTTTTACCGAATTAAATATTAAAATTATGCCATTTCTACAGTTTTAATCATGTTAAGCTGGAATGTTGTATTATTGCTAACAATATTAGGATTAATTATCCACAAAATTTCAGCTAAATGCGGCCAATTTTTTGGGCGCCGCAAGACATGTAGTTCTTAAAGTTTAAAAATTTTAATTTCTTTTTTTATTTCTTTGTTTAACTGTAACTGAAACTCAATTCCCCAAAATGTCACTGAATTCGGGAAAAATTACTATTGAATTCAGCAGATGATGTGGAGATAAGGACAAAACGGCTCGCTTATCTAGAAGATCAAAAAACTCAATGAACAAGAGTTTTCACATTTGCCGAAGGTTTCTGAAAGAGATAATATAAGCTGTGAAAATGACAATAGTCAACATGCACTACCAAAAACCAGGGTGAAAATGGTTTAGAAGTGCAAGGATACTGTCTGTAGACTTGCCGTCTTTTCTGAGAAATTTCAAGATCCACCATTGGAAGACATGTCACCTCTGGAATAATCCAAAATGTTCGTTGATGGCGAAATATTTGCGAATATAACATATCAAAAAAATTCGTATTCTACTCAGAAGCATGGTAGATGTATCAATTCAAATAAGAATGAAAATGAACAATTCTTAGGTATTCATATGTTGAGTATTATAATGCAAATGCCTTCTAATAAAATGTACTGGGCAAATGAGACACGATTCAGTTTAGTCGCTGATATAATGTCAAGAAATCTGGTTAACAATTTACGTAGTTTTCTACATATCAACGATAACACGAGTATAATGCATCAGGGTAAAATATTCATATCTGACTCAGTAGAATATAAAGAAAATCGAACCTGAAAAGTTTAATAGCGTGAACGAAATAATCATCCCCTTCAAAGGTCATTGCAGTTTGGAGCAATATATAAAGAACACACCTTCCAAACTGATAAAGATATGGATATAAGAAGACCATATTTTTATGTCCAATGAATTTTCTAAGAACATTACTGTCGTAAAATAGAACGATAGTAAGTGTGTGCGTGTGGCAGCATCCTTTGGATTCTGTGGAGCGTTGGTGCACTAAAAGTAAACAATATATTGGCGTCTCACGACCTGCGATATTAAATGGGAGGCGTTGATCACCATGACATGTTGATCGAATTCTTGATAAACGATTCTACCTGAGAATCATTGTGCATCTTATTGATGTAAGTGTGGTCCGTGCTTTGCTAGTGTATCGTCGATACTGTAAGTTACTAGACGCAAAGCACCCAAACTGGACTCACGTTTCGCGCTGAAATATCGCATGGTGTTCTAATATTTAGAAAGAAGAAACGAGGGCGAACCACCACAAGAAAATTCATAAGCTTCTAAAAGGAGATGTTTTGAGCCCCAGGCGTGATGACAGGTTTGACCATTTAGGTCATTGGCCAGAACACTAAGATCAAAAACAATGATATTCAAATTATGCATTAGGGCATATTCAAGAATTAAATGTATGAAATGTAAAATTCATCCCAGATAGCACATAAGTTTACAGCAAGTCTGGTTTTGTCTTGTTTTTCGCTTGAAGTTGTTTGCCAAACTTGAATTGGATGATAAGTTTAAATCGAGCTTGGCATTCAAACAAAATGTATTTGTGTACACCATCGGTTATTTTCGCAACTGTCCCTTTTAAACACTCGTTTAGATCTGAATACAACGTTTTATAACAATGCATTTAATACTTTTAGTTGAACATAGCGTATTTTGCAAGTTATAAGAAAGATGATGTGTGTTATTAATTAAATGATTATAAGTAAAAAGAAAAAGTCTATTAGGTGAGATTTTTGTAACTGTAATGTTAGTTTTAATACTTCAAAAGTAAATGTAGTATAGTATACTGGGTTTTCAAATCATAAATAATTGTGTGATCATGGCATAGGAAACTGTACAGCGTGTTTTAATTGGCGAGTCACCTCCACTTATTTTTTTTTTATATATTTTAATTTATAATATTGTTTTAAATATGATTTTAATAGGCTACTATATAACTAACAATGGTAATTAATTAAATGATATATGAATTTGGTGCTTTTCTAATTTTTCATTTAACTAGACGTTATGCATGTTATTTAAACATTTTGTCTCTTCACAGTGGCTGCTCTAAAGCTGTTTAACGAAGGTAGTGAAGGTAAGGTTCGTGAGATATTGTGTAGCTGATTATAATCAAGATATGCCAAAATAGAAAGTATAGGTGCCATATGTAAATATGTAAACTATTTACAATTTTTTTCACCTTTCGAATTACTAAAAATTAGAGACATTGTTAATAAATAATAATAATAATAATAATAATAATAATAATATTAATAATATTACTCGTAACATGTGGTTGAAGTTAATGAATTTATTTTTGTAAAGTACTTAAGAATTGTATATTTATTTTAATTTTAATTAAATCAAAGAAGAGATACAGCTAAATTTGCTATTGAACATATTATATTAAGAACGTTGCTAATGTTCTTACTATATACGAATCAATAAGCACAAAATACACACGAACAGTGCTTTTTTGTATAATGCATATGGGAGTAAGTAAAGTAAGCCTTCTGAAATCTTGCAAAATCACTTTTAAGAGACTTGCATTTGGCTATATGTAACTTCAAACGCAAACTTTCATAATCCCTAAAGTAAGTTTATGGTGACTTGTATCAAGCTATTTGCAAGTGTAAGTTAAAGCTTGCAAAATCTCTAAAGTAAGCTTGCAAAGTGGTGACTAGGAAGCTTACATCAACCTTCCATTAAGCCTACAAACTTGCACTCATACTCGTAATGTAAGCTGCCGTATTTGTAATACAAGTTTATATGAAATTTAAAGCAAGTTTAGTGTGCCATCTGGGATTTACGTTAAAAGAAACACAATAACTGCTTCAATAGCTTCCACAATAAGAATTAAACAGATATTCAAGAATCCTATATTATTTATTTTTGCATGTTCTCATGATCCTCTCAAACGGAAGGAGAGACAAAGTTAATATCAAATTCGTGTTTATATATGATTAGTGGCTCCTTTTAAACAAAAATTGAGGAAAAAATATTGTTTTCTGCAGTAGAAAAATTTGGGCTGGGAAGAGTTAACTTAAATGTTCCACTGTCAACGTTGCCAGCATAGAATTTAATACTAAGTACGCCCCTGCCTTCAACAATAACTCCCCTAAGTTAGTTATTTTTGTTTCTTTCCCAAAATAACTGTGTGAATGCAACTTCACTGTTTTGAATAACGCACTATAACCTAAAATGATCGTTTGTAATTGCTTGTAAAACAATAATTATATGTAAAAGAAACAGTATTTAAATTTGCAAAATGACAACTCCACCAGCTGCTTTAGTAAATAGAAACAAAAAACATTTCTTAGGTGTTCCAGCCCCACTTGGTTATGTTGCTGGAGTTGGCAGAGGGTAATTTTCATATGGGTTAGTGTATTTTTAATGTACCTATGGTTTTAGAGCCACAGGATTTACCACACGTTCTGATATTGGTCCAGCTCGAGATGCCAACGATGTTTCGTAAGTATCAAAACAAATGCTGCTGACATTGCAATTGTGGATTTACAGAGATGATAGACATGCTCCACCAGCAGCAAAACGTGTAAAAAAGAAAGAGGAAGAGGAGGAGGATAAGGTATTTTTTTGCCATAAATTAAACATATACTTATATTTGCATTATAGGATGATGAAGATTTAAATGACTCAAATTATGATGAGTTTAGTGGTTACGGAGGTTCACTTTTTGCTAAAGACCCATATGATAAAGATGATGCCGAAGCTGATGCTATATATGAAGCTATTGACAAAAGAATGGATGAGAAAAGAAAAGAATATCGTGAAAAACGATTAAAACAGGAGTTAGAAAGATATCGTCAAGAACGGTATGTAACATTTAATATGTAATTTTTAAATACATTGGGGTGATTGTAGGCCAAAGATACAACAACAATTTTCTGACTTAAAACGAGATTTGATTACAGTAAGTGACGATGAATGGCGTAATGTACCAGAAGTTGGTGATGCTAGAAATCGCAAACAAAGAAATCCAAGAGCTGAAAAGTTTACACCTTTACCAGATAGTGTTTTAGCTCGTAATTTAGGTGGTGAATCTTCTACCTCGATTGATCCAAGTTCAGGATTAGCAAGCATGATGCCTGGTGTTGTAACACCTGGTACGTTTAGAGTTTGTATATAGTATGGAGGTTAAATTGAGTTTTTTTAGGAATGTTAACACCTACAGGTGATATGGATCTACGTAAAATTGGGCAAGCTAGAAATACACTTATGAATGTAAAATTATCACAGGTAATTTGCATGTATTTTAAATTTCCTTTTGTTGTACATTTAATGGCTTCGTTTATAAGACAGTTGCAGAAGAGTTACCAATTGTTTTTGTGACATCAGTTCTTCGTTTATGCTATCTTCCAAGTTCTCTAACATGTTGACCATCAAACTAAAATTGGTAATATTTGACTTATAAATCGTATCTCATACATTGTACTGAATTTTTTATTCTATTTCCTGTTGTATGTTTCAAATTGAAATTGGGCCATAGTTCTTCATTCTATATTTTCTCTGTGCGCTTTAGCGATTGGTTTCTCATATCAGAAACAATCTTACAGCAGTCCCTTTGTCTGTACAGAATAACTACAACGTGGTGCTGTTGCATCTCTTAAGTGCATTTTACTTTGTTATTTAGCAATTAATTAATTATTGGAACAACTTTCCAACCTACAAAGTGGCAATTAAAAAAAATAAAATAATATATTTTTTAGATTAATTTTGCAACCTTTTTTGTAATATGTTTATAAAATAGGCACCATTGTAAAAACAACAACAGGTACAGGTTAACAGGGATATAGATGCTAACTTGAAAGAAAATTCCAAAGCTGCCTGTTTCTATAAAAGTATCAATAATACAGTTTAACCATTTTAAATCTTATTTAATTAATCTTTTAAGGTTTATTTGGCTTGGTATTGAGAAACTTATTAACAAAAGTGATGCAAAAGTAAATTATTTAGAAAAGTATGTTCACATATTTTTCTACAGGGTGTTTCAAAAAAAAAAGGTGGCCCTGTTGCTAGGATAGGTGGGGTTTGCTTGTTACAAAATTCTCGAAACAACATCCGTATTCAAGATACAGGGTTTTAAAAAAAATTATACACATTTTTTACGATTTAAGTCAAAACTACTGGCAACATTATAATGAAATTTTGTATGAATATGTTTTGGAAACTGACACATCCCGTGAATTTGTTTTTATATCTGGCTCTCCTAGAGGGCGCTAGTTAGATGGTTCATAACGAGTAGTTTTAAACATAACTTTTTTGAGGGTAGATTTTTTAGTCCAGATTTTAAGTTTAACTTAAACATCATCACTCAGTTTTACACCAAAAAGGTACTATTGGTAAAACTGGATACCATGTACCATTTTTGGAATATATTGATTTGAAAATGATGAAGTAATAACTGTTGCTGGTATAAAGTAAGTATTCTTATTAAAAACCAAAAACAATAACATTATTCTAAGGCTAAAGTTATTAATTAAACAAAGAATCACAAGAAGATACTTAAAATAAATTTGACTAAAAACATGAAATATTCAATCAGTTAGAGTGAAGTGTTCAAAATGTCCTACATTTTCGCAAATATACAATTTTATACTTTTTTCTAAAGAATGCATTAATCTTCTAAACGGTTGAGGATCAGATATGAAGTCATAAAAGTGATGTTCAATTCTGTGTTGCAACTCTTGACTTGAATTTACCTCTATAGCTTAGAAATTTTCCTTAATATACTGCCAAACTGTGTAGTCCTATGGATTAAAATGGCATGAGCACGGAGGCCAATGAATTGGAGCTTCTGCGCCCCTACCAATCCATCGATTCGGATAATGATCATTCAACCAATTACGACACCTTCTATCAAAGTGCGGGAAATTCCATCATGCATAAAAAATAGATATCTTCGCTCGTTTAGCGTTAAATCTTCTAATATCTCCAATAATTGATTTTCTAAAAATAGAGGTACACATTACCATTTAAATTTCAGGTAGAATGTGATAACCAATTAAGTTACCTAAAGTTGCTGCCCAAACATTAACTTTAAACAAGTGTTGGTAATGTGATACCCTTTTAACATGTAGATCCTCATCACACCAGTAGTGAGCATTATGAAAGATAAACATTCCTTGCCGCGTAAAGGCGGCCTCGTCGGTAAAAGGGATACACTTTAAAAAATTGGGATTGAGGGCTGCCATTTCTTATAACGTTTCACAGAAATCCACTCTAACAGGTACATCGTCTGGCAAGAGCTCTCGGACTTATCTGTAGTGATAAGGATGTAGCTGCTGCGCCTTAAGTATCCTCCAAGTACATGCAGAAGACGTATTTGTATGTCGTGCCATATTCCTTACGCTAATTGTTGGATCTTGATCAACTAAATCTTAAATATTCTCTTTCTGAATGGTTCTAGTTTTTCGGGACTACCAGAATTAATTTTTTTGTCTCACATTCCCAGTTTCTCGACAACGTCGTTCCACCGCTCTAATTTGGTGGATTTTTCTGGGAAACTTTTCTGCATAACGCGTTACCGCTGCACTATCGTTTCCTAAACACTCGTCTATGGTTATTAACCATAGTCGGTGTATTCAACATCTGAATACATTTTGATAATTAATTAACATATTTATCAACAATATTAAATGTTATTGATATTACTGTCTTAACTATCAATAAATGTCAGCTTTCAATTGTTAACTGATGACATTTTGAATTGATTGAATACTCCATGTTTTTAATCAAATTTATTTTAATTTTTTTCTTGTGATTCTTTGTTTAATTAATAACTTTAGCCCTAAAATAAAGTTAGTGTTTTTGATTTTTAATCAGAATACGTACTTTATACCAGCAGCAGTTATTACTTCATCATTTTCAAATCAAAATATTCCGAAAACGGTACACAGTATCAAGTTTTACCAATAGTACCTTTTTGGTGTAAAATGAATGTTTAAGTTCACTTAAAATTTGGACTAGAAAATCTAACCTTATAAAAGTAACGTTTTTTTTTTTACTTATAGTATTCCCGAACAGGCTAAGATTTGCCTAACGTGCTAAAGCACTCAGGAACACTGGGAGGGTTTAGGGATATTGTTAGGTTGCGGAGAAATGTTTATGAATGGCTACCTTAAATTGACTTAAGTCAAAGTTTGGAAGAAAACAGGAACTGGGTAGTGCATTCCACAATTTGATCGCCGTGTGGAAAAATGTAGATTGCGCCCGTTTAGTGTGACAAGATGGAATTTTTAGTGCGTAATTATGGTGTGAATGGGCAAACCGAGTGTTCCTAGCGAAGATGGCCTGCGAAGGTGTTACGGAGTGTATTTCGGAGGCACGCTTGCCATGGTAATAGCGTATTGGCGAGCACTGACTCAGAGGTGGGAATTGTATTCCAGATGAGATCGAATTTGAGACTTATACCGTAAAAGGAGTTATTGCGATGTGAAGTACTGTTTAAGATCTGTATAGAACGCCCAATTTACAGGCACCTGTTCTGCTGGCTGACAAAAGGTGGTCAACCCATGAAAGGTTCGATGATACGGACATCCCTAACATAGAACCAGAGTTTGAAAACTTGAGATCTAAGCCATTCATATTTACAGCAGGAAATGATCGGTCTTTCTTAGCGGACACTAGGCAACACTGGGTTTTGTCGGTGTTGAACGTGAGTAGATTATTCCTTCCCCATTCCAGGACACGTTCTAAGTCATTGTTGATTGAGGCTGTCATATTCACCTTAACGTGTTTAAAACTACTTGTTACGAACTGTGTAACTAGCGTCCTCTATGAGAGCCAGATATAAAAACAAATTCATGGGATGTGTTGTAACATCCCCCAGGTACCCTATCTTAAAAAGTGTAAGTTGAACTTATTTGCAATAATGCAAATTCAAGAACAAAATAATCGCTAAGTGATTTATCTTGACTTTACTGACAATAATGTTACTATTACCCACATTAATTGTTTGCCTTTGCCTTTCCTGGGAATAATTAAAACATTAGAATTTATTTACAAGTCTGATATTTAATTACTCACAAACCTCAAATCTGATCAAACGAATTGACCGTCTAGTGGTAGGTACGTTGTGCTATTTGAATTGGATAGGCTGGATGCAATAAGTGTTGCATCATGTGGGGCAGGTAAAAAATGAAACTACTCAAATTAAAATTAACACTATAAAAGGGTTAACTATATATATATATATATATATATATATATATATATATATATATATATATATATATATGTATAATGTGCACTACTACGCTGGTGATTTTAATTTTCACCTAAAAGAGCATTTATTAACATTTTTTAGAATTTCAAAAGGAACTACTTTGTTTGAAATAACTTCTACATTAGTTATAATTTACTAGAACAGCAATTACTGCATTGGTATTAGAAATAATTAGAATTTTGGTTGAGGTTATATTTCCGTAAAAATAAATTTTCAGGGAAGTTATGAAAAAAATGACAACGGCAATATTAACTAGCAACATAATTTAGTATATCATAACAATTTCAATTGTCTCCGGTATCATGAACATGATAAAAACCCAAATTTCTGTTTTAGCCTTACTACGCCAGCGCAGTAATGCAGCCATTCTCCTCATAATGTAGGGTTTACATATAATTCTAGCGTAACAATGCACATTATACATATATATATATATATATATATATATATATATATATATATATATATATATATATAAAACACCATTAAATCAGGTTAAAGTGCGTACAAAATTATTACATTAAGAGATAAATAATCAGAAGAAAAATCGTAATACCAAACATGTGGCCCTTTAAAACCAGTCATGCCGGTCTTTAAGTAAATAAGCACATAAAACAATAAGGCAAATTACGGTACATATAAAATAAAACTACAGTAAAATTGCACAGGTGATAATAGGGTAAAGGCAAGAACAAAAGAAAATAGACAAAGAATTTACACGTACACAACTGTTTAGTGACTACTAAAGCACAAAAACCACTTTAACAAACTGACACAACAAACTCATTAAACAAACCTTTACAAAGGTAAGTTGTAACTAAATCTTAACATAATGTGCTAGAAAAATACAGTGTCCCTTTCTCAGGTTGTACATTCATCTATACAACAATAAAAATAAAATTCGAGTTGTTTTATGGTCATCTGGAACCGGGAGTATGTAACCACTTGGCAATTGCCCATTACAATTAGTAACCAAGGATTGTCCTGCACCCGTTCTCCAGGCCCACCGCTACGCAAATATAAATATAAACAACAATACTAATTCACACAAATACAAGAGTGAGGGAGCCCTGTACTGCCTTTTATTTTAGCAGATTTCAGCTTAATGAGCCTGCGTGCGAATGAGATACCTTTGCAAGGCAATGATCGATGTTTAATACGTTATATAGGTTTGTAGAATTATTTGCTACCAGCTTTAATTTATATAAAAATACCTTCTTACACTTGAATTCATTTAATTGATCACAGCCACAAATCGTTAACATACGCGGTTTAACTTCAAACAGGGGTGACTGTTATTTATAGATTAATATTTGAAAAACACATTAAACCTAACACCCGAAAGAAAAGACAAATTAGTGTTGGCTAATTCAAAAAAAAATGTACACACAAGAATTATTTTAAAGACAAACTTTTTACAATGAAGGTATTTAACCAACCCGATCTGGCTCCGTCGACACTAACTGTCACTCCCTTTTCTCCCGATTTCAAAACTAACTACATTTACTCCCGGAATCAACCCCCATTTTTCAAAAGTAATAAAAAAAAAAAATTATGTTGGAACAGTTTCATATTAATTATTGAACATCTTAATTTTAAAAATATGCATTCGTCCGTAACAAGCGCTACATTTAGGTCTCAAGTTTCCACGTACCAATCAAAGACGTCTTTGATTGCAGTGTGTACCGACGTAATTAATTACTAACTAGTGACATTTTTACATCAAGAATATGCGCATAACAATTTCCAATGATTCGTTACGACCCTTCAGTAAAGCAGCTTTTAAGCCCACACCTGCTAGTCAAACCTCAAGCACATGTTTTTCGAGCCAGAGCTAAATATTAGTTACAAATATAAAATATCCTGAAAACCATGCTCAAATAACGACTTAATATTTAATAAAATATGTTAAACGCCATTAATTAACTTTTCTATCGCGGTAACAATTGCGATTTAAAAATGTTTGTTGCAATAATAAAATTTTCGCGGTCTGCTACCTACAGTGTTGTAGCGTCCCCTAGGTACCCTATAACAATCCAAATTAATTACCTGCCTTACTTTGGCTTTCCTGGCAATAATTAAAGATTATAATTTATTTACAAGTCTGATATTTAATTACTCGCAAACCTCAAATGTGATTAAACGAAGTGGCCGTCTAGTGGTAGGTACGTTGTGCTATCTGAATTAGATAGGCTGGATGAGGGTACGTGTTGCATCATGTGGGGCAGGTAAAAAAAATGAAACTACTCAAATCAAAATCAACGAGCTTTACGCTGCGGTGGTTCAGCCCGCTAATATACTATTGTGGGAAAGGACCAAAAATAAAACCCACTTTATTCATAAATAAGTAATTGCAAAAGTGCATTAATATCAAATAACAAAAAAAAAACAAAGGAAGGGTTAAATATATAACAAAACACCATTAAAATCAGGTTAAAGTGCGTACAAAATTATAACATTAAGAGAAAATGAATAAATAGTTTAGTTACACAGAAATACAATAATAAAAAAATACACATGTAGTCACACGCACAATTGGGTCATAAATAATCAAAATAAAAATCGTAATACCAAACATGTGGCCCTTTAAAACCAATCATGCCGGTCTTTAAGTAAATATGCACATAAAACTATAGTAAATTATGCTACATATAAAATACTAGGACAAAAGAAAACAGGCAAGGAATTTACACGTACCCAATTGTTTAGTGACCACTAAAGCACAAAATACATAAGTCAAATTACAATCAATCACATACAAAAAGAAATCAGCTCGCAAGCAAATAATTCTACTTTAAAACTGACAAAAAAAAACTCATTAAAACAAAGCCTTACAAGGGTAAGTAATAAATAGATCATAACATCGTGATCGATATATAAATTTGAGGGCGTTAGAAAAATACAGTGCTCCTTTCTCAGGTTACCCATTCATCTACGCAACAATAAAAATAAAATTCGAGGTATTTAATGGTCATTCACCAACCCACCTCTACACAAATATAAATATAAACAACAGACAACAATGCTAATTCGCACAAATACCAGAGTGTTAGGGCCCTATACTGTCTTTTATTTTAGCAGATTTCAGCTTAATGCGCCCGCGTACGAATAAAATACCTTTGCATGGCATTGTTTGGTATTTAATATGTTATCTAGGCTGGTAAATAATTTACTGTGAACTTTCAATCTATTCCTTTAATTGAACGCCTACGCGATTTAACTTAAAAAGGGTGACTGTTATTTATAGATTAATATTTGAAAAACACATTACAACTAACTCGAAAGAAAAGACAAATTAGTGTTGGTTAATTCAAAAGAAAATGATCATGCACGAAATATTTTAACGACAAACTGTTCCCCGATTTCAAACCTAACTATCTGTACTCTCGCAATCAACCCCCATTTTTCAAAAGCAATATAAAAACAAGAAACATTAAATTACGTTGGAACAGTTTCATATTAATTATTGCACGACAACTTAATTTTAAAAATATGCATTCGTCCGTAACAACCCTGCATTTCTCTCTCGAGTTTCCAAGTAACAAACAAAGATATCTTTCGATCGCGGTCTGTACTGACACAATTACTTATTAGGCTAGTGACATTTTTCCATTAAGAATCGGCGCATAAGAAATTCCAATGATTCGTTACGCCCCTTCATTAAAACAGTTTTAAGTGAGTAGCAGTTGTACGCTACTCACTCCCCAACATGTCTTTTACAACCTTAGACAAATATCAGTTACATACATTCTCACATTTCTTACATAAAAATATTTTGAAAACGGCAAATTACGACGTATTATCAAGATATTAAAAATGCACTAATTATCTTTTCTATCGTGGTAACAATGGCGATTTGACAAATGTTTATTACAAGAATAAAATTTTCGCGACCCGCTACCTACAGTGTCAACTTCCAAAACATATTCATACAAAATTTCATTACAATGTTGCCAGCTGTGTCGAGATAATCGTAAAAAAATATGTATACCATTTTTTTTAAACTGTATCTTGAATACGGATGCCGTTTCTACCTTTGGAATCTTTTTGTCGTCCAATAAACCCTCCGCAGTTGCGTTTCTTCCAAAATTCAATCAACTCGAGGAGAAACGGAATTAAGGTTAAATACGAAATTTCAAGTCGATATGTCAGCATTCTAGAATTAGAATTTCTAAGATCACAACAGTACCAATGAGCAGAATCCAGCAATTTTAAGAATTGAGACCTTTGAATGTTGGGCACCAGAGAATTTATTCAATCATTCATATCGAATCAATATTTGTGATTAAGTGGTAGCAAAACAAACTTAAACACTGTGATTGTGGTTTTTAAATTTTACTCATTTTCAGTGTTTACAGTAAATTAAATAACAATTTAATCATTTTATGACTGATTTCATAATCAACTTAAAGTCGACTTTAAAAATAAAGCTACTTTAAATTGGGTAAATCGATTTCATAGCGCATTCTTAGTCACTTTAGACTAAAAGCTATTTTAATAATAATAATAATTTATTGTCCTACAGAATACATCCAATTACAGGACAACTAAGAGTAAATAATAAGAATGTGTACATTTTGCTTGAACTACTTAATAATCAGAATTAATAAAAGAAAGCAGAAAATATTATTGAACATAAAATAAACTAACAAAACATTAAATTTAAAGATAAAGTGTGGAAATTTGTCATTTAAGGTAAAGCAGGATTTTCATAACATTACTTTTATCACTGAAAATTCATTTTTTTGATATGACTTCGAGTTCGTGTGAAGACATTTCTTTACAAACAAGAAGAGATCTGATATTTCAGCATGATGGGTGTCCTGCGCACTTTTCCAGGCGAGTTAGGGATTATTTGAATTTAAGATGCCCATATAAATGGATTGGAAAGGGAAGTATATTTTCATGGCCAGCTAGATCTCCAGACTTAACATGTTTAGACTTTTATCTATGGGGAGATTGAAGGAGTTAGTCTTTCAAACTGGACCAACCACGCGACAAGATATGAAACAACGCATTAGAAACGCAATAAATAGTATTTCCACAGCTGAGATTGAAGCAATTGTTATGTCTACTCGCGATAGATTACGTCTTTGTGTGGACAATGATGGAAAACATTTTGAACATTTAATTGGACATTAAGTTTTAATGTGTGTGATCTTCTTTTCCTATATTTTGTTATTTTAAGTTATAATACGGAGTGAGCCAATACTAGTTACGTATGTTTTACGCATTTTTACTTATGTCTCGAGTTAGACAAAAGATATCGACATGCAGTTTGCGCCATTTTGTTACGAATTTGATCAGTTTCCGTTGTAATTTACAATACTTAGGTGTTTCCATTTAAAAACTGTATCCAAGACAAATTTAATTTTTTTTTATTCCAAAGTGCCCTCTATCTACGACAATTAAAACTAAATGCAATTGTTTTATAGTAAATGTAATTGGTTCATCTACGTTCTTTCGAATGAGAATAATTTCGTTAAAATAGGTTGATCCAAACCAAAATTTGTACTGAATTTACGCATTATTCTAATTTACTTATTTAATACCTACTATGATTGGACATATTTTGTAAAAAAAATTGTTTTAAAATTTTTTTATAAAGATTATGCCCTCTATCGGTAAAGCTAGAAACTTGATAGTTATTTCCAGCGATTTCCCTTGGCCGTTTTTACTAAGAAAATTTTTTCTCAAAACTGTACGATAAACAGTTCCTGCCGGAGGATCGGCTTATTGGTCCACCCTGTACATATTCCGTGCATCATTTTAGCTTTGATTCAGTGCCAGTTTTTATCCAGAAGTACATTGCCTCTTCGTTTTACTTGTGTTAATTAGCTCTTATCTTCTTACGTAAATTAATGCAATCGCTATTGGCTATTATTTGTTCTATTTCATCGCAGAATACTATTCCCTTTTGATTCCCGAATTTTCTTTTTTATTTTCGTATGTATATTGTTATATGTACTTATATCTGTATTTTTACAGGCCCTTCTTTCTTTCATGAGTTTAAAAATCGTGTAAACATCCATTCTTTTTTCATGTTTCCTTTTTCAACATTGTTTCATTTCTTGTTCTATTGCTCGTAGTTTGAGAATACTGGTCAGATTGAATTGATACACAAAGCCATATCAAGGTCCGTGAACAGTATATTATTTTTTACTGGATTAATTGTGTCCTTTTCGCGTAAGAATATTTTAGGCTTAATGTCGTGACTCGATTAGTCCCACGTTGGGCGCCAATTACAATTTGATGGTTTGATAAGCCCCGTGTTGGTCGGAATCCTCACATAAGTGGAATGACAATAATGCTTCACAAGCCTCTTTTTCGAAGCGGAGAGCAGCTAGTGATGTAAAATTCCTGGAAACTTAAAATCGAGGAAATATTCCCAAGGAATTTTAGGGAAATATTCCCAAAAATCATAAATTACCGGGAATTTATGTTATACATGCAAAATAACTCAAACATACCTTTTTTGTTACTCTTAAGTTATAAAAACTTTTTAAATAACAGTTACATATAATAATGATTAGGATAAATAACTCAACAAAATGTTCATAAAATAAAATATAATTAAAAAATTAACCAGAAAAATACCAAATAAGGACATGTCCTTGAACTTATAATGTTATAAAAGTAGAAAGTTTGCTGAGTTTTATTTCTCATTTCTAACTATTCACTGTCATCTAAGTCCATCAGATCTTCTTCAATACCCTCTTCTTTCTCCTAATCGTCACTAGAAGAAAGGATGCCGATGTTCGCGTCGTCATTGACCACATCGTCGTCGTCGTCCTCATCCACTTCAAGACTGTCATCATCTAAAATCTCCTCTTCCTTCCCTTCTTCCGGATCATCTGGATCACCTGGATCACTTTTAACTTCCCGTTAATGTGATTATTCAACATATTGTAAAGCTAATTTAACATTTCATCTTAAAAAACACTTCAAGTTATAAATTTAAATGTAACAATGTACAAATTTATGTCAAAAGACAATCTTCTAGATATGTAAACAAACGACACCAATGGGTAGGTAGATGCAATATATTAGAAAGGTAAGCTAAAAATTGATTTTAAAACACTTCTAAGGTTATAAATACAAGTGTAATAATTACATATGTTTGTATGTAAAGAATAAAGAATGTGTACGATAAGTTCATATGCAAAATGCATGTAATCGATATACTTGCCATAAATAACTGCTTATTTTTTAAGTTTTTAGTGCATATTTGCATGCTTATTTGGCCCTTTTTTTACTGCATATAATCCATGCTTTAGTTATGACTTTTGAAAATGAGGTTGGTCTTGTTTTATCTTTTAGTGTCGATTCTTAACTTAACTTTATTCAAGAGCCTAATGTATACAATAACTTACAAGTATAGTGTGTTGCCTACTTAACTATACAACATCTCCCTTTTTATGATTACAAAAAAAACTTAAATGCCACTTAATTTAATACATTATATAATCATTAAATTTACATGGTGCTTTTGCTACTCGCTTATTATTAGTACTACTACTATTCTGAATTGTTTCAGTGTTATTTACACCATTTTGATTTTCAACATGTTCATTGCATAATACATCATCTGCTACAAATTTTGAGTAGGATAATGGAATCTGATCTTTTCGATTTTTTAAGTAAATTTGATTTCTAATTAAACATCTTCCATTGTCCTTTACAATTTTGTACGTTCTATCTCTAATTTTACTTATTATTTCTCCTTTTTTCCAATTAGATTTTGGTTACTCTTGATACCATATTTTGCTATTTAGCGGAAAATCCTTTGAAAATCTAACACATTTTTTAACATAATATTTTTTACTGTGTTCTGTTTTTTTCTAAATCTTAGTCTAAACGTTTTTTTTTTAATTACTTTAGATGAGAGTTTAGTTTCATCAAAAATCAACTTGTCTCTTAAATACCTTGACATTAGTATTTGAGATGGTGAGTATGTTTTGTTAAGAATTGAGGTATTTCTGTATGCTAATAGTGCTAAGTTAATATCCTCATTGTTTTCTAAGCATTTCTTAATTAGTTTCTTTATCGTTTGTATTGTTCTTTCTGTAAATCCATTGCTTTGTTGATGATACGGCGATGTATTTATTGATTGAAAATTCCAAGTGTCAGCGAATAACTTAAATTCATTACTTATGAATTGTCTTCCACTATCAGCAACTACTATTTTCGGAATTCCATGACGTGCGAAAATTGCTTTTAGTTTCTTTATTACATTTGATGCAGTTAGATCATTATTCAAATTCACAACTTCCGGAAATTTTGAATAATAGTCTACTACTATTAGATAATTTTGTTCATTTAATTCGTAAATGTCGAGTCCTACTTTTTGCCACGGTTTTTTAATTATTGTATGTGGTTGCATTGGATCTTTTTTGTTTGAATTGGCATACTTGTTACAAATTTCACATCTGCTTACTAGATTTTCTGTCATTATTTATATTTGACCAGTATACAGCACATCTAGCTCTCGATATTGATTTTTGAATTCCTAAATGACCTGTATGTATATCATTTAAGATTTTATTACGCCATTTAGAAGGAATTATTATTCTTTGATTGAAATAAATTAAACCTTTATTTGATTTAGTATTTCATGTCTAAGTTTGTAGTATTGTTTTAAGTTATTTGGTACTTTATTTATTTTATTGGCCATGCATTTTCAATGTAATGTTTAATTATTTTTAATTCTGAGTCATTTTCAGTTTCTTTTATTAATTGTTGCATTCTTTCATCAGTTACCTATGTTAACATTTTTTTCAATTAAACAAACTTGTATTTCTAAGTTAGGATTGTCTTCTAACGTTTTATTTAAGTTAACTCTGGATAGTGTATCAGCAATTATTAGTTTATTTCCGGGTTTATAAATTAGATTGCTATTGTATTTTTGAAGGCTAAGGAGCATTCGTTGTAGACTCGCTGGGCATGAGTTTAAGGATTTCTTAAATATCGATATTAGTGGCTTATGGTCTGTTTCCACATTGAATTTTTTCCCATAAACATATTGGTAGAATTTTTCTACCCCAAAACATATAGCTAGAAGCTCTTTTTCTATTTGGGCATATCTTTGTTGGGTTTCTGTTATTGCTCTTGATGAAAAAGCACAAGGTTGACCATCGTGTAACATTACATCACCAATTCCGGATTTTGAAGCATCTACTGATATTGTTACATCTTTGTTAGGGTCAAAATATTTTAAAGTTGGTTCTTGCGTAATTATTTGTTTTAATGTTTGATATGCTTTATTTTGTTCTTCCCCCCATTCGAATTGAATATCATTTTTTATTAAGTCTCTTAAGGGTTTAGTAATTTCAGATAAGTTCTTTATAAATTTACCTAAGTGTGTAATTAAACCAAGAATTTTTTGGATATCTTTTTTATTTTTAGGTACAGGCATATTTTGAATTGCCTCTATTTTTTCTTCATCAATAGAAATGCCTTTATTTGAAAACTTGAAACCTAAGTACTTAATTTCATTTAAACCGAATTGACATTTTTTTAAATTAAATTTGATGTTATTTTTTAAGGCTATGTCAAAAACCTGTTTCAATATTTTGTCATGTTGTTCTTTTGATCTAGCGTGGATAAGAATATCATCGATATATGTCTCTACACCTTCAATTTAAAATATTTCATTGAAGTATTGTTGAAAAACCTCACTAGCAATTTTTATGCCAAAGGGCATTCTTAAAAATTTATACCTTCCATATGGAGTTCCAAAAGTGCATAATTTACTGGATTCATCGTCTAGAACAATGTTCCAAAAACCATTTGTTGCATCTAGTCTAATGAATATTACAGATTTATTTAATATAGCAGATATCTCATCAATTGTTGGTAATTTATATTTTGATTCCTTTATTGATTTGTTTTAAGTACTGAGGGTCCAAACAAATTCGTAATGAATTATCAGGTTTTTTTACGATTACAATAGAATTTAACCACTCGGAGCCCCCTTCTACTTTTTCAATAATTTTTGATTCAACTAATTCATTTAAATATATTTTTAGTTGATTTTGTATTGCAAATGGAATTTTTCTAATCGGATTTGTAACTGGAATTGCGTTATCTTTTAATTCAATGTGATAGGGTTTACCTATTTTCCCTATGCCTGAAAACAGATTTTTATATTTTCTTATTAGTTCATTGTACCTATAATTTGATTCGTCTGCAGTAATATAATTAATTGTTTGTATGTTAACTTCTGAGTGCATTTTTACAATTTTTAAATTTATACAGGTGTTTAATCCCAAAATTGAGTCACATATATCTCTAGTTACATAAAATTCTGCATTTGTTAATTGTTCATTTTTAAATTGTAAGTTTAGGTAGCATTTACCTATGATTGGTATCGATTCACCCGTAAAAGTGATAATTTTTTCATTAGTTCTAATTATTCTATTTAAATTTATTTCATACGTACTTAATTCATGCATTGAGATTACATTTGTACTTGCACCAGTATCTACTTTAAATCTAGAAATTAATTTTATATTCTTATTTATTACAATGTCAACTGTGCAAAATTTTTTATGGTTATTTGATTGTAATATATCAATTTGAAATTCGTCATTTTTATTTATTTCATTAATTTGTTTGTTTTTAATTCTGCACATGTTGGCAAAGTCATTTCTATAATTGCATGCTGAGCAAGTTTTACTGTATGCCGGGCATTCGTTGATTGCATGATCTTGTCTACATCTGCTGCAGTTGAATATTTTTTTGCCTACGGTTGGCCTTGATTTCGATTGCTGCCTTCGTCTTGATTTTATTCGCTGTCTGTTTTTGTGACTTGTTTGGGTGTTCTGTCTTGACCGATGTCGACCTTGATAGCTTGTATTCGCTGTCGATGTTACTGTGTCAATTTCAGCTTCCGTGGAATTTGCATTTGATATGTTTTCTTTGTCCTTCATGTATTTTAAATTTTTTCTAGAATTTTCGGTTAGTATACAGCATTCTATCACTTTTTCTAAATCCTTATCTTCATTTTGCAACAGTTTTTCTCTCAGACTTTCGTCTTGTATTCCTATGATGATCATTGTTTTAATTAGGTTATTTTTTAATACTTCTGTGCCAAATTCACATTGATTTGCTTGATTTTTTAGCTCTGTTATAAATTTTTCCATTTCTTGTCGATGTAATTGTCTTATTGTAAAGAATTTATACCTTTCGTAGGTTAAGTTCTTTTTTAGTGTGAAGTGATTTTTAAACTTTTCTTTTAATTTATCGATTTTGTTCTTATCATTTTCCGTTATGTCAAACGTATTGTAAATTGTGATCGCTTCTTCTCCCATATGATGCAATAGTTGAGCACATTGTGTTTTTTCAGGTTTACTATCTAATTCCGCTGCCGTCGAGTATATTTCAAATTTTTGGATCCACGCCTTCCAATTTTCAGCCATATTACCTTTAGTATTAATTGGCGGCAAAACTGTTCTGCTGTCCATTTTTTAGTTATTTATTTGTTTTTCACTTATCGTATCTGCACTTCACTACATATTTAATTAAGTTTCTTATTTAACACTTTTATTTTCATTTATATTGATTTATTTCTAGGTAGATTCATATTTTTAACTCAAGAACGACTGCGTCATGTTTTATCTTTCAGTGTCGGTTCTTAACTTAACTTTATTCAAGAGCCTAATATATACAATAACTTACAAGTATAGTGTGTTTCCTACTTAACTATACAACAGTCTGAGGTCCTGATTTCCTGAGGTATTTTTACCTTTGAAAGTAAGTAGAAATTACATCATCATAGGCATAGGAAAGGGTAATACTTCCCAAATATAATGTTTTGTTGGTAACTGTGTTATTTAAATTTGGACCATTTTTAAGGAGTTTTATAAATTCCCGGACAGGGAAATATTCCCGGAAATATTACCATTTTATAAGTTCCTTCCCACTGGGAATATTTCCGGCCCACATCACTAGAGAGCACGTGTGTCGAAGAATACTTATCTTCCACACTTTTCTGTTTGCTTAACGCGATGTCTATTGTCCATTGGTTTTGTGTTAATATTATTTATTGTTTCATCTCCCTTTAGATGTCCCCATTTCTCCAGTATTATTTTACTTTTGTAGGTTTCTGATTCCGTGACTGGCCAAACTGTAGTAGACCCCAAAGGCTATTTAACTGACTTACAATCAATGATTCCAACTTACGGTGGAGACATTAACGACATTAAAAAAGCTCGTTTACTTTTAAAATCAGTTAGAGAAACTAATCCAAATCATCCGCCTGCATGGATTGCTAGTGCACGTTTAGAAGAAGTTACAGGTAATTTTGCGTACACATTTTTTTGTTTCTAGACTTTCATTTTACAGGCAAGATTCAAGCAGCGCGTAATTTAATAATGAAAGGTTGCGAGACAAATGCACAAAGTGAAGATTTATGGTTAGAAGCTGCACGATTACAACCACCTGATTCAGCAAAAGCCGTTATTGCACAAGCAGCACGTCACATACCAACGTCAGTAAGAATATGGATAAAAGCAGCCGATTTAGAATCGGAAACAAAAGCAAAGCGACGAGTATACAGAAAAGCATTAGAACATATTCCAAATTCGGTACGTTTATGGAAAGCTGCTGTTGAATTAGAAAATCCTGAAGATGCTAGAATTTTACTATCTCGAGCTGTTGAGTGTTGCCCTACAGCTGTTGAATTATGGTTAGCTTTAGCTAAATTGGAAACTTACGAAAATGCTAGGAAAGTTCTAAATAAAGCACGTGAAAATATTCCAACTGATAAATCTATATGGACAACTGCTGCCAAACTTGAAGAAGCACATGGTAACCACCAAATGGTTGAACGTATTATAGAACGTGCTTTGACTTCACTAAATTCTAATGGAGTTGAAATTAATCGCGAGCATTGGTTTAAAGAAGCGATCGAAAGTGAAAAAGGAGGTCATATTCATTGTTGTCGAGCAATTGTTAAAGCTATTATAGGGTGTGGCGTGGAACCTGAAGATCAAAAGCACACATGGATGGAAGATGCTGAAAATGTATATACTCAAAGTACTTGTTTATTATGGAACTAATTCTTTTCATTTCAGTGTAGTAGTCAAGGTGCTTATGAATGTTCGCGTTCGGTTTATACTCACGCCTTAGCCACTTTCGCATCTAAAAAATCAATCTGGTTACGAGCCGCTTATTTAGAAAAAAATCATGGTACTAGGGAAAGTTTGGAAAGCTTATTACAAAGAGCAGTTGCCCATTGCCCTAAAAGCGAGGTTTTATGGTTAATGGGCGCAAAAAGCAAATGGCTCGCTGGTGATGTACCAGCAGCTCGTGGTATTTTATCGCTTGCCTTTCAAGCTAATCCAAATAGCGAGGAAATTTGGCTTGCTGCAGTTAAACTTGAATCTGAAAATAATGAATATGAGCGAGCCAGAAGACTATTGGCAAAAGCCAGAGGTAAGTGAATATTTTATAAATTCTATTTCTGTAATTAATAATTTTAGGCTCTGCTCCTACTCCTCGTGTGCTAATGAAAAGTGCGAAATTAGAGTGGGCTTTGAATGATCTTAATCCGGCATTAGCTTTATTAGATGACTCTTTAAAAGTTTTTCCTGATTTTCCGAAATTATGGATGATGGTGGGACAAATTCACGAGCATAAGAAGGATGTGTCTAAGGCTTTTGATGCTTACAGCAATGGTGTAAGTTTTTTTTTTAGATTCAAAATTATAATGAGGTTGAAGACTTTCCAACTATTTATAGATAAAGAAATGTCCTAATTCCATACCGTTATGGTTACTTCTGGCAAAATTGGAGGAAAAACGTGGTGTATTAACGAAAGCAAGATCAGTGCTTGAACGAGCACGATTGAAAAATCCCAAAAACGATTTATTGTGGTTAGAGGCGATACGTATTGAATTGCGTACTGGAATAAAAGATATTGCGTCATCAATGATAGCAAAGGCGTTACAAGAATGCCCTACGTCCGGTTTACTATGGGCAGAATCGATATTTCTAGAAGCACGCCCACAACGTAAAGCAAAATCGGTAAGCTATATCTTTCTTGAAGATTTTCTCTCAATTAAAAGTTTTAGGTTGACGCCTTAAAGAAATGTGAGCATGATCCACACGTCTTACTAGCTGTTAGTAGATTATTTTGGTCAGAACGCAAAATTAGCAAGTGTCGAGAATGGTTTCAAAGGACATTAAAAATTGAACCAGATTTAGGTGATGCATGGGCTAATTGGTATAGGTTTGAGCAAGTACACGGTACAGTTGAACAACAAAATGAAGTTAAACAGCGATGTTTGGCAGCAGAACCTCATCACGGTGAACTGTGGTGTTCAATATCTAAAAGTATTAAGAATTGGTGCTACAGTACTGAACAAATACTAAATGCTGCCGCTAAAAATGTTGTAATTCCAATATAAATAAATTTTAATATTGTAGTACAAAATAAAAAGTTTATTTGCATTTTTGCTTTCGTTACTAGTTTACTTATACAATTTGTATTTTTAAAAAAGTTGAAATCTGGGATAGCCGATTGATTGTAGGTTAGCTAGGTCATGCTATGGGTTGTTAAATGTTGTTAGCCATGGGAGGGGATATAAAAAGTACAGTGTAAGTATGTAGTTCAGTGTAGTTCCCTATGAATTGACATCATTGCCAGTCCATTAAGTATGTTCTGTGGGGTTGAATTTCTAAGATAGGTCTTGATGCGTTTTAAAGTCAAAGTGGTTCTCTCGGGAGTGGATGTGGAGACTGACAGAGTACAAAATATTAATAATGATTTAAAAACATTTGGGTATGCTTGTTAATTACAAGTAGTAATAATTTAAGTACATCGGGTATATATAAACTTAAAAGTCCGTTCCGTTATGCTCATCGCTGCCTGAAATATCTGTTTCTTTTCCTAATTAACGTACCTGGAAAGATTTTTTATAGTTAGTAAATCTTTCAGTAAGTTGGTTAATAAAAAATCAATAAATGGCAAGTAATGGATATCCTAAAATAGTTGAAGACTGTTGACTCTAGATCTGGATTGTCTGAAACGGTAGGATTCGCTCGACTTTTTTGTCGTGAAACTATTCTTTTTAATGGTGCCAATACTTGAAGCAAGAACCTAAAATTGTTATGAATTATAAAAACAACAAAACTTCATGTATATCTATAACACCTTAGCCTTATTAAAGGGAATTTCAAACTGTTTTACAGCATTTTGGCGTAATTCTTTTAAACATAAAACAGTATTTTCTGTTATAGGAATCACCTCTTTGAAGTCAATATCAACTTCCTGTAGGAAACAACAAAGAGGTAAGCCAAAGCTAAATATTTGATCGATGACTTGAAGTGCAATCAAAAATTCGAAATCGTAGAGGCTATTTTGCAACAGGTTCATCATCAGAATCTTTTCAATGAGATATTTCTTCTGAGCTTTCTATGACATATATAATTAAATAGCTCTAAGAAATCATGCACTGCTTCGTATTTTGAAGTCCAGTATGTTGCACATAATCATTTAAGGGTTCTTGCTGAAGGATTTTACATTTTTTCATTTTGGTGTTTTTTTTGTTTTTTTTTTTATTGTGGACCTGAACAGACTAAATTTGGCCTATCGTGCTAAAGCACTCAGGAACACTTAGGAAGATGGATAGAGGGATAATGAATTGCCAATAGATGCCTGTGAAAAGCTACTTTAAATTTTCTCATATCATAAGTGAGAGGAACTAGGGAGATCATTCCAGAGTTTAGAAGCCGTGTAGAAAAATGTGGATTGCGCCCGTTTGGTACGACAAGTGGAGATTTGTACTCCTCACTCGCCACTTAATCAACGGTCAAGAAAATACGTCATTGGCACCAGCTCTCCACATTAGGCTATCACGCGAAAAAGAATTGTAACCCGATCTGCGTTCATGGTCGCTATACTTTGGAAAATCAACCCTAATATAACTTCATATAAAAACCACAGTTGTCCACCCGTGATCTTATCTAAACGAGGTTCTTAGTATCGCGTCGTTTTATTCTCCTGACTCGACATTCGCACGACTCTTGTAGTAATCTTGATTACAAACACTTTCCCTTGACGTAATTTCCGCTCAAAACTAAGCTATCCATTAACAATTACCTAAAATTAAAATTATCCAATATATTGACTATAATAAAATCTACTGTCTACTTATTCCTCCTGCAAGGATTAAACGTAAACAACTATACCTAAAATATGCGACAAACATATTCGCAATTTAGAACTTCAACATCTTTATGAAAAGAAAAAAAAAACGCAATCACTATAAAACTGAATACGAAAACAGAATTAAATCAGTGCCTCCCAAACTTCATAACTGAATATACGTTTTTAATAAATAACATAAAATAATTCTACTGAACTGTATCTATGGCATTGTTGGAACAGAGGATGGTATGTAAGTACATAATAATTTTGTATATTAATCAAACTATATTTATTCATGAAACTAAAACTTTGACAATAATGATTTAGATATAAATTTACTTGTATCTGTAATAAGTACATTTTATTTATTAATGATTAAAGTACAGAAAATAATGTAAAATTAAGAATTATTGAGTATTTTAATAACAGGAAGGTATTAAACATAATTCTATGTTTAATTATTTAAAACAAATTTATAAAACTCTAGTGTACTTCAAGAATAATACGATGTTGTTAAAAAATTTTTTTTAATTATAAATACTTATCATTGGGGTCTCTTTAATTCTTGTATTGTTATTTAAATTATACAAACTTTTATCTTTCGATAGAAATTGCAGCTATTGTCGCCCATAAAGTATGAAATCTTTAATAATAAGGTATCAAACAAATTTATAAAATAAAATATTCAATAGTAGGTTTTGAAATACATATACTTAATTATTGCAGCAGACTTATTTGCGTTTTCATATTTTATTAATTTGGTTAATGCGTTCCATTAATTACGATGATTGATTTCGAAACGAATAAAGTTAACCTAAATACACGATTTAAAAACCCCAAATAGTTCAAGGTTTTTTAAATTATGCTCGCAAGTTTACTATTTTGCGTTCATAATAATCTTATTACGATACGCGAATGACGGTATTTGAGTTTGATAATGTAGACAAAAAACAGGCGTTCTTTTATATATAAAATTATGTGAAGTGTAAAATATAATATAATCTTGCACTATAACCGTGAATTACTGAATTAGTAGGTGTATGCAGCACCAAAAAATATGGCATTTCGCTCGAACCCTTTCTTGAATGCCATTGACAGTTTCTCAAATTTGTGGATTAATGGTAGGTACTCTTATTCTAAAGCTTTTCTTTTCTTCTCATTTTCATTAGTACATCTGCTGCCACAGTTTGTTACACCTATTATGGTACAGATGGCTTGGCCTCTGTACAACAGTAAACAATTAGTATACCTAGTAAGTTTCACGAGTCAGAGCAGTTGCGTCACTAATATTAATACTGTCAGAGGACGCCGATATTGTCAGATTGTGAAAAATAACAGTTTGACAACTGTCAAATCTCAGCTTCGGGGGTTATGTTTATTTTATCACAATAATAAAATGTAAGTTATGTTACGTCAAATGTTTAACGTCAGAAATGCTTGACACCACCGGACAGAATTTCCAACCTTAATCAGTTATATCTGCATCCTCTCGTGCACAATAGGCGGGTTCTAAAGGTGGTAAGGAAACTAAGTTATGACGCAACTGCTCTGATTCGTAAAAATTGGTATACCGAAATAACGCGCAAATCCCGCAAAACCTATAAAATTGCTATTATAGATAGAAATATCTGCCGTAGGTACATTACAAAATTATGCGATATATTTTCGATGGTAAAGAATTCCATTACTATACTATTTTCCATGATAGACGGTTGGGATTAGTGTTAGGGTTTTGATGTTCAGTAAAACCAAGATGTGAAAGTATGGATATCGTTTTTTTTTTTTTAGTATTTACCTCCTTTTATGTGATATCACTGGGCTAGTTAAAACTTTCTGGATACATACTGAAGTAGTGTGCAAGAATTGCAGAAACAAACACTTATCACCTTTTGATTGCGTTTTTGTGAAGCAGCTATACTGTAACAACCTTTTTTTTGTGGTTGTACAAAAAAATACGTTAATCTAAAATCATTAATTTATTTGGCATAATATTAGAAAAGTTTTAATTATTATTATGTAGAATTGAATACTGGCAACTTAAATTGCATTTTCTAGAACAAATCTTTTGGGTGTAATATTACATAAATAGTTTTAGTTCCCTTTCTTAAAAAATTGGATTTATATTATTGTATTCGCGCAAGCGTGAATATTATATATCCTTGAGTTATGCAGAAAGCTTTTGGTAATTCAGTTAATGCTGACTGTTGACAGCAATAAAATGATTTTTACTTAATTTTTTATATAGTGTGCCATCATATTTTGATGGTAAGTTTGTTTTTTCTCATTATATTTTAGCTAAAGCCTTTGCTTTTTAGGCACACAATTTTTTACCACATTATTTTTTTTCCACATTACCACATTATTTTTTTGTTAATTACTCACTTTTAAGTACGCCTCTTTTTATTCATTGAACTTGTATTCGTAATAATCTTTAATGGAAAGAATACAATACGTATTGGATTGAAAATTTCTACAAACACATAGTTAATCGAGTTATTACAAGACTCGCAATGATGTTGTGAAACGCTATCCTACTAGTTGACATTTCCGTATCCAAAAAGAACACTGGAACCATTATACAGAGGTATTTATATAGTAGTGAATTTTTAGTTTTAAGCTAGCTTTAAAACCTTTTTCTTTCTCTCCTTATTATCCATAAATTTGGTAATAAACTTTATTGCATATTGTTATTTTTGTTATTATTAGAAAGCATTTAATGTTCATTAAATAGGTTTTGTTATTCAGTCAAAGATAACATGGTGCCGAGAATTCATTTAATTATATTTTATAATTTTTTTACATTGCATTTTAGTAATTAAAGAAATGAAAATAACTAAACAGGTGAAAACAAGACGCATTTCAGGTAGGTTAATCAAGAGCTAAATTAGAACCCTCCTAATTAATCTACTGATGAGCCACGGCATTATCAATTAAATTGTGCTTATTATTACAATTTAATTTTTTATTATACTTTGGCTTAAGTTAAAGCATTGCTACAAGTTGGCGATAATTTAATTTTAGTAAGGTTTTACAATACATCTAAGACAAAATTGAGGAAAAATGTCCAAGGTGAGTGGTAACTGTGCTGTACGTATTCATTGTATCTGGCCTATGTGAAGATTTTATAAACTACGCTTTTGAGTTCTAAAAATTTGGTTCCGAGGGTTTTCGAAAATGCTTTATCAAATTAAAGTAATGTTTAATTTGTGAAATCTTCTCATAATTATGCCACTCTTTGGATAACTTACCTAATAGCTACTCGTATCTGAAAATAGTATCTAAAAAAGAAAAAAAGGAAGAAACAAAGTATTATGGTCTGACTGACCTCCGCCTACCGCACGGGTATACCAGGGAAGACGTAGTCTTAAGGCAATTATATTATATTTAAGTACTCACTTATTGTAATACTGTTAGGTTTATTACCACTATGTATATTCCCCATACAATAAAACGGCAATTAAAAAAAAAGTTAAAAGTCATAAGTCTAGAAAATATTTATTTACATAAACAAACAAAGAAAAACCAAATAATACCGATTTGCTTTGGTTTGTTTGTATCTATATTTGCTTGCAAAGATCTTGCCCTTTTTCCTTTAATAGCGGATTCCTACTTTGCTAATTTTCCTGCTTGCATCCGTTTAGCTATTGAGTTCAAACCAGGTCGGAGTTTTCTTTTGAGTACTGAAGTAGGTTCAACACCTATTCGAGTTCCTCTTCGTAAAGGCAGCGAATGAAAAAAACAATAATTGGACAGATGTTTCTACTTTCTTAAGGTTTCTTGTTAATTTTATTATGGTCTTCGTCATTTCTACAGAATTGCAGGTAGCAGCAATGCTCGCAATTCGTTGGAGATGAATGCTGCTCATCGTTTTCTAGAACCTCACGTGCACGAGGTGGTGAAGCAGACGCGTTTCCTGGTTGAGTATCGATCGTATCGCTGTGCTGTTAGATACGTCGTTTAAATTATGTTCCTGAATTACTTTATGCGCATCAATTCCCATACTATTAAAAAAAGATGTGGAAAATGAGCAAAATCTTTCTTACCATCTAATGTCACACTCGGCGTGGACTTAAGTGTGACACCAAATTTTTGCTGGATGGTACTTATATTCTTACAGAAAGAGAAATTTTTGTTACTGCCCGAAGCCACTCTGAAACTATTCTTGTCAATTTTGTAAATTGTCACGTCCTGACATTTCGGAATCATTCGGCTGTCGATGTTCTTTTACTTTCCTGGCGTTTGCATCGCTGTAGTACTACGTCTTTAAAAATCCTGATAGAAACTTCTGCAAAATTGTAAGTGTTATTTCCCCTTGTCAGTGTTTGATTTCGGAAGCACAGAACCCACTCATTTTGCGTTCCATAAAGATTTCATGTGTTCACTAAGTTTTGGTATAATAAATGGCATTCGTTTTGAGCGTCTTTCTTACTAGTGGTATAGAGTAAGTGTTGAAATTCTCTAATTATTGGCCTTCTATGGCCTTTAGGAATCAAGTGCTGACTGTCCCACAACCATCTCTAAAATGATTGGGTCACATGGAATATATATATATATATATATATATATATATATATATATATATATACAGGGTGTCCAGTTTAAGATGAAATGCATGGGGATATTGGAAACCGTTAGAGATACGAAGATGGTTAAATGGAGAAAAGTTGCGTCATTATATGGCCAAGAAGTAACCATGGTTACATGTCAAAAATCCCTTCCATTTACTAGACACAGGGTGATAACTGAAAATATGCGTTTTCTAAAATCGCTATATCTTGTTTCTTGCAAGAGATACATCCACGATTTTTGCAGGATGGGGGTAACAGGTAGCGAGGATTTCAAAAATGATTTTGAAAAAAATCTAGGCCTACTAGATTTTGAGATAATGCACGCAACTTTCGATTTTCTTATGGACGCCATATTAGATTTTTGCATTTTTGAATTCTTCATAAAAAATGCTTTTCAACCATATATCATATGTTTATAATCTGCCAATGAGAAAGTGTCAAATTACACAATTAAATTTATATCAAAGCAACCTTGACATATTATGTATTTTAATTAAATGAAAATTAATCTACAAATTAAACTAACTATTGAGAACAGTATTATTGATTATTAACGTAAATCATAATAATAAGTGACAAAAAACAACAAAAAATAAAATTTAATATTATACTGAATTCTACTATTAATTAATCAAATGCTCGAATAAACCTTCATTCTCCTGCAAACACCATCTGCATCGAGTTAGCACTGCATCACAAGAGTTCCTTATCATCTCGCATTTTTGAATTCTTCATAAAAAATGCTTTTCAACCATATATCAGATGTTTATAATCTGCCAATGAGAAAGTGTCAAATTACACAATTAAATTTATATCAAACTAGGCCTTTGCCAATCAACCATCTATTCAATTATATATATATATATATATATATATATATATATATATATTGAAATGTTAATAAATCATTAAATATAATGTAATGGGTATAAATGGGGATATTATAAATATTAATTGTATTTATATGTTTAGCAAATATTATTGTTGCATAATATCTCCAATGGGGGAAGAGCTCATTTAGCTTTATCGCTTATTGCTGGAAAATAAAATAAACATAATTTAACCTTTGATGTTATTTCGATTGCGTTTAAATGTAATCGTGAAATCATGGAAACTTTTACTTTTAATATAAAAATGTTCTTTGTCAAATAAATTGCAAATTATAATAATTGGTTGGTATATGAAACAGACCTTAGTTGGACCTGCATGCGTAGCATCCTAACTGAATTAAAATGCAGCCTGTCAAAAATGTCAATAAAAGATCTTAAATATGTGAGTTCAATTATGTTTTGTTTAAAAATAAAATTGTAATTTTAATAATAACACCGGTTCATTTACCTTACAGATATTTACACCATGTTGTCGCACAAACATTTACACATATAATCAATAAATACAGGAAATCAAACGAATAATCAATACAATTTATGGGTTATGATAATAAAATTTCACTCACATGTGTATCTACATTTTCCCAAAGATGTTTTCATTTGGCTGGTTCCATATTAATATCGTAGATAGACTTCTTCCCATTTGTAGCCGATGATACTGCTTTGTTGTTCATAATGGTGCTGCATAGATTTCCATACTTCATCCAATTCCAATTTGTTGATGAACGACTTTTCTTCGTGGTAATTGCGATGTTACGTAAAATTGCTTATATATTTTCAATTAAGCACTGTGTTTTTAAATCGTATATTATTTATATGTTGTTTCAGATGTTTACAAAATTTTTCGATTATATAATTATATTTTATTTACATATAAATTTTAATTAATTCCACTTTTGTTTTAGATCCCGTTATGGAATTTAGTTTGTTAACAACTATGCGTCGCTTCAAAAAAAAAATAAACATCAAATCCAAAGAACCGAGTAATTTTATTAACATAAAAAAAATAAAAGCACATCAACCGAAATTTGAACACGAAATCGAATCGAAACAAATTTATTACAATCGACAATTATATCGGTAACCTTACTTTTAAATTTAATTGTAGGTTAAAGCAATTGTTTCTGGGGTCTCGACTCTTCACTGACCGCGTTTCAAAAATTCGATAATATTAACGTAACTTAAAACTTACATGTTAACACCAACACTATTAACACTTTTACTTGTCAGTCATAAAAATTAAAAATAATAAGAGTTGTAAGAGTAAGAGTAAGAGAGCCAGAAATCAGAAGCAATTCCTTTTATACTTTTCTGTTAGATACCAAAATTTCAACTTTTTCTGTACCATACACACAAAGTATCCAACCATCTGATTGGTCTAAACAAAATTGTTAACTTAACTAAAATACAAATTATACTATAACTTTCTTAAAATAAGTCGGATTTACTTTTTGAAAACAGATTCGGAATCAGGGCAAAATTCCGTATAAAACGATACCTCACAAGCCCTCGTTTGCTTCGAAACTGTGCAATTTGACAATTTATAATCTAATTTTACTTATATCTAAGAAACTATATTTTACATCTAAACTAATTACATATTCGTAATCTACACGAAAAACTGTATCAGAACACATTTATTTCAAATCATATAACTTAATTTTAACAGAAATTCCTTTTTCATATTAGAATTTTAGGTAGTTAACCCCACTTTTCTCACTTTATGTTCATAGACCTTGTACATTGTAAATTTCTTTATGAAAACGAGGGAAACCTTCTATTAATTACTCTTATAATTTATTTTAAGCTTAAATTATGCTACAAAAACTATAAATTTGCAAAATCCTTAAAATTAGTACTTAACCTAATTTATTACAATTTTACGTATAACTTGCGTTTACAACGTCAAAATCACTTGAAATGTTATTTTATGATGTTCTTATAACTGTCTTTAACATCAATACTGTTTACTTTCACTCTATAGTCTAAAACTTTGTCAATTCAGAAATCCATATTGTTTAACACATTTATGTAGATTTTGTACACAAAATGTATTTTTATGTTGAATATCCCAATGGTCTAATTAATGTTTATAACGCACTACCATATCTCCTGCACTTTTTGTACACTTTGTCTGTGAATTATAACTAAACCGTGTTCGTATCATAACCCTTTCTTGAAGTTTATATATTTCCTGCATTGTAACTAACTCGATACATGTTCTACATATTATTATAAACCTACTTCATGTGATAAATATCTGTAAAGTTTCTAAATTGCTTAAATACTTTGAATAAACTGTAAATTTACTGAAATATGTTCTACGAACCTAATCGTATTCACAAATATCAATCCTTCTGACCTTCCTCACATGCTCCTTATATAGCTCAATGCTTTTTATCAATAAACAAACTTGTGCAAATTCCACCAAGCCTGTTTCGTTAAATCAAAACCATATTATCTCACTCGTCTACTACTTTACTTATTAAAACGCAGTGTATACATTCTCCAGTCTATTTAAATTTGCCCACTATAAAGAACATAAGCTTGTTTACTCTTGCCCCTGTATTAATCTTATCTCTAACCATCTGAATATTATATATATATATATATATATATATATATATATATATATATATACAGTGGTGTGAAAAGTCCTGCGTCACCTCTTAAAATTAATGAAAAATGAACTTTAAAGCACTTCACGCGAATGCACTTCAACTATATTCTCTATATCAGCTCTATCTTAACTATTGACTTAATCACAATGATAAAATAAAAAAACATTGAAGTAACTTAGTAAAAAACGGCTTTATTCAAAACATCAAAAAATTACAAAAAAAACGTATACTGCATTATGCCAAATATGATCTAATTTTAGTATTTAATCGGCCAACCCTTGTTTTTGATGACTAGTTGACATCTTTTAGGCATGGAATTCACCAGTTTTTCCAGTTCCTCCCTAGTGATGCAGTGATTCCAGGCGTCAATTAGAGATTCGACGAGGGCGACCTTTGTCGTTGGTTTTTTTCTCGATATGATGTGAGATATCCTGTTCCACAAGTTTTCGATGGGATTCAGGTCTGGAGATTGCGCTGGCCAGTCCAATCTGATAATTCCATTCATCTCCATCCATGATTGAACAATCTTAGCTCTATGGTAAGGTGCGTTGTCATCTTGAAACTGAAAGCTTTCTTCGCCAAACAAATAGTTTCCACTTCGCAGCATTTTGTTCTGTAGCACTTCGATGTATTTTGTGGCATTCATCATTCCAGAGATGATGTGCAGTCGACCAACTCCTCGGAAGGACATGCAACCCCACACCATAACTGAGGTTGGATGCTTAATTGTTGGAATGATACATTTTGGCGAAAATTCTTCCCCTGGAAACCTTCTGACATACGTATTTCCAGCGTGATTATTGATGTTAAAAGTTGGTTCATCACTAAATAATACTCTTTGCCACTGATCTGTTGTCCACTTTAGATGTTCCTTTGCCCATTTCAAACGGTTCAGCCTTTGCTTCTCGGAAAGTAATGGTTTCTTACGTGCTTTACACCGTCTCAATCCAAAACTAATCAGTTTTCTCCTCACAGTGGAAGTGCACACACTTATACCTGTAGCTTCACTCCATATTTTTGTTAACTGGGTGGAATTGAGACGTCTATCTGCAAGGCTTGCTCGTCTTAAGACAGCATCATCTCGAACGGAGGTTTTCTTTGGTCGCCCACTACGCGGTTTGACGTCGATTTTTCCAAACTCAGTATACTTTTTAATGATCCGAACTACTGTAGATTGGTTACATTTTACTAATGACGCGATTTCGCGACTAGAAGCACCTTGGTTGTGATGAAAAATAATTTCAAACCGCATTTGGTCTGATAATTTCGTTTGCTTCGGTTTAGAACACATTTTAACTTTCTACACGAAATGCAAAAAGTGAATAATGGCTTAAAGTATTTTCAGCCCATATATACTAACAATTTAATGGAATTATTTTCTTCAAATTTACTTTAAATAGATTTTAACGACATCCCTTTACGACCTAATAATTATGCTATTTTTGGAATTCTTTAAAATCTGCTTAACTAGCTGATTTGATTAATTACAAAGACATCATTAGCAATAACACTAATGATATATGAAATACAATCAGATAATTCAAGTTAGTTAACGAAAGAATTCAAAAAATTTCTGTTAGAGTCCAAAAACCATTGTAGACGTGGGTGATGCATGACTTTTCACACACTGTATATATATATATATATATATATATATATATATATATATATATATATATATATTGAATCGTCAGTCTAAGTTTTTGTTATGAACGAATAAGTTCAAAGGTAAATATTAATTCAATTATTATTAATTTTATTAAACACGTAAATAAAAGTTTTATATTTGAACCTACGACTTGTACTTTTGTTGACTTAAACTGCTTCAAGGTTCAAGCCACAATCGATGTAAGTTTTATCTTTATGTATGTAGAACTGATGTAAATTCTAAATGTAATGAGATTACAATCAAATTACATTTAGAATTTACATCAGTTCTACATACATAAAGATAAAATTTACATCGATTGGGGCTTGAACCTTGATGGCGATTGTAGCTACTACAAGTACAAGTCGTAGGTTCAAATCCTACTCGAGGTAAAGTTTTTATTTATGTATTTAATACAATTAATAATAATTTTTGATGACAAGTGTTTCACGCAGTAACTTAAAACGCGAGCTTCATTTTTTTCAGTATGGAAAATCAATGCTAAAGTTATACCGCCAATTTTATCAGTAACGAAAGCGATCTGCGTAATGGGGAATATTTGAAATGCATCATTTAACACAAAGAATCCCACTAAGCAAGGAACATTATTTTTATGTTTGGTAACGTCAATTTAAAGAAACCTAAATGACGTTTTCCCCTAAACATTTCAGACTACGTTATATTACGTGCCCTGCCACATATTCTGGGACGTAATAAGTAACATGAAAACATTAATGTACTAAAACAGGAATGTTTTTTTGTTTAGTGAGATTATTAACTCACCACAATTACATCATTAAACTTCTTTTGGAGATAGTAATCATTCTTCATAGTACCTGGATTGACTTTTTTAATTAAAATATTTACAGTTACGTTGCAGTTTCCATCGCGAACTCGAGCATCACGTCGTTTGCGAATCTTGACTTTGCCAAAACTATCAAACTGGCATTTGAATGCCTTTCGGTATATGCGTCTCGTAGCAGAAGAGTATGTGTATTTTATGATCCAGTTCGAAACAGTAGACGCACCAAAATTTTCCACTCATTTATCACACCACTGACTATATACGATCAATTAGTGATTACGGTACGTCGCCATTTTGCTGCGGAAGTAGAGTGCGCTGTAACTAAATATATCGGGTATCTTGCGTATTGGAATTATTTGCTTTAGAAAATTTCGCGCTAAATTATATGAGATTAGAACTTCATATATTATTTTTCTGGATAAAGAAATGGTTATTGTTTATTTGTATTTGAATATAATTAATATTAAGATGAAAAGCTTGAGTTTATTTCAGTAAGTTGCCTATATATTCAATTTAAAAATATTTAAATACGCGGCATTTGCAAGTGCATTAATGTGTTGGAAGGGAATGACGCTGTCATAATAATGGTGTGCACTTTTTAAAACAGTCGCGTTAAGAAAGCAAACAAGAAGAGTCGCATAAAATAAGTGATCAGAGTTGATATTGGTCGGTCGATTGACGCCGAGCCTAACTGGCATTGTATAGTCGCGCTATAAAGTGTGAAAATTACAAATAAGAATTAATTAACGGTCATAGGGAAGAAGTAGAAAATTACTTTCTTTAATAAAATAATAAAAAGTGCAAATGTTGTCAATTTGGCGATAATAAAAAGGTTGCGTAATAGTTTACAATAGCGTTTTAAGTACGTGTTGAAAGTGACTTTTTGATAGCGAGTGATAAATGTACAATAAGACAATCGACCCAATTAATAGATCGGTATATAAAGTATAATATCTAAAAGACTTTGATAATGAAAATATGGCCTTCCGTAGCTCGCTTGCAGTCGGTTGCGCACGCTATTTGTGATTAAAACGGAACAATTAAGTAAAAACTGTACAGTGTAAATATATCGAACAATTATTTACTAAAATCATTAAGTGATGAAAGAAAATTGGAAGCGTATTCAGATACACAAAAGTATAAGAAAAGATAAGGACAACAAAGGAGAACTGTTACAGAATGCCGGCAAAGTGACATCATCGGAAGAGCAGTATCTCACCAATTTGAGGCCTATCTAGCGATCAAAGAAACGCAAGCATTACATCATCAGCTTTGCAACGAAAATAAACAAGAACCTTTTTTGTTTGTGTTAATAAATAAAACTGTTATATGTGACTATCACGATTAAACGAAAAATAAGCGTTTAATTCTGATAAAGATTTTATTTGTTATATGTTAGTTTTAAGAAGGTTATTGTAGATATAGGTTTGTAAACAACATATTGATGCATTTTCGTTCAGATTTAGAACTTAATTAAATGAGTATAACGTTTGATTTACTTTTATTGCTAAAGATTATTAATATTAAAAGCTTATACAAATATTGAATATATAAATGTAGAAAGAGGTCAACTCAATAGTAATTCAGATAAATAAATAAATCGAAATGAACATAACTTTGGTCAATGATAACACTAATCGTTTCTTTATTTTAACTTGAGCCGTCGCAACAAATGAAGAAAGAAATTCGTAAACGTAAACCTTAAAGGTCATTTACGCAAACCGAAATTAATTAGCAAGCGAAGTAAAATTAACTAGTAAATGATACCTTTATAAATTGATCCCATTCAATTTTAATAAAACGTAATAAAAATAATCATTTCAGTTTCACAGTAACATTATTAAGTTTTCTTCAATAATGTTGAAATCATAAAAAAGTTTAAAAGAACTCAAATCTTATTCTTTGGAGCGGGTTAAACAAACAGAAGTGGTATCCAAGGGTACAACGCTCGTTGCAATACGCACTTTGAGTGGTTTATACAAAATGGTGATGTGTTGGGCGACGGACTGTAAGCATTACAACGCAAGAGAGAAGTGGCATTTTTTTAGATTTAGAAAAACTGACAAGGAAGAGTTTGAACCTACGACATGTACTTTGCTAGAGTACCGCTCTAACCAACTGAACTATGGAGCCCCAATCGATGTAAATTTTGTCTTTATGTATGTAGAACTGATGTAAATTCTAAATATAATAATTTTTAACTGCATATTTACTTTTGAACTTATTCGTTCACAACAAAACTTATAATGATATAGGTAATCAATTATCTACTGCGTTAATTAGGCATGCAATAAGATAGAACAATATTCTCGTTATTTATGAAATAATGCGGTGTTTTAAACACACTGGCAATATCAGTACACGAGGCAACCGGTTCGTTTAGATCTTAGATCATATATACTCCGTAGATAAAGCATTAGCCTTTTAATTTTGTGCCAGCTTGAATGGCAAAGAAACGAAATATTGCTTTCATCAAGAGCGTTGGGAACATGCGCGTTAAACCACGCTTGCAGTGGCTTGTCGGTTGTGGAAACCTGATTTAAAGTAAGCACGTGCGGATCGCCTTTAAAGAATAACAAAATATCGTTCTCTATCTGGCATCTTGGCTCGTTTCCTGTAGATGGGAAGAAAGGCTAACTTTATCTACGAAGTATATGTGATCTAAGGTTTAGATCTTAGCTCATAATATATTATCTAAGGTTTAGATCATAGATAAGTGAGGAGATAGATACACGACTCCTACCATTCGCGCCGTTTTAATAAATTAGTTGTATGTTACGTCACCTGAGCGCTAAGGAAGCACAGGCGGGAAATTAAAAAATTCATATTCAAATACTTTATTGTGAATGTATAAGAACTGGCCCGTTTGCATCACCTCAGTTTAAAACCGAGGTGATGCAAATGGGTCTAGAAGTATTAAAACATTTAACTTCCATAATATTGTATTTACTAACATAAGTAGGTATATGAATTCTAATATAAGATTTTTTTTACACGATAATTAAATAGTGTCTAACTACAATTTATATTTACTTACACTAAATTCGTCAAAAGTAAATTAACATTATAAATACTTTGTTCATAAAATAATAAATTTGACATACACATATAAGTAACAAACATTTTACTTCATTTTAACAGAAAGAATAAGGTTAAAGTTAAATAAACACCGGGCCTTAGGGTATTATTGTGGTTAAATGTTCCATTTCCATTTTATTGATTATTCACGGTATTTCGGGGCAAGCCCCTTTATACCTTCGTCTCTTTGTGATTTGTTTTGGTTTTGTTCTGTGTTGTGGTCCGGTTTGGTCCTTTATTGTTGTTTGTCGGCTCGAATTGCCTTTAGGATTCGCATAATTAAAGCGGCTTCTTCGTCTTCTGTTGTCGTATGTTGTGGTTGTGTTATTGATGTAATTTTTGCGTAGCTTAGTTGTTTATCTACTGTTCTTGCTGGTCTTGTTTGCTGTTTGTTGCCGTAAATCGGATGTTCCGGGCAGCCCCGGAAGTTGGCGGTATGTGGCCCGGTGCAATTGCAGCACCATGTGGGTTGGCCGGATTCCCTGGTTAGGGTGCGTGTGTTGGTGTGGTGTGGCCCCGCGCACTTCACACACCTCGCTGGAGCGTGGCAGCCACTGGTCGAATGCCCGTACCTTTGGCAGTTATGGCACTGCCCTATGCCGGATCTTCGGTGTGGGGTCTACTTTTATTTTGAGGTACCCGATAGACGTGAGTTCGAAGATCTCCTTCGCTCGTTCGCTTCTGCGTGGTTGTACCAGCACCATGCTGGTTGTTCTTTGGTCGGGGCCTGCGAACATGCGGCTTATTTTTAGGATTTCAAAGCCCATTTCGGTTAGTTCGTCTTCTAATTGTTTGATGGTTTTGTCGTCTTGTGGGATCCCTTTTAGGACTGCTTTTACTGGTTTTTCCGCTTCTAGGAGGTAAGTCTTGAATTGCGTTTCTTCTGCATCAAGGGCCTTTGTTGCGACTCTGAAGTCTTCCGGCGAAGTTAGGTTAATTTTTATGCCGTTTTTTGTAGTGCATACGTTTTTCGGGACTACGTTTAAAGAGGACAGCTTCTCCATCGTGCTTGTGTAATCCTCGTGGCGATGGAGGATGATCGGCGGTATCCTTTCCGCTTTTGTTGGCGGTGTTTTCGTACTACGCTCTTCCTCGTCGGTACGTGGTCGTTTGTTTTTCCTGCGTTTGATTATGGTGAAGTCTTCTTCGGGAAGGACTTCGGATTCTGCGTCGGAGGTGGCTTCTTTTGTATGTGCGGGTGTGTTGACCTCAATTTCGTTTATGGATATTTCCATCGTCTGTTCTGCTTTCGATCCGTGTTTTTCCTTTTTCTTTTTTCGTCGTTGAGGATTTTCATCGTGTTCATGATCGTTTTCTACGTACTGTGCTTTGTTAGTGGCGTTTTCTGTTGCGGCCGGTTTGTTTTGAGCGAGTGCTTCAATGTATTATCGTAGTTCGAGGACTTCATTCTTCAGAAATTCGATCTCGCGGAGTTTCATTTCTTCGGAGCCTTTGATGCTGTCGATGTGCAGCTTCAGAGCATCGTTTTGAGTCTTAAGGGCCTCGACCTGGAGTTGGAGGGCTTCTTCCCGGTACCCCGACATGTTGCAAACCGGATCTATGTAGTGAAAACTACACAAATCCGGTTTGTTTTGAGTACTAGGTGGACTACCTAGCACTCGAGGGTTCTTTTAGAACGTAATTTCACTCCGAGGAGTGCGCGCGCGAAAAATTCTCAAGTGGTTTCTCCCTAGGCACGTGTGCTTCGTTCGAACGCCAGCTCAAGGACCGTTAAATGTTGCTTGACTAAAGTCACTAAATATAGCGTCACCAGCGCCTTCGGTGACGTGATACATAACTATGGGGTTTGGAACCAAACTTAATACCAATTTTATTAAAGGATTGAATAGCGCTTGGTTTAGATACAGCGGCACTGACCTTTGAAACAAAGTGGTGACATCATTAATTAAACGTATTTGAAGTTATCAGACTTGTCTTCCACTTTTGTTCTTATCGTAGCATGATAATTATTATTGTCTTTGTAGTAAATTTAACGATTAGGTCTTCCTCGTTACAAACTAATTTTAACGCATTCAAAACTATTTGTTTCAACATGCGTATTACGTTTGAACAGTTTGCAGACCGTTAATAACTAACGGATATTCAAGCGCATATTGTTTTGAACGGTACATACAGCGTAAATATCTGCAGCGCAGTAAACAATGTACGTGGGTTTGTTCGTTATTTCGGTATTGTTTACTGCGGCCAAGCCATCCGCACCGTGGTAAGGTATGTATTTACGCTTCCGGGACATGTATAATTGTTTGTAAGACAAATATATACGCATACCCATACCCACACATCAAAAAACCTCAAGTATAGTGTTTTCTATAATGAGAAGTGCAAAAGCGTTTAAATTCAAATGCACACGTCATCTCTGCATTGCGGTCCAGAAGTAAACCACCGATGATTTATTTATAATATTTATACAATAGTATAAACTAATTGATAATACTGTGGATAATTAATGGAACTATAATAATTATTGTGAAAGCAGCTTTTACGTTTGTCGTTACGATTTTAATGTTATGCCCTGTACATGAAAATTACAAAATTTCAAGTTTATGTTGGTGTAAGTGATTTCACTAAAATTAGTGCGACATTTTAGAGGTTATGTCCTTTCTATTCTTAGAAATAAATATTTATTATTAACAAAATGGAATCGGCAGAATCTAGTAGTATAAATCACGAAGATAAACCAAAATCGTTTGCTGAAAAGCAAGCAGAACGTATGAAAAGGTTACGCGAATTACATACACAAAGGAACGAAGCAAGAACACATAATCATCAGGAAGTAGTGGCGGAAGATGCAAGAAATAAATTACCAGCGAATTGGGAAAATCGTAAAAAAAGAGCAGAATGGTTATTAAATGACCAAAAAGCAAAACAAGAAGCAAAGGAAAAAGGTGAAGATTATGATCGTAAAAAATTACTCAGCATATCTGCAGTAGAAGCAGATCGTTTTGAACGTAAGCGTAAGAAGAAAAATCCAGATATGGGTTTTTCTGATTTCGAAGCAGCCACTAAAAGACAATATGATCGTTTAATAAGAAATATGGCACCTAAAGATATGGAGAGGTACGAAGAATTGAAGGAAAAGTATGGTGAAGCATTTTATGGAGGTCGAAATGTAATTATTCATGGTTTACACGAGGATCGCAAAGAAGCTGTTGATAATATGGTTAAAGATTTAGAGGATCAAATTGCAAAACGTGATAAATATTCGCGTAGAAGAACTCATAATGATGACGCTGATATTGATTATATTAATGAGAGGAATGCTAAATTCAATAAGAAGCTTGAAAGATTTTATGGAGAACATACGGCTGAAATTAAACAAAATTTGGAGAGGGGTACTGCAGTGTAAAATAAAAAATTTGTATATATCAAAATACTCCTTTAATAATTTTTATCTTAGTTCTATCACATATTTATACATTAAATTTTGAAATTTTTTATTGGTGTGTAAATAGAAAAAGTACATTAATTTAAAAAATAAAAAAACATCTTGATTTATTCTTGCTAAAGAACCCAAGAATGAACAACACCTGTAAATAAAAAAATTATTAATCATAGTGCAGTGTAATTGTAAATTATACTTAAATGGAAATGTTATGTGTTAGGTAGCACAAGGTATTTTTATTTGTTTTGATCGTAGCATAAGTAAATAATGAGGAAGAAAACTTCTTAAAAATAATTAACCTTGTGGATATTTAGCAATGTTCATAATCACAAGTTAATATTAAACGGCCTAATTAGTTTTATTTATGTGAGTTGTGATATTCTTAATTATGATATAGTCATAGTAAAATAATTGTCAATGTTATCAATTCGAACACGTTTTTAGTTTAATGTAATTGTTTTTAACCAAGAACTAATAAAAATTGATGCTGGTGTATACACCATACATGGTGTAAAATAAGAGCGTACCTTTTCTTGTAAAGTGTTCATTTGACAAAAAACTTGCGTGTTTCATGTAGGACAACATTTTTACGTGCCATGCTTTATAAAATTTGACAGGAACCAAATACTACAGAACTGCCCAAGAAAATTCTATTTATTTTATTTAGTGTCTCCACGTAATTCAAAATCTAAATTAATGAAAATTGATGGATCTGTTTTTGAGATAATTTGAAAAACAAATTTTTTAAATGGACTACCAGTTTCTATAAACATTTTTACTTTCCAACGTACATATCCATATGTAGGCATAGAAGGTTATGCAATCGACTTATTTATCACTAACGCTAAATCAACACATTAACTCATTTTACAACTTTTGGCTAAGTTTCGCCATCGGCCATCACTAACATACATCCAAACAACGATGTGTGTGGATGTATGTTACATCCACGATAACTACAGAATGAAAACACCTACGTAACTGAAATTTTGTATTTAAGCTTGTTTCATCTCGCTTGGAGCTAATTAGGTTTTGGAAGAAATCCAGCTGCGGGGTTTTTTTAGGGGCAGTTTTTGGTTTTTACAAATATTTCAAACAGTTGCATATTCCAAAGCTATAAAAATAACTAGATATAGACCTTAAACATATCGATTAATTATGTTTATGCAATTTTTTGATGCGACGCGTAATTTAGCGGCAAAAAATTCCTAAGGTAGAGTTTAAGTGTTGGTTAAAATTTTTTCAATATCTGAATAACGATTAATTTTATAAAACAAAGTGTAGACATATTTTTTAAGGAAAATTTAATTTTACATAGCTTTTCTTTGTAAAGTTTCTTAATATAATGCAAGGTAAGTTTCTAAAAAATATTAAATACGAATGAAAATGGTTAAACTGTGTTATTGATATCTTACAGAAGTGAGTGGCTTTGGAATTCTTTTTTAAGTTAGCATGTCATCACCTGAGAACAGAACTATCCACAAAAAGCAAATTTTACAGGAGAGGGTTTTTCTTGTTCTTTCAAAAATAGGATAAGCATTTTCATTCGAAAAAAATTATATTGCTTTATTTTGGGTCTGGTTGTATACTGCCTTACTCAATACAGGATGGCACTACTTTTTACAGAAAAAGTGGACATAGCATATCTACCTGTATAATTATTGACTATTCTATGTACGGACTTAGAAAGCTGCCCATATTTTACCCTTGAACAGGAATAGTTCTGAGCGCAAAAACAAAATCAAAGAGTTACAATTTTTTCATTTAATGAAAATAAAATATTTTACTAAGTACAATGCAAACAAAATAAAACGGATAAACTATAAACAAACTTCTAAACTAAACTGACATTTTTAGAACTTGAAAGAAAGAAAGGTAAAAATTTAAGGGAAATAACATTCTATAGACAATCAAACAAAACAGATGATTATTAAAAATTGGTCAAAAAACGTCTTTTGGTGTTTGTTTGTTTTCAGTAAAAATCGAATTTTTAAAAAACTATGGTACAGTCTTAATATAACTTCTTTCTGACAGAGAAATTGTAAGTGCTAATATTTTTTCCTTGACAGAGGGATTAAGCCTGAGTACAGCGGTTTTAAACAAAAGTGTTTAACATTGACGTTGAGTGACTTTCTTCCTTTTTTGGTGATATGTATTTTAAACGTATCCGCGGGTAGCGCGGGACATACAATAATAAATGTTTTTGGCATAGGTATAATATATCCCTTTAATGCTAGACAGACGCGTGAATGCATAATAAGCTAACCTCCAATTTTTCATGAGGAGCAATGAAGCAAGTGCATTGATATTGAAGTTTTTGCGTTTTAAGTTTTTTATTTGTTTCGTTTATGTTTTTAAGGCACATCATCAATTGACCAGGTGAGTTAATACGTCTCTACCGCATGCAGGTTATAATTTTGGGATTATATAACTTATTGGTGCTTGAAAATCGGCTTAATTTCGGGTTGAATAGATTCACCACACTCTCGAATATTTTTGGTGATTCGGATAGCCTGGGACAAGTTAATTTCGGGTATCGCGGGACAACACGGCGTATCTTACAGATTATTCATTTTTTATTTTAGAATGCCAAAGTTTAAAGGCAGGGCGACTAACCGCGGTTCTTGGACCGAAAATAACCTCATCCAAGCTGTAAAATATGTAACCGAAGAATATCTTAGCATAAGGGACGCAGCAAAAAGGTACAACGTGCCCAAGAGCACACTTCAAAGACGTGTTAGTGCTTTTAAGGATGCTTTTGAAATTAAAGCAACACCCAAAATTGGTAGATTTGAGTTAATAAAATATGAAAACCTACTTGTTAGTCACGTGAAAGACTTGGACAATAGATTAATGTCATTAACAAGAAAAGAGTTTTTGAAGCTTGCTTTCGATTTGGCAGTAAATTTGAAAATTAAACACAGGTTCAACATTCAACGAGGTATGGCGGGGAAAGATTTTTATTATGGATTTTTGAACCGTCACCCAGATCTCGCTTTCCGATCACCAGAAGAAACCAGCTTGACGAGGGCTGTTGGTTTCAATAAACCGCAGGTTAATCTATTAATTTTAATTTAATTAATCTATTAATCATCACGTATATACAATGCTGATGAGACCGGTGTTCCTGTGCTCAAAAGGGCAAGAAACAAGTTGGAAAAATGACGTTCACCAAGAGGGGTCAAAAGGTCACTGTTACGGTTTGCATGAATGTCGCCGGAACTTATATTCCCCCACTACTTGTATTTAAGAGACAGAGAATGAATGATAGGTTAATGTTCAATGCACCACATGAGGCAGTTGGCGTTGCACAGACCAATGACTGGAGCGATGCTTCCGTATTTCTAAAGTGGCTAAAGCATTTTGCTAAATATGCTTAGCCCTCTAAATCGAATCCTGTTCTTTTAATTTTGGACGGGCATGGAAGTCATAAAGATCTCGAGGTAATTTTGGATGCTCGTGAAAATCATATCCATATGCTAAGCACTCCACCAGATACGACGCACAAAATCCAACCACTAGACAGAACATTTATGAAACCATTCAAAGGCGCTTATAATGATGCAAGTCCTTTATGGATGAGAGCACATCCCGGTGCGAGAATAGGGCAATATGATACAGAAGCTTTGGTGGCCAACGCTTTTTCCCGTGCTGATCGTTTGGACATTGGTAAAAATGGTTTTGAGTGTACCGGAATATATCCTTTGACAGAAATATATTTACAGACTCTCATCCATGATATCTGACATTCCTGATGGTGCTATTGACAATTTTGGTAATGGTATGCTCCAGAATACGGTCTCCAAAGTCAATCATGCACCTCTTGAAGATGCAACAATTCGTGTTGGGCCTCCATCAGAATAGGCAGTCACGGCCAATAAACTTACCGGCCAATAAACTTACCGAAGATATGGTTTGCTCTGGTGTGAACCAAATTACAGTAGTTGCGCAAGTTCACGCTGTTATCAATGAAAAGACACCACCATCACCGACTCAAAAAAATTCTCGTCATGTACCCAAAGAAGAATAGAAACGAGAAAAAGGAAGGCAGAAAAAAGTGAAATTCTAACTTCAACTCCCTTCAAAGTTGCTCTGGAAGAAAATGTACTAGCCCAGTACACCAAGAATGTCAAGAAAGTTACAAAGAAAGTAAATTTCATTGACTCGACTAAAAAGAAAAATTCATTAACGAAAACCAGGGGGAAAACAAAAAAAAAGTTGGAGTCAATAACGAATACCAGAGAGAATACAACAAAAAAGTTGGATAAAATACAGAGTGCGGTGATGAATATTGAAACTATGGAAAAAATAAGATGGAAAGTGATCAAGATAAAGAAAATGAAGTTTTTTATGCATCCAAACTGTGCAGAATGATTGCGTAAAGTTCAATAAATGTCTGTTATCCTTGAGAAAAAAAAATCAAAAGCTTAAGTGTCGCGCACTACCCGACTTTCTCCTACTTGAACATAATAACATTGGATGCTATGGAGTTGGCTTCAATGATCTTAATTTTATTGCAAACAACTTTCTCATTTTCATTATCTCTTTCCCAGTTAATTGCTGTTTTCTCCTGCAGGTCCCGCAAGTCTAGTATACCTTCTTGATCAAGTTTGGCAACGATGTAAGGTTGTTTCCTTTTTGCAGTTCTCACGATTGCATACCACTCATCTGGCGTGAAGACTGAGGCTTTCCTGCCGGATTTTTCTATGACACTATGGACAAAGTCACCTTCATACTGTGTATGTCTCTTTTCCAGAAACGTATGACGAATGATTATTTCGTGTTTCTGCGATAGATAATTGTAGAGGGGAGAGCAAAAATGTATGCCTATTCTGCCCAGCGCAGTAGTTAGAATAAAAGGCGAATTCGCTAATGCTCTTTCTAATGTGATCCTCAATAAAATGCAGAAGGCAGCTGCCAATCTCTGAAGATCCCCTTTCGCCTATACACGAAGTGTTTGTGAAACTTCCCTACAAAGTGTGTTTGAATTATCTGCCACTAAAGGAACTGATTTTGAAGGCTCAGGGTAAACTGCTGCCCGATCCTTAAGCAATAAAGTTTCTCTCAGAAAATCAGTAGGAGGCAAAGACTGAAGTAGCGTTGATTTGTTGGTCGACGATGTTTCCGAAAAATGCAAATACTGGGGAGGCTCTAAATCACAATCCATCAAATATTCGGAATTTTTCTTAGGACATAGATTAGTATTCATTTGGTCTTCTTTCACGAGGTCAGATCTACAATTAAATTAGGGATATAACAATTCAGCAATCGTAAATAGTTTTTGTGGCTGATTCTGTTAGATTTAATTGCAAACAGTGAACAAATAAGTATCTATGCCATAACAAAGCACTTACCGTTTATTGTACTTTTGATGGATAAACAGATAGATGTAGCTGTGTATCATCAGCGTAATAATGCATTTGGAGAACGATACGGATGACTTCAAGTTTGATGCAATAACTACAATAGCAGTTCTAATAAAGACCTTTTTCGAACACCAGTGTTAATATGTATGTATTTAAAAATAAGATTTTTGAATGCCTATAACCACTTGCACTATGTAAGTTAAATTATCAAACAATTACAAAGCCTTACCTGGAAGACTTGAATATTTTAGTTCAGATATGAGCAAGTTATGGTTTAATATAGATCAAATGGCTTTGTGTAGTCTAATGGTGTTACCATTCCTGTATCCGTTGCAGATAGTATATATTATCATTTATGGTTCAAAGGGCAATGCTACAACCATAATTTGGCCTAAATCTTGACTGAAATTCAGGAATTATGTCAAATTTGCTAATATGAGTTTGTAACTGATAGTGATTGGAAAGACCATGCTCTAAGAAATAGTTAATTATATATAGCACAAAAGGAACTACCATATGACAAGATATCTATATGGACTCCATCACTCCCTGTTGCTTTACGTTATTTGCTTAAGAACTTTGCACTGTTTTCTCGTCGACTACAGAGAAATTAAGTTTAGAAGTAACAATGCAATACTTTCTGTTCCCTACATTACATATTCGCGTTGAGAGAAACTAAAAATATCTAAAGCGCTATCTGTAGCCCACATACATACATATATGAGAGAAGATGGTATGAATATAATACGGAAGTGAAAATTTTACTTAAAATCTTATAGAAAAGGAAAACTAGAGTCACATTCCTAAGAAGTTTCTATTTATACGACCGTTCTCCTGTTCTGAGATTAGTTGTTTTTAATTTCCATTAAAATTGGTCATTCTAGTCCAGTGTCTCAGGCGCTTATCGTTCATTATCCTATACATTTGTTTTTCATTTGGACTTTGATAAATGATTAGTCATGTCTCCTTTTCACTGGCGGAATCTTCTTGATAATCTTTTTGGCTATCAATCTACTGCGACTGATGGTAACGTGCCCATACATTCTCAATGTACCTATGGTTCACAAGCTTGTTGCTACAAAGCAGTCAAGTGTCTTTATGAAAATGATAGCTTTCACGGTTGGTGTTGCTTTAGTAATAAAACATGTCTATATTTACTGACGAGGGTGTGGTGATTATTACATTCCTCGGTTACACAAATACATATTAATTATGCTGTTATTGTTTCCATATTGTTGATGTATTTGACTGTCAGTGTCAGATGCTCATTTCTGCTTCTTCTTCTTCAGGTGCCTATTTGTTCCAGACGTTGGCTACCATACTGGCTAGTTTAACCTTGTTTACAGCTGCTCGGAACAATTCTGTTGTTGTCATGGAGAACCATGTTCTTAAGTTTTTCAACCAAGAAATTCTTCTTCTTCCAACGCTTCTTTTTCTTATTACTTTTCCCTGCAATATACATTGCAGGAGAATATATCTGTGATGATTCCTCATGATGTGTTCCAAATATTGAAGTTTTCTTGTTTTTATCGTGTTTAGAATTTCTTTTTCTTTGTTCATTCTTCTAAGGATCTCGGTATTAGTTGTATGTTCCGTCCATGAAACCCGTAACATCCTTCTGTATAGTGACATCTCATACGCTTCTATCTTTTTTATTGTAGCCTCCGTCATTGTCCACGATTCCACTCCATACAACAGTACTGATAACACGTAGCAGCGTAACATTCTTAATTTTGTATTCATCTTTAGATCTCGGCTTTTAAAGATTGATGACATTTTGATGAACACACTTCTGCTTTTTTCTATTCTGCTCTTAATTTCTTGTGGGTTATCCCATTGATCGTTTACAGTGGATCCAAGGTATGTATATTTGCTTACTCTTTTGATTGTCCCGCATTCTAGTCTCAGTTGTTTTGTGATGCTGTTTTTCTTGCTTATAAACATACATTTGGTTTTGTCGATGTTAATTTCAAGGCTATATCTTTTACTGCTAGTTACTATTCTGTCCATTATTTGTTTTAGGTCTTGCATGTTGTCCGTGAATATTACTGTGTGATCAGCATATCTGATGTTATTTAGTCTCTGTCCAATTACCAAAATTCCTTCTTGTGCATTATCTAGGGCTTCTCTGAATGTTCTGCGTAGATATTGAACAGTAGCGGTGACAGAACACACCCCTGTCTCACTCCCCGTAAAATCTCTATTGAGTCGGTTTGGTCTTCTTCAACTCTTACATAGGCTTTCTGCTTCCAATGTAGGTTTGTTATTATTCTTATGTCTTTATCATCTATGCCTATACTTTGTAGAATTTCTCTCATTTTTTCATGATGTACTCTGTCAAATGCTTTTTTATAATCCACAAAGCATGTATATGGACATCGCAGTTCATATCCCTGCATCTTTGGAACAAAACCCGTACGCTGAACAATGCTTCTCGTGTCCCCACTGCGTCTCTGAATCCAAATTGCGTGGTTGCTATCTGTTCTTCACATTTCTTGTATATTCTTCTATGAATAATCTTTAGAAATCTTTTTAACGTATGGTTCATTAGGCTGATTGTTCTGAAGTCTTCGCATTTTTTGGCTCCCGGTTTCTTTGGAGTAGTTATGAACTCTGAGGTAAGCCATTGCTGTGGGATATTACCCGTATTGTATATATGATTAAATATTTCAGTTAACCATTCCATTCCTTCATCGTCCATAAGTTTTAGGAATTCTACTTGCATTTTATCTGGGCCTGGGGCCTTGCCGTTTTTCATCTGTTTTATAGTATACCTCACTTCAGAATTTAAGATATCTGGACCTGTCTCTATTTTAAATTCTTTTAATGCTTTCTCTTCTGGTCTATCGTCTTTAAAAAGTTGTTCAATATATGTTTTCCATGTGTTCATGATATCGTTTTTATTGATTACTATTTTTCCGACATTATTTATAAGTTTATTAGCTGGTCTCGATTTATATCTTCCAGTTGTTTCTTTAATTTTCCTGTGTATGTTAAAACTATCATGTTTCTCTTGAAGATCTATTTCTTCACATTTTTTTCTGATATCCTTTTCTTTTTCTTCTCTTTTGTCTTATAATTTTCTGTATGTTCTTATATTGTTGTATGTCTTTATTTTTAACACTTCTTTTTTTCCATTAGCTCTAGGATTTCATTGGTCATCCAAGATTTTTTCCTGGGTACTTTACTTTTCTTCAGTATTCCTTCTTTGATTTATTCTACTGTCTCGTTTAGCTTATGGATTTCTTCTTCTACATTTGTAATTTCTGCTGATGCAATAAATCTACCAGCTAGCTCTTTATGTATTTCTTCATCCACTTTAGTGTTTTTTAGTTTTCTTATGTCACATCTTACATTCATGTATCTCCTTTTTACTTTCTTCATTCTTATATTAATTTTTCCTACGACAGGGTTGTGGTCTGAATTAATATCTGCACCTGGGTAGGTTTTTACTGCGGTAACACTGTTCCTATATCGGTGATTTACTAATAAATAATCGACTTGATTTCTCACAATCTCGCCTTCTGTATCCTTTGGTGATTTCCAGATATACAATCTCCTTGGAGGGAGTTCAAAGAAGGTATTCATTACTGTTAGTCGCTGTTCTGCCGCAAAAATACTAAGTCGTTCACCTCTTTCATTTCTTTCTCCTAATCCGTATGGCCCAATATGTTCTCCAGTTTTTCCTTTGCCCACCTTTGCATTAAAATCACCCATTATTACATTAAGGTCTTGTTTGGGTAATTTCGTCATTATTTCTGTTATCATTGAGTAGAGTTGTTCCACTTCGTCATCGGTTCCATCGCACGTTGGTGCGTACACTTGGATGATGTTAACTGGGATTGGGTTACTTGATATTTGAAGTTATAGCAATCTATCCGATATTGGTACAAAATTTACTACGGCTCTTTCGATATTTCGCTCCACTATTATTCCTACTCCGTTTCGATATTCTCCATTTGGTGTTCCGGAGTAGTATACTCTGTACTTCTCGATGTTTATCTGTCCTGAGCCTTTTGCTTAATAAAGCTTAACTTACAAAGGTCTATTTACTACAATTTATTAAGCAAAATTTAATTGTATGAATAATGGACAAATTCTTAAAGCCCGAAAGATTTAAAGCAGATCCTCATAAATCTGGATCTGATCAAGAATGGACTTATTGGTTCAAGGCTTTTGAAAACTTCATCGCTTCAATTGAAAATCTCGCCGATCCAAAAAAGCTGAAACTACTCATTGCTCATGTAAGCCATACAACTTATGCACAGATTTCAGAATGCAACATGAATGCATTTGTGATTGCTGTTCTCACAAAAATCTATGTTCGAGATAAGAATGAAGTTTTTGCGAGATACTGTGTTGCCATACACAAACAACAGCCAAGTGAAAATGTGGATCGATATCTTCAATCGCTGAAGCATCTAGCTAAAAACTGCGAATTCAAAGCTTGTACCGCCTAATAGAGCAAGAATCAGTTTATACGTGACACCTTTATAAACGACTTGCAATCTAACCTTATTTGACAAAGACTCTTAGAAAACAATAGCTTAACTCTTGATCAAGCAGAGTTTGTCTAGCGCGTAAGGATAGTACCTCTATGGTACCTTAACAGCGACGACAGCTCGAGTGCGAAAACGTTATTTTTGCGGCAACAGAAGACATCCAAGAACTCAGTGTATTTATTCGTCTGGCAACATGATGAGAAAAAGTTAAGACGTGGAAAATTTTTGGGTGAGAGAAGTTTAGTAGTACGAAATTTTTATTTTCTAAACAAAGTAGAACTTTCAGACTCGCGTGTGTTTAGGCATACAAACAAGTTTTGAAGTCATTTAGGTTTGTATTTTTATTGCTTCGGTATATAAAATATCGTAACATTTAACCAATAGCAAAGCATGAGAATGGTGCAAATCTTCAACCCGGTACAACAATTTTCTTTTGGTTAGAGTTGCGCAACCACAAGTAATCTACTGATATACGTATTATCACAACAAACCGTAAATTGATTACAATTTTACCTTTATTAATCTAAGCAACTTATAATATGAAATGAATTGGTTTATGCTAAAAAAGAATATATTTGAAACACATAGTAGAAAGTGTCTTAAAAACTGACAGTTGCGCTAATTTTATGATTGTCAAAATTCCTCATACATTTAGTCATAAAGAATATGCAGATATGATGCTCGTTTATGGTTTCTGCAATGGTAGTACTGTTCGTGCAGTAGAGGAGTATCGACGTCGTTTTTCACATAGAAGAGTTCCCGGCAGGCAACCGTTTCAAACTGTTTTTAAACGTGCTGGTGAAACTGGAATGTTCCCAAGTGGAAGTATTGTTTCTGAAAAACAGCACGGGCCAGGTTTGGGACTTGAATAAGATATTGTGGATGTTATAAATAATCCAGAGATAAGTACAAGGCGTATTGCATTCCACCTTCCAATTCCACAAACAATGGTTTGGAGAATACTAAAACAACAAGGTTTGCACACTTTACATGTGCAACAAGTAAAAATTCCCCAAAAAGGCGATTTTCCTTTAAGCTTACAATTTTGTCAATAGATTCGTGAAAACAGAAGATTGTTTAAATGCATTTTATTTACAGACGAAGCTCAGAATTAAGAATTGCCTCAATAAGCATCGATGGTCGGAGGAAAATCCGCATGCTACGCAAGAACTCAATTTTCAACGTCGGTTTAGTATTAACGTATGGTGTGGCATTCTAAATGATCTATTGTGCCCGTCTCATTGTGATAGAAATGTGCGTCAATTTCTGAATCAGACGTTCGAAAACCAATGGATTGGTAGAGGCGGTCCAATTCAATGGCCAGCTAGATCGTCGGCCTTAAATCCGTGCAATTTTGATGTATGGGATTTTCTCAAATCTAGCGTACCAATAAAAACGCGTGAACAACTTTGGTTGCGAGTTCAAAATGCTTGCAATGATTTCCGGCAGATACGTAATATTTACAAACGGACCAGACGTTCTTTAAATAAAAGAACTGATTGTAATTTAATATTAAGTTTAGTTTAATTTGTTATTAGTTATTTTTTAGATTAATAATAAATTAGAATTAATAAATGATAGATAGAAATTAAAATGAATAAAGTTTAAAAAAATATGTATACAATACAAAATAACAAATAAAAAGTTGTATTAAAAAACATAAGACGTTTTTTCTTGAAAATGGTTGGTTTTAGAGATGTTTAACAAGAGTACTTTTTCACGGGGGAGGTATTACAGAATGATATTCTCACAGAAAATTGATAATCGAATGCAACCGAAAGAAGTTAGGGACCGACCGATATCCACTTGTCTCTAATTACTAAAAACAGTAGAATGCTTATCATTGGTAAATACTATGCCAAATTTAAAAGGGAATCTAAAGTAGTTCCAAAAACCAGTTTCGTGACGTCATCTTTAAAGAGTGGTAGCTCCTTAAGAATCATTTCCGGACCTAAGTTATAGAAACTTTATATATATATATATATATATATATATATATATATATATATATATATATATATATATACAGGGTGAATCTTATCTAATCCGCCAAAATTAAAGAAGTACTAGAACTCATCATTCTAAGCAAAAAGTTCATATGTACATGGGTCCGGAAATGCTTCGTTTCCGAGATACAAGGTGTCAAAGTTGAAAAAGAAATCGCGTTTTCTTCAATATCTTTCGACTGTTTCGAAATAATTTCATGAAATTTCGTATACGGTGGTTTTTTGAGATGACAAATACAAATTTGTGGTCAATTTAGTTGTGGCTTCTAGAGGGCGCCAGCGGCAACCATTTCGACCCCTTTAAATCGTTGCAATTTTTTTGTGCTACACTGTATGCCATTTTGGACTAGAAAAATCGATTCTCCTATCTTTTCTCCTAAAAAAAGGTATATTTTAGTGATGTCGCTAGGAGCAACCTTTTCTGAGAAAAACGCATTTTATTTATTTAAAACTAACTTTTGTAAGGAGCACTAAAATATCCAACATTAAAAAAGAAAAAGAAAAGAAATTAATATTAAAAGTAAACAAGTTCTTTTGATAAATGTTCAAACAACTGTCCCAAAAAACCCCCGTACACGAAATTATTTCGAAACAGTCGAAAGATATTGAAGAAATCGCGATTTCTTTTTTCAACTTTGACACCCTGTATCTCGGAAACGAAGCATTTCCGGACCCATGTACATATGAACTTTTTTGCTTAGAATGAGTTCTAGTACTCCTTTAATTTTGGCGGATTAGATAAGATTCACCTATATATATATATATATATATATATATATATATATATATATATATATATATATATATATATATATATATATATACATACAACCGACTTCCAGTTTCACCGGACATGACAAAATAGCTGAACATTTAAATGGTGCAACCTGTATATTTTTACATGTTTTGATTCTACGGCTTCAAATACATACAGTTCATCTGCCAAATGGAAACTCAAACGCCATTTTACTTGTTAATAAAAATTAGAAAAGTAAAAATTACTGCTTTATTTAGGAACTAAGGAAATTACTATGCATATCGTTTTACTAGTACTTGAAAGAACTATTTAATATACAGGATGGCCTATGTATGTTTCTATTGGGAATACTGAGTTTTAGCTAAAAAATCGTAATTTTTAAATTTGATCGTTAACAAACTTCACAAAAATGAATTATTAGGAAAAATAATATTGTGGGGTCAATTATCTATGATCTAAAATTAAAAAAATATTTAAAAAAATAAAATTAAAATGCGCCTGAGGACATTTGACAGATGAACTGTATGTATTTGAAGCCCTAGAATTCAAATATGTAAAAATATACAGGGTGTTCCATTTAAATGTTCAGCTTTTGCGACATTTCCGATGAAAGCGGACGTTGGCCATATTATTTTTTTATGTAAAAAATCCCAAACTGGCATTAATATAACCCACCAAAATTTGGACAAAATCCAACGACCGGTTCAAAAGGATGGTTCGAATTTATTTAAAAAAAATTTACCGGTAGATTCCCCACTGAAAAACAGTAACAGATTAGTTTTAGTGTTAAACATATTATAAACATAACCGGTTTTTCACTTTAACCTTCCAATCATTTTATACATATGTAGATATAGAAGGTTATGCAATCGACTTTTTTTCACTACCGCTGAATCGACTTATTAGCTCATTTCAAAACGTTTGGCCAAGTGTCTCTGTTAGTATCCACGATAACTCCACAACGAAAACACGTACACTCTTAAACGTCTGTATTTTAAGCTTGTTTTCATTTCGCTTGGAGCTGTTTAGATTTTGGGAGAAATCCAGTGGCGCAGAGGGGTTTGTTAGGGGCAGTTTTTAGTTTTTATCAAATATTTCTAAAACAGCTGCACATTTCGAAGATATAAAAATACCTAGATATAGACCTTAAGCATATCGATCAATTATGTTCTACGTAATTTAAAAAAAAAAAATTCCTAGCGCATAATTAGGTGTGTTTATAAGGTTCCTTAATATAACGCACAGTCTAAAAATTAGTTAAATATGAATAAAAATGTTTAAACTGTTTTATTGATAGTTTATAGAAGAGGGCAGCTTTGGAATTTTTTTTTAAGTTACCTGTTTATGTCTATTAATCTCTATCTGACATGAAGTTTTAACCGTCTGTTTGACATAGATTATTGTTTTTACTATGTTGCCTATTTTCGTAATAAACTTATTATAAAAGAGGATGTATAATTATCCTAAAAGTAATGTTATTAAAATTATTTAAGTTCTTTAACTTTCCATTTTGTAGGTTGGAAGGTCGTGTGGTGTACCACACCAGATATTTTTCAAAAACAGAAATAAACAAAGCATTTAAATGTTAAAATATGAGTTTAAAGATATTAAACAAAAAATAGGTTGCTATGGAAAATATACACTTGTTATTTTCAAAACAAAGGATTTAAACGTCAAAATATGAATTTAATGATATTAAACAAAAACAGGTTTCTATGGAAAACATACATTTGTTATTTTCTCATAACACAATCCGACATAAACGTCGTAAATCAATTCTTTGTAAGTTATTGTTTTTATTATGAATAGTTGTGTAGTTTGAAATAAACTAATAATTCAAAGTTTAGTTCATGCCTCATGTATTTACTAACGAAGAATATGCAGACATTCATTTTATTTATGGCTTCTGCAATGGAAACGTATTAAGAGGATTTGAGAGAATGTGAAAGAACATTTCGAAACAGAAGACAGCCCAGTCATCAAGGTTTTTCTGAAACTCATCGTCTCTTTCGAGATGTTGGTTTAAACAAAAATCATAGAGAGATAGATGCCCAAGCTGAAAGCTATCGAGAAGAGATATTGAATCTTTTTGAAGTAAATAATCATTTAAGTTCACGTAGAGCTAGTAAACAACTCCGGGCTCAAAACGTACCAACTTTCAAAATCAAAAGTGTACATTATGAAGAGATCATCAAAAAGTATACCATTTACAACCTGTTCAAAATTTAATAGACGGCGAGGCTGTGTTACACCCAAATTTTTGTAATTGTATGATTAACTCCATCCATAGAGATGCAAAGTTTCTCCAAAGGATTTTATGGACTGATGAAGCTATTTTTACAAGAAGAGGTATTGTAAATTATCATAATTTATATGTATGGGCGCTTGAAAATCCACATGAAATTCGTTCCAAATCATTTCAAACTGAATTCAATGTTAACGTTTGGATAGGAGTGAATAATTTGTGTGGCCTATATTTTTTGTCATGTCGATTAAATTCTGCATTATTTTTATTTCTGAACTTTTTGGAAAATAATATTGTTGACATTTTTAATGATGTTCTTCTTAACTTAAGATAAGACTGTTGGTTACAACTAGATGGAGATTCAGCTCACTTTGGAACATATGTAACTGATGTGATGCTAATTTTCCTGGGTGCTGGATAGGCCGATCCGGACCAGTTTCTTGGCCACCTGACTATACTGTGTTAAATTTTGGCGTTATTTGAAAGATCAGGTTTATGCTACACCTGTAGAAATTATTGAACAATTAAACCTACATATTAATGAAGCTTATAATTGCTTGAAAAATAATAATCATCTAATTTCTTTAGCTGTTCAACGATATCGCAAATGTGTTGAAGTTAATGGCTTACGTTTTGAACAATTGTTATAACTTAATTGTCTTTCTTTTCATTATAATTTTTTCATGTACCTATTCTTGTTCAATAATAATTTGATTATTTAATATCATGAAATTCATATTTTGCCATTTATATGCTTTGTTTTGATTTCTGATTTGAAAAAATGAAAAACCGTTTATGTATTTATAGGTAATATGTTTAACACTGTATTTTAAAAATTATTCGTTTCCAGATGTTTATTAACTGAACTTTTAAATTGGGAATATTTCGAAAACTCCAAATTTTCGGAATAGGCAACCTTATGCAAACTTACCCTTATTTTTAATGCTAAATAAGATAAAATTATAAAAATAGAGGGTTTCCATTTAAAAAATTTACTTTTGCTAGTTTTTTCGATTTTATATTCGGTCTGATTTTTTGATCACCCTCTTCAATATTTAATAAAATATTATAAAACCTTTATTAAAGCATGTTCTCTTCAACAAGGAATCTCCAACCCCAATTAAATAATAAGGGTTTCCTTATAGGAGAAAGTGATAATTATTTTAGAACCTGCAAACGTCATTTTAGACATAAAAATTTAAATATGTCAAAAACGGCCAGAGTTAGGTTTAGGACATTAAACACAAAATATGTCTAGAATTTTGCGTAGAATCCAAAAATGCAATAATATACAGGGTGTTCTATTTAAGATAAGAAAGAGTTAACATTTACTTCCGGTATCACCGGAAGTCGCAAAAGGTCGCCGTTATTTCACCTGAAGAGAGCGTATTCGAAAACCCCATTATGCAAATTTTCAAACATCAAATCACATTACTTCCACAGAGTTATATATATATATATATATATATATATATATATATATATATATATATATATATATATATATATATATGAAGAAAATTTGATAGCAAGCGACACATTCTAATGTGATAAAATATGGGGTTTTCCTTAAAATAAGTAAGTTGGTAACCACTTTCTGCAAAATCAACCAAAGGATATATTCTTTGAGTAGAATCTGAAGAGCTATGAGGTTATGCAAATCTTCATATTAAAATTATTAATGAAACCTAACACTCTTAAGTAACAGTTTGCATCTTGTGTTATTAACTTACGCTATTTTTCAATGTATTACTTACTTTAATTATTAATATTTTACAAATACTTACCTATCAAATTAATTAAAATCATGCATAACACAATCAAGCAATTTAGTACACAATTTTTTAATATTGTAATTGATTTTAACGAGAAAACATTAAATGCAAAAACAAACAACAAATCTTACGTCTTGATATCCGTGGGGTAACATGTATATGAATATTATCACCAGGGGCAGCAGACACTATAAAAGAATAAACAATAATAAAACCTTTATTTTTTTTATGTATTTTATACAGTCCACATTTTAAAAAATAACAAGTTTTTCTTTTGATCTTAATACAAATTTGAGTGCATAATAACTATTTTAAAAAGTTGGTGCTTTTAAGTACCTATTTTATATTCGTCATTAAGATATTTGATAGATTTAAGAATCAAAAGAAATCCTTAAGTATTACAAAATATGCATATAACTGTGACTATTTCATATTGAGGAAAATCACAGTTTATTTGTATTAACTCTCAGAGCTATTGGTTAAATCTGATGCTAACTTTGCTAAGCTCCCTTTTTTGTAACACGACAGTATGTTTGTGAAAGCGACAGTCAATAATGATCGGATTTAAGTATAAGTTTATCAACAATCTGATTACGACTATGTAGACAACCTATAAAGGCAGAATTATTGTCGATGATTAAATGCTTTTAACTGATAAGTTAAAATTATCACGACAGTTAAGCTAATTTAATAAATGAAAAATAATGACTTGATACACAATAGCTCCAAGAGTTGCCTTAATCTAATAATATATAAAAACAAGTAACCGCATAACAAAAGATCAAACAATTTAATTCCTTGCTGCTTTTTATTAACAAATAAAAAGCACGGAATTCTAATATAAAATCAACATTAACAGTTAAAAAATAAAATTTAAACTTGGTCAGTGCATGTAAATGGTCCACGTCTTTTTCGTATTTGTGGATGTAAATCGAACAAATTTGAGCTTGATTCAGTGTTACGAGATATTGGGTTATTTTCCTGATTACTTTTATTTAAAATATTTGGATTATAGGATTCTAAATTATTATTGTTATAATTATAATTTTTTAACATGTGGGGTGTTAATAAAGGGTTGGGGGGTTCATTTTTCATACCGTGAAGTATGCGAGGCATCTCGCATTGTTCACATTTATTCAGAAGTGGATGGTTTTGGAATGTACATAGGTGACAATTCCATTTAGGGTCTTCCGTTTCTGTTTGAGATGTTTGCCTTAAATTTTCTTGATTTGTTTGCCTTGCTTGAGTAGACCCTGATATTAATGGACCCCGTTGACCAGTATAAATATTATGATAGAATTCTTCACTTGTTTCACCTAAAGGAACTGTAAATAATTGGATAATAATTTGCTTTACTCTCAATTTTGTTTACTTACCTCTTGATTCAGATTGTCTATCTACATCGTATGTTAATCGCTCACATTGACCTCTTAAATGCCTAATTTCTTTTTGTAATTGTTTTTCTATTTCAGCGTCTACTTTGCATGTTATTGAATTAGGTATTTCAAGACATGTTACTTCTCTTTGCATCGCTATTAGACGCCCTTTTTCGGTAATTAGTTCTATTCGCAGTCTTTCAATGCGAGCTTGTTGCTTGCTTATCACAGTAGCTGCAAAAAAATCATATTAAATATAAGGTAGTATATCACTTGAGCATTAAATAATTAAACATACATCTATGCGACAATTAGGAAAATGCGAAGCAAACCAAATTAAATTAAAACCTTAAATATTTGGTCAAGCAATATGGTATACGTTTGTGACATTTTTTGCAGTGCAAACATTCGAAAATTTTTCAAAGTTTTACTTGAATACTTATCTGCCACAGGAAAGATGAGGGATTAAATCAATATTCAGAATAATTTATGCAGATCCCTTTATTATTTTTTCACTAATTTACAGAAGACATGAACACTAAAGTAGCTTGCAATAAAATTGAATTTTTTATTTTTATAAAAATTTTTAAAACTAAGGTCACTTTTATTTTATTATATACAATATTATTTTATTGAAATATTCCCTTTGTTATAATTTATTAAAATGTCCTGTAATTACCATAAACAAAAAAATTATGTACGATTCACTATTAGCAAATCCATGCAAGTGGCCTGAAATTCTTTTTTGTTACTTTTCAAATGACAGAACATGTAAAAAAATTATAAGGTAGATTTTTTTTATTGATAAATTCCTTTCATAGGAAAATGGGTAAGATTTCAACTGAAGCTTGCATTCACCCCCGTAGCACCAGCTTCCATCATAATGATCATGAAGACTTTTTGGTGTCCGATACTGATAATTGTCAAGAAATGGTGACAGATGCAGATACTGAACCTGAAGACCAATTTGATGTTTCTTTTGATGAAGACAGTTCAGATGCTTCGTTATTGTTGGAAAACGATACAGAATCAAATGCCACTCAGAAACACAATTTCTTAAATGTGTTGAAATCACTAAAACACGTTGGTTTTGGTCGTTCTTTTTTGATATAGATGTCATATCAGAAAAGATAGAAGGATTAGAAAGTACGTTTTGTTTGTTCACCTCTATAATTTGTTTACAATATTTTAGAAAATAAATAGAATAATTAATTGTTATATTTTAATTTTTATTGATACCAATACATTATAATTTAATGAGGTGAATACATAAGGTACATACCATCTTCCTTACTTGAATTTAAATAATAGTTTGAACGATTCAAAGTTAATTCGATTACGTTTGTGTTTCAATCGAAGTAGGTACTTGCTAAGGAATACCTGAAGATCTTTGTGCCCCACGTCATTTAATGAGCAGACCATGCTGCTATATTTTCTAATGGAATTTCTACCTTATTGACATCAGAACATTTATCGTTTTTATAATGTTTTAAATAGTAAATTATAAATCTACAATTTTTTTAAAATCTTAACAGTTCATATTTCGAAAAACCTATGTCTGAATATATGGCTTTTGGTTTTGGTATTCTATATGAATACAAGCGAATGTATTTGTTAAACGATGTTGTACTTATTTCCTCCCACCCGAATAAAGTTGCCACCGGTGATTCATAGCTTTCTCATTTGCGCTTGTACATTTTGTACCCACTATTGTCTCGTGATTGTCAGGTGATTCTGTGACGTCATCTCTTTCTTGTGCAATCACGCATTACTTCAGTGTTTTTTTGTTTTTTCTTACCGAACATGGAAAGTGATCACGATTTGCTATTTAGTTCAGAAGATGAAGCTTTAGAACACAGTGGTAGTGATTCAGAGATTGAGGTTATATCAGAGGAAGAGAGTACTAATGAAGACATTCTTGCTTCAGCTCGACAATGGTTTCCAATACAACAAGATGATTCTCCACCTCCACCATTCCCCTTCACTGAAATACCTGGTATAAAAAATATTGATGTTAGAGATTATAGTTGCCTAAACTTCTTCGAGCTTTTTTTTGATGAACAGTTGATACAATGTATTGTGAATGAGACAAATAGATATGCAAAAAGTCATAAGCGAGGCAGAGAAAATACTTCTTGGTTTGACACCAATCCAAATGAGATTAGAGTATTTCTAAATATTGTACTTTTGCAAAGTATAGTAAGAAAACCAGAATACCGTCATTATTGGACAAAAAATCCATTATTATATACACCATTTTTTGGGGAGTGTATGACTGGGAAACGCTTCAAGGCGATAAAACAATTTCTACACTTTTCAAATAATGATGAATTTGATTCAGCAAATCATCCTTGTCCAAAACTCAACAAAATTTGGTCAATTTATGAAAATCTAAATAAAAAATTTGGCGATGCTATTACACCAGAGAAATTTGTGACTATTGATGAAAGTTTATTACTATATAAAGGTCGCCTGGGATGGGTGCAATACATTTCACTCAAAAGAGCCAGATTCGGCATAAAAACGTACCTATTATGTGAATCGAAAAGTGGTTATGTCTATAATTTTATAATCTATACTGGTAAGAATACCGTTCTTGATAGAGAATTTGAAGATCTTCCAATGTCGTCGCAAGTGGTGATGTCTTTGATGAGACCGTTGTTGAATAAAGGATATTGTTTGACGATGGATAATTTTTATAACTCACCTGGATTAGCTGATCTGTTGATAAAAAATAAGACTGATGTTTATGGAACATTACGCGTATCACGAAAAGAAGTACCTAGTGAACTGAAGAGTAATTTCAGAGAGGAAAAGTGTGTGTAATGAAATGGAAAGATAAGAAAGATATCTCTTTTACCTCTACCACTCACAAACCATCAATTTTGGATGTAGAGATCCGCAAAAGAACAATAAAAAAACCGCAGCTTGTGTTGCATTATAATCACACCATGGGTGGTGCTGATCGTGTCGATCTACACCTGTCTTCCTATGTTGTGCCAAGAAAAGGACGAAAAAATATTATAAAAGATTTTCGTTCACCTCCTAGATTTGGCAATATGGAATGCTTTTGCGCTTTACCAAGATCAAGCCGTGAAATGGATTTACTTGATTTTCGTGTCAAAGTAATTGAACTCTCCATTGAAAAATATAAAATTACCAGCATTTCAAGAAGTGGACGGCCATCAAACGTCCCAACACCACTCAGATTATCAGCAAGACACTTTCCATCATTTGTGCGACCAACGGCAAAGAAAGATAATCCCACTCGACAGTGTTTCCTCTGCTCAAGGAAAAAGAACGAAAACAATAAAAGGATTCGTAAAGAAACGAGATACATGTGTGCTGAATGTGATATTCCTCTTTGTGTCATTCCGTGTTTTAAAATTTACTATACTGTCGTAAATTTTGACTAAAAACTTATTTTCCAATATTTTTTTAATCCTTTTGAAGTTTTTTTTTTGTTGCCCGAGTTAACTCGGTTTAGCAAAGTAGGTGTAATTACTTTAGTCTTATTTTGCATAAAACAGCATCTTTTTGAGTTTTTTCACAAGATTTTTAATTGGTGCATTAAGAGGTTAAGATTGGTCGTTCTTTGGATGAAATAACGTGTCATGAGTGGTTGAGTTTGACTTCAATTCCTGTAACAAGGATTACTGCAATTGTTAGTGAAATATTTAAAGCTTGTAAAATTTGCTTTTAAATTCACTTCTGCCCAAAAGAGACAACTAATTTAATTATGTATGCAGGTGTTGCGCAAATTCAGGAGACACGAAAATTGTATTTTTTATTGTAACACCATATACACTATTAAATTCTGCTAACTCATTCTAATTCTACAGTGTAGTACGCAATAGGTTTATAAGTCCTTTAGTAATTAAACCCATTTTTATGTAACATTTTTGATAACTCAAACCCTCTAGCCTAATTACAGCAGATATTACCATATGATTAGGTAATCCAAAATTTTCATAGAATTGGTATTAGATTGTTGTACTTTGTATACAGGATATGTCACATTTTAAGTTTTAATGGTCGGTAATTTTCGATTAAAAGGAGAAAGGGATGTATATTAAAATTGTCTAAGCTAGAAAACTTTACTTGTATTCTTGTGTGCTACAGTATACCAAAGAACTTTACGAAATAAATCTTTGTATAATTCAAAATCGTATATTAACTTTACGCGACCCAACAAACAACTTCCTTGAACGTGTATTTTTATTAAATTCAAATGTTCATGGACTTCAAAAAAAGGATTGCCTCTTACCAGGTTGGAACCAGTTTCTGTATTCATATAAAAGCTATAATATTTAGATAAAATTTGAGTCAGCCGACTGGAAAAACTTTCCCACGTTTAATTTCTAGAGTCAATTAAATAAAAACCAAATGAATGAAAAGTAAACAAACTTTTTTCAGATTTATGATATTTCAATTATTTGTAGTTTTCTTAAATACAAATATTATTGAAAAGTTTACTCTCTTTCAGGTTCAAAGCTTTATTCTACACCCTACGAATTATTACCATTTATGCTAGTGCAATTGGCAACCGAGATATACTAGTTTAACTTCTTTTATGATTTATATCAAATCACAACTTAAAGGACGATGAAGTTTGCTTTAATTTTGTGCGCATTATGAAATATAGTTTAAACTAGATGAATGCTAGTGCATTGCAAGACTTTCTTGTAAAGTACTAAAAATATATGGGGTATTTTTATATCTTGGAAATATTTAATAAAAACCAAAAACTGACACTAGTAACTCCCGAGACATCCAGACATCATGGCCGATCTTGACGAAACTTAGCCAAAAGTTGTAAAATGAGCTAATAAGTCGATTTAGCGATAGTGAAAAAAAGTCGATTGCATAACCTTCTATACCTACATATGTATATGTAGGTTGAAAGTTAAAAATAGTATCTTGCTTATCTTTCAAGATAACTATGGACTGTTTTATGCCATTTTAAAGCAAATTTCGCTCCCTTTCAAATAAAGTAAGAATACGTGTATGTTATACCAGCAATATGAGGAATGTTTTCAATTTCCGGAAAAACCGGAAGTAGTGTTTTCATCAGGATAACATCTTTCCATTAGCGCAAATGAACAAAGTTTATTTCCAAAATCCCAAGTTTGTATTAAATATTTGAAAATTCGTATATCCTATACTATGGTAGCTTTAGAAGAAGCAGGTCAGTTGCATTTATAAGAATGGCTGGTTGCCTAGAAAATATAAAAAAACAAAAAAAAATGCTTGATGCGAATTTTGAATTAATCAATTTCGAATTGCTTAAGTTTCACCCCTTAAATGTAGGCAAATTTATACCATAATTTATTACGTAAAGAGATCTCTTTAAAGAACCTTTATTTAACTACACATATCTATTTCCAATTCTTTTACATCTTGAACGGTATCGGAAATATATATTTCTACAAAAAAAAAATGTATATGTGACTGTAGCTGCGGCCATATTCAATTTTGAAAGCTTTAAAAAATTTCAAAAAATTGAATTTCATGCGTGTTATTGATAACCTGAATTTCAATCTTCTATGTTAAAATTTGCCCCCAATATAATACCTTTATTTTCACCCCCTGTATACCTATTGCGTTTAAAAGGTTGCTTTGTCGACATAATTATCTCGTAGGCCTTCATTCCAAATTTCATCAAAATGGTGCGTATAATTTCGGCTGGCGAGTGACCACCTCGGCTCATTCCGATGGGTCTCTTTTAAGAGCCCAGACCGACCGTGTCTGTTCATTCTCATTCCGTTCGGGATCAACTCCACTCAGCCTACCTGAACTTATTTAAATATACCAGGGTTTATTGCTACTTAAATCTGTGGTCACCTGCATGCAAGTTAATTATACAACCAGTAACCGACAGATTGAAAGTAACAAGCTGCCCGCAAGTAGACCATATTTCGGTCACCCAGTTTCGTAAATTACGAAGACATTACGTAAAACAGTGAGTATTACATTTCAATCTCACCTAACGTAGTTAACCAGTTAAAATAAGTCCTGAAACCGCTTTCCTAACCGCTCGCTTATTGTGAGATATCCAGAGGATGGCATAAATCCTGATTTAACACTTTGTTAAATCCAGACGCACGTAAAACGTTCCGTTATCTTGTCAGTCTGTTTATTTAACAGTTCTGAATACCGAAAGGTCCCGAAGATTTAAATGTCTTACGCCGTTCCTAGGCTAGGAGAATACTTTACTTCTTATGGGAAGTACTGAACCTGTATTCGATTCAGATCGCAAGTCGCGCTAACCCAGCCTTGAGCGAGTAACTCTTTTTCAAGAATACCGTACTTGTCAAACGGTTGGTTTATCCAGTACCTGATAATCTTTAAACTAAACGTTTCTGAAGGTTTAAATACCGTATCATTGTTATTATTAAACCGGTCCCGAATAGAGGCACCCCAGCTGCCAACGCTTTAAGCGTTCCCCGCACTAAGAATACACAATACGAAAGTATTCATATCTAAGTTCAAAGAGTTTAATCACTCGCAAATACCACTAATTCTGTTTTTACTACAATTTCCGATAATTACTAAATATAATTAGAAAATATCTTAATCCACCGTAATTAACAGTATCCTGTAAATAAATGGTTTGTTAAAAAAGCCCGTGTAAATATTAGTTGTAAATTTACCTTCGTAAAAGTTATGCCGAAAAAGCTGCATTTATACAATATAAAACACGAATTCTTTTAAAAAGAATAAAGTATAAAATAGTCCCTTAAAAAGTATTGATTTTCTGTTTGACCGCAAAGAAGGTATATAAAGAATCGTTCACCTTGTTATGTTATTCTCAGCATAAAATTAAAATATCTGATGTGGAACAACACACGACCTTCCAACCTACAAAGTGGAAATTAAAAGAAACGAAATAATTTTAATAATTTTTTAGGATAATTATGCAACCTCTTTTTTAATATGTTCATAACGAAAATAGACAACATTGTAAAAACAAAAACAGCAATCTATGTCAGATGGACGTTTAAAACTTTATGTCAGATGCAGGTTAATAGAGATCTAGAAACTAACTTGAAAAAAAAAATTCCCCGCTTCTATAAAAATATCGATAAAACAGTTTAAGCATTTTCAATATTATTTAATTGTTTCTAATTCGGTATCATAAAGTTTAAACTATCGTTCTGTTTTTGGGTGAAAACAGAACGATGATAATGCATAACGCAAACTTTTACAGTTCATGGTGCATTTCGATTTATGGCGTATATAAAACTTTCATAAAAAGTTGAATATAGATCTGGACCGTATATGGAGTGAATTTGAATGTGAATTAGGGTTTTTCCGAATAATTGTGAGGATGTTTTTATATTCCTTTGTTTTTCGAAAAGGGCATATAGTAAATCATATTGCCCCATTTTGTTTTATGAATCGGACTTTTAAGTTAGCGAATGGTGGGTCGGTCAAATTACGTAAATATAATGGCCCAATGTCAGTGACCAGTGTGGATACATATTAGGATTAATAAGAATAAAATAACTCCATTATACCGTATCGAGGACTAGGAATTTATTTATGTAAGAATAATTTTAGATTTTGAATGGTAGAAGTTTGACTATCTTTAGAGGTGTCATTGTTTATATTGTAAGTTCCATTTCAGGCAATAAGGATAATCAGTCTACATTATCGTTGTTATATGTTAAGATCATAAGGTTTAGGGATTTTTAATCTGTAATATCTGTAAATATTTCGGAAAAATTGGTAATACAGGTCCACTAAATAACTTATTTTTTTATATGTTTAAATTGTGATTCCTAGTCTAAAGTTCTAAAAGAGAAACAATATTATAGGAGTTAATTGTTTTTTGAGGGTCATTACATAAAGGATTACACTGTTTAAGAGTAATCAATCTTTTGATATTTTAGCTTAATAATTGATCTGAGAATTGTTTATTTTGAGTCAGAACAATTACAAAATTTACTTTTTTACATTCTTAACAGTCATTCAATACATAATACTGATAACAAGATATTTATTAAGCAGAAATTTCAGATTTGAATTGCTACAATTCATTCATGCTGGTGAATGTTTAAATACATTTTAAAGAGAAAGTATTCCAATAATATTTGATAGAAAATATATGATTCATGAACTCATCGTTGCGTCTTTAAAATTTTTAAATACGAATTAATGTTTTTGTGTTTAAAAATCAATAGAAGTATTATTTTTCGAAATTGGGTGATATTAATTTCAGAATTTTCATGACAGTTATACATATTAATCTATGTATACGAGGGTAAATTAGAAAGTATCCAGATAACATTTTATTACTGTGATTTTATGAATGTACAGGGTGCGATCAATAAGTTTACGACGACCCGATGTGTTAAGCTTTGGATAAATTTATTTTTAAGAGTAATTGAACTTAAAGATTTTCGAAATTGAATCGGCGTGCATTAAGTTTTCTGAGACGAAACTTAACGTACTCTGTTAAAGTGTAAGTGCGATTGAACTGGAGTTGTGTATGGTTTTATTGAGTAGGTTACAATTCTAAAGTTCCAGTCAGGTAGGATTAACTTAACACCTTACCTAGGACTATTTATTTTAGAAAAATTTAAGATTATGGTGGCGCCTACAGACAATTTTTCCCGAATTTAGTGTTGTTATTTGTTGGTTTATGGGCAAGTGTAAGGTGTTTGAAACTAAATTTCAAGCATTTTACGTCTTATATCGACCCCGAACTTTTCCACTGCAGTTGGCTTGGCAACCCGCTTACCTCGGTAGGCCTGCACGACGCCTAGGGCGGTTTGATCGTGTAACCATATCATTGCTAACCTAGATTCGGGAGTTTTGTCTGCGTGGTTTTTATATGTGGAGTAAAGTAAAATAAAATTTAATATGGATAGGGCCGGTAGAAATAGGTGAAAGCCTAATTTAATCTGAGGTTAGAAAGTGTGTCATATTTTACCTACCATATTATAACCGTACTACGGTATTAACTATAATCAAGAGTGCAGTAATCTACTGGTATAATACTGGGGTCCATTGTATAAACGCAACAATTGGAGCAGGGCAAAGTTCCCCAGTGGCCAGTTTTTCAATGAATCTTATGGTACACTGCCGAAAAGTGCAGGGCACAATTCTGCCAGTTGTAATGATTGACTTTAATGGCTAGTTACCACCTGCGAGATGATTGTCACTTTAAACGTGTTTCGAGACATAGACGACATATTAAGTTCTGCGCGCTATATTAAGAGAGAAATAAAAAGGATAGAAAGTAAACTTAAAATCAAGCGGGTGTGTCGCTTTTGTCTCGGTGTCGCATTTGTCTCGTGTCGCTTCTGTCTCGATACGGTTTTTATACATATTAAGTAAATTATCGAAGGGGTCTCTGGGGGAACTACGCCATCATCTTTACTTGACCTTCAAGCAATGGTAATTAGTGATTTAACCACTGCGGGAATTGTGCCACACCGAATAGTCGTCCTGGTTTATATACAGGGTTGCAAACATCTCACTACGTTGTATGGGTAACTTTGTTATTATAAGAGACACAAAGTTGGTAAAATTAGAAAAGTTGTGCAGAATTACATGAAGATTTAGAACCCGACAAGAAAATTGACCATTGTTGCCAAGTTTCCGATTTATTTGAGTAAAACTGAAAATCGTTAAAATTTTCAATCAACGTTGGCTCGTTAGTTGTTAAAAATACAGTAAAATCTTAAGAGAGGTTTTTAATAGATAATTTTAAGATTAATTAGATGCACTACTCAAAAAAATTTTTAATCGCTACTTTTTGAGTTACAACCCTAACTTACCGTTTTTTTAAATAGCAACCATAAGCGAAAGTTAGCTTATTGAATTCCTTTTTTTTTATTTCAACGATATATATATATATATATATATATATATATATATATATATATATATATATATATATATATATATATATATATAGTTTTGTAAAGCTAATTTTAATAATAATCCGTAAAACATCAAAAATTAAAAAAACATCATTTAATTAAATACATCGTTATGGCGACGATAAAACAGTTGACAATCGTTAAAAAGAAAACAAGAACGGCGGGAAAAATTCTAATTTTAAAGTAATTCTACAATTATTAATGTTTAATTTTAACACAATTCAAGATCAAAACAAAGTTTCAAAGTGACCGCGTTGTACGCAAAATTGACAACATTTAATACTGTTGTTTTGAACTTTTCGTAACGTGCCTTTTCTTACAGAATTAATAGCAATAGAAATATTTTCTTTTAAATTATTTATATTAGTTGGTTTTTCTTCGTACACCTTGTGTTTTATTGTTCTCCACAAAAAGAAATCTAACGGAGTAAGATCCGGAGGCCAAAAAATTGTATAAAGTGTTGCAATTGTATTTGAAAATCTTTCATTCAAGTAATTCATAACTATAATCCAGTTATGTGCTGGAGCTCCATCTTGCTGAAAATATTGCAGATTGCGAATTGTATTCAAAGGTACATTATCCAGCATTTCTTCCAAATTGATAATTATTCGTAGACTTCTGTGTTCATATTTTCGTTGTAGAAATAAGGTCCCGAGGATTTTTGTACCAAGAATTCCATTTTATACGAAAAATTCTGATCTACCTCAAAACTTCGAATAAACCAATTAGAACAGTCTAATCTTTTCAGTAAATCAGTTGGATATAAAGTATTTCTTACGTGGTGGCAATATGGCTTTCGTCCATATTTCTTTAAAATTAATCTTGATTCTTCTTTAGAAACGCCACACTCCATACCTATTTCCTTAATAGACGCAGTTGGTTTGAAATCTGAATATGCCAAAACATTGGTTTCAGTTTCAACATTAAAATTTTTTGGCGCATCCTTTGGTTTGGTAAAAGATCCTCGAAAATGTTATTATTATAATAAACATGTTCAAATCGAAATTGTTACCGCGATAGAAGGCTTAACGGTGTTTGATATATTTTACTATATATTAAGTGGTAATTTTATAATCTTTTCTGGATATTTTATGTTCTGTATTTTACGTAATTGATATTTGAGTAAGGGTTGGAAAAAAACACATATTAGGATAGAAACAGATGTTTGCTTGAACTGCCTTTATTGAGGTAGTGTAACGAATCTTTGAAAGTCGGCGTATGCACATTCTTGTGGTAAACACTTTACTTCACTTTTAATTAGAAACGCCCGTTGTAAACCGTTCGGTCTATAAATATTTTGTCGTGTACCTTTTAGCAAAACTAAAACGCTAATTCGTTCTTTTCTTTTTGTGTATGTTTTAATGTAAATTTTCCAAAAATTAATCTGTAATTAATCGTCGCGGCGCCGAGTTTTAAACCGCGTATCTTAACTCGTCGTGATGGTGGTAAAGTCTTTAACTAAAGGGAGAATATATTCAAGTGTAAGTAGGTATTTTTATATAAATTAAGGCTGGCAGCAAATAATTTTACAAGCGTATATAACGTATTAAAAATCGAGCATTGCCTTGCAAAGGTATCTCACTCGCACGCGGGCTCATTAAGCTGAAATCTGCTAAAATAAAAGACAGTACAGGGCTCCCTCACTCTTGTATTTGTGAATTAGCATTGTTATTTGTTGTTTATATTCATATTTCTGTAGAGGTGAGGCGTGGGCGAACGGGTAGAGGATACCGCTCTGGTTTTTATTGTAATGTGCAGTTGCCGAGTGTGTACATACTCCCGGGTCCAGATGACCATTAAACACCTCGAATTTTTATTTTTATTGTTGCATAGATGAATCTGTAACCTGAAAAAGGGGAGCTGTATTTTTCTAACGCACTCCAACTTCTAAATCGATCACGATGTTATGATCTATTCATAACTTACCCTTGCAAGGCTTTGTTTAATGAGTTTGGTAAGTAGAATTGTTTGCCTGTGAACTAATTTATCTTTATATGTAATTTATTGTAACTGTATGTATGTATTTTGTGCTTTAGTAGTCACTAAACAAATGTGTACGTGTAAATCCCGTGTCTATTTTCTTTTGTCCATGCCTTTACCTTACTATCACCTGTGCAATTTTACTGTTGTATTTTATATGTAACGTAATTTGCCTTATTGTTGTATGTGCTTATTTATTTAAAGACCGGCATGATTGGTTTTAAAGGGCCACATGTGTGGTATTAGGATTTTTACCCTGATGATTTATGATATAATTGTGGGTGTGACTACATGTTTTTTTATTGTGTTTATGTGTAACTAAACTGATTTTTATTCATTTTTCTCTTAATGTGTATAATTTTGTATGCACTTTAACCTGATTTAATGGTGTTTTGTTATACATGTAACCCTTTCGTTGTTTTTTTTTTTTGTTATTTGATTTATTAATGTACTTGTGCAATTACTTATTTATGAATAAAGTGGGTTTTATTGGTGGTTCTTTCCCACAATTGTACAATAACGGGCTGAACCACCATTGAGCAAAGCTCGTTAATTTTAATTTTTTTACCTGCCCACACGATGCAACACTTACCTCATCCTGCTTATCTAATTCAAATAGCACAACGTCCCTACCACTAGACGGCTAATTCGTTTGATCAGAGAGGTTCGTGAGTAATTAAATATCAGACTGGTAAATAAATTCTAATGTTTTAATTATTACTAGGAAAGTCAAAGTAAGGCAGGCAATTAGTTTGAGTAGTAGTAACATTATTGTCAATAAAGTCAAGATAAATCACAACGCGATTGCTTTGTTCTTGAATTTGCATTATTGCAATTAAGTTCAAATTACACTTTTCAAGATAGGGTACCTGGGGGACGCTACAATCCACACATTTTGAAATTTTCTTCCATTTTACCAAAAATACACTTCTTCGGTTGACGTTGCATATAAGTTTGAAAATAAAACTCGGAAGCTTAGTTTGAATCACGTTCGCATGAATAGTAGAAAAACAACATGTCGTTTCTTCATTGGAATGCATTTTAGAAACTCTTCTAAGCGCACTTCTACAGTAATTATCAAAGCAAAACGAACTTATTAAGATTAATAAATGCAATAATTAAGCTTAATGATATTTGACAATGCGTTAGACTATTGTTTTACTGGACGATTTTCAGTTGTTTTATCACAGTCATAGCAATGTATTTAATTAAATGATTTTTTTAATTTTTGAAGTTTTACGGATTATTATTAAAATTAGATATACAAAACTTTATATCGTTGAAATCAGAAAAAAATAAGGAATTTAATAAGCTAAATTTCGCTTATGGTTGCTACTTAACCCTCCGTCACTCGCACCGTTAGAAAACATTTTTTAAAAATTTGTCATAATTTCTACAATTTTGCTTAATTTTTAACGTGCGTTCAGGAATGCTATCATGACCCCACCTACTATACGTACGTATAGTGGAGTGGGGAGATGTTAGGAAAAATCTAACGGCGCGAGTGACGGCGTGTGTAAAAATTTTGTTAATTTTGATAGATTTTCATTTTTTATTTTGGTGTTTCGTTTGACCATAAGTGTTTTTGGAAATTAAACATGGATGAAAAAACTGAAAAGCAGCTGCTGAAATGGTGTAAGGAGATCGAAACTGATGAAGAAGCATTTGATTCCGATGGTGATTTGAGTGACGCGCCTTCTGAACATAATGAACATCAGACCGATACAGAACAATCTGGAGATGAAACAGATGATGATCTATCTAATCTACACTCCCAACTTGTTATTACTGATATTTCTAAGTTTTACGGAAAGGATAAGACGCCTTGGTACAAACAAAAACCGCCTGAACCTAAAGGCAAGGTAAAAATTCGCAATATAGTTACAAGGCTACCTGGAGTAAAAAGTGAGGCAAAACAAGCTAAAACTATATTGGATTGTTGGAAGTTATTTTTCGTAGATGAAATGATATATAAAGTTGTAAAGTATACCAATAAAAAGTTAGATTTGATGAGAAGTTCTTATCAACGACCCCGAGATTGTCCTCCTACTGACTATGACGAAATATTACCCTTTATTGGACTGCTTTTTATGGCTGGTGTAAAAAAAGCACAACATCTGAATACTGATGAACTTTGGAAGTCCGACGGTACAGCATCCAATTTCTTCGTGGCAACTATGTCTAAAAAAAGATTTCATCAATTGATTCAATCGATAAGGTTTGATGCTGCAGCAACGTGGCCAAAAACTTCCGCAATTGATAATCTCGTACCAATTCGAGACATATTAGAGTCATTGGTGAAAAATTGTAAAAGGACATACACTCCTGAATTCTACGTAACCATTGAGTTAGATGTCGATTTAGGCAGTACATTGCCAATAAGCCCGCCAAATATGGCATAAAAATATATGCCTTAGTCGACTCTAGAACATTTTTCACGCTAAATCTCGGGTAAGCAACCAGAAGGACCGTTCCAGATGAAAAATGATGCATTCAGTGTAGTAATGCGACTAATAGAACCTATTAGCGGAACAGGACGAAATGTGACCACAGGCAATTACTTCACATCTGTGCCTTTGGCCAATAGTTTGGTGGATAACCATCGTCTGACCATGATTGGTATAGTCCGGAAGAATAAACCGCAAGTCCTACGAAAGTTATTAGAAATGAAGCAAAGATTAGTAAAGAGCAGCGTATTTGCGTTTGGTGAAAAACCAAATAATTGTCTCTTGATATCATATGTTCCAAAACCAAGCAAGAACGTGTTACTATTGTCAACGATGCACACTGATGACAAGATTGATGAAACTACAGGCGATGCTTGTAAACCCGATATTATTTCAGACTACAACCTTACAAAAGGTGGAGTAGATGTGGTCGACAAAATGAAAGCGGAATATTCCGTAACAAGATTTAGCAATAGATGGCTATTTACCATATTTTGTAGCCTCCTGAATATATCAACAATCAACAGCCAAATAATATATCGGGAAAATACAAACAATATTATTGCTCGAAGGGAATATATTACAGAACTTAGCAAATCGCTTGTTACACCACATCTTTGTCGTCGTTCTGAAATTACATCACTTCCACACAATCTGCATCTGAAGATAGAAAATATCATTGGAAAAAAAACAAAACCTGAACAAGATCGACCTCCTCAGGACAAAGAGAGGTGTGAATTTTGCCCCAAGAGGAAAAACAGATTTACTCAGCGTTACTGTTCCAATTGTCAAAATCCTATTTGTAAAGAACATACCTCTGCGACTACACTGATTTGTTGTCAATGCTTTGCTAATAGCGATGATGCCTACAGAGAGTAAGTTAATTTTTTATTAGTATTTCATTTGTTAAATAAATTTATTCTAGGTAAACCCTCAGTCACGAAGATTCATAATCAGATGCCTTTATAGAGTAAAAAGTTTCGTTTTTTTTTTTATAAAAATACGTGAATTTTTTTTTTCAATATGAGCAACATGTACCTAAAATGTTTGTAAATAAATGAGTTAATATACCAAACTGTTTATTCAAAAATATGAGTGTTATTGCAAAATGAATGAATGTTAGATAAAATCAAACGCGCGAGCGATGGTGTAAAAAAATGAGGCGCGAGTGACGGAGGGTTAAAAAAAGGTTGTAACTCAAAATGCAGTGATTACAAAAATTTTTTATGTAATGCATCTAATTAATCTTAAAATTATCTATTAAAAACCTCTTTAAGATTTTACTGTATTTTTAATAACTAACAAACCAGCGTTGATTGAAAATTTTAACGATTTTCAGTTTTTCTCAAATAAATCGAAAACTTGGCAACAATGGTCAATTTTCTTGACGGGTTCTTAATCTTCATGTAATTCTGCCCCATTTAACCAACTTTGTATCTCTTATAACAAAGTTACCCATACAACGCAGTGTGATTTTTGCCACCCTGTATATTAAATACAAGTAACAAGAGATATGTACAGATTTCTTAAAATTTTAATATTCAAGGTCCTTATTCTCCATAAACTTTTTGCATGCATTGTATTAAATAGAACATAAAGTTGCCCACAACGTAAATGAATCACACATAGGAAGGAAGATCTAGTAATCTTGTCGAGGCACACTTCTTGACGTTTTACAAGTTCAATGTCCGTTATAACTAGAATTAAAGAATAAAATAAAACTCGTAGATTTACGCAAGCTGTTTACCTACGAGTTTATTACGATAAAAAAAGTACGGTTCTCATCTTACAACAATTGGAGGGGGGCGATGATGAGTAATACTATGGAAGCGAAAAAACAGAATGTTACATGTACCACGTACATGACTAATAATCTCTTGAAACATTTTACCTTGATTATTAATTACTTAAGCCAACGGGAAACACATTTTGCCACTGTTTTTTAAAAAAAAAACCCGTTAGGAATTGGGTAATGCAGGTGCGTTGAAATCACCTCATAAGAAGCAATTTATTTTATTAATAATTCAGAAAGACATTTCCTTTGGCAAACTATTTTCTAAGTTTAAAATTATAAATTTGCTTGCCAAAACAAATCCATTTTTATTTAACGCGTGTAATAGTGATTATTTATTTACTAATAAAAAATACCGTTAAATAAGTATAGTAAACAAAATTAAAGTTGGAGATAAAATACCGTTAATTAAGTAATACATTCAAGGAATTTAAAGGCATAACCCCCATAAACAGAATAAGCATCTATAAAAGTGTGTATCAAAACAGTTAAAGACACCATCAGGTGTGCGCATAACAAGCCCACTTCGATTATTTATATCTACAGTCCACCCACGCAACCTGCACTGCGTTATTTTCATTTCGACAAGGCCACTAAATATTATGCTATGAAAACACCATTCTTTTAGTCGGATATTTTTAGACATTATATGTTATAATATAATAAAATCCACTATCACATTTACGAGGCAGATTCTAAAAAACAAACTGCAATAATCAACCTCTTTAACGTAAATTGATGTGACTTCTCCTAAATAATATTTTTTTACCACTTTGAATTTAGTTTTATTTACGCATAAAGTTTCCCCATAAAATATTTAATTGCTTTTATGTTAATATTTTTAGGCAGGCAACATGTTTTAAGTTCATTTTTATTGGGAGCGAAACATTTTTAGTTTCGTAAGGTATCGGATTTTTTAAAATTATATTAAAGGCAACAGCTCTTTCAATTAACAATAATTATTATTTGAGAAATAATTTAATTTTTTTAGTGAGATACTAAAAACGCCTGTTTCAACTGGACTGCGAATCGGTCTCCGGAGACTGATATGCAAGGTCGTTCCTAACGTATCTGCCGTCCGTATGCGAAAATAATTTTCCCGCCCCTAACTTCTGCTTAATAATAATTTCTTTGAAGAAATTTTACCTTAAATAAAACACAGGAAATGTGAAAAAAATAAATTGTATTTCGGAGGGAAGAACATTTAAACTACTAGTAGTGTGGCACGAAGGCGTCGCTAGCACAGTAAAAAAGACATCATTTCCGCTTATTACGCTTTTTTTAAATCGAGACAAAGAAATATAACTATTTGAATCGACAACTGCTCTGCCCAGAATACGAACTGGGCTCTTTTTTCTTATTTTGTAAAAACACTGAAAGTTAAATATTTTAACCAGGACATTCCTTCATGTCCACCGATCATATCCATTACCAGGTGGAACTAACGATAGGATTTTGATGATTTTGTGTCATGTGTGTCAACAGCTAATGGCGGCAAACTGATTTTATTAAAATGAATTTGACGAACTTTTTTAACTGGAAAGTTTTTTCATACAAATTTAAACTTAAAAGAGCTAATTTTTATTTCAAAGATGATACAATGGCAGTTTTCACTAGAAATGAAAATATCTTTCAATATAAAACCAAATTTGAGGACGGAGAGGAGTTTAAAACCCTTACACTTTCTCAATAATAAAATATTTAAGCCTGGCATCCCTAGGGCTGACCCGAGAGAAAGAAACCACGGAGTAAATGTAACCCGACGGAACACTTTAATATCTACCCTTGGACCGATTATGCCAAAAACCCGGCTAAAATTTTGGCAAGAACTGGATGTTCAAGGTGATCCACGTGCTAATGACGATGATGCTGAGTAAATATTATATTTCATTCTGTAGTTTTTTATGATGTAATACCAGAATTGAAAATATATTAATAAATGATACAACTCATCTTAGCCATATCTGCACCTTAAACCAATTTGTTCAAATTTTACCAAACAAAATTGTCCTATCTTACAAAGTTCAAAATCTGGTTAACTTAACTAGCTAACTAAAAGAATAATAAAATTATTTACCAATTAACAAACTTCAATGGTAAATTTGAATAGAATCTAAAGGGTGGCCGGCACATAAAGAAAAAGTAAATCGTCAATATCTCGAAATATTATTATATTCAGTTAGGACGCTTCAACTAGAACGGCAGTATACTTCCGCGAAGGTTTCTGGCATAAATAATTTTAAATATCGACCCCCCAGAGGAGGGGGCCTCATATGCATACTACACTATTCACCCGATTACCATGAAACTTTGGGAAGTTATTGAGTACACTCCCGCGAAGGTTTCTGGCATTAAAATTTTTTAAATATCGGCTCCCGGAGGGGGGGGGGGATTATATGCATACTACAACATTCATCCGATCGCCACAAAACTTTGACAAATTGTTGGGTACATTCGCGCGAAGATTTTAAACATCGGCCCCCTAGGGGGACCCCTCATATGCATACTAATTTATCCGATCGCCATGAAAGGGAGAGCGAGAGGAAGAGGGTGAATGTGTTTTATATTTGAGCGCAGTAAAGCGCGCCGGGTACTGCTAATTTACTATATAAACTGTTTAGCAGTAAATTTCAAAATTCAAATTCTAAAAGCAAATAATATATATTTTGTCATTCCGAGATTGTCGTCAAAGTTCGAGCAGATGGTTACGTCGGTATCTTTTTCGGGGGTAGAGATCCTCTGAAGCCATTGATTAGATTCAGATTTCGTTTTCATAACAATTTGAATTAAAAAGTCAGAAGCCAGAAAGCGTCCAAATGATTTTGTAAAATTTTCAATCTTCTCAGTTTTGCTGAGATGTCAGCAAGCGTGGAATCCACCTATCTGACACCTTACTCTTGTTCAAATTGTTATGCAACATGTCGATTACACTGGGTTCAGATATTTCAAATGTCTTACTAATGGTAGAAACCTTCACACGCCGATTCTCCAGTAACCCTTTTGGTAAATTGAAAATTTAAACACGATTATCACCCAATTAAAATACTTATCTTTTAGGTATTAAATAGGGTATTTTTTATTTACTTTATACAATTATCGTGGTCAGTAGATGGTAGTATTTTGTGCCCGTATGCGAAAATAATTTCCCGTCCCTAACTTCTGCTTAACAATAGTTTCTTTGAAGAAATTTAACCTTAAATAAAACACAGGAAATGTGAAAAAGTAAATTGTATCTCGGAAAAATAAGTCAGCGGAACTTATCATAAATTAACATGAATAGATATTTATACCTACTTAATATTAATGGATACATAGAATCCTTGTTTATATATAAACAAGGATAGAATAAGATTGGAATAAACTTTGATTGATAATTTAACATGAATACACATTTATACTATTTAATATGTACTTATATTTATTCATACATTCTTATTATGAAAAATTTAAATAAATTTTGCTTTCCTTGTTTTTTTAAAGCAAATTCTCAAATAATATCGGATACCTTTATATCTTCACAAATTGTCTTTTCTATATTAATAATAGATACAGTGCGACAAAGTACACAAAAACCCCGGAAAATATGTAAACTAAATTGGTTGGTAATGCGATCAAAATGTTTAACAGTTTAACCAATCAGAATTAAGATGTACAAACCTTGGCATAAATTCGTCATTCACCGTTTATCCACATTTGAACATTGTGTTTTTGAAAATCGCTAATATTGTTGTTTATTTCCTACACTACGTTAAAACAATCATTTTCAAGATTGCGTTTACCTTATTAGTGAAATTGGTAGGTTAGGTATTACAAATTTTCAGTAATCATAAACTGCTGGCCACTCGAACTTACACATAGTGATTTTTAGGCAAAATTTAAAGTTAAATATTTTCAATAGGAATGCAAATTTTTGAACGCGGCTTGCAAATTTTAAGAGCTAGTTTTTTTTGGATTAAGCTGCATGACGTATATTTATCGTAGGACCATAGGTTTATTATATACGGGGTGATCAATGAAGTCATGCAAAAAATCAAAAAGTTTGTATGAGTGAAATATCCGCAAAAAATTTTTTTGGTCATTGCAATATGGTTCGTTACTAAGGTAACATCAATATCTCTAGACATTTTTGTCAGTTTTTGGTTTAACGCCCTTAGGCCTTGCACACACTACTCAACATAAAATATGGGGAAGCAAAATTTTTAAAATGCTATAACTTGACATTGCATTGACGATTCTTGATGATTTTTGCGGATTTGGAATCCTTGTTTCACGTAGATTTTCTATGGTCTAAGCATTTTATTTGAGGGTTGAAATTTACACATTAAACCGGGTCGATAATAAACAAAAACGTAGGGTACGACGCCCTCTAAGGTTTGGCATTATTTAAAAATATTCTAAAAATAAATTCTCGCCTCAAGTTGTTTTTATTAAATGTTCTTTTTACTGTTCTATCCGAAACTCACACCCTACTTTGTTGTCTCAAAGAGTCATTCAGTTTTACAGAATACTTTGTCCACCCGCATGCCCATAATTATGATCGGGTGTAATTCCCACGAGACGCGTCAATTTCAAAGTAGGCGTTGGAAAAAAAATGTATTTTAGAAATAATCTGACACATTTCAATGTTATAATTTTGTAAATTTTAATTAATATGAGGCGTTTAAGCACGGCAGAAAGGGAAAATTGCATTCGACTTCTCAACGAAGGAATGTCAAAAGAGCAAATTTCGCACATTTACAATGTTAGCCGAAAGACAATTTATAATTTGAACCGTCGCGTCGAAACTACTGGTGATCATAATTATGGGCATGGGGGTGGACATACAAAAAGAATAAACCAAAGAACCGAAAGAATTTTAATGAGAGAAACTATGCAGAATAGAACAAAGAACTTTAGAAAACTGAATGACTCTTTAAGACAACAAACTGTGGTGAGAGTTTCGAACAGAACAGTGAGAAGAACGTCGACCCGGTATAATGTGTAAATTTCAACCCTCAAATAAAATACTTAGACCATAAAAAATCTACGTGAGACAAGGACTCCAAATCCGCAAAAATCATCAAGAACTGTCAATGCAATGTCAAGTTATAGCATTTAAAAAAAAATGCTACCCAAATTTTATGTTGAGTAGTGTGTGCAAGGCCTAAGAGCCTTAATCCAAAAACTGACAAAAACGTCTAGAGATATTGTTACCTTAGTAACGAACCATATTGCACCAAAAAAATTGTTTGCGGAAATTTCACTCATACAGACTTTTTCATTTTTTGTATGACTTCATTGATCACCCCGTATATAATAAACCTATGGTCCTACGATAAATATACGTCATGCAGCTTAATCCGAAAAAAAACTAGCTCTTAAAATTTGCAAGCCGCGTTTAAAAATTTGCATTCCTATTGAAAATATTTAACTTTAAATTTTGCCTAAAAATCACTATGTGTAAGTTCGAGTGGCCAGCAGTTTAGTTAATATAACCTCAACATGAATTATGCTTTTTAATTTTTTTTACTTCTATATACGTAACACACGAATAACAAAACTCTCTACTATATGTGTAAATTCTCAATTACGTAATACGGTTCCGCAATGAAAATTAGAACTGCTATTAAAATTATATATATATATATATATATATATATATATATATATATATATACCGGTGGTGACTCGTCAAGCGCATCATAGGGATTTACATGTATAATTTTTATTTGCGAAATATTGGCGTCCCATTTTAATTTATATTTTCAAAATTTTGTATGTCTTGTAGAAAATAAAATTAAATGTTATTTTAAATACTTTAGTTTACATTTCGAGATTTAATCAAAAAATTAATTAAAATAAAGTACTCGCATTTATTTAGAAAATCGCATTGCCATGGAATTTTGAAGTATCTAACAATTTCAATTACAAACGTCAAACAGTTTTCATTTTATGTTGCAAGATTTAAATAAATAATTGAAAATGAATTCATATTCCATATCGGAAAAAGTAGAAATGATTGAACTGTTTGTGCCGGTAATAGTGCTCGACAAGTTAGTGCGTTATTTAGCGTTAAGTATGCAGATAGGCCAATACCTGCGCACACAACCGTAACTCGGATCGTACAGAAATTCGAAAGGACAGGAAGTATTGCATCAAATTGCAGATGCAATAGGATTAATAACGACCATGGTGTTGATATGGAATTGGATAGTGCGATCAACGTTGTAATAAGAGTTATCGAAAACCCGAATACAAGTTTACGGCAATTGGGGTAACAATTTGGCATGCACCATACAAACGCTCCAAAAATTTTACAAAAAGCAAAATTCCATTCTTACAAGTTTCAACATCATCAAGAACTATTACCAAGAGATATGGAAAATAGAAGTGAGTTTTGCTTTGAAATGGTAGAACGAATAAATGCTGACCGAAATTTATTAAGCTGCATATGTTTTACGGATGAATGTCCGTTCACATTAAATAATGAACCTAATATTCAAAATTGTCGAACATGGGCCACTGAAAATGCTTATAATATGGTGACGACAAGAACTCAATACCCTCGTAAAGTAAATGTGTGGATTGGAATTTTTGGTCATCAAATTATCGGTCCCTTTTTCATTGACGGTAATTTAACAGGTGACATTTTTTTGCAACTTCTCCAAAATCAGATAATACCAGCACTCATGGAGGCCGCAATGTTCAAGCCTGGTTTCAAATGGATGGTTGCCCTGCGCACAATTGTCGCAGGGTTCGAGAATTTGTAAACAATCGATTTAATAATAGAGTGATTGGTCCAAATTGTGAAATAAAATGGGCAGCTAGATCACTAGATCTATCGCCGAATGACTTTTTCCTTTGGGGACACTAAAAATCTAAAATTTATGATGGCCATACATTTATAAATACAGAAGAATTAAAGAATTTTGAAATATCGAGTGTGATCGAATATCACCATACCAGTTAGCAAATGTCAGACGAGAATTCTACGATCGTTTAGGATATTGCCTGGCAGTCAATGGTGGAATATTTGAACATTTAATTCGTAAATAAGTTTATTATTATTTTCATCGAATAATGTTTTTCAAAACTAATAAATTCATTTTAAAGCGTTGTTTTATTTTTGACAACGAAATAGATATTTCAAAATTGCATGGCAATGTGATTTTTGAAAATAAATAACTTTTCGTTTTAATTATTGATTTTGCAATAAATCTTTATGCAATAACTTGTAAAGCATAAAAATATGATATCTTATTTTATTTTCAATAGTGGGACCAATTTTCAAAAGTTTAAAATAATATGGAGAGCCAATAATTAGCAATTTAATATTTTACATGTAAATCCCTACGGTGCGCTTGACGACTCACCACCCGGTACATACATACATATATAAAGGGTGTATTTTAAAATCACCGACAAACGAAAACTGGAGATTCTATGATTCAAAATAAGACAAAAATGATCATAAACGCTTCCCGAAAATGCTTCCTAACCGAGATACAGGTTGATTATAAAATACTTTTTTTAAGGTTTTTTTAAGATTCCTCAAAAACTCTGAGATTTGGTACACCTAAATGTCTAATTAAATACAATTAATCAGGTGAGTTTGAGTCAACTGACACCATCCAGTGGCGTAGAATATTTTATGTTAATCAGTTTTAGTAAAAAAAACGCACGCCCCTGGTTTTTTTTGAAGAAATATTTTTTTGATAGATTCAACATTTAATTCTGCAAATAAAATCTTACTTAGTATTTTTTCGATTCGGCACCCCGTTTTTGAAATATTTTGCATTAACATAAACGACCACATTATTCAATAAAAATCACCGAGCTGGTAGTGTAGTGGTGACACGATCTGCTTAGCATTCGGGAGGTAATGGGTTCGATTCCCGTTACCGTCTACCTTGTATGAGGTTTTTCAGGGGTTTCCTCATACACATGTAGCGGCATGGTCACTGCGTATATGCACACCATCTGCGGCTACTTAGGCGAATGCTGGGGTAGTATTTTCCCCTCAGAACCCTAACTCGTTCCTTCCGATCCTATCCTGACCACACCTATCCTTAATCCCACCATGCATATATACGTAACGTATGTATGTATGCTGAATCCATGATTGTGGCTGAAGGAGCTCGGGAAGCTCGAGCAGCCCGCCCTCCCCTTGGGAGGAATGAAATCGTTGACTTTTCCTTTTTCCAATAAAAATCAAAATTTGTTTTATTTTACAAAAAATAACGCAGTTAACTATTGGGTACATTATTAAAGAGATATTGAAGGAATCAAAAACAAAATGATAATTATTTTTATACATATCGTTCAAAATGTCCTTCCTTTTGAATGCAAGCTTGTATCCTTCTTAGCAAATGAAACCTAACACACTGAAAAATTTGTGGCATAGCCCTAATCTCATCGCATGCCATCTGTATGCGATTCCAAAGTTGCTCTCGATTATCAATTTGAACAGAATAGACCCGAGTTTTCAGATACCCCCACACAAAAAAGTCAAGTGGGTTTAAATCTGGCGATCGCGCCGGCCACGGTACTTCACTTCCTCGTCCAATCCAGCGTCCAAGGAACCATGCATTTAAAAATTCTCTGACGTTTCGTGTAGAATGTGGTGGTGCACCATCATGCATGAAATACATGTTCATTCTAACATCTAACGGTGCGTCGTCAAACAATTCTGGCAAATCTTCTCTCAAAAAATTTGAATAGAATTCGCCAGTAAGTCTTTGAGGAAAACGGATAGGTCCGATTAGGTGATCGTTTAGTATACCTATCCAAATATTTTCGCTAAGTCTATGTTGGTGAACTACAGTTGGATGCTGATTTTTATCTAACTATTTGTGGGAATTATGCAAGTTTATTATTCCATTTCGGGAAAAAATACACTCATCAGTGGTCAATAAGTTTCTAACAAATTGTACATCTTCAGCATTTTTATTTAAAAACCATTCGCAAAAATTCGTTCGACGAAGATGGTCAGCAGGCACTAATGCATGCACTTTTTGTAGATGAAAGAGATGTAAATTTTGTTCTCGTAAAACTTTCCAAGACTCCAGTTCTCGTTTGGAATAATTAATTTTTTCACAGTAATTAGACACAAACAATGAATTACAAAACACGCGCAAATGCAACTATTTTAGCAAACATAAGATACGTAAACTGTCAAATGCAAAGCAATCTCTGATTTATTTGATTTGGTTATTACTGAAGGATAAATATTGTGTTGTTAAGTTTTAATTACAAATATTAGCTCGTTTACATTTTATTTACCGGTTAAAAATATTAGATCAGCTCATGCGCTTCAATATACAAGGCGTGAACACAACCAGCTACAAGGCTAAATCGTATGTTTTAAATTTTCCTCTCACAAATTGTCAATTTTACAAATATTTGATTAATTTTGACCTAAAATTATGTAATTTATATTATTAAAACTATTTCCAGGTAAAACCCGATTTTATGATGTTTCGTAATAAAAGCAGAGGGGAATAAATGGTATTTTTATTTTTTTTTTCATTTGGTCGAAAATTGGTATATGGGAGTCTTTGTTGCATTCTAAATACTTTTTCTTAATACAATTTTTCGATATCTTGTCAATTTGACCCATTTTTCGGCATCACAGTTAACATTTTTCAAAATTCCCGCCAAATCTATGGTCACGTGACAAATGTCACAATGGATTTTTTTGGTTGTCAAGACATGCAGAAGCGAACCTCCAACAGAGTTTTTCAGAAATTTCAATAATAACAATTTCTCCCATATGTGTCCAACTTTATGGCGGTCCCTGTATATATATATATATATATATATATATATATATATATATATATATATATATATATATATTATATAGTAAAATTAAAATTATTGTAAAATGGATACACTTCTTAATGTAGTTTAGTATAAAGCACATATACCTTATATTGGTTGTAGCCACAGCATAATTAGGAGCTCAAGCCCATTTGTTCTATTAATCTAGATCCGCCTCAACTTTTTGTTGTGTGAATTTAGGTAAACATGTATTGATAATGTTATATAAAGAAATTTGTAAATACTGTGTAAGAACATATTGTCACTCCACTAAATTATAACTTTCATTTTGGAGAAATGAAGAGCGTAACGAAATAACATCGGAAATACAGTTTATCGATGGTACAAGAGATTATTTGATAGATTCTACATTTAGTAGATGAATAATTTTAGTGAATGAATGATAGTTTATACAATTTGCCAATTATATGTACACACATATAAAACGGAAACATATTTCAGATTAAACATTACATTTGATAATGCGCTTGCTGTTGTTGAATGCGTGTTTATTTAGTATACAGGTATGGAAAAATATTATCGCGGGTCTGACTTATAATAAGTAAAACAAAGAAAGTTCACGTGCTAAGTGAGATAGAATACACAACAAACAAAAAGCGCTGATGCCATACGTGCGTCTTTTCAGTAGGCTAGTATCAATGACACATTTAATTGCCACTGTCAACGAGAATTGAAAATCAATGTTTTTGCAAGTCCGACACTATACTCATGTATTCCACTGAAGAAAAAATACAGACTATTATGTGGTATTATTCAGGAAGCACTGCGCAAGAAATAATGGGCAGGTTTGCTTTTTCCTTTGAAGTTCCAGCTGTTCAACGCCTCAATATAAGTTTCGATGACATTTGGTATCAAGAAGATGGCTGTCCTGCTCATACTTCAATGAGTTCAACAATTTTATGGAAACTTTGTTCCTTAACCGTATTATTAGTGGAAAAGGTACTATTAAATATCCTCCTCGCTCACCTAATATCGTGCCGAACGACTTTTTTGTTTGGGGATACGTATCCCAGCAAATTTATGGACACAGGCATGAAAATGCTAACGATTAGGACGAATTTCGTGTCAAACTTACAGACTCTTTAAACAGCAGCACCCAAGAAATTTACAAAACACCCGAACTGAATTTTATCACTGATTGGGTTACTACTACCTTGCGCAAGGTGGAGGTCTTTTCGAAAATCTTATAGAGTTAAAAAAAAGTGTATTCATTTTTGAAAATAGTTGGTTTTTCAATAAGAATTATAATGCTAAAGTTAAACCTTAAACTTAACTTATACCATCAATGTAAATGTTAATGTTCCTGTTTGTAGCTCTCGTAAGTTTCTTCTTGGTTCTTCTTACGATTAGTAATCGAACCATGTCATAAATTCGCAATTACAATAAACTTCGATGTTTGAGGTATTGCCATTTAACGTATAAGTGTAAAGTATTTACTTAATAGTTTCAAAGAACACGCGACTTTTCAACATCATCTTAATTGTTTTGGTTTCGTTAGAAATGTTGAAGCTAGATTGAAGTAGACTTAAGTGACAACATTGGTAAAGTTATGTCTCTCTCACACTCATATAATTCTTATTGGGTTTCTTTCTAGCTTACAAGTCAGACCACCCGCAATAATGTTTTTTCATACCTGTATAGAGAATAAGTTACTAGATAATAACTTTGGATATGATTTAATCTTGCAATATGTTACATCAAACTTTATGCTATATATCTATAAATTTAACAATACAGCTTATGACTAGTTATTTTGAAAACGAATTAAATAAGTATCTACTACTGGTGTTATTTATAATGTTATTTATTATATATTGTTTCTGTAAGTTTCTGTTATATTGAAATAAAACTAACTAAATATGTTAATAATATCATAAATGAGGTAGGTATGATATTCACAGTATTATAGAAGGCATATTAAACATATTTTTAATTGTAATGTAACATTGTGGTATTACTTCTATGTACATTATAATCGTGGTAAGTAGCTGACTTAAACAGCACAGTCATAAAATGTAGCAGAAGGTTGAATTGACAATTCCGTGGAAAGCCTCAACTGCCACCATAACTTAGTACATAGAATATATTGAAAGCAGTGTCAACTTTAAAACCTATATATATATATATATATATATATATATATATATATATATATATATATATATATATATATATATATATATATATATATATATATATATCTAAGCCATTCACTTCAGGGTTAAAAAACATAGTCCCTTATTGTAAACTAAAGAATTTTTCAATAAATCTCAAATTTTAAATACAAAAATGTATCAATACCACATAATAAAATACTTATCTTTTTTGGGTTTTTTAATGGTGTATTTTAAATTATACAATCTAAACGTTTCGGTACACTTCGTCAGTAGTAATATCTATTAAAATTGCTTTCAACATCTTTAACAATTTTAATAGATATTACTACTGACGAAGATAGCTGTAAGTGTTATCGAAACGTTCAGATTGTATAATTTAAAATCCACCATTAAAAAACCCAAAAAAGATAAGTATTTTATATGTGTGATAATGTTGAAAGTTTACATTTTCATATATCAATACTACCGTTAAATTATAGTTTGTAGTACGTTTAAGTTCATTATTGCATGAGCAATAACTTCTGTTAATAAAATAACACTTCATTCCATCGTTAACTATACACAAGTGCGGTAATAAAACCAGTGGCTAATTCTATTTACTTCAGTTCGAATTTTTCGAAATGTTAACGTGGTAATTCAAACAATACAACCCTATAATACATTTATACTATAATTTATTTTTATAGGATCGTTCATTACAATATTAGATATGTGTATAAAACGTTCAAAAGTCATAAGAATCTTGAGTGGTAGTTACGTATTACTCATACGTCACTGTTCTTACACTCTATGGGAGTATAAAAAGTATAGTACACAACTCGAGTGGTAATGCGTATTACGCACTCGTGTAAATTACAGCACTCGCTCGCTTCGCTGGCTCGTGATCGTAATAATACACTCGTGCGTAATAGGCTACTTATCACCCTTATTATGTAACACACTATAACGCATTAGCATTGATTACTCATTTAGGTAACGGCAACAGCTATTTACAATATGCTGTATAGTTAATTAATTAGTTCTGATTTTAGTTGGATTTACCTGCTAACAAACTGCACATGGTGGAAAAATCAAAGAAAACTGAAACATTATTAATACTTCGTTGATAGGCAAAAAGCAGCTAGTGTATTGTCATTTCCATTGGATAAGGCAACCGACTTAGCTGCTGCTGCGAGTGACAAATCGATTTCTTTCATTACAAAGATTAGGTAAATTTGCTTGAATAAAAATGATTTTTAAATAATCACTGTTATTATTAGAGTTGAGACAACGACATCTGAGAGTGCATCTTAAAGTCTCCCTCGAAGAAGAAAAGAAGTGGTGGTTCAAACGAAACTTACTTTGGATAATATGGATTCAGCTGTATTGAACCAAACTATCCATGAAATTTACATTATGGAAAATAAGGTTCCCACGTTAAACATGTTGGTTACCAAGATGCAGGAGAAAACTGCTTATTCTGAGAGACGACAAACATTACGAAAGCATTTGGACCAAATCGGTTTTAAATAAAAACAAAACAAAAAGAAAGTTACTAATGGAAAGAAATGACATTGTTGCATGGCATTCTCCGTTATTTACGTAAATTACGAGAGAACAATAACTTGGATCCTAACAGGAAGGCAGTGAAACACTTGGATGAAACTTACATCCATCTTTCATATGCAGTCAGTAGTTGCTGGAAATCTGAAGAGGAACCAGAGTTTACAGAACAGACAGAGCATGTCCACACCATGCAGGTGGTTTGTATGGATTTGATGATAACGGACTTTTGATATTTAAATCAAAAGGTAAATCTGAAGATTACCATGACGACATGAACCACACAATTTTTTTAATATTGGATGAAAAAGCAATTAATTTCAAATTTACCTCCGTATGACATTGCTGTAATGGATAATGCACATTATCATAGTGTTCAAATTAACAAGCCACCTAACCAATCTGCACGAAAACAAAGTATTTGTGAATTGCTAGAGGGAAAAGGAGCACCAACAAGTGACATGCGTAAAGCTGAATTAATAACATTGGTCAAGAAATTTAATCATAGTAAAACATACTAGGTTGATGAATGATTAAAATAGCATGGTCATACTATGTTACGTTTGCCTCCATACCACTGCAAACTTAATCCAATTGAGCTCATTTGGAGTTTGGCAAAGCGTAAAGTTGCAATGAACGATGTATCTCAACGTAACATTGAAATTGAAAATTTAGTGAAAAATGCGATTGCAGAAATAAGTATATCTGATTGGGAACAGTGTTGTGTACATGTTGAACATGTAGCTAATGGAACGTGATGGATTACTCGATGAAACTGTAGAAACGTTGTCATTTCAAGTAAATACAAGTTCATCAGATGAAGAGGAAGAAAGTTCTGAAGTAGAAGAAGAGGAGGAGCATTTTCCTTAGTTCAATTATTTATTTTTAAAATTAATTTTCTTATTAACACTAATCATTGTAATGTATTAGTAACTTTATATTCAAATGTGGCACACTGCTTTTCTTGATTATTTGTTCTTAAGCTTTAAAAGTGTGATCAGGATGATGTGTTTTCAAGTATTTTACAAAAGTATAAAATGTGTAAATCTTTCTGTAGAAAATATTATAACTTCAAATCCATCTTATTTGTACTTAAACAATAAATACGTACAATTTTTTTGGTAATTAATTCAATACAATTTTATGTACCTAACATAGATAAATTTGTTCACAAAATTTTGAATAAACGTTCCAGTAATTTGATTTAAATTTGCCGCCCTAATACTTTTTATATGGAAAACAGCTCCATCCGGTACGCCCTCTCAGGGCTTTTATTTACTTGGTTGAGCTGTAAGTCTGATAAGCTTTCTTGGCCCATTATTAATTGCAAATAATTTTTTATTTTAAGCTTCGAAAAACTCCTCTCGCCGCAAGCGACTGTCATGTTAAAAAGATTGTTATAGCAATTACTAAATTTGGATAAGATTATTCGTAAATAGATATTGAATAACATTTAATGCATTTATTTCAGGGGAAACATACGATGCAATGTTACCAATTTCATAGCATAAATCTTGGGCAATACCCTTTTCATTTTTAAATGGATCAAATAATACATTCTTTAAAGATTTACATTTTAAAGACCTATTTACTATATTTTAAGGAAATTCTTTAAGTCGTTCAGGAAATCAAAAACGGTGATGATTTTTTATTTGATCGAACCTGTCTTCGATTTTTGTTAATGTAGTGTCCAATATCACAAAATAAAAATTAATTCTCTTATCCTTGTTCTCATAATCAAATGATCATTTTTTCGTTCGAGGTCTATTAGTATTAATAATAATAAAAATGTTATACGCTAAAAGTTTTCACATAAGGATATCACTTTAGACTTAAATTCATTTATATGTAAGTTATCAAAGACTATATCAATACCATGGTTAGATATATAATTCACTAACCTTAAACAAGTTATGTAAGGATTGTTAAAGTAATGAAAGGTGTAAGAGGTGGAAATGAAGGGCGCAATCGATATTCTCGGCAATATTTTTTGCCTTTTCTAAAATATTATTAAATCTATTATCTGATGTAATATCATACAAATATGCCTTAGTGTGTTGTAACAATAACATAGTACAGGGCCCGCCAGTGAAGCGGGAAATTTTGAAGTACCCAATTTTTTTAGAAAATGTTTATTTTCAAAAGTTTTTTACAGGTTTAAGTAGAAGAAAGTATGCCATTTTATGTCTTAAAAATAATTCCGCTCAAATGGCAATCATGTAAACACTCCTCTAACTTAGAATGAGAATTTTCGGTTATTCGATGGAGCAGGACAAGTTGATGTTCGATGCTAATTCCGGTAAAGTTCGTGGTCTATTACTCTATACCCCGCTCTTCAGAAATCCGCAAAAAAATCGCATACCGAAAGATCAAGAGGTTTTGCGGCCAAATTCTTTTTGCCAAAAGTTAATGTTTCCATGCTTAATTATTGTTTGACAGTTACTGACATTTAAACAGAAACATGGAGAAGTGGTCAGGCGTTCAGCGTGCGTTTTGCGTAAAATCTTTTTGTAAAAATGGTGAGTGTGTGACTTCGGTACAACTATTGTTTCGTAATAATTTCAATGTTCCACGACATGGAAGTGTGCCGTCCGCTCAAGCAATTATACAGTGGGTAAGAAATTTTGAAGAAACTGGCTCCACATTAAACTTGAAGCATAAAGGGGCAATGAGATCTGTAAGAACGGAGGAAAACATTGATAGAGTGCGACTAGTATTAACACGTAGTCCACTGCGTTCTGCAGTGAAACATGCTTGTGCACTAAACATTAACGACACATCATTACAACGAATTTTACATAAAGACTTATCTTTCGACCCTTACAAAATTCAAGTCGTCCAAGAGTTGAAAGATGGTGATATTCTTGCTCGCAGGATTTTCAGCGAAGAAATATTGCGACGTGTACATGATGATGAAAACTTTATTCACCACATATATGTGCTAGATGAAGCACATTTCCATTTAAACGGATATGTAAACAAGCAGAATAGTCGCTATTGAAATGATGAAGACCCAGGAGAGATACACCAAAAGTCACTACATAGTCATAAACTTACAGTGTGGTGCGCAATTTCATCATCTGGTATTATTGGGCCATATTTTTTTCAAGACGATAGACGAAACACCACACATCTTACTGCCAACCGCTACACACACATGATCAGAACATTTGTGTTACCTAGGTTTCCGGACATCAATTATCTATGACTGCTTTAAGGTAACTTTTCCACGGTCGACTCATTTCCAAACATGGGAATATTTCGTGGCCCGCAAGATCCCCTTATCTTTCAGAATGTGATTTTTTCCATTGGGGATTTCTGAAGAGCAGGGTACACAGTAATAGACCACAAACCTTACCGGAATTAGCAATAAACATTACACCAGAAATTGAGCGAATTCAACCTGTCCTGCTCTGCCGAGTAATATAAAATTTTCAATCTAGATTAGAAGAGTGTTTACATAAAAATGGCTCTCACTTGAGCGGAATTATTTTTAAGACACAAAATGGCATACTTTCCTCTACTCAAACCTGTAAAAAGTTTTGATAGTAAACATTTTCTGAAAAAATTGGGTACTTCAACATTTCCCTTCACTGGCGGACCCTGTATTTGATAAAACAGTACTTGTTTCCTGAACTGTTTTGCTAATGACGTTGATTTTGACTAAAACGTTACACCATATTACTATAAAAGATATGAACTTAAAAGATTTAATTTTTAACGGTAAAAAATTTTTCACATTTCTTATATCAGAATCTCTTGTAGCCTCTATTAATGAGAGTTACGGGTGCACGCCGGTCGGTACAATATGAAGATAAACGATGTTAAAGGCTTAGTTAGGGAAAGCCTGTATGGTTAAAGTACCAGACACCAAGACAAAAATAACACGAACATTTACAATTACTGATCAATTTTATGATATATGCAAAAATATGTTGGTAATAGAACTACAAATCAAGATCTGGTATATTTACAACACCGTAATGGTAAATGTACTAACCAAAGAGTGGGAATAAATAGTTTTGTTAAAATGGGCAAAGATATTGCCACCTTTTTAAAACTTCCGAACGGAGAAAAATATTCCGGTCACAGTTTTCGTTGATCGCCATAAACAATAATAGTTGATGCTGTTGGCGATATGACCACCTTAAAACGACATGGTGGGTGGCGATTTACTTCTGTAGCAGAAGGGTATATAAATGACTCGGTACAAAACAAAGTACAAACTGTCAACAAAATCGCCTACGCAATTAATAATTCAAATAAAAAATATAATTCTATTCAAGATACAAATTTGAACCAAAGCATTAATGTCTCCCATGTTTCAGGCATATCATTAACTAATCTGTACTATTTTGTAAGTTCCGCAGCAATAAATACCAATGGGTCACTCTTACTGGATTGTTATTGTAATCGTGAACAAAGTATAGCATTCTACTCGCATATAATAGCTATTAATCACTCGAACGATTTACTCCACTCGCCGGCGGCTCGTTCCATAAACTCCGTTCTCGTGATTAATAGCAATTATTATATGCTTGTTGAATAATATACTATTATTGCACGTTGAAATTTTCGCGCATTTAATTATTCATCATGACCCTTAATGCTCTGAGGCATAAAGTGGTACTTTATGCTCAGATATAAAACATACTATTTATTATATGTCAGTAAGACATAAAAATACTAATACTAATAACTAAAACATTGTTGCACATTATTCACTGACAATAAAAGTTGGATTTTTATCATCGCCTCAGAATTTATTATGAGTTTAAGAAGCAATAATTCAGGCGTAATAAACAAAATTTATTAAAAAATGGCTTCATATTTAGAATCTAACTCAAATACACTAATCTAAAAATATAATGAATCTATTAACTTAGTAAGGTGCAATCAACCCATAGTTATTTTATTACTGAAGGACAAGACTTATCTGAAGTGTTTATATTAATATGCGCTGATTGTATTTTAAAATAGAATTAAATCTAAATAAAACCATTTTTAAATGTATTTGATAGTTTGCCATAGACAGTTAGTCGCTTAAAAACCGGTTTGTTCAGGTAATACTGTTTTGTAATAGATTAATTAGAAGTGGTCGATTGTATTTTAATATCGAATATGATGCAATGTTTAATGTGAATCTAAAAATGTAGAGGTTTATATTGTGTAACCAGGCGCGCTTTGATACGCCATTTTCCAGATTCCCACTTTTTTCAGACAAAAAAAAAGGAATATAAAAACACGTCCCGTATCCTAAAGCTCCTATATACCAAATTTCATTATAGGTTCACCCCTATGCCTGTATACTGATGCACCCCCTTTTTTTCAGATAAAAAAATAAATAACGCAAAAACACTCCTGGTATTCAAAAGCGCTTCTGTGTATAAAATTTTATTAAAATTGGTTCAACCCCTTTCTCAGTCGACCGATCGCCCCCCCCCCATATTCTTTCAGACAAAAAATGGATAACGCATAAACGCAGAAAGGATTTATTTGGTACAAAAGCTCCTTGTACAATTCTCAGTCAAAACCTTAATACAAGAATAATGCACCATGCTTCCTCAGTCTTCACGAGGTCCTCAAAGTCTCAATGTTTAGTTTTGAAACAATAATCTGATTACAATTGGAAATAAAAGAATGTTTATATACAATTGCCTTTCAACCCTGAAATTTTTACCTTAACATTTCATCATTTAGGTCTGTCCGTTAAAAAAACGTATAACAACACTGTACAGCTAAGTGTTAAACATTCTCGTATTGTCAAAGTTTGACGTTTACGAAACTGTTTCTAATTCGGCTTTGTTAACTTCGTGTCATCTCAAGTTTTTACGTTTTTTTGTGTTTTATTCGTTATCTTGTTTACGGGTTTGTTCTAATTTTGTATCGTCCCTGTTTTTCGTAAAAATGCCCAAAATTGAAACACAAAACAAAAATCTCAATGTAAAACTTTTGGAGTGTATTAAAATAACATTAAATTAAAAATTTAAAAAAACCCTCGACACAAAAAATTATGTTTTTGAAACTTCTAAAAAGAAAACAAATTTTCCTGAATCAGTCTCGATCAATTCACCTTTAAAACAAATATAAATAAATAAATAAATAAAAGTTTACCTCGACTACGTGTGAAAACTTTGCGATATTGCAGGCTCACATTTCATTAATATAGGTAATTTGACTGTAATCTCATTATATTTAGTATCTACATCAATTATTATACATACATAAAGACAAAATGTACATCGATTGGGGCTTGTATGTCGATAGCTCAGTTGGTTAGAGCGATACTATAGCAAAGTACCTGTCGTAGGTCCAAATCCTACCCGAGGTAAACTTTTTATTTATGTATTTGATAAAATTAATAAAACATTCTAATGAAATAAATAAATAAATCAAACTCTTTAATAAAAAATAAAAAAATCCCTTCACCAACTAGAAAAGAACTGTTGATCTACAAGCGGCTGAACATATTTTTTTGAATCACAGCTAAGAACACTCGATCAATTCACCTTTCAAACAAAAAAAAATTAAATCAAAATTGGTTCCTCCGTTTGGAAGCTACGATGCCACAGACAGATACACAGATACACACGTTAAACTTATAACACCCCTATTTCTTCGTCGGGGGTTAATAAATAAACTTAATTTGTAGTTTCTTTCAAAGCATGGTACAATATTTTGGTATTACGGTTTTCGACTTGTACAAGGAATTTCGCTACCTGGAGCTTTTACGCCAATTTGTATACGCCCTGTGTGTGTGTGTGTGCGTAGGGGTGCGCACGCGTGCGTGTGCGTGGGTGGGTGCGTGCGTGGGAGCGTGCGTGAGCGTGTACGCCCGTCCGCGCGTGTGCATGCGTGTGCGTGTGCGTGTGTGTGTCTTTTATATATATATATATATATATATATATATATATATATATATATATATATATATATATATATACTACGTGTCCCAGATAACATTTCCAGCATGGGGATCTCGCTTATTATAAAAGATTGGTGAAATTATAGGACACTCCAATTTCCATGTATTTTAAGACTTATGGCAAGAAAAAGAAAAATGTCAAATTTCTTTTCTTGTAATATCTTTGTTATATTAGACATATAAATTTTATTTGCACTTTCTTAAGATATTTTTATGCAGAATTTAAATATCAATTTGGATTTTATTTGCACTTTCTATTTTTTAGTTTCAACCCCTAAATAAAATTTTCTTATGGAACGACAAGTCGGCTTTGAAATAATTGATCGTGTTTTTTATCCTCTTTACAATGATATAGCACATGTACTATCTATTTTTAAAAACAACAAATAAAATTTAAAAAATGTATTTTATTAAAGACTGTAACAATAAGCAGGCCGTGAAACATAAAAACACAATCGAATTTAATGTCACTTAAAATTATTCGTTCCAGAATATTTTGTGTCAAACATGGCTTTATTTACTAATACTGAAAAGTTTGGTATGTTGAGTTGTTACATCTTGTCTCATAAAAACAGTTTAGAAGCTGAACGGATGTACTTGAGGCTGTAATTTAAAAGAATATGGTTCATTTTCAAAACCTACTAGAAGATGCAGAACTAAATGTATTACAATCAGTTATTGAAAATCCTTCAACATCTGTTAGAGAAATTGAACATAACACTGGTATTTCGAAAACTACATCACAAAGAATTTTAAAACGTCACAGGTATCATCCGTATAAGTACACCATTCTGCAGGGACTTACAGATGGAGATCAGGGGAGAAGATTACAATTTTGCCAATGGTATGTTAATCAATGTGAGAATAACGATAATTTCCCAGCTACGATTTTGTGGTCTGACAAGAGCAGATTTACAAATAATGGCCTTTTCAATCGACACAATGTTCACTTTTGGGACCGTGAAAATCCTCAAGTTGTTAAGGAAAGTCGGCATCAGATGAGATTTGGTTTTAACGTCTGGTGTGGCATTTTAGGCGCTAAACTTATTGGGCCCATATTTTTAACAAAACCTTAAATAGTGAAAGGTATTTGAATTTACTACAAACTGATTTACAAAATGAACTTGATGATTTACCACTGATTGAGAATATTAATATCTGCCTCCAACAAGGTGGCGTCCCACCCCACAATTCAAACATCATCAGCGAATATCTTAATAATAGGTTTCCAAATTCATGGATTGGTAATCGAGGGCCGATTTTATGGCCACCCAGATCTCAAACTTAACGCCCTTGGACTTTTTCCTTTGGGGAGTGTACATGCAACATTTGAGAATGCCGAGGATCTTCATGAAGGTGTTCTTGCAGCATTTGGTAGCATTAAACGCCAAAAACTACGCAGAGCAATTACGTCGACAGTACGCAGGGCACAATTATGTTTAGAACGGAATGGTCAATTGTTTGAACATCTTTTATAATTGGATAATTATCTCCAATACTATAACCTGTTTAACTCTTGTTGTTATCTATTATTAGTCGTTTTCTCATGTTTCACGGCCTACTTATTGTTAGAGTCTTTAATAAAATACATTTTTTAAATTTTCTTTGTTGTTTTAAAAATAGATAGTACATGTGCTATATCATTGTAAAGAGGATAAAAAACACGGATCAATTATTTCAAAGCCGACTTATCGTTCCATAAGAAAAATTTAATTTAGGGGTTGAAACTAAAAAATAGAAAGTGCAAATAAAATCCAAATTGATATTTAAATTCTGCATAAAAATATCTTAAGAAAGTGCAAATAAAATTTATATGTCTAATATAACAAAAGATATTACAAGAAAAAGAAATTTGACATTTTTCTTTTTCTTGCCATAAGTCTTAAAATACATGGAAATTTGGAAATTGGAGAGTAATTCATCTAATTTAAGCAAATCTGTATCTTTTACAATAAGCGAGATCCCCATGCTGGAAATGTTATCTGGGACACGTATATATATATATATATATATATATATATATATATATATATCCCAATTAGAATTATGAATATTTAAATCTCCCAGAATTGAGAAATCGAGATAGAAAGTGACACAGTAGATAGTCAACTTTCAAACTAAGGTAATCGAAGAAGTCTTGAAAGTTACTGTCATTAGAAGACCTATCAATGCAACAGTAGTATTTCACAAATTTAGCACCATAATTTTTAAATCAAATTAGGTCGAATTTTTTATTCTCCAAAGAACAAAGCCTACAGCAAGCGATGTTGTCCTTAAGATAAGAACACTAACGTAAGTAACGAAAGTCGCTTTACAATGCTTATTTGGATAGCGTTGATTACATAAATTTGCAGTAAGATAAGCATTCTCGCCCTTTCTGAAATGAAGAGTTACTATTTCTAACTTAAAAAAATTCCAAAGCCGCCCATTTCTATATATAAATATCTCTAATATAGTTTGAGCATTTTCAATAATATTTATTTAATTTTTATACTTATTTCGCTTTATATTAATAAACTTTATAAAGAAAAGTTACACAAAATTAAAATTTCTTTAAAAAATGTCTACATATTTTCTTATAAAATTATCATTATTCAGATATTGAAAAAATTTGAACACTTACATTCTATCTTTTGTCTCTAAATTACGCGTCGTATTAATAAAGTGTCTAGAACATAATCGATATGTTTAAGATCTATATCTTGGTATTTTTATATCTTTGAAATATGCAGCTGTTCCAGAAATATTTTATAAAAACTAAAAACTACTCATAACAACCTCCTCCCCCAACTGCCGCTGGATTTCTCCTCAAAATCTAATCGGCTGCAGGAGAAATGAAATGAAGCTTAAATACTAAATTTCAAATACGTATGTATTATGGCATAGAACATAATCTATATGATTGAGGTCTATATATTGGTATATTTATATCTTTGAAATATTTGATAATCAAAAACAGCTCCTAACAAACCCCCCTCTCCGCCGGTGAATTTTTCCCAATATCTAATCAGCTCCAGGAGAAATGAAAACAAGCTTAAATATAAAATTGTAAGCGTCGTTTTCATTATGGAGTTATCGTGGGTATTAACATACATCCACACAGTCCCACACACGCGCTTATACGCACCCCCCCCCCCCGGCCGCACGCCCGTCTCAAAACGTTTCGATAGAATGTGAGGCGAAACAAAATTGATCCCACAAACATGGCGCCTTCTCCCCATCCCAATTTCGGAATCTTAAATAGCACCCTTCCCTTGTGGTGCATCCTTGGAAAGCTCTTGAAAAATCAACAAACTATAGTTGGAAATCTAAATTTAAAATTTAGTTGATTTCCCACAAGATGGAGCACCGCCTCATTATCCCGCTGCTGTTGGGCAATTTGAAATCACACAATTCCGGAAAAGTACATTAGATGAAGAGGTGCCGTAGAATGGCCACTACAACCGCCAGATCTTACACCCTTGAATTTTCAGTAGTTTACAAAACACAACAAAATATCTCCGTGGTCAGATAATCAACGTTCGATTTCCCGATAAGTGTTTGCAAATATTATGAGACGAGAATTTGAAAATAGTTCATTTTATTGTTTAAAACAAAATCGCGGAGAGTTAGAACACTTAATTAATTAATTAATTCTGTAATACGTAAGTGTACAGTACGAAAATTAATAACATTTTTTATTATTTATTTATTAGATCAATTTATTACATAAACTGCATATCCGGTCAGTTTTTGTTTAATAAATTTTGAACGGTTTATCCTTGTATGGTATGGATCAATAACGTTTTTCAAGAGCTTTTCAAAGATGTACCGCACGAGGAGATTGTTATCTAAGATTTCAAAGTTGGGGTGCGTGGAGGATAGAGAGGTTCTGCCTTTGGTTGCGTCTATTGAAATGGTTTTGAGCATATCTCTTAATTAAAGAAAAACACGCATTGAAACATGCATGTTCTAGTTTACAATTTTACATAAATTGTTTAACAGGGGTTGATAGATAGTATTTTAAAAATGATTTTGGTAACCTTTATGTATGTTTGTAGGTAACGAACCGAAAACATTTTATCATTGTAATAAAAACAGAAAATCGTAATTGTTATCGTGAAAGAAAAGATAATTAATGAGTTTTAATATCTTGTCAATAAGTGGTAATTTGATAATGTTTTTGTAATTTAACGGTTGGAAAGGAAAAGAAAACACGTTGTGACTCGAAACTGTTATTAGAAAAGATCGTGATAAATCGTTAAGAGTTTACATACGCACGCAACTGGGTAAAATGTCACCGTTTGGAATTAATTACATTGTAACATAGGCAAACCAAAAGACGGCTTTGTTTATTACTTTGAAATTCGAGACACATAGGATGAGTGAATATTTCCAAAATTAATGTTGCTGTTAATAATATCGCAATATTCTCAGTTAATATTTCTTGTTTTTTATATAACTTTTAAAAATTGGGGTGTATTTAGGCAGTTGGTTAAAGTTGGAGGTTCGTTTGAGCTGTAGCGGGTAGGAGACGTTCTATTGGTTTGTTACAAACGATAACTGTAAACCGTTGTGGTTATAAATATATTATCGTTTCCGTTTTAGTAAAAACTAAAAACGGGAATTAGCCTTTTTCATTTTTTGTGAAAATTTTTTTCGAACTTAAATTTTTTTTTACTGGCGATTTACCATTATTTTAAGACATACATGAATATATTTGGCATGACGGTTAGATATTGAATATATTCGAAAATCTGGTTCTGAAATATGGTTTTACGACTGGAATGAATCACTTGTTTAACCGATTGATTGGTTTCATAAAATTTATAAAATACGTAAACGATTCAGAAGTGTTGAACTAACTACCTTGAATTCTGTATTGCACAATATTCCACAAATATTGTAAATCTACCTTTATTCCACCAACAATATTTTTAAGTTAATAGTATTGCCCGTCCTTAAACGTGATGGAATTTGCATATAAGCTAATTATTTTAGTTTAATTTATACGTAGCAGAATTTAGGATGTTATTGTGAAATGTAATGAATTTTTCTCTGTATTTAAATAATTGTATAATAAGTAGTTATTAAAATATTGCAATTGAGCCAGAATTAAATTTTATAAAAACTTGTTTAGCGTTTAAATAAGTTGAATTTTAAAGCATTTTTTTCTATTTTGCGTTTAAAATTGTGCATTATGAAATGCGAATGCGTTTCTTATAGTTCAACTTTATGAAACGAAACATTTCTGTGATTAATGTTTGTACGTAAACCAAAGAAGTTCTTCGTTAATGCAAACATACGGTACAAGAACCTGCTCTAATTAAAGAGCGGTTTCAATTGCCATAGTTGATATAAGTACGTATCGAAGAGTTTTGTTGCAACTGAAGATGAATCATACTTTCATAGCATTTATTTCAATTTCCGGTAACCGTTAGTCAATAAATAAGTCTGTCTAATACGTTTATCGTTTCTTACATCTATGTTTACCAAATTTGGTTAATTGTAAGAAACTAAATATAAATATAACCATTAATAATTAAATTTCGTTTGAGCGCAAAAGGAAAGGAAAGGTCACGTATTTCATTCCCTCTCAAGGGGGAGGGTGGGCTGTCTGAGCTTTCCAAGCTCCTTCAGCCACAATCATGGATTCCCAGCACACATACATACATTACGTATATATGGCTGTGGTCAGGATAGGATCAAAAGGAACGGAGTTAGGGTTCTACCCCAGCGTTAGCCTAACTAGCCGCACAAGGAGTGCATATACGTAGTGACCATACCGCTACATGTTATGAGGCACGCGCGCACGCACACGCGCGCGCACACGCACACATGCACGCACACACACGATCGCACGCACACACGCACACACACAGGGTGTCCCAGGGGTACAAGGAACTTCTATAACTCTGTTGGTATTTGAGATACCAACTTGAGTTTTTTGCAATGGTAGCTACGGACATTCTGCACAATTTAAAATTATTTTCATCACTTACAGGGGGTCGGTATTCAGGGTGGCGCACCAAACGTATGTTTTTTAAATACACCCCCCTATATTTTAGAATAATTTGAAAGCCCTTTTGATTCTGATCAAAATAAGCTTAACGTTAATCGGAGAATTATGAACCGTTTAGATTGTATGGTCGAAAATAGAGTGAAAAGGCGTAATGTTTCAAAATTATCACGACTTCACTGTCACAAATAAATCATAGATTAAAGTGTCCAGTGCTTTTATATGTCCTGAATTATCATATTAGTACTTATTAATCAACCACTTCGCATTGCCGTATACAGGGCGTGACCAACTGTAAAACCGTGTATAACTCATTTTTTTTAATGCAACACCCTGTATATTTTTATACAGAATATAACACTTTTGACAAGTTTTTCAGCGATATTTATTTATTTAAAAAATTATTTATTTAAAAAAATATAATTCACGTAGGCCGTTATCAAGAAATTTGTCACTCCTACATTGAACACTTTGTTTCTAAAGCTTTTCTAATCATGAACTACATCCGCGATGGGTTAATAAACATAGTGCACTGTACTGGTGAGGCTGAAAGAAATCATTTGCTAGCAAGTCGAATTTATCGTGAAAAATACTCCAATGCCAGAATTCCGAAAACTGATACTCTCCGCAAACTGCCAGAAAGGTTCGAAGCAAATGGTATTGTATGTTACGCTAGTAAAGAACTTCTTGGTATTCGCGTAAATAAGGATAATGAGCTACAAGTCTTACTAAAATTGAAGATAATCCACAAATAAGGAGCACGCAGATCAGTGTAGAAACTGATAGATCGAAAAGTACTGCAAATCCAATTATATTAAAGCACAAGTTTCACCCGTACCAGTTGGAACTACATCAGAATTATATGGCCAAGATTTTCAAAATAGAGTGAATTTTTCAAATCGAATGAGTGTACTTGTGGACGGAAATTTGGATTTTTCAATCATACGTTATTTAGTGACGAAGCAACATTCAAAAGCAATGGATTAGTTAACCGACACAATATGCATTATTATGCAACGGAAAATCCCCATTGGCTGAGGACCGTAGACTTCCAAAATCGATGGTCCCTAAATGTGTGGGGACAATTATCGGTAATCGTGCAATTGGTCCTTTCTTCTTTAATAACACTTCGAATGGGGAGAGATATTTGCTATTTCTCAAAGACGATCTTCCAATATTACTTGAAGACGTAAATTTAAATATCAGAAGATCTATGTGGTTGCAGCATGATGGTGCTCCTGTGCATAATCATCGAATGGTTGGATTGGACGGGATGGTACTATTGCGTGGCGAGCGCGTTTCCCAGATCTAATACTAATTGATTACTTCTTATGCGGTTACGTTAAAGAGTAAATTTACTGTGTTAATCCAACGACTATTGAGGATATGAAAAATTGGGTAACTGAAGCATTTCGTTCAATTGACCAAGGAATGTTAACTACAGTCCAGCTCTCATACGTTAGGCGTTTGGCAGTTTGTAGAAAACAAAATGGTGGTTTATTTGAACATTTGCTGTGAAAAATTGGCTAGTTTATTTCCTTCTCGCCAGTTTAGTTTAATTCCATGTTTAGTTTTTTATTCTGTATTTAGTTCTTTTATTTTGTAGATAAGATATTAGCTCGACCACTGTACACTGTAAGGTGTTGATGGTTTAATAATTCGAGGGTGCCATATCAGAGGGGCGTATACAACAAAAATACAAAAAATTAAAATTTTACGTTCGTTGTACGTATTTTCGTAGAATACATACCACGGACGTAGAATTGTATTTTTGTATTTTTGGGACATACGCTCCGCTGATATGAGGCAATCGGTATTAATATCAAAAAAGTAAAAACAAAATTTCGTTCTCAAGACGAATGTTGTTTCTTATTTTCCATACGGATTACTTAAAAAGGTTATAGGTACCTGTGCCTAATTGTTATGTTAGATTCAATCACAGCAGTCCACTGAAATTATTTTTTGATTAAGTAACAAATAACGTTTTTAAAAAAAATTCATCAGTTTTTCAAAATAGACCGCATGAACTGTATATCGTTCAAAAGCTTAGCAACAGTGCTATTTACCCTTTTCACTCTATTTTCGACCATAAAATCTAAACGGTTGATAATTCGCCGATTAAAGTTAAGCCCATTTTGATCAGAATGAAAAGGGCTTTCAAATTCAAATGTATTTAAAACATAAGCATGGTGCGACACCCTGTATTTTAAATATTTTAAAATATACGGGTTTTCCATTTGAATTTTCAGTTTTGTGTCATTTCTGGTTTAAAAGTCACAGGGTGGCCCCTATTTGATATATATATATATATATATATATATATATATATATATATATATATATAATATATAATATATATATATATATATATATATAATATAATGTCGATTAAACGTAAATTACCTTAATACATTCCTAAGAGAGCTGGAGCTCTTGGAAGATGGCGCCCTAACATCGGTTTAATTCAAATATCTTCAAAATGGTTCCCCTTTAAATGATAGCGTTTTGCACATTACATTGTAAGAAGGTTGGCTGCAATGTATCCCAATGTGTCAAAATCTTCTGTGTGGAACATTCTACAGAAGGAAGGCTTGTATCCTTTTAATTTCAAAAAAGTCCAGGCCTTGCAAGGAGGTGATTTTGCTGCTCGTGTTGATTTTTCCAATTGGATGCAAAATAAATAGAATCAAGACCAAGATTTTTTTTCTAATATTTTGTTTTGTGATGAAGTCGCTTTTACAAAAGATGGAATTTTTAATATAAACAATACACATTATTACTCCTATGTTGATGAGGGCAAGTAAACAGCAGGAAAGGTTTAGCATTAATGTATGGATAGGTGTTCTTGGTGATAATTTGCTTGGACCTGTAGAATTGCCTAATCGTTTAAACGGCCAAGAATATCTCAACTTTCTACAAAATACTTTACTGGATTTATTAGATGAGATTAATTTGAATATTCGGCGGAACTTGGTTTTTACATGATCGTTGTCCGGCTCACTATAACAGAATTGTTCGTACTTTCTTAGATAACAATTACCGAAAGCGATGGACCGGAAGAGGCGGTCCGGCGGTTGCTTGGCAAGCAAGGTTTCCAGATTAAATCCTTGCGATTTTTGTGTTTGGGGATATCTAAAATCAATGGTTGATTCCCAACCAACAGAAACACGCGATCAGATATAAGAAGAATTCAGGATGTCTGCGACGAATTTAGGAACAATAGGGGAATTGTTGCAAAAATTCGGCAATCTTTACATAAACGAATAAATTGTGCAGAGAAATGGATGGTCGTCATGTGGAGCATCTTTTGTAGATTCAGTTTTGTGTTTCATGGTTTCAGTTGTCATTTTGAATTTTTTTTATTATTAATTGTGTCAGCAACATTTTTTGTATTAAAAACGATTATTTTCTACCCGAGTTTATTTCTTACTTTCTAAAGCAAAATTAATTTATGACATGAGAGCAGTTTGACGTACACGCAATTGTTATTTTGTTTATTTTCCATAGCCATTTTTCATAATTGTAAATGAATTCGTTAGTTAATTTTATAAAAGTATGATAAAACACATGAAAAGTTCAAATCGATTTATTTCGAAAACGGTGCGTCATAGCGACTTCAGACAAGAGTATCATTCTTTTATGAAAAAATCGAAATTTTTTAAATTTTATGTTAAAATTGAGAAATTTTGAAAAACAAAAAACTTATGAATAACAATGTCCAATGCCCCGTTCAAACAAGACGCTTATGACTTATGAGTACAACTAAATAATCATATTCACGCCATATTATTGAGCATATTCCACTAAATAAATGTACAGATCATTAAAGGGAAACCATTTTGAAGATATTTGAATTAAACCTATGTTAGGGGGCCATCTTCCAAGACCTCCAGCTCTCTTAGGAAGTATTTTTGTATTAAGGTAATTTACGTTACATCGACATAAAATCAGCTCTAGAATCTGCAGTTTTCTTTTGTGAAAAGAGTTTGTGGACACCTTGTGTATGTATATATATATATATATATATATATATATATATATATATATATAATTTTATGTAAACGATTACAAAAAATCTGGTTTGTAACTCGTGCACACAAAAGTAATGTGTAAACAGCGAAATTTATACCGGCCAAACCTCTACGTGCAGTATGGTCTCTTATTATCTTTAGTTACCTACAAATAACGCGATCCTTGTCTTTCATGACCATGTTGTCAAACATGCAACGTAGTTTAATCACAAATAACCCCCTTGTCCTGTCAAATTTTTGTTCGCCTCTTCAACAATATTTCTCAAAGTAAACTAACTCTAATAACTTTAACGTACTTAATTACTGCTAGATCACAATGAACCCTAATGCAGATGTTAAACAAGCAAGCACAGCTTTACGTTGTTTAGAACGCAGTATGAAAGCTACCAAAAGAAAGACCAAACCGAAGCAGAAACTAGTAAAAAAAAAAGCGTGAAGAGTATCAATGATCGTCTTAATGTATATGACCAGAATATTTGATGTAAAGTACAATTTTTTTGTTGTAGCATTCCACAAATGATGAGCATCCTTTGTGCTGTTAATTGTGCATAAGACCTAGCGAATTTTAAACGCAATACACTATTCAACCTGTTGAAAGATACTGGTTTTTAGTTCCAAAAGATGGGACGTCAGAATATTCTTAATGAATGCGATGATATAAGATGGAGGGATATATAATTACGATGCATCAGAAAGTTTAGAGAAGAAGGTATTTACAATAGTTTTATTAGATTTCAAATTACATCTTTATAAAATGATGTCGAATTTCACGTAATAAAATACTATACTGGGTGTTTCTAAAATACACGGCAAAAACATGGGAGCGCACACCTTACGTGAAAATAAGAAAAACAGTTCCTGTAAACACGGTTCCGAAAACGCTTCTTCAGGGAAGATGACTTTGAAAAACTGGTTTTCAGTTTATAGCTCCGGAACGACTCCAGTTATCGCAACAAATTTTGGGACATACATTTTTGTTAGTAAAGCCAATTATTTGAGATTACTGAGCAAGGTTAATTTTAGCGCTTTTATTTTTAGTCGTTAAGATTTTTTATCACATTTTGCTAAAAAGAAAAAAATTTTTTTCTCCTTTACTTGCACTTTCGACGCGTAAAAAAAGAGTGATTTTTAATAAAGTTTCTTTTTTCATAATATTATTTTTATATGTAATAGAAGTTTTTTTATGAAATTATATTCTCACTCACATACGTAATACAAAAGTCAATATATTTTACCATTTATTTAAGTATGGCAACTGTTATTATCGTTTTCTGGTCAATATACCTAATATTATACAGGGTGAACATTTACTACACCATGAAGAATTAAAATAAAAATCTTAAAATTGTAAATATTTCGAAAACCGTTGCAGATAGACAAAATTTGATTATTACAAAAAATGTAGGTCTTTCCATTTTCTTTCGAATAATGCAATAATATACAGGTGTTGTATGTAAGATATAATAGTTATTTACATTTAAAATAAAACAACTATAAATTCATAGTTCTGGTACACCCTGCAAAAAAATTAAATGTCATAATGTTTTTTAAAAGAGCAATGTCTGCACTAACTACGACGAAAAATAATAATTTTTATCTAAAAGTACAAATATTTCAAAAACGGGCATGTTTAGCTATACGACATGTTTAATAAAAAGTGGTTGTTTTTCAGAGTAGAAACGAAATCCGCAGTAAAAACTATACCATTCCATTTAAAATAAGAAAGATAGGTTATGTACCGCTGTTATGGAACACTCTGTATATGCGAAAATATTTTTAGGTTATAGCGTGCTTGAATTCAAGCAACTTTTGTATAACATTTTTTTCTACTGTGCATTGTGTAGCCGCAAATTCCCTTTGACGCACTAATTAGCAACCCTGTATATTAATTTGTCAAAATGCCAATCACTTTAATAATAGCCGAGTCAATGAAGCGTTAAATTCCTTAAAATTTCTTAGTTCTCAAGTACAGGTCCAATTTTGATGATTTTTTTAAATGTTTGTTTTTATACATCATTTTAAATCAGAAACATTTCAAAGTGCGGAATTCAATATTTATATTGTTTAAACAATGTAAGCATATATGGTATTTTTAGAGTAGCAAAATATGTAAAGTCTTTTTCTTTCTCTCTTGCTTAAATATAAAATGGATGAAACAAAGAGTTACTAAATTTGGGCACGACGTAAATTAATATTAAGTTTATCAAGACAAACTCATTATTATGTTCGTTTGCAACGTGAAGCTATTGAAATACATAAACACCGAATAATTTTAATAGACAAGAAGAAAATCTCCGTTTAAATAGGTTTTGGCATCTTATAATTTAAAAAAATCATAATGATACGTCTTAATTTTGGTTTTAATTTTAACTTTTGGTATGTCTAGGTTTTTGCTGTGTTTTCCTAGACCTTGAAGCAAATGCTTTACCAATTATATGTTAAATTACCACAGCACTATAATTTAACATAAGTAGTTAAAATTAAATTAAAATTGAAAATTACAAAGAACGTTCTGCATTGTGCTTTTCATTGTTAATAACACTTCCAATTATTGATAAAGATATCTCTTTGTTAGATTTAACTGGGCTATTTTATTTGATATAATGTTTGAATTTGTGAATGCTTCTATCATTTTAAAATTGAAGTTTTTCACAACTTTACACTTACATCATAACTCAATTAAATTTTGTTAAATGTGTTTTTGGCTGACAAATTTCATTGTTAGCTTTCGTCGTAGAGAGTGTTCTGGTTTGTCATCTTTGAGGCAGTTTAATGAAATTTAATTTTATGACCTAGTTATTCTTTACTAAAAATTTTATAGTTTGCTTTATGTTTCCCAAACTGTTATATTAATAGCAGGCTTATGTTTATGTTTTAATTTTTCAAATTTGACAAAATTGTTTACTACATCTTTAACAATTTTTAACAAACATTACTACTGACGAAGATAACTGTAAGTGTTATCGAAACGTTTAGATTGTATAATTTAAAGTACACCATTAAAAACCCCAAAAAGATAAGTGTTTTATTAATATTAAGTGACCTTGAAACTTGAATTGTCAAAATAGTTTTGGAATATCAAAAATATTTCACGTATTTATATCTGTGTATATGGTCATATAGTCTGAAAAATACTCCAAGTGCTTATTGTTTGTACCTTTTGATATTTTACGACCATCAAAGAAGACAAAACATACCATCCAAAATCGTTGTTGGGCCCAGATTGCAGTTGCAAGCCAGTAACAAAACAGAAATACGGTCAAAAGAATTACCGACCAAAGAAAGATGTTCATATCATTGCTAGTACAGCGGCATTGAAATGGTTTGATCAGAAAGTAATAGAATCTACCAAATGATATAATTCGGACCTGGAATCAGACACCTCCAAAAAATTAGTATTAAACCCATTGGCAAAATTACATAGAACATTGCAACGAACTAATTTTGGAAGACTGGGAAATCGAAAAAGTTATAAATGCTACCGATATCGCTCCTCTCATAATAACCGACGGTGTTAGTTCATCAGAAGAAGGTTTTTTGGACGATAAAGACAGTGATAGTTGTTTAATTTGTGTTTAGAACTACAGTTAACGATTTAACTACCGAGGCAGCTTTTATTATTTTTATATTAATGCGAGATTTTAGCCGCATGTGTATGTCGAATACAATATCTTCCACTTCGACGAATTCCTCTTTTATTTATAGATATATCAACTTGATTTTTCTACACACGAAGTAAAAGGTACTGTAGAGCTATAAAGACTCCTTTTGCGTGGTCGCCATCAGAAGAGTTTTATAAAAAATCGAAAACTTTTTTAAATTAAGTAATTTTAACATGCTGTAATTCAAGTAATGATAAGAATTCGACAATTGTATTTCTGCATAGCTTCAGAGATCTCCTTTGGGAATTAAAAAAAACCTTATTGTTCGGAAAAATTCCGCTACTGAGTAACCTTTCTAAGAAAATGGATCGTCGCGTCAATCCTTAAGTTTTCGCGAGACTACTAATACATACTACTACGCATTCAGACCGCATCTGATCAGAACTTTTAATTTACATGAGGTCCTAAAACTCCCTTAAAACGCAAAGTTTTTAAATTGAAATATATTCAACCAAATTTCGTTAAAATACTTTTGAAATTTTCAATTACCCATATTGCAACAAAGCGTCATGTAATTCAAAAATTGTGCTTATTGTTTGTACCTTTGGTATTTTACGACCGTCAAAGAAGACAAAACATACCATCAAAATCGTTGTTGGCCCCAGATTACAGTTGAACCGATTAAAACAGAAATACGGTCAAAAGAATTACCGAAAGAAAGATGTTCATATCATTGCTAGTACAGCGGCATTGAAATGGTTTGATCAGAAAGTAATAGAATCTACCAAATGATATAATTCGGACCTGGAATCAGACACCTCAAAAATTAGTATTAAACCCATTGGCAAAATTTATAACTGAATTCTAATTTTATTAATGTTAAATGAAAAGTTATAAATGCTACCGATATCGCTCTCATAATAACCGACGGTGTTAGTTCATCAGAAGAAGGTTTTTGGACGATAAAGACAGTGATAGTTGTTTAATTTGGTTAGAACTACAGTTAACGATTTAATCCGATCAGCTTTTATTATTTTATATTAATGCGAGATTTTGTCGGTGAGCGAATAAAATATCCTTTCGACGAATTCCTCTTTTATATAGAATATCAATTATTTCAACACAATTAAAAGTAGAGAGCTATAAAGATCTTAACGTGGTCGCCATAGTAGTTTTATAAAATTCGAAAACTTTTTAAATTAGTAATTTTAACATGCGTAATTAAGTAATGATAAGAATTCGACAATTGTATTTCTAGTTAGTGTCAATTGAGCCAGATCGATTTGTGAGTTAATTAAATACCTTCATTGTAAACAGTTTGTCTTTAAAATAATTCTTGCGTGTACATTTTCTTTCGGGTGTTAGTTGTAATGTGTTTTTCAAATATTAATCTATAAATACCAGTCACCCCTTTTGAAGTTAAATCGCGTATGTTAAAGATTTGTGCCTGTGATCAAGTTTTCTAGTGTAAGTAGGTATTTTTATATAAATGAAACCTCGCAGCCAATCATTTTACCCGCCTACGCAACGTATTAAAAGAATCAAACATTGCCTTGCGAAGGTATCTCATTCGCACGCAGGCTCAATAAGCGGAAATCCGCTAAAATAAAAGACAGTACAGGGCTCCCTCACTCTGGTCTTTGTGCGAATTAGCATTGAGGTTTGTTGTTTATATTTATATTTGTGTAGAGGTAGCTGGTGAACGGGTACATGATACCGCTTTGGTTATTAATTGTAAAAGGGAATTGCCAAGTAGGTACACACTCCCGGGCCTTAATTAAACATTAAACACCTCGAATTTTATTGTTATTGTTTTATTGTTGTATAGATGAATGTGTAACCTGAGAAAGGAGCACTGTATTTTTCTAATGCCTTCAAATTTATATATCGGTCACGATGTTGTGGTCTATTTATAACTTACCCTTGTAAGGCTTTGTTTTAATGAGGTTTCTTTTGTGTCAGTTGTTAGGTATATTTATTTGCCTGCGAGCTGATTTTTCTTTCTATATTCTATTTGACTTATGTATTCTGTGCTTTAGTGGTCACTAAACAATTGGGTACGTGTAAATTCCTTGTCTATTTTCTTTCGTCCTTGCCTTTACCTTATTATCACCTGTGCAATTTTACTGTTGTATTTTACATGTACCGTAATTTGCTTTATTGTTTTATGCGCTTATTTACTTAAACACCGGTCACGTGTTTGGTATTAAAATTTTTATTTTGTTTATTTATGACCCAATTGTGCGTGTGTAACTAAACTGCTTTTTATTCAGTTTCTCTTAATGTTATAATTTTGTACGCACTTTAACCTGATTTAATGGTGTTTTGTCATACATTCAACTCTTTCATTTTTTTGTGTGTTATTTGATTTAATAATGTACTGGTGCAATTATGAATAAAATGGATTTGATTGGTGGTTCTTTCCCACAACAGTATATAAACGGGCTGAACCACCGTTGTGCAAAGCTCGTTGATTTTAATTTGAGTAGTTTCATTTTTTTACCTGCCCCTCATGATGCAACACATACCTCATCCAGACCATCTAATTCAGATAGCACAACGTACCTACCACCAGACGGCCACTTCGTTTGATCAGATTTGAGGTTTGCGAGTAATTAAATATCAGACTTGTAAATAAATTCTAAGATTTTAATTATTGCCAGGAAAGTCAAAGTAAGGCAGACAATTAATTTGAGTAATAGTAACATTCTTGACAGTTAAGTCAAGATAAATCACTTAGCGATTGTTGTGTTCTTGAATTTGCATTATCGCAAATAAGTTCAAATTACGCTTTTCAAGATAGGGTATCTAGGAGACGCTACAGTATTAAATTCAGTCTTACGTTAATCGGGATGTTTGTAAAAAATACTCGTACCGTTCTTTTCTTCTAAAACATAATTATACAGTACAACATTGCAAATAGCGTGTTTGGTCAATAAATTCCATTATTTAAATGGTGTTTATTTAAAAAATTCATTGCTATATTATTTTCTTTTCAAGGATGAATTTCCTGATTAACATAAAGTCGTCAAAAGAACGAAAATATATTTCATAAAATAGTCCTAGCGTCACAGTTTTACGTATTACTTACAAAAAATACATTTTATTCACGACGGCGAAGCAGCAAATAAAATTTCTTGTGAAAATCATTTATGACCCAAGCATATTCAAAAGGTACATCCGAGTGCATCGCGCTTTTTTACATGTATTACATTCTTCGGGAAAACATGAAAAAAACATTATAAAAAACCTACTCAAATACTCTTCGATGTGGTTAGTCATAACAAAAACAAGCGATAAAAACTTGCGAAATTGTCATATTTTGTTTTCACACCATCCAACGCTCACTACAATTTCGTTTACATTGTAACCAAAATAACCTTTGCTAATATTTGAAATCGATAGGACATAGCAAACACGATAGCATTAAGGAATGTGTGTAGGAATGTTTGTATAGCTAGTTATAACAGTTCGTCTATTTAAAAGCCGGTAAATACATATATGAATAGTGATGACTCACTTGCCTCAATGATAACCTACAAAGGAGCAAGTTTTTGAAAAAATCGAGATTTAAATATGCTAAGTAATGTGAAGGTAAAGTTGTTAACAAATCAATCGGACCATTTTTAGGATCTACAATTATTAGAATCTGCAAAACCTTTCCACCTTGCAACCAATGCCTTAATTAAATCTTGTTATTTTATAATTCACGTAAATACCTTGTGCATAAATATATGGAAGGTATAAAAAATTATACCCGCTCCCTCATCTGGGTACACCACCGGTGTAAGCTAAACCCCCAAGGTTGAACATTTTTCATTTTTTTTTGTTGCCACCGTTTGTTGGAAATCGTTCTGTATGGGTTATTAGTATTTTCCCAATTAATTTTTTGTAATTTAGACGTGAACTTTGCCCCCCGCCCGCGGTAAAAATATTTTTTTTTGTTGCAATCTTTTATTGTTTTATTGTATTTTGTTCATCTTTTTTTGATGCAATCGTTTGTTGGTCGTTTGGTCGTGTTTGTTAACTATTTTAATCCTCTGTTGCTTATTAATACTTTGCCAACTAAATGTTTTTTAATTTAGGCGTAATTTAGCACTTAAAAGTTATTTTTTTGTTGCGCTCGTAGGTTGGTGTTTGTTGGCTATTTTTTGTCATTTGTTAGCTGCTTTTGTCGTTTATTTAGAAGCGTGAACTTATTCTCTGAGGTTATAATTGTCTACCTTTTTTTTTGTTGCAATCGATTGTTGGTTATTAGTATGTTCCCAATTAACTTAGACGTAAGATTGCCTCTACGAAGTTGACATTTTTCACCTTTTTTTGTTGCAATCGTTTGTTGGCTATTCATATTTTCCTGACTAAATTTTGTAATTTAGGCGCAACAAAGTTAAAACTTTTTTTTTGTTGCAATCGCTTGTTGGTGTTTGCTATTTTTTGTCGTTTGTTGGTTATATTTTCCTCCAACAGTCATTTTTTTTTGTTTCAATCGTTTTTTAGTCGTTTATAAGTGTTTGTTGTTATTAGTATTGTCTCAACTAAATATTTTAAATTTAGGCGCCAAGTTAGCATTTACTTTTCTTGTTGCGTTTGTTGGCTATTTTTATCTTAAATTTGTGTTATTTGACGCATTAAACCAAAACATAAGCAAATACATTTAATCAAGACCATACAAAAGGTGCTGTATATGAATTTTCATTGCTGGATCGAATATATGGATACGCTGGAAACGCGATGGGTATAAAAGAATCGGGGAATAAAAAGCGAGACAGTCCCCATTTTACATCAAGGTGAAACGGTTGAAACTTTAAATTTTGTGCCATTTTAATTATGCAATTTGAAATTTTAAAATTGAAAGTTTTTTTTGTCGGCAATCATAAAACATAAGGTTGTTTAAATGTATTAGTGATTTATATTAGATTTTAAAAGCGTCGAATTATAAGATCTGACCAAAAAAGTAAATATTGTTTTGTGCATTTAAGTTAGACAAGTGTATGTTTAACAAAGAGGTGCGCTAAACTCATTATAAAATTTATAAATGGCGTATAAAATTAAGTAAATGGTGAATTAATATGGTTCACCATTAATAACTAAAAATTCAGATTTGTTTGAACTATATTTAAGCATAGAACATAAATAATAAGATAAATATCAAACACCTTTAAGTAAATGCGTGTTGATTTGGGACAGTACTATGAAATAAACAGTGAAGTCTTAAATACCAAAAAAATTTTTTATGCCTGTAAGAGAAAACAGGTGTAAACTGGTTTGTCAAGAAACCGATTGTAGTTCAAGAAGATTGGAACATTATTATACCGCACGTAATGTATTCTTTAGACATGCGCACTTGCGTGCCGTTGTGCATCGCGTGTCTAATGATTAACCAATAGTGCGATTGTTTTTACGGGACATAAATGAAATTTAAATACACTTTAGCCATCTTAAAAAATAAAAGTAGTCTCTAGTATGTATTAATTGTGCTTTATTTTTTAGAATGGTTTTTCTATGCCATCATACAAATTATAAGAGAGTAGATCCCAAAAGGAATAAACGAGGACGGTCCAAAAATTGTTCGTGTCCTGCAGAAATGCACATTAAAATAAAGTGTACCACCAAAGATACTATGAAAAAAGATGCTCATGTTAAAGCAGGCATGCATATAGAGCATCCCAAAAAGGTTTACTCATATGAAATTTTTTTAATATTATTTAATCAATTTGTCTAAAATCTGAACTTAGGGCTTAGGGGTGTTTAATAAAAAAAATTGCTACGTCAAATTTAAAATAGTCAATCCAAAAAATGGGAAACTTTGCTGTTTATAAACTGACTTGTTTCAAAGTTCCGATTTATGGATGTTAGATTGCAAAAATTTAGGTTGTTAAAATTTTTACTGTTGTAGTGTGGTGTTAAAAAGTAATAATTTTGTTTTTATTTCATTACACCTTGTTGACCAATTTTATTTTTTTAAGGATGGATTGCCAGGTCAAATAGATTTTAAACATGAACATAATCACTTAGAGACTTCCGAATCATTTTCATATTTACGACCCTCAAAAAATGTTAAAGAAATATTTGAAGCATGTTTTAATGATGGACAATTAATTTACATGAGCGTAAATTGGAATTGGAAGAAGGGGAAAATTCAGTGACTTTTGCTTGTGTCTCAATTAATCCACCAAAACATACAGTTTAAGATTGGTACCGAAAGTGGAGAACTTCCCATTTAGGGCCTAGAACTGGACTCGGTATTATTGAAGTAAGGGGTGGTTATAATGAGTTTTAGTAATAATAAAAATAATTTCAGGTTCTTCAACAAAAACATAATGTATATAAAGACCAAGGAATAATAGTAGAAATTCAAGAGGAACCATTTGCAATTGTAATAATTACTCTTGTAATGCAAAGAGCCCACAATTTTCCATTTGCTAAGGATATTGCTTTTGTGGACAGCACATCTTCTTGCGACTCGGAAAATCATACAGTGACATTCCTCTTGACTTTTTGTCATATAGAAGCAGTGCCTCTAGCTGTAATTATAACAAAAGGTCAGCGTACAGAGGATTATGTAGGTGGTTGTAATTTACTAAAACTTGTACTACCAGCAGCATTTCGCTCCCAACAGTATCCGAAAGTAATAACTACAGACGACAGCGAATCAGAGAGGCAAGCCATAGTTTTGGTATCAACGATTATTCGTATTCTGAAATGTTTGGAAACCAACGGTCGTCATTTTGAAAAGTTATTATAAATGCTTTCTAGTTTTGTTAGTTATTGTTTGATATTATTTGCATTGCGATTCATGTTTAACTGATTTGACGTTCATTTTTTATAAATAACAGTAGGTATTAATAATTAATGAAATTATTGTATAATCGTACAAGCTTTCTTTTGTCCATTGGTCGCAAATTAGGATACATTTCGTTGAACTTCCTGCATGTTGTCGCTATAATTTGGTCACAATGTCCATGAAAAATAAATAGTTTTATCAAAACTTGAATTGTGTAGTAATATCCTGCTATTTTGATCCTTTTCAAATTTCTCCCGTTAATAAACAGCCGAATGTTTTATTATTAGTGCACTAATTGTGACAGAAAAGACAGAATAGTGCGATTTTTATAGGAATGCTTCTATTTCGGAAACCTTACTGTTTAAGTATAGGAGCATGATATATAATTTTAAAGGGTCTTCAATTGTCTATCAGAATATTCGATAATATACAGGGTGTCCCATTTGAAATAATGAACTTTTCTGCATTTTTGTACCTTGCGGAAACGTAACGAATTTCGAACGACCCTGTACAATATGGAACCAATTTCGTTACGCAAAACTGATGAACCGCTTATTCATAGAGTGTATCCAGAATTTCAACTTTCTACAAATTCAAACACCACAATAATGAACATTCGATTGGAACTATGTTTTGGCTAAAAAATAAGGAAATTAATTAATTACTCAAAAACGGTTGAAGTTAGGGCATAGGAATGTGTGAGGCAAAAATAATTTAAAAGTAATAGCGAACCCAAAAATGTAATAATATACAGGGCGTCTCATTAAAAATAAGGTGATGCCACATTTCCACATAAGTGACAACGTCGCAACGCTGAAAATATTTTAGATCGATAGATTCGAGCCAGCCATGCAAGTGACCAAATTTTCAAAAAGATCTCATGTCTCGTTTTCGGTAAACGTCTAAGGTACCATCGACGTGAATCACCCGGTATAATCATTTTCAAGCAAATTTTCCCAATTCATCCGCTATATCTCCACAATCAAAATATTTAATGGCGAAGAAAATGTTATGCCGCTTACATTCTATGACATCTACCCATTCTGATGCACTTATACCAGATTTACCAGATAACCAAAGAAGCATATGCATAGAATCACAGTCAACTAGTACTATGTCAAATCCAGAAGAAAATAATAACGATTCTTCCAAGACGGAATTTACAGAATTTATGACTTTATTACAGAATCACCATAATTCATATGGCACTTCTTCAAAGATAGTAAATATCTGCGTGCAACGCCTAAAGAAAATTTCTACTCGAACAGCTTGGGACTCTTACCTAGCTACTGCTGGTAGTTATTTACCTAGAAAACATACATCTAGGGCTGCAATTAAAGTACAATCTACAACATTAAGCCGAAGAAAAACTTTAATTCAAGGAACAAAACGGTTCGCAGATGGCCGGCCGTTCTAAAGATTCATTAAAACGAAGAAAAATTAAACGACTTCGAAATTTACAGTTAAATGTTGACCACAATGTCCCAAACGCTATAGGGCATTACTATGTTTAACCTCCTATCGTTTTTTATGTTTCGGTATTTTTTGTGCAATATACTACTTTAATAACTGAATAAAGTTAAGTTAAAGTGTTAAATAAAAATTACTTGTAGGCATTATTTCATAAAATTTCATAAAATTTGTTTGGCTTGTTTTAATTCAGTCCTTGGTCTAGGCACTCCGCAGTTATTTCCCACCCCAACCTCGGCACCTAGTCAGAGAACGCCGCGCAGCCAATCACATCGTGTTATTTCTATATGGTGCCGAAAGTAAATGACGGATTTGAAACATGCCACCCGGTACTCATAGTTTGCGTTTGTTATAGTATATGTACAGGGTGGCCAACTAAGAATGCGAGGTACTCTGTATCTGAGAAACTATCCATCGTAGAGGCTTGCGCAAAAAAAAAGATATTACTAAAACGGCCAATACAAAAACCTGGAAAATATTTTCAAGTTTCTGAAATGGCCGCTAGGGGGGGTAACTGCAATCTTGAATCTAAAAAAGTGATGTTTCTGTGAATTCTGCTATATTAACTGAATAAAAAAATAACTGATCTTTAAAGTCGAGGATAATCTGAACTTTTCTTGTTTGGCACTTTTTGACGTATGTCTAAAAATAAAGTGGTGGGGGGTATTCAAAGGTTTCCTTAATCTCTGTATCTTCGAAACGGCTAAGCCGATTTTAACAAACTTGGGCGCGTTGAAATGAGCTATTCTTGGGCTACAAATGTTATAATATTTGAAGTTTTGTTAGTTTCACATGTCGTCGCTAGAGGGCTTTGTTCGACATTCCGACAGAAACGGTTAATTTTCGCAAAAAAATTAAATGCATTGGTATGACTTTTTTTCATGAACAAGTATCTAAATGATGCCTAAACAAGCTCGCGAAAACCGCATCTCGATATCTTGTTCCTAACCTAAAATATCGGCCAAAGAAAACTTTATACGAAAATCCCTTAAATTTTTATTTTTTTAACTATATTTTTCTGGAATTGTTTCTATTATGTAAGTTGTGGCCCTAAAAAGGACCGATTTAAAGGAGGAAGGTTTTTAATGCCCCCGTAAATGCTCGAAATGCTGACCATCACTCTGTGCATTGCTGAGGCCTCTTATGGGTAGACAAAACTGCAGCTTCAATTTCGGCTCTGAATAGGTTACCTAGAAATTGCGATTTTAAATGTTTGTAAATTTATACACCAAAATAAAATCACCCATTTGAAATTACTACGGGCAAGTAAGCAATGCTAAAAGTTACACGAAATGCCTATTTTTTGTTTGTTTAAATGCATATTCACTATGGATATATACGAAAAATACAATTAATAGAAGTAGGCAATGGAAACAGATACCTAAACAAAACATACATAATCCTCAAATTGTCAATAGTTGTCAATACTTTCGCGTTACTTTGAGCAATTTTTGTGCTTTCAAAATGCGTTTTACGAATAATGAAGCTGTTGATATGCTTGCGGTTTATTTTGAATGTCTTCAGAATGCCGCAGTAGCTAAGAGAGTTTACGTTGCTCGATATCCAAATCGGCGTCCTTGCGATGTAAGAGTTTTTCCCCGATTAGTGGCGAGCTCACGAGCCAATGGTAGTTTTCGGCCTACGTTTCAACGGCAAAGAATTGGAAGAACACAAGAAAATATTAACCGTGTACTGGGCTATATTGAAGGAAATCCTCATGTTAGCACAAGAGCGTTATCCACTGAGTTGGGCATATCACGCACAACGGTTCAAAATATTTTGAAGGACCATAGGTAAGTTCTAATGGCTATCAAAATATATAGGTATTCGTTTAAACTTTTTTTAATTACTTTAAGAATGCACCCATATCATGTCGTTTTGCATCAGGCCTTGAAAGAGGAAGATTTTGATCGAAGGTTAGACTATTGTCATTGGATGTTAGGCATAATACGCGAAAATAGAGAATTTTTATTTCAAATTCTTTGGACCGATGAAGCCACTTTCAGTAGTGACGGGAGAGTCAATCTGCACAATATGCATTATTGGTCTGCAGAAAATCCCCATTGGTTACGTGAAGTTCAGTGCCAAGGACGTTGGAGTTTAAATGTATGGTGTGGCATACTGGGAGGCAGAATTATTGGGCCATATTTTTTCGAGCAACTCCTAAACGGCAATGTATTTCTTGACTTTTTGGCCAATAAATTACCATTGTTGTTGGAAGATGTGCCTCTGGAAACAAGGCAAAAATTGTTTTTGCAGTATTTCAACAGCGGTGGATTGGAAGAGGAAGTCTGTTTGCATGGCCTCTGAGATCGCCAGACTTAACTTACCTCGATTTTTATTTATGGGGGCGCTTAAAGGACATCGTGTTTCGGACTCAACCTACTACTAGAGAAGATATGAAAAACCGGATTCGTAACGCAATACGTAACATACCGAGAGCCGAAATTGAAGCTGCAGTTTTGTCTAGTCATGAGAGGCTTCAGCAATGCATAGAGCGTGATGGTCAGCATTTCGAGCATTTACGGGGGCATTAAAAACCTTCCTCCTTTAAATCGGTCCTTTTTAGGGCCACAACTTACATAATAGAAACAATTCCAGAAAAATATAGTTAAAAAAATAAAAATTTAAGGGATTTTCGTATAAAGTTAGGTTAGGAACAAGATATCGAGATGCGGTTTGCGCGAGCTTGTTTAGACATTATTTAGCTACTTGTTCATGAAAAAAGTCATACCAATGCATTTAATTTTTTTTGCAAAAATTAACCGTTTCTGTCGGAATGTCGAACAAAGCCCTCAAGCGATGACATGTGAAACTAACAAAACTTCAAATATTATAACATTTCTAGCCGAAGAATAGCGCATTTCAACGCGCCCAAGTTTGTTAAAATCGGCTTAGCCGTTTCGAAGATACAGGGGGTTATTTAAGGAAACCTTTGAATGCCCCCCACCCCTTTATTTTTAGACATACGTCAAAAAGTGCCAACAAAAAAAGTTCAGATTATCCTCGACTTTAAAGATGTTATTTTTTTTATTCGGTTAATATAGCAGAATTCACAGAAACATCACTTTTTTAGAATCAAGATGGCAGTTACGCCCCCTAGCGGCCATTTCAGAAACGTGAAAATATTTTCCAGGTTTTTGTATTGGCCGTTTTAGTAATAACTTTTTTTTGCGCAAGCCTCTACGATGGATAGTTTCCAGATACAGTACCTCGCATTCTTAGTTGGCCACCCTGTACATCTACGTGTAATACCACTGCTTACTTATACATTTAAATTAGTATATTAGTGCATTCATTTGTAATCTGTTTTTACCCAGGCTTGGTTGAAAAACCGATACCTTGTTCTTTAGATAAGATGAACTTTGTTTTTTTTTCTTTCTTATTTAATAAACAGATGATTATTGATATAGCAAAATGATGGTAGGTAGTAAAGTGAGACCAAAAACCTTGGGATTGGCGCAATACACTGCATCTTTACTAACAGTTAGATGTTTTGTTTTTCGATTTTGTGGAATAATCGATTAAAGCGTATAGTTAAAAATGCAAGGAATAAAACTAAATCGCTTACCCATTTTCCGACATACTTGAATAACAAATAAAAAATTTACATTTTCTTTTGATCGTAAATCACAACAAAATACCTTCCCACGCCAAAAGTACAAAGAACGATGACAACAGGTGTTTTGACATATTCTTTTTCATAGCTTAAATAATCATGGCGATACCAACAACTAATACCTAACTCACGTTTCACTTTCTTATCATTATTAATGACTCCAAAATTTCAACTAATTAATCACCTCATTAACGATAATAGAAGATGATTCCAACAGGTTTCTTGCTCAGCGTTCTAGCTTCAACGATACAATTCTTCCACTAGTGTCAGAACTGTAACTAATGTTTTGAAAATATGTTTAAATCCACCCATAGATCAACGCTAATTAAATTATTCAGTATTCGTAAAAAAATTGTGAAAGGAATAATTGTTAGTAACAGCACGTGTTGATTAGTAACTTTGAGTAACTTGTCATCATGCTATAAATTCTACGGTTTCTACCTTTCCTAAATTATTTACATTATTAAATTAGTGACATAAGCATAACCTACTTTAGGAACTAACTTTGCTATAATAAGAAAACTCTTGGCAAAGATCCTAGGAATGTATATGTGGTATCAGGAAGTAATGACATTAAAATGATATATACCTAATAATATCAAAATATTACCAACCACTATTACAAACAATAGGCTCAAATATTTTTAGTTTGTTAAAATTACGATTCCATTATTAATTAGATGTGTCCTATTTCTTGTGGGATTTTTAATCTTGATTATAGTAATATAACAATAGTATGACCATGAACCATGTTGCCATATACACAATGGGCCATACTTTTAATTTCGAGCTTCTTTAAATTCTATGTTATAAATATAAAAAAACTACACATATATTAACCAAAACGATAAAAAAATCAAAATTAAATTCCAATGATGAAATCTGCCTATATCGTTTTGAGAACTACAAAATGAGAATTTTGTAATATGTTATTGGCCTTCTGCTAAGAACGGTACGAAGATAGTTTTGAATATAATGTTATATTAAATCATTTGAACCCATCAGTGAGTTTTTGCATAAATTAACCCTTTCAAGACGAATTTTTATTTTGCTTTTGTGAGATGTTATCAATAATATTATTTCATAATACATCATTAGAGAGCTTTGTAGACGGTTCTAATTTTTTGTGAATTTTCAAAACGTTTTTAGGTTTTTGAAAATGGGACATATTGTCCCATTAGTCTATTTGCCTGGGATAATTAAGCCCAATAGTCGTGACAATAATACAAATGAAATAATAGACAAAATATATTTTTATGAAATAGTGTTTACATAAGTAAAAAAAAATGGCTATGTATGATAAAGAGTAAAACAATTGTTAAACAGTGCGACGTTACAACTTCTACAAATCGTTTTTGTACGCTTATCAATATTATTTTGCGAGCATCTAGTCCACCTTTTTGTCTGTTGTTGAACAACAGGCATGTGATCATCAATATTGAACATTGTTTTTTGTTTTTTAGAAGGTCGTCCGGACGTTGAACGTCGCTTTACTGTTGCCTTGCTTTTTCCAAAATCAATTAGTTCTTTTGCCACAGCCATCAAGAAACCAAAAATGGCTTTTTTGGCGTCTTACTTCGTTATAATGAACAAAAGAATTTACCACTGTTACCATAAGGGTTTTATAACAAACTTTTTTCTACCACTTGGTGGACTTTCTGTCGCATTCTCCATCTTTTTGCGTCCTATCAACTTTAGTCATCTGGTCTGCATGACAGTTGCTTATTGCTAGAACTTATCTTGTGTCTTGCCATCTGGTAAATGTTATACCATCAGGTGTACATAAAAACTGAACTTGGCTTCTTTGTAAAGGGTGTCCCAAAATTTACGCAAGATTTGAATTAAATATAAAACACATTTATTTTTCTTTAAATTATTATTTTTTTAATGAATCATAAAGTACACACAATAGGGTTATGTATGAAATAACACATCGGGCAAATGCCCTCCACGGCTTTGCTGACATACACTCTTTTGTCGAAATTTTCCATGACAATTGTGCATAAATGTGGCAATTTCAGTAATGCAGCGTTGAATTTCCTCCTTCAACGCACGGATTGTTTGGGCTTGTTGGCGTAGACCTTTGATTTCAAATAACCCCATAAAAGAAATCAATAGTGTTAAATCGCATGATCTAGGGGCCAATTCTGATCACCGAAACGAGAGAAACACGACCAGGAAATGTCTCATTCAGTAATTGGATTGTTTCACGGGCTGTATGGCATGTGGCACCGTCTTGTTGAAACCACATGTTTTCCACATCAATATCATCCAATTGAGGGAGAAAGAACTCTCTTATCATGTCGCGATATCGAGTACCAGTAACAGTCACTGCTTGACCAGCCTCATTTTCGAAGAAGTATGGTCCAATAATGCCTCCAGCCCAAAATCCACACCAAACAGTGACACGTTGTGGATGCTTTTTTTTTTCGACAATCCAATGTGGGTTCTCTGAACCCCAAATGCGGCAATTTTGTCGATTAACAAAGCCATCAAGGTGAAAATGTGCTTCGTCGCTTAGGATGATTTTTTTCGAACTTGTTGATGTTCGATAATCCATTCAACAAACTCTCTTCGCTGGGCATGGTCATTAGGCTTAAGTTCTTGTGTTAATTGAACTTTGTAGGCATGGAGCCGCAGATCTTCAATGAGTATACGCTGTAGAGAGCTTCTTGAAATTTGCAGTTCTTGTCCACGTCGTCGAATTGATGTTCTTGGGTTTTCACCAACACTCTCACGCACTGCTTCGATATTGACATCTGAACGGCTTGTTTTTGGACGACCAGAATGTTTAGCATCACCAGTAGATCCAGTCTTCCTGAATTTTTCAATTACTCTCTTCACAGTTGACGAAGTTAAATGAACATTCCGACCGTATTTTGTACGAAATTTTCGAACTGTGGCCGCCAAACTTTCATTATTTTTGAGATATTCTTCAACAATGAAAACACGTTGTTCTGTCGTGTAACGCTCCATTTAACTAACCCTAGACTGTCAGCTGTTAAACTGTTTATTTTTCAGGGTTGCCAACACTTTACTGCACAAATGGCAGCAAATTCAAATCTTGCGTAAAGTTTGGGACACCCATTAGTTTATCCATACTTTTCGGTATGTTTCTTCTCCTTTGATTGCAGGTTCCGACTGCTGCAAATGGTAATGTCTGCATCAACGTTACTGACATAAAGAATCTGTCAAAACAAATAACTAAGTTTGTTGTTCTTATGGAAGAGGCAAGCTTCAATAGGCAACTATTGTTTCAAGCTTGATCGACCTTTAAATTTGGCCACCCTTTCATCTATCGACTAGTAAACGGACTCGGTTCGCTTTTGAATAAGTATACTTGAAACAGTCCAGAAAGTTTTCGACATAGTAAACCTTACTAGCATCTGGTGGTTTTTCTGGTGAATTGAAACATAATTTGGACACGAAGAGTTTATAACGATCGCGCGACATCGCGTTTTTTATTGCAGAGTTTCCCATACAGGGATGATTAGACCAATAGCATAACATAACACCAGTCACCATCATAATTTCAGAATAGTTGGTAAGTTTAACTTTCTTAGAAGTTTTTTTTTCAAGAATTTTTAATCTTTCGTTGGTGCATTGGGCTATAACCATAAACAGACTTTTTGGGAATAATTTCAAGAAGACATCCAACTCTGTAGATTGATTGTTTATTGACTGCAAAAGTATTTTTGTAGGAACTTTCAATCTTGGGCTGTATTCTTTCGGAAGCGACGACCATATTATGGTATCTGACGAATTAGAACTTGAGGGCACGTCATTACTTGTAACAGTGAAAGTTGAAGGCACGTCATTACTTGTAGCAGTGGAAGTTGAGGGCAAGTCGAATATATTATCCTGATTTTCATTCACATCTTCACTGCTATCTTCTGATTCAATGTTATCGGATTCGGCGATAAACTGTTTTAACCGTGTAGGTAGAAAATTTATTGTTGCAACAATTTTTAAATCGAAATTGTTACCGCGATAGGAAAGTTAATTAATGGGGGTTTAACATATTTCATTAAATATTAAGTTGTTATTTGAGCATGGTTTTGGGGATATTTTATTTTTGTAACCAATATTTGGCTAAGGGTTGAAAAACATGTGTTTGAGGTTTGACTAACAGGTGTACGCTTGAAAGCTGCTTTACTGAAGGGGCGTAACGAATCACTGGAAATTCTTATGCGCACACATTTGATGTAAAAATGTCACTAGTTAGTAATTTATTACGTCGGTACACATTGCAATCAAAGACGGCTTGGTACTTTGAAACTTGAGACCTAACTGTAAAGCTTGTTACGGACGAATGCATATTTTTAAAATCGTTCAATAATTAATATGAAACTGTTCCAACATAATTTTTTGTTCTTTTATTACTTTTGAAAACTGAGGGTTGATTGCGGGAGTAAATGTAGTTAGTTTGAAATCGAGGGAAAAGGTAGTTACAGTTAGAGTATCGACGGAGCCAGATCGGGTTGGTTAATTAATTACCTTCATTGTAAACAGTTTGTCTTTGAAATATTTCTTTTAAATTAGCCAACGTTAATTTGTCTTTTCTTTCGGGGTTAGTTTTAATGTGTTTTTCAAATATTAATCTATAAATAACAGTCACCCTTTTTGAAGTTAAACCACGTCTGTAAACGATTCGTGTCTGTGATCATTAAAGGAACATATTCAAGTGTAAGTAGGTATTTTTATATAAATTAAGGCTGGCAGCAAATAATTCTATAAGCCTATATAACGTATTAAAAATCGAGCATTGCCTTGCAAAGGTGTCTCATTAGCACGCGGGCTCATTAAGCTGAAATCTGCTAAAATAAAAGACAGTACAGGGCTCCCTCACGCTTGTAGTTGTGTGAATTAGCATTGTTGTTTGTTGTTTATATTTATATTTGTGTAGATGTGGGCCTAGAGAACGGGTACAGGATAATCCTCGGTTACTAATTCATTAAACATTAAACACCTCGAATTTTATTTTTATTGTTTTCATTGTTGTAGAGATGAATGTGTAACCTGGGAAAGGGGCACTGCATTTTTCTAACGCACTCAAACTTGTACATCGGTCACGATGTTATGCTTTATTTACAACTTACCTTGTAAGTCTTTGTTTTAATGAGCTTTTTTGTGTCAGTTTCTTTAAGTAGAATTGTTTGCCTGAGAACTAATTTCTCTTTGTATGTAATTTATTGTAATTTTACGTATGTATTTTGTGCTTTAGTAGTCACTAAACAATTGTGTACGTGTAAATTCCTTGTCTATTTTTTTCTTGTCCTTGCCTTTCCCTTATTATCACCTGTGCAATTTTACTGTTGTTGTATTTCATATGTACCGTAATGTGCCTTATTGTTTTATGTGTTTATTTACTTAAGATTGGGTTTAAAGGACCACATGTTTGGTAAAGACAGTACAGGGCTCCCTCACGCTTGTATTTGTGTGAATTAGCATTGTTGTTTGTTGTTTATATTTATATTTGTGTAGATGTGGGCCTGGAGAACGGGTGCAGGATAATCCTCGGTTACTAATTAATTAAACATTAAACACCTCGAATTTTATTTTTATTGTTTTCATTGTTGTAGAGATGAATGTGTAACCTGAGAAAGGGGCACTGCATTTTTCTAACGCACTCAAACTTGTACATCGGTCACGATGTTATGCTTTATTTACAACTTACCTTGTAAGTCTTTGTTTTAATGAGCTTTTTTGTGTCAGTTTCTTTAAGTAGAATTGTTTGCCTGAGAACTAATTTCTCTTTGTATGTAATTTATTGTAATCTTGTCCTTGCCTTTCCCTTATTATCACCTGTGCAATTTTACTGTTGTTGTATTTCATATGTACCGTAATTTGCCTTATTGTTTTATGTGCTTATTTACTTAAGATTGGGTTTAAAGGACCACATGTTTGGCATTACGATTTTTTATTCTGATTATTTATCATACAATTGTGGGTGTGACTACATAGTTTTTTTTATTGTGTTTAGTGTAACTAAACTGCTTTTTATTTTTTTCTCTTAATGTTATAATTTTGTACGCACTTTAACCGGATTTAATGGTGTTTTGTTTATATATTTAACTCTTTCATTGTTTTTTTTTTATTATTTGATTTATTAATGTACTTGTGCTATTACTTATTTATGAATAAAGTGGATTTTATTGGTGATTATTTCCCATGAAAGTACATTAACGGGTTGAACCACCATTGCGTAAAGCTCGTTAATTTTAATTTGAGTAGTTTCATTGTTTACCTGTCCACATGATGCAACGCTTACCTCATCCAGCCTATCTCGGTAAAATAGCACAACGTACCTTCCAATAGACGGTCACTTCGTTTCATCAGATTTGAGGTTTGCGAGTAATTAAATATCAGACTACCAAATAAATTCTAATCTTTTAATCATTGTCACGAAAGTCCATGTAAGGCAAGCAATTAATTTGAGTAATAGTAACATTATTTTCAGTAAAGTCAAGATAAATCACTTGGCGATTGTTTTGTTTTTGAATTTGCATTATTGCAAATAAGTTCAAATTACACTTTTCCAGATAGGATACCTGGGGGACGCTACACGCGTTACAAACCATTGGTCACCAATTGCCCGAGTAGAGGAAAACCGGTCACTAAATGCCAGTTGTCTTAAGCGACGATCTTGACGCTCAGTCGTTCTTCCTGAAGTTCCGATTCCCCTTCTACGACGTTCCTGGCCATCTTCTAACCATGCACGACACACCCGCATTACAGTACATCGATTTAATTTACACGGTTAACTATTCCCTAAATGAAAAACCAGCTTCGCGCAAACCAATAACTCGACCTCTGTCGAATTCATTTAATTGACGGTATTATCTGCGTTACCATACCCTAGGCACGCACAAACAAACAAAACACTTTAATAAAAGAACAACAACCAAAATAATGTGATTAACAATAAAAAAACAACAAATCGTACGAAAAATACAGATCGAAAAAGCTGGAAAAAAAATTAAAAACTGACAAATCTGACTTTACCACATGACAACTTGATCTCAAAAGTTAATCAATTATTACTCAATCGCAGCCCAACAAATCTAAGTTTCAACACAAATTCGTACCCTTCTTGGTGTTGCAATTTCTATGCCTCTGAGTATGCTTGGCCTCAAAATATGCTAAAAACTGGGCCGATGGTTGGAGTATAATAGGGGTTAGGTTTGAATGTTTTCGACCTTGGCGAAAATTAAATGTAAGGGTTGATATTAAAATTATATCCGAATTCTCATGGTTAAGCTAATACTGATTTTTGTTAAATATTTTTAGTACTTGTACAAAAGTACAGTTTTGTTGATGAATATGAATTATGCAAATGTATGTTTACGTTTAGAAATTTCTGAGATTTTTCATATTGTTCGTGTTTATAATGCTCCAATAGAATTAACATCAAATAACACATAAAACTAGATCATTAAAAATGTGTAAACATATTTACAATGATCAAATAATTATTATTGGACTTACCATTGCGAGGCACCTTTTTGAACAAAGATTTAAAAATACGTCGACGTGACATTAAGCGGTATTAGTGCCAACTGAAACAGAATAAATAAAACTCCAACTAAACAGTGATTTTTAAAATCATCTCGTGATGCAACTGCAAAGTTCTCAAATATTTACTGGAAAATAATAATAGATAAACAAAACACGAGAAGGGGACTACCTATAAAAAGCAATGACTTAATTCATATTTTACATGATACCGATAAGGTATAGTACTTAAAGTGATAAAACTTGTTTGTATAATGTTCAGTCTAACGGAAATAAATAACATAAATGAAAACGTGTCAACATGCTTTTAAAAAGTAATTATTTCCTGAACATTGTACATTTCACTAAACATACCGGTACACCGGCGGCTAGGTAGGATATATAGAAAACTATAAATGCTACAGCGTCGTGTAAAAAATTTCATAACCAAAGTGGCCTGGAGAAATCGCTACAAAATATTTTTAAGTTTCTAAAACTGCCGCAAGATAGCGATACCAAATAATAAAAACTAATTTTTCTACAAAAATACCCAGTAGGTATTTCGTAACACTTTAATAACACCAACAAACAGCTTGACTAATTCTGCGTTACTTTGGTTTATAGCTTTTTGTCATATCTTCAACAGTAATCGGTCATCGTTATTTGTTCTCGCTATTACGGGCTCTAGCCCTCTATACCTCCGTCTTATTGGCTTCCCATAGTGGTATCTGTAGATTCCATGTACCTGAAACAAATACATTAAATTTACCTACACCTTTATTGTTGTTTCCTGAGATGATCTTCAGCTTTTATGCGTCCGGTCACTTCGGTGTCGTTGTCCACTGTTCTGTGGTTGGGTTGGCCGCTTGGAATGATTGCAGCGTTTTGTGCTCCCTCTTGCAGGGAGTTTTTTTTATGATTGTGGACCTGAACTGGCTAAATTTGGCCTATCGTGCTAAAGCACCCAGGAACACTTAGGAGGATGAATAGAGGGATAATGAATTGCCAATAGAATTCCTATGAACAGCTACCTTAAATTTTCCCATATCATAAGTGGGAGGAAGAAAACAGGAACTAGGGAGATCATTCCAGAGTTTAGAAGCCGTGTAGAAAAATGTGGATTGCGCCCGTTTGGTACGACAAGTGGAGATTTGTACTGCATACTGATGATGTGAATGAGCGAACCGAGTGTTTCTCGCAAAGATAGCCCGAGATGGTATCAAAGAATATAATTCAGCAGCACAATAGCCGTTCTAATAAGGATAATACAAAGAAAGAACTGAAACCATCCTTCTATGCTCAAGGGACTTTATGTGAGAAGTTAAGGACGGGTCATTTATAAGCCTAATTGCTCTCTTTTGAATACGATCAACGATATCGAGAGCGTATTGGGCAGCACTAACCCAGAGGTGAGAATTATATTCCAGATGAAGCCTTATACAGTAGAATGAGTTGTCGGGAGATAAAGTACTGCTTAGATTTGTACAAAAAGCCTATTTTACGAGCAGCTGTTTTGGTAGCTGACAGAAGATGGTCAATCCATGAGAGATTTGAAGATACAATCATACCCAACAGAGTAATAGAGTCTAAAAACTTAAGAACTGAGCCATTCATACTTACAACAGGAAATGATCGATCTTTTGTGGCGGAACATAAGGCAACACTGAGTTTTGTTAGCATTAAATTGAACTAGATTATTGCTTCCCCATTCGAGAATACGTTGAATGTCTTTGTTGATTGAATTTGCCATTTCAGACTTAATTTCTTGATTTGACATAGAAGGTGGATTATCACTATGAGTAGACTGAGATCAAATACAGTGAAGAGTACTATCGTCAGAAAAGCAATGGATGGGGTTAGTTGTTGAAGAAATAGGGTCATTTATGTACAGCAGAAAAAGTGTAGGCGCTATAACGGATCCCTGTGGTACGCCCACGTGAATGCTAATTTCTTTTGAAGAAAAGCCATCAACTACGACACGTATTCGTCTTTTATCAAGCAAACTAGAAACCCAGTTGATGAGCGTATCAGTTAACTCAAACGAGGTGAGTTTGGCAAGTAAACACTTATGCCAAACTTGGTCAAATAGGTTGAACATTTGCTAACAATTCCCCAGAAGACATAGAGATCGTATAGAGCTAGCTAGGACTGGTACTAGTTCGGGGGAACATTTCTTTAAGACAATAGCTGAGATACCGTCTGGGCCAGTCGCCTTATTGAGATCAAGCCTACTGATGATCGATTCCAAGAGCTTGTACCGAAAATGAATTGGTTTCATAGCGTATGAAGAAGAGTTGACTAGGGGCATATCTTTTCCACAATCATTGAGACACGAGTTTGATGCAAACAAATCCACAAAAACAGTGGCTTTGTCTACAGAATCAGCAACTACCGATCCGTCAATAGATGTCAGGGAGGGAAATGAAGATGTTCCAAAGTTTTTACTAATGGCTTTAGTTAAAGACCAAAATTTACGACTGCCTAAAGCAGATGTAGCTCGTTCATTGCATTTTCGTTGTTCGAACAACTTTTTAGTTTTAGTGCTGTCACTTTTGCAGATATTTCTAGCACCAACGTATTCTACATGACTGTCGACCGATTTATTAGATTTCCATTTAATGTAATATTTATTTTTTAAAGATATTGCATCAGCACAAGCCTTATTGAACCAGGGTTGGGAACGTGAATGACCTATACGGTACTGTTTTTTGGGAATGTATAACTCCATTCCCATAAGGATGACTTCAGATACTGAAAGAGCGATGTCCTAAGAAGACGACGACTTAAAACAATATTCACGCCATGGAAAGGTTGCAAAGAAATCCCGTAAATTACTCCATCGAGCTGACTTAAAACACCACAAGGTTCTACCGGTTTTGCGAACCACACTGGAATTAGGTATAGTAGAAATGATTTCTATTAGACAATGGTCGGAAAGACCTAAAGGCGAAAGAACGGAAGTTTTATAAACAAGAGGGTTTGATGTAAGAAAGAGATCTAGAAGATGTGGAGTATGGTTAGGGTTATCAGGGATTCTTGTGGGTTCAGAAATCATTTGTGTGAGATCACATGAAATAGCAAATGTTTCTGCACTATGACCAGCAGGATTTGTAGTAGATGAAAACTGAAGCCAATTAGAGTTATAAACATTGAAATCGCCTACAATTGAGATATCGCAAGATGGAAACTGAGACAGGAGATAGTCAACTTTCATACTAAGGTAATCGAAGAAGTCTTGAAAGTTACTGTCATTAGGAGACCTATAAATGCATCAGTAGAATTTCACAAAATTAGGACCAGAATGTTTAAACCAAATCACGTCATAATTTTTATTTCCTAAGGAAGAAACCCTCTTGCAAGCAATTCTGTCCTTGATGTAGGCACATACGCCTCCTTTATATCGAAAGTTAGAGTGAAGGTGGTATTGAGGAAATTGCAAGTCGGGTGACTCGGAGCTTTCAGAGGAGACTTGTGTTTCAGATAGAAACAAAATATCAGGTTGTAATTGTTCAAGATGTTGGTGAATAGCATTAAGATTAGACCTGATACCGCGGATGTTGCAGTCGTGAATCAGAAAGTTGATACTTTCGATGACCGAGGTCGCTTAAGCCCTGCCCTCCCGGACATCCGAATGGGGCAGGATTTTATGTCCGGCATTTATTACCCTAGAAACCACAGCCATCTTATTTTTTAATTTGGGACTTTTAATCCGATAGGAAGACAGTGAGGGCGAGAAGGAAAAATAAGGATGAGAATAGATTAAGGATGAAGGAAAAGGTAACCGGCAGCCCTTACCGAACTCAGAAAATCGGATACCCAATATTAAGGAGCCCATGGTAAGGGTGGTGGTACCTCACCGGCTTTATCAGTTGTCTTGCTTCGTTGCCTTCACGATCTTCATAATTAGCGCAGTCTTCAGCTTCTGATTCTTCAGGTGTCCTTTTCTTGTTTCCCGCTGCCATCGGAGCGTAGCTTATCCCTGCCTTGAACATTCTTATCGGTTTCCTTACTTCTGCTGGTCTGGGGGCGTTCCCTCTCTTGATGTTTCTTGGATGGGCAGGGCATCTCTTGGATCTCCAGTCTCTCGGGTCTTCGTACATTCCCTGGTGCGATGTGCCCCCGCACACTTCACACATCTGGGCTGGGCGTGGCCTCCGCTTGTTGTATGTCCGAACCGTTGGCATTTGTAGCATTGTCTTACCCGTTCTTCTTGTGGGGCGACTCCACTCGCACCCTCAAGTATCCAATCGTCGTAAGGTTGAGTATCTCCTTGGCCCTTTCACTCCTCTCGAGGTGGACCAGTGCCATGACGGTTTTTCTGTGTTCGCGTCCGGCGAACGTTTTACTAACTTTCTGCACGTCAAATCCCATGGATTTGATATCGTTCCGGACCGTCTCTAACATCTTGTCGTCTTGCGGGATGCCCTTGATTCCCACGTTTAGTGGTTTCGTCTCTTATAGTAGGTAGACGTTGAACTGCAAGCCGATGTTATCCAGGGCAGTTGTTGCCGTCCTGAACTCTTCAGGGGTCTTGAGGATTACTCTGATTCCATCGTCGGAGGTTCTTGTAGCCTTTGGTGTTATCCCAACTGAGCCTAGTTTCTTCATCGTCTTGGAGTAATCCTCCCGTCGGTGGAGGATTAGTGGCGGGATCCTTTCTTTTCGGACGGGCATTTCCTTGACCATGCGCTTCGGCGTCGACCCGTTGCCTCTTGACACTGCCTTTCTTCGTGACGGTCTTGTAGCCTTCCTCTTCGGAGATGGCGTCCTCGTCGTTTCCTGGTGTACAGACTTCATCCTGTCTTCGGGTTGTTCTTGCTTCTTTATGTGACGTTTTGGTGGGAGCTTAATCGGTCCCTTTCTTCTTCCCGTTGCGCCTCTTCTTCTTAGGACGCGGAAACTTTTCATTGTCGCGATGCTCTTCTGCGCGAACTTCAGTAGTCTTGTTTAAGGTTTTATTTGTCTCTTCGTCTAGTCTCTTAAGGACTGATGCGTACTGCGCTTTGAGCTCCTTTAATTCTCGTTGTAGATCCTGGATTTGCTCCATCTGTTCGGTCATGACCTGTTGGTTTTCTAGGTTGTTGCTTCGCATCTCGACGTATTTTCTCTGTAATAAACCAGTACTACATCGCCGCTGCTGACGGGGCTGCATTCTTCTTCTCCGGTCTCGTCCGGTATCTTGATTGGCTTCTCCGAGACCGGATCTATGCGGTTCAAACCACACACTTCCGGTGCGAAGATTGTTGAATTACTGAAATAAAAAGATTAGCTCTCGTCTCTCATACGTCGTATGTTCTTTTTAAATGATATCGCCAAAGGCGTATCGAATGTCTAGGAAAAACTCTCCCAAAACACGTGTATTCTGTTCAAGAGCTCGTCAAAGGCTCCTCCTGTCTATACAGTCAACAGTAAGGGTGGGGAAGATGATGAATAATTAAATATTCAAATTGTTCTATATCCGACTCCTTGTAAGGAAAGGTAGTCAAGTGGGAGGTTTGGAAGAGAATTTCAAGTTCTTTCAAATGCTGACTTTTTTGGGGGCCGTTAATTTGTCTTAGACGAACTAGAAGGGGTTATTTAAAGAAGGTTCAGTTTTTTGAGATTTTATCGAAAAAATTAAATGGAAAGGTATGCTTTTTAAAGAGTGGTTTTCAAGAGGAAAATTATAGCGAAAACCGCAGTTTAATATCTTAGAGAAAAAAAATAAGGAACCTCATCAATCATAGATCTTAACCAGTGGCAGTGATCTGTTCTTCGATCAAAATCAGTTTCTGAGAGAGCTTGGTGCAGAACAACGTGATATGGATGTAATTCATTATCCATCAACATTCGATGTATCGTCGATTTACTGATTCTCAGATTTAACGAAATTATTCTGGTGTTTACATGAGGATTGAGGCAACAACATTGATAACGTCTTCTTCGTTTCTAATTGCACGATTTTTTCTAGGTACTGGAATAGGATGTACTTGTCCATATTCCCGCAAATTTCTAGCTACGCGTATAAAAACTCTTCTACTAAAATGTCTTCTACTGAGATAGTTACCTGCATATAACCGTTCGGCCATACAAGCGTTCTCATAACACCGGAAGTACACGGCTAACATATCATACCCTACTGCGGTAGAATAAGACATTTTTGAGAAAATTAGGAGAATTTGAAATAAAAACAAATACTAAACTTATTGTAACAAAGTACTAGATAATCACCAAACGATAATTGAAACAAATGTCAAATTATAACAATGTTATGACAACGCAATCTAGTGATTTGTTAGATTCATAAAACTTTGTTTCATTGGTATCTCGATGAAAACACTTTTTTACTCCATAATAATATTTGATTTTTAGCTAATATTATTATTTGTCTAGGATTTCAAATTAGAACCATTTTGAGGTGTTCTGCCAAGTTCATACATTGATGACGGCACAAACGTTGAAACTGAGTTTATGGCTTAGTGCCCCGCTTATGCTCCTTAGTGCTTCGATACATTTTGAGGGGTTCTGTTAGCTTCACACATTGTGAAAGACACAAAGGTTAAACTGGGATTATTGATTAGTACTTAGTTTGTGCTCCATAGTGCTTCGTTAATTTTTTTTGGCAAAACCAGACTTTTGAAATAGAAACATGTTGACGTGTTCTGCCATGCTTCAATAAAATGATTGACAAAACCAAGGGATTTCAAGATAGGACTATTGTTTAAGGCACAGACGTCGAAACTGGGTTTATCGGTTATTACGTCCTTTGTGCTCCTTAGTACTTCGATAAATTTTTAGGCCAAACCAAAGACCTTTGAAATAAAATCATTTTAAAGTGTTCTGCCAAGTTCACATCTTGTTATTTTGTAGCTTTAGTATTCTTCACCCTGATTAATTAAGTTATGGTTGTAACCATTTTAAAAAAAGTTGTAAAATTGTTATTCAAGCAAATCCAAAAAAAGTATTCCCTTAGTTAAGTTTAGAATAGAAGAATAGAAGGAATTGAAAATAATTTTAGATTTCGTACTTCAAGTTTTTGTTTTCTATAGGTGATTGCAACAAGGTCAGAGGTCTGGAAATTAACATTTTGTTTTGCCAATTCTTTATGAGACAATAAAGGGAAATTATTGCACCGGGACTTTTTTTGTACTTTTTACTCTGTTTTATGTAAACCAAGCGGAAAAAAATAGTTTTTGTTAATTGTAATTGTGAAAACACAAAAAATTGATATTTTTCAAACGTCCTTGAATCTTTTGAAAATTGACACATAGACGTAGAATCGGATACTTTTTTATTAAAACTTTTAGATATTTTGTCATCTAACCCCACTTTTTACATATTTAAGGCGAATTGTTTAAATTTGCCGCCATGATAGTAGTCAAGTGACATATGTCAAAGTTATTTTTTTTATTGTTTATGCTGAATCCATCACAATTAACTTTTTTTTTAAACCTTAATTATAAAATATTTTTGGATTTGTTGCAGACTTTGGCCGGTCACTGTATGTTAGAACTTAAGAAATGTACATAGTTTACACTTTTAGAGACATTCCTCTTGACGTTTACTTGCAGAGACTGAGTTTTTACTTGCTTTTCAAACTTTTAAACTGTATGTACTTCCCTAGTTACGAAGTATTATAATTTTTATAGACAATGAAGGATCACAGTCAACTTTTGTGGATGTCCTTCATTGCTTATAAAAATTATAATACATCGTAACTAAGAAAGTACATACAGTTTAAGTATGAATCGATTGTGCCTCCGCGATAGTTCAGTTAGAAAAGCCCCACTCTAGCAAAGTGAAGGTCGTGGGTTCAAGTCGCACTCGAGTTAATCTTTTACTGTATGTACCTTAAAAGTTAATTTCAATAATTATTGACACAGCCGCTCTCATGAAACATGATTTTAATCACCATTTGCCGTAACATATGTGTAAATATAACCTCAAAATTGACATTTGACGTTTAATGTTTAGGAGTGGTCGAATTACTCAAAATTATGCAAAGAACAAAAAAGAAATTGAAACATGATTTAATATATTTTACAAATTGCTACTAACAATTAATAATTATGGGTAACACTACGATTACGTTATACTTAATATTGGTGTACTATTATATATGTCGCGGCAAATGGTTACTGACATGTTTCATAGGAGCGTCGCCACCTTTCTTTCCACTCATAAACATTAAACGTCAAATGTCAATTTTGAGGTTGTATTTAGTATGGGCGCACTATCACATATGTTGCGTTTGCGGTTCATAAGTTCTGCTGTGTCGAATATTTTTGATTTTGTATATATATATATATATATATATATATATATATATATATATAGGTGTCCCATAATTATTGGTACATAGAACCATGGTAGAATCCTGACCTAAAATTATGACGATTTGCCAAATATGACCTTAATAAGATGTTTATAATTAAGAAGTTACAGGATGTTAAATTTGAAAATTATTAAATTGTTAATGGCTCTAACTTTTTTAATACCCTGTATTTTTGTACTAAATTGAGTGGAAACTTTTACTGACCTAAGATGCACCCAATCGTAGAACAATATATTAAATCGTTTTTGCCAGTGGCGTACAACATAAATGATAAACCTTTTCACCCCTCCTGGCTGTGCAAATACCAATTTCAACTATAAGTCCATATTTTCCAATGTCTTGTACGTAAAATATGTACTCTTATTAAGAACACATAAAGTGGATAATTATCGAGATATTAACCATTAAACCGGTAAAAACACTGTAATCTTAACTTTTTTGCCCATCCATAGTACATTTGGTAGTAGGTCAGGATTGCTCTGTTTACAATTCATTATTTTGACATTAAAATTATGCACTCTTGTTAGGAATCCAGAATAATAAAATAAAAAAATAAAAATAAAACATGGTTTTGGTTTTTACTATCAAATGTACTGTGGATAGGTGGAAAAATAAGTTATAATTACTGTGTTTTTACCTCTTTAATGGTTAATATCTCGATAATTATTCACTTTACGGGTTCTTAACAAGAGTACATATTTTATGTACAAGACATTGGAAAATATGAATTTATAGTTGAAATTTATATTCCACAGTGGCGTAATATTTATGGTGAAGAGGTTTAACATTCATGTTGTACGTCACTAAAACATTTGTATTGTTCTATGGTTAGTGCGCCTTAGGTCAGTAAAACTTCATAAATTTAGTACAAAAGTGCATTAAAAGTTAGAGCCATTAACTTAATAATTTTCAACTTTAACACCTGTAACAATTGTCAACATTTCATTAAGGTCATATTTTCAAATCGTCATAATTTTAGGTATCAATTTCTATTATTATGGACACCTATATATATATATATATATATATATATATATATATTATATATAAAACAAAATATTGGTTTAAGTCAAAAACACTGCACAAATTCTATAAGGTTTCCTATATTTCAATTCCGGTTGGAATCTTCATCAACCCTGATGTTTGTCCAATATACAGGGTGGCCAAATGAGGAGGGGGTGAAATACAGCTTGATTAAAGAATTCTTTAGCATGAAACTACAATTCCATGACCATCTTTATACGTTTACATTTACAAAAAGACGTAAAAAATGAAATCGTTATTTTGAACATAATCAAATTGAGTACTTCAGAAATTTTACTAAGGACTGATTCTAATTTGTCTAGAAGCAAGAGTATTTTATGCATTAATTTTGTTCAAAAAGTCTGTTAAATTTAAAATAATTCTTTAGATCAATTTGTAATTGTTATATTAACTCTTGTTTTTACTTGAAACATTTTTTAGTAAGAAACTACAATCAATAAAATACCTTTATTTTCAGTTTTTTATTATAATCGCAATTTCACAAATAAACTGAAAATATTTTGAAAATTATTAATTTTAGTTATATTTTTGA